>CM057932.1:15633486-16233486 GCA_030141595.1 Chydorus sphaericus | reverse complement strand
AAGAACCGACGAATCCCAATGGGAAAGTTGCTGATATTGCCAACTTAATTACAGTATTTCCTTTTATATATATCTATACATATTTTTTGTATTTTTTAAACGAAACAAGATGTAAAGGATGATCCGCCAAACAAGGAGTAGCAGGTATCTATTACTTTCTCTGTCTTGTTCTTCTTCCTTGCTGAGGAAACGGTGTTTATTACAAAGACCGATAGTTTCCTAATGATGGGGCAAAAAAAATATATGCAATCATCCTAGACTCGACTATTATTACAATCCATTCCCTGTGGAGCTCCAACATATATGATCGACTCCAAGTGATGAACGGATAGGAGTTACCGGTACTCAATAGAGGCGGTTTCTACTTGGAGAATCGAATAAAAAGAAATGTTGATGCTGGTCAAGACGCTGCCCTGCCCACGCAATAAATCCTTAGTCTCTCTGCTATCGTTTGCCAAAGGATGTTTTGTCTTTTTGCCGAGATGGGATGATTGCCATGAATTTGAAATTCGAGACACGTGAGTTAGAGGAGCGGAAAGCGCATACCTAGCTACACATCAGTGTCTTCGGTTAAAATGTTTGATGTCAAGTCGATTATTTTTCTAGAAAGTTTATCGGGACGGATGAAAGCCCATTTTCTCGTTTCTCTTGCTACTTAACTTTGAAGAAAGGAAAAAAAAATCACTTCTTGATTTCTATTGAGTGCCGTAAATTTATGCGTTTTCATACTGATTCTGGGTTTTCCCCATATTCTTTGAAACGATTGCACAATTCTTTTGCAATACAATTTAACGACTATCCTTTAATTAAGTTGATTTTATAAGTAAAGGAATCAAATCATTGAAACTCGAACGTGGCAAAAAGGTACGAAATTTTACGATAGAGAATGAATGTAAATTGAAAATAATGCTAATTGATAATTTCGTAATAAATTCTATTAGAATGCGTTAAGGTTATGTTATTAATAGGATATATTGTACGACCTCCGATTGGTTTAATAGCCCATTAATCGATCGGCCTTGATCAGGAGAGAGCAGATGGTGGAATACTTGTTGACCATATCTCCTCTATCTCTAAAGCCGTCATTTGGCTGCTAATTTTTTTTAACCTTAAAAAGCTTTAATTTTACTATCTATTGAAATTTATTATAAAACGTCAACTTAGGCGCACATGAAAATTCAATTATTTCACTTTCTTTATTTATCAAATACTTTGTGGAAAATGTGAAGGAGTTAACGGTTTAAAAAGTTCTCAACCTATATAACTTCCGACCGCTATTAGATAATTCGAAAGTTAAAATAAAAAGCGTGCGATATAATTAATTTCAGTCTTTTTCTTTAAAAAAATTTCAATGTCACGAGATTCTCATCCTATTCTTTGGCGGACGAACATCTGGCGCCTAATGTGGTTATGCTGAAGGCAATTTAGAAAGTAAGCGCGCATCCGATCAACAACAACAAAAATGATGAGAAAGGCAAAAAAACAAGATTAATTATTAAATTACACACAACACAATTGCACACTTTATATGAGAACACTTCACTGTGATCAATCATAATGATTAGTTTAAACTCTTAAAATTTTTACCGCACCTGAAATTCTAACCAAGTGAAAGCTAAAAAAAAGGAAGCCTAATAATTCCAAGATTGTGACCTCGAATGTATTTGCAATATACCATGTTCAATATTTTTTTTCAATAGCACACATATGATGGGAAAAAAACCCATTTGGAAAAAATAAAAAAAATTCTTACAGTATTTATCAATTTAAAAAGCTAAATACTCCTCATAATTACAATATTATTAATCTATTATGTCATATACATATCACAAAACAAGTATACAAATGAAAAATTATTATTATTACTATGCTATTATTGCAAACAACAAAACATGGTTCAATATTTGTGAAACGCTTTTATAATTGACGGTGGTGCTCTCGTTAACTCCAAGTTAAATCATACCCTTTCCAATTGGCATTGGGCGCCAGGAACACCCGACGGTCGTTATAGAAAAAGGGTACAATGCCATAGTAGCCTGTTCGTGGAACGCCACTTTTAAAGTCGTCCATAAGGCCAAGCAATTTGGTTGCGCTTTTGTAGGCATCTTTGGTATGATAGGTAATCCGAACCGGACCTGTGAAGAAGAAATTATTAATCAAAAAGAGTTAAATCTCAAGTTAAAAATAAACTAACAAACCTTCATGGGAGATACTGTTGGTTCGAACGTCTGAAGCGGTAACAACAGGCAAGCTGTAAACCATCTTAACGAATTGCTCATCGTAAGAAGGTTTCAGGAGGTAGCTCAAATTCAATTTCGAAAAATCTACCGGTGCTTCGTTCAACTTAATGAATTTTAGATGCTTGTCGTAAAACATTCCGCTGTAGAATAGGAAATAGTTTCGAATACGTATTTTTAAAATAATATATATTTTTATTAAGTACTTGCTAACGCCTATTTTCCCAAATGTTCGTGTTCGTGAAATTTCGGGTCTGATGCAGGCTCGATCTTTGCGTTGTTCAGGCTGTCTCATCCAGTCATCCCAGTACCTAAATATTCATTAAAATACTTGAAATAAAATGATGGAATGGAGGAATAAAGTCGACTTACGATTTTGGCCACTTGGGTTCCAATTCATCCCAAAGTTTACGAGTGATCATCCAGCCAAGTCCAGGAAAGAAGTCACTCCGATAGAGTGTTTGTTGGCCTTCTTTAACATCTACCAGGCTTCCTTTTCCATTATCATTCCAGGCCGACACGCACCATAATGATGGATCTTTCAACAGTAGATCGTACGTGGAGGAAAAGTAGGAGTAGAAATCAGGAGCAATATCTAAATCATCTAAGAAAAAGTAGGACAACAATTAATAAAATTAATATTTTCAAGATAAATTGTAGTTAGTTAATACCCTCTACAATGATGACGGCAGTATGGTTCATTGTGCGGAAAATTTGTTTCAATCCCCATGAATAATGGCGTGAGATCTTAAAATATCCTTTAAATTTTTTCTCCTTGTCTGGAACTTCCGGCTCACTCTGGTCAGGTTGCTGTTGAATATATAAAATGAAAGAGATAAGCAAATAAGCGGAAATAAGCAAATGTGCTGTACGAGGAAACCTTAATGTGAATGACTTGAGGTATGTAGGACTGAATCATTTGTGCTGTGGCGCTGTGAGCACAATCCTGACTAACAATAATAGGAAATTTTTCTGGGTCTGGTCGATACTTGAGGAGGCCATCTAAGCTTCGGCGAACCTCTGGCCGATTGCACGAGAAAACAATAATAGGGAGCACTATCTTCTCATCTTTCTTTTCATATGGAATTGTTTCTTTTTGGGTCAAATGCTCCAAAGAATTACTGTCTACCTTCCCAGAAAGATCAATGTGATCTACCACTGTCTTTAAATCATTGACTGCACCTTCTAGAAAGTAAATAAGAGTGGTTATATGAAGAAATTGGAATAACTATGTTTCAAACCACATACTTTCAGGATCTAGCTTCAACTGGTTAAATTTATCAGCAAGATTTTTGTAAATTTCTTGCTGATCTTGAATTTTTGATTCAAGATCTTTTATGTATTTCACTAGTGCTCCACGTTTTGCCTGAAAATAGAATGATCGGTGTTATAAAGTGGCTTTAAAACAATGACATAAATATAATTTGAGTAAAATATATTTGAAGATTGACCAAGTAGGGTACTTACTCCATTTCCCTCATTTTTTGAAGAATTTTCATTGAATATTACAAATGCTAATATTAACCAGCTTATTAAGCTGAAGGCAGCTATGAACGCCAATCGCTTGTACTTCATAATAATGCCGGTTCGTCTAAAGCTGCTAGGGGCCAGCGGTTGTAGAGCTGATCCTCAATTCTCCGTTCAATTCGGATAGTTTCATCTCACCGAAAAAACTATTCAACATTGAAAAAATAACAAACTACTACAAGACAGAGAGCGATGAGATGGGTGAGTCTGAGAGTAATTCAATCCGTAACACTTAAAATTACAAACTAGATAAGCAATGAGGAAACAAATCTGGTGAGAGGAAAAAAAAAGTAAACCACGAATGATAATAAACATGACAGCTCATAGTACAACGTTGCCAGTATTTATGACACGTGTCAATTTTGAAAAGCTTCATCTTTGTTCAAATAAATTTGAAATTCATCGAATAGGATGATTGAACATGAAAAATATTAATTTAAAACTTTGAATATCGTGCGATTAAAATATTATCGGACATTTATCTCTGTGCTTTCTAATTTGTAAATGTAAATATGGCAAGCAAAGTTTTACATACTCGTATAGGATGTAGTGCAGACGAAATAATTTGGGAAGTTGTCAAATGGCCATGTGTTGATGTCTGAAGGTGTTGCTGCGTTTTTCAAAACTTAATTAAAATCCGGTAAAATCTGCCAAGACTATCACAGTATATTAGAGTAGTAGAGCTAATACACTTTGATACTACTGTGAAAATCATCTAGAAAAAGTATCGCTAATTTGTTCATTGGCCTCATCACTTCATTGAAAACATGAGTCGACATCCCTTAAAATTCCAAATCCTAGCTCAGTGCAATGTAACAAAAGCGAGATGTAGTGTCATGACTCTTCCTCATCATGTTGTACGTATTCCATCTATAATCTTGTCCCTCCTTTTTGGGAGTTAATTTTCCTTCTAATAATTTTTTTTAGGTTGAAACACCAGTATTCATGCCAGTTGGAACACAGGTTTCTTTCTAACATCATATTTTAACATTTTCTCATAGTGATCAAAAATTTATTTTATTTTATGACAGGGTACATTGAAAGCAGTTATACCTGAACAGCTTGAAGAACTAAGTTGTACAATTATGTTGGGAAATACCTACCATCTTGGAAATCGTCCAGTGAGTATCTTGAAGTGTTAAGATTAAGCTCTTGTACCTAACCAAAGTGTGCTTACTCAATATAATTTATGTTTCATGATAGGGCCCAGATTTACTGGAAAGCTGTGGAGGACTCCACAATTTTATGGGCTGGAATAGAAACCTTCTAACAGATTCAGGAGGATTCCAAATGGTCTCTCTCCTTGAACTTGCAGAAATTACTGAAGAAGGAGTAAAATTTAAATCCCCTTATGATGGTAACTGTGTTAGTGATCAACATTTCATAATTAAACTTATTCTTTTTTCTCTAAAAATGTAGGAAGTGAGTGTCTGCTAACCCCTGAACGATCAATTGAAATTCAGAATGCGATTGGAGCTGACATAATCATGCAACTTGACGATGTTGTCAGTTCGACAGTGTCGGGTCCGCGGGTTGAAGAAGCTATGCACAGGTAAGATTCTTTCTATTCTATTTTATTTCAAAACTTACCAATTATTATTTATTTTACCAGGACGACTAGGTGGTTGGACCGTTGTTTGAAAGCCCACAAAAGACCGGAGAATCAGAACTTGTTCCCTATCGTTCAAGGTGGATTGGATCCTCGATTGAGGACAGAAAGTGCTCGTCAGTTAATGGAACGAGATGTAGCTGGATTCGCCATTGGCGGATTGAGGTAATCAATCTAATTATTTTTTTAAACAAAAATTACTGAATTTTTTTTTTATTTAGTGGCGGAGAAGGGAAGGATCAATTTTGGCGCATGGTTCATTTGTCAACTGATTTACTGCCAAAGGACAAACCACGTTATCTAATGGGTGTTGGATTCGCAACTGATCTTGTTGTCTGTTGTGCTTTGGGCTGTGATATGTTTGACTGCGTTTTCCCGACGAGGACAGCCGTAAGATCTCATCACAAATTTTTTAGAAGTTTCATCTTATGTGATTTTCTTTCCTTATTCTAGAGATTTGGTTGCGCTCTCGTTGAAACCGGACAACTTAATTTGAAGCTCAAAATATTTGCCCAGGATTTTCGACCGATAGATGACCAGTGTACTTGTTCCACTTGCGCTCGTTACACACGTGCCTATCTTCATTCCATAGCCACCGTAGAAACCGTCGCCTGCAATCTTATTTCAATTCACAATGTTGCGTATCAATTACGGTTGATGCGAGCTGTGAGGGAAAGTATCCTGGAAGGAAGATTCCCTCCTTTTGTACGGAATTTTATGAGTGCTATGTATCCCGACAAGAACTACCCTGAATGGGCTGTCGATGCTTTAAGATCTGTCAACATAGACTTGATTCAATTGTCCGACCATCAAAATAATGGTTTATAGTGAAACCCATTTACCCCGCTTTCATAATAAATTGGGGAGTCATCTAACGTTGCAGAAGAAATTATTCACTCATTGATTTTGCTGCTCCATTATTTTCTATCATCATATTTTAGTATTAGAAGTTAATACTGTGATTTAAAAATGGTTAGCAAGCTAAATTTTCAAAGGATAGTATAATTTCAAAAGCAAGGAGAACAACAATCAAAGTATCGGAAAAGATCAACGAAAAATATTCTCATTGATCACTATCAAATGGAAGCTTTAATCCAATCAATTTCTAGAGTTGCGGGTCCTGATTGTTTCTCCTGTTCATAGACCCCTCCATAGAATTGGATCCCTAAACTAGTAATATTGGTCGTGTCCAGCGGATCCGTTGTATCATTCAGTGGTTGTCCTCTCCAGTAAGGCTTGAAATTGAAAAGTGGCAGTACGATTGTTTGCATATTATCCCGAGGAGCCGTGAAGAACTGTTCGTAACTTGGAGATCCATCTCCCACTTCGTTGTGATGCTTCAAGACAACTTTAAAATGCGTCGTTAATCCTTGACCTCGCACCTTCAGTTCCAGAGATGAGAAGCGACTCAAATCGAAGCGGACAGGGTGCCTTACTCCAGCAAAACCAGCTCCATTGGGTTGCGGATTCAGAAGAGCAAAGAATACGGCTCGCTGAAAGAGTTGCGTTTTTTGAATTGCAATAACCGCCTTGGACATGCCAGGCTTTCGAACAGTGTCGGATGATTCTATCCAACCACTCACATCAGCATCGTTTGAGGTGAAGTCAAATAAAATTGCGTCTTGAAGGGAACTTGAATCCGACATGCTTGCAGTAGGGTGAGTTCTGAAAGCAAAAAAACCGTAAAAATTCGTGACTGTCTAATTATTGAGAAATGCTCTAATCCGGGCTTGTACAATAAATGAATGTAAAGATTATGTAATTCTAAATAATTAACAGCTGCCTGGGGGTGTGTGATATTGAAATAGCTGTAGATTATGTCATTTGATTGTGTGAGAAATAGCCAGTGTTTTATAACAAAACTGATAACGAATTGATAGAGGGAGTTCTTACGTGCTAGGGTCGATAGGTTGAACGAGGCAGTGGGCAGTGTAATAGCTAGCCAGTGAGCAAGCTACTACACCAACCACCTTGCAGAGCAGTGAGGTCGCCATGTACTGGGTCGAAAAATAGAGACAAACCTTTCAAGAGTGAATTGAAATCAGCTGCGATAGGGGGTTTCTTGTTACAATCTTGTTTCTGGAAGTTTATTTTAACCAAATTATCTATAAGAAACACTCTTGAGGTCAAAGTCTTGCACGACCAGCAACGAGTATAGGAAGTCCACCGTATAGGAACGAGCACACGATATAGCTTTTCGTGAAAATATCGTCTGCAATGTAAACACTGTTATGAAACAAGTGTTACGAGAAACTGTAATGGCATTTAAGGATTAGGATTTACACTGATCTCCTCCAACTTTCCATCAAGTACTAGCAGATCACAATTTAGGAAATATTTTAACTCATTTCTATCAACGAAAACCTAATGCACATATGTTATAAGAAAAAAAAACTTCATACAAGCATAAACTAGCCCCTATTTTTCTATAGCGATAGAAGTTTGATGAAAATATTTTTTCCCCGGCGGAATTCGATCATATTTTTTCATAGTATACATCAATTCTATCAAAACAGAAATAAAACTAACATAAAAATTTCTTTATAAATTTAAATTAATATTTCCTTTTTTAGAAATTACATTTCGTGCGCTGAAAATGTATAGTAAAGTCGAAATTCGCACGCGCAGAACAATCAAACGTATCGGATAAAAAAGATTCGATTTACTATTTATAAAATTTCAATATCCGCTTCCTTTGTCATCCCTTATTTTGACGGAGGGGTTGTGGAAAACGTTTTGTATACTAAATGCCTTGTGGTATATATACACAAATTTTGGTGTCCTTGGTATCCCGTCGATAGCTCAGATGGTAGAGCGGAGGACTGTAGATGCAAATGTGCGAGATATCCTTAGGTCGCTGGTTCAATTCCGGCTCGACGGAGAAAACTTTTTTCACTTCTGAAATAAACAGTTTTCTATTTTGCATGGCTTTAGCTTATAGTTTGATCAATTTTAGTATTTTTTATATTAATAACTTAATTTCCTCGATCCTCAATTCATATTTATCCTGAACATTATTTCTTTTTTAAAAGAATGAATGGGCTATCTTTCTCGAATTCGTTGATAGATATAGCAAGGTGAGATGTAATCTTTCTTTCTTATTAATTTGTTTACTATTATTGAGTTCTTCATTAACGACTCCACTTACTTATTAAATCCATGTTAGCGAATAAGTACTAATTCATTCACTAGTTAAATTGGAACATTAGCGAACGCACTCGAGAACCAAAATGTTTCAACTCAAGGAAAAATTCTATAATTATTACTACGAATAAGAGTTTGCCATTAAAGGCCAACCCAACACAACTTTTTGTTTTATAAAACTAGCCAAGATTTAAAAAAATGATTGTTTCTGTATACAAGAAGCTTTTTATGTTTATTATGATCTAAGCTATTTAATTAATTTAATTAATTTCAACTATTCATTTTTAAGTTTTTATGCAGTAATATTAATAAAGAAACGAAATTTTATTATATTGATTTTTAAAATGAAATAACAAAAAGGCTTTAAAAAACGAAAACAGCTAAATAGGTCCAGTTAGCGCGAGGTCAAATTTCTTAGATTTGACGACTTGAAGTCTGCTCCGCTATGCATTCAAAACAGTCCCGCTGCTAACGAGCTGATAATGAGCAGGGCTATTATGATGATCCTTTGACGTGGGAACTAGGTTGCTCGCGGCCGAATAAACAAATCGATGAGAGAGAGAGAGAGCCGCAAAAAAACGAAGAGAACAAAAACTTGACGACCGAATATACATACTCATCACTAGGAGGAATCCAATAAAAATCTACACATTTGACTAAAAGGGTATTTTAGGGAGATTTTAGCTCTTTTTTATTGATGCGCTCGATGATGTTGGGTGCATATTACACAACAAACATCAACTGCCGCGTATTTAGCGTTTCTTTATTTCTCTCTGAAAGCAAATGAGCATCGGGGTTCGTATAGCTCAGAGATGTTTCTCTGAAAAAAATAATAATTTCTCTTCTCTTTTTAAATATGTTTAAGCTGCTGGACAGTGCTGGCAGTATTAAAAAAAGGAAGAAGAAAACTTGTCGGATGGTCGCGCCATAAATAGACGAAGGGACTATTTAAAAACGCGTTTAATAACCGCATAATAATGCAGCTGTTGGCGGGGCAAAAAAAAAGAATTTTTAGAAGGAGGAAAAAGATGAGAACCGCTCAAATTCTCTCTCTTTGATGATAGCGATACATTATTTTTCGTGCATTTAAGAGAGAAGGATATATGCTGCGGTATAAAGTAGTTCCCGCTGTTCAAATAGAAGAAAGTATATATTTTGAAAAATGTAATAGAATCTCTTTAAGAGCTTAAGGACAGCGGCGGCCTCGTTATAACTTAATGTGAGTCATTTGCATGCTCATGTTGATTGGCATCTCTTTTGTAGGATTTTGTTTTGTTCCAAAGGGAAAACGACGAATATCACGGGGTGTAATCGCTCTAATGACTGATATAAAAGTCGTTTAGTTACGGATAATTTATGACCCTTCTTGATTTATATATATTTAAAATGGGAAACAAGAGAAAGGGAGAGAGACCTTTTATTTACCAAGCAATCTTATCTTGACCTTGCTAAAAAGATACATTTTTTTCTCTCTCTTTCTTTTAAGGGTGAGTCCAATCAACCTATTGTTATATCCTCTATAGTATTTATATAATAGGCTCAGATAAATGATTCAACGGCACAGCTGTGTGTTCCCCTTTTACCTAGCTAAGTAATGGCTGGTTCAACGTTTAAAGACATCCAATTTGTCGGATGAGTTAATATCTAACAAATAACTGGAAAATTTCGATGGCAATAGCCTTCATTTGATCATAACGACCCTCCAGATTCGGTTATAATTACATTTTTATCATTACAATTACAAAATAAAGAGTGCTGTATATTTAAATGTTAAAAAAAGCCCATTAACCTAAATGTAAATAGCTGGTTAAACTTGTAAATAACGATGTTGGTTAAAAATTTGCTGCGTAATAAATAAATAAATTAACAATGAAATTTGATAGGTAGTAGAGATTTGCGCAGAATATCAACAAGAACGGAAAGCGAACGGATTGAATATTTTTACCATTTCCAAAAGGGCGGGAATGAGTCACGCTCTACTAGAATATAAATAAATATTTAGAGGAGAATACGCGTGCGGCCGTGTTCAAATGCCATTAAATAAAAGATGGAGCAAGAAAAGAAGAAAAAAAACACGCTTCTGGCTGCTGACCTGCAGCATTTTTGCATAATTGCTGTTCCGTTTGAGTAGATAACATTTCTGAATGTTATTTCATCTTTTTGTAAGGTAAATACTTTTTTTTCCTCTTTCCACGGCCTCCGTCATCATTTGAATATTTACGAATGTTTGGGTACTATGATTGGCACCTCCCTCCCAACATATCCATCATAAGCTGGAGCAGCTTGAAGTATATTCTATATTATCAGTGAACACGACAGATATACTTTTTTTGTTCAAGTTTCGGGGTGATGATGTCTATCAGTTTTTCTCTTCTCTTGTTCTCCGTGTGAATGTCGGCTTGCGGCTCCAAATTAGTCAGCACATCTAGAGCTCTAGCTGAGCTCCACCTCCGTTTTCTCCTTTTGCATACATATAGTTATAGATCTGCTGCTGTGGCTTTGTGCATATATACAGCAAACTACTTTGTGGTTGCAAAGTAGTAATTATGTTAAAAGTCCACCTTTGGAAAAAGTCAATGTATCAATGTCGGCTTACGTAATCATTGTAATTTAGAAGTTCTATACTAATATTTTTGCTTTTCTAAAAAATCAAATATTTATTAGTTTGAAAAAAAATCCAATTCAACCTATATACCCTTAGGAAATTTTGCCTATAGAATTTAAAACTTTCACAAATTAGTCATTGTGAAACCCATTAAAAAGAAAACCTACTAGCTATTTACGTTGAGGTCATCCGAAAAATTTAACCTTTACGCTAAGTGTGGGAATCTACGAAAGAAAAGAGGGTTAAACGTTGATGACTGGTCACGCGCCGGACCGGTCATAAGTCATTCTGTGCGGAACACCGCCAAGAAAGAAAAGATTATGTAGCCCTACATTAATCCTGGGTGAGCACCAACTCTTTTTTTCCTTTCTTAAAGCTTGTGCGGGGCTTAAGAAGATGTGTAGGTAATATTGCTGCCGTTGTTCAGTTGTATGTTATTGTGTACGTTTCAAATTACCCGCACGTTTTCTTTCACAGTATAGAAATGCCCAAGGCCGCCTTGTAAATCTATCTCTCTCTTAAATATATTTTCTGACCCCTAGTCGAACTGCTCGGCTGCCTGATTTACATTCATCTCCAAGTGTGAGCTGGGAAAAAAGAAAGAAAAGATTGACGCCACCGCCGCCGCCGCCGCCGCCGACAACACTTTTCTTTCTCTTCAGACAGAACAAAACTTTTTTTTTCTTCTTGGAAATAATGGGCCAAAAGTTTGTAGACAATGTTCCAACGACTGCGAACATTAAAAATCAGCTGGTTAATTATTATTATTTTTTTAGTGGGAAATACTTAAGTTTTTCAGAGAAAACCTTATTCGTGCATTGAAATTCAGTTTAAAAAATGGGATTTTGATTAGACGTAATAAAAAATAGTAAATTCTCCCGGAGGCTGGCGCAATTTTCCACTACTAGATGATGATCACGTGATAAGTATATCGATATATAGAGGCCGTTATGCAAATTGTGCTGCCGGGAGAAGGCGGCCGATGATGTCCAATCAAGATAAAACAGCCAGCGCCTCTTCTTTCTCTGAGTTTTTTTTTTTTTTTTTTTTTTTTTATATTCCCCTCTTGAGGAAAAAAAAATTCCCAATCAAAATGTTGGATCTTTTATTTATAATATGGCATCCAAGGTGACTTGATGTAGTAAGCCCCTCTTTTTTTAACCCGGGCCGTTTAACGGCGCTGATTGCATTCCAGACGCACGGGCCAAACGGCGGATAATTTACGATCCGCTTAGTCCACTCGACTTTCATCTATAGCTAAAGCGCCCTCCATTAACGTTATTTCAATACACTCTCTGTAGGCTATAATAAAAAAAAAGTTTTCTTTTTTTCTAAAAGTAAGGAAAAAATCGATTCACCTTTCATAATGATTTTCATTTTAATTTTTTTTTTCATTTCAAATTTAAATCCTGATCAACTATTTTTAGAAACCAGTTCAAACTTTTAAAACCTGTTAACTATTGATTTCACACAGCCAGAGTTTGGAAAAAAAACAACTAAGAACGACATTTAAATTGGCCATTGTTTGTGCCAATGATGTAATAGAAGGACGAGGATCACCTATTGTTTCTAGTCGACCGTCATCCTTATTATTATTTATTAAATAAATAAATAATAGGCTTTCTCGATAGCCAATAATGGAAAGAAATAACAAGCTTATTATACTTTATGATGAAATGGAATACATTTGTTAGTGTGATAATTGAATTATTGATGAAGACTGGCGCGTGGATGGATCGCATTCAATTTGTATTTGTATAAAGAAGAAGAGGAAAAATACGAAAACAAACGATTGATAACATTGACACCATGTCGTTATCAATGAATTATTCTTTATTGGAAGAAGAAGAAGAATCCAGCAATCGCTCGACCCTATCGACGCCAGCAAGCGGTATAATGGTTAAATTATCACCGATAAAACCGTCTTTATACCATCAGATATATCAACTATATTTCACGTCTTCCAAATACAATTAGACAAGGACGACGACCATCTTTCTTTATTTGCAAGTTAAGGGCCAAAAAAATTAGTGAAACTTTATTCAATAAAAAAAAAGTTTGTTTTTTTAGCCGACTGTCATCAGGGCGTGGTTGAAGCCATAAAACACGCGCAGCCTTTATTTTTTTAAATGTACGTTTTTCCCCCTCACGAAGGGGAGAGATTATATTACATATACACCTAAAGGGAAATCACACCTTTTTATTGTTTACAAATTATACAGTCTGAGCTAGACACGTTCTGTGTAGAATTCACATTTGAATAAGAGAAAAAGAAAAACTGATAATTTGAATGTTTTGGCGCGTGCCAGCCGTTTCCGGAATAAATACGTAATGCGCTACATCTTGATGGATGGTAACGTTTCTTTGATGATGATAATCTTCTTTTTTTTTTTTTAAATAGAGGATTTTTTTTCCTTTTTCGTTGGAAAGAGCTTCACCCCCACTGAGGGACCTTTTCTAAATGATTATAGGAATGGCGCAATCGTGTATTGTTCGTGAGCTTGAATGGAAATTAGCTAGAGCACACAAGGGCGAATCAATTCCAATTCTACCGTCCATTGTTCCAGAAGAAAAACACTTTGCTGATTACAGATTTTTTGATACAATCAATTTGTTTTTTGCTTATATAATAGAAATCCAAAATTGAATCTTACAAAAGACTCGATCAAGACGTTCGTAAGAAATATTTATTTAGAGTCACCTCTGATCTCTTCAAATCAATTGAGAAAACATTCCATAAATTCCAAAATAGGACTAGAATGTTTATTATTATCTTTTTTTTTAAAGAATTTTTCTTTATACAATTGACTATTTGGTCGGCATTATTGAAAGATGACAATTTTTTGTATAGGCCATTCACGAAGAGAAACGCGTTCTTTTTTTTTTTACTCATCTCAAAGAGATCTTTACCGATTCTTTTTCCCGGTCACGGCGCTCGAATAGCGTCGATTTGGCACATCATCCATCACCATTTATTAATGATGTTAAAAAAAGCCGACCCAAAAAATTCTGCGAATCGTGACTGGATTAAGAAGAAAATCACGCGACGATTTCTCTCTCTCCTCCTCACAAAGTGAAACTAATCAAATTCATTGAATAAAGAAAAAAGAAAAACTTTTTTTCTACCAAAGAAATTGACTAGATTTTTTATCGTTTGATTGCGTGTTTTTTAAAGAAAAAAGAAGAAGAAGAAAGTACAGCACACGCCATCGAATATGAATCATCCCGTATGTGCGCTGCTGATGACTAAATAAGGTCTGGTTTAATGAGTAAATCACATGGTGTGGTTGTTCTCGATGATGTACAGCCCCAACACTTTTTTTCTTCTTCCTCTAGCCACTTTGCAATACATCTATAAAATATTGCCGTTGTAGAAGCACGTCAGGCAATTCCCTCGAACGTATATAACAAGGCCAAAAGTGATGAGGCGAAGAGGATGATGATGATTATGGGCAGGAGCCAAGGAGAATCCTTTTAAGGATGGCCACAGCGACGAATTATACATTGTTGTATATAGGATATTTGCGGTAAATATAAAAGCTTGTAAAAAAATTAACAAGATTGCCACCATTTTTGTAAAAATGCCTTTAGAGACTTCTTCCTTCTTTTCCGAATTAAGATAAGTCGAAACAAAAGGATTTCATGACTTATGGATTAAGAAAATTATGTATCGTGATAAAGTGATAACGCGCGCCTAAATACCACCCGTGTAGAGCGCAAATTGATTCTTCATTGTTTTCCTTTTGAAAAGGACACGGCCGGAGCAGCTCTGTGTATAATAATAAACATTGTGTCTTCTCTCTCTCTATTACGACGCGATAGCTTAGAGAAACCATGACGGATAGCTTTTATACAAGCTGAGGCGACGCTATGTCGGAATACATTTTATCTTCTCTTTCTTATATAGTTTTTTATTTACTTGTGTGTATCACCAAGGCAAGATCCGCGGCGTGATGGATGGTACTCTAACTCTGATGGTGGTCCCTTATCTTATATATATTTTTTCTCTTTATACCCAGCGAGACTCATATCGTTCTTCTCCATGGCCCTATCTATGCCGTGTATCTATCGAGTTTAACATGATTTCAATCAACATGCAGCAGAGGGAAACTCATTTCATTTCTTTTTTTCTGTTGTGTGTGTGCGTTACATATGTTTAACCTTTTAAGGCAATTCTTTCACCCTATACGATTGAATCCCAAAAAATAAAATGTACGATGACAAATTATGTGTATAGCTCTACATGGTCTTTCTGGGTGTAATAACGAAGAAAACTTGAGGTCTAACCATATAAGCCAATTTGGTCATTTGGAAATCACACTATTCACAATATAATAATAGGTTTCACATTACAATGTATGCAAATTTAAAACTTCACATTTGGTTCAAATTTTGGCTAAATATATACTGATTCCGATCGTGTGGTTTTTTGGGGCTTTTTTTTGGGTGTGTCGACTCCATAAATATACAAAGTAGATACATTGTGGGAAAAAAGAGATTGGCATCACACTAAAAATAGAGAGAGAGTGAAAAACCATTAAAGATGGTGTTTTTCTTTCTATCTTCTTTTATTTTGCACTGCATATAGACGATATACAAAAGGCCTAAAGATTGTAAATCATTCTGATGGGACTAATTTCCCCGTCGTTAAAATAACAGAGCGACATGGACCCGGGGAACAAAACATAGTATAGGTTCTTCTCAACACTATAAATTTCTATTCAGCTTGACATTTATTTCACGCATTTAAGAAAGAAGAGTCACACCTTGGGCAAATATATAAGCAGCATATTTTTAGGATACGGAAAATCGCTCATGCCAAAAAGAGATTTATTATGTAATTCGAAAAATATATATATATATAATCTCTTTGGAATATACAAGTTTAGTAGATGAGAAGAGAAATCGAGGATGAACTCTCTCAGCGTAATATACAAAAAAAGGGATCAAGCGATGCTGCTGTAATAAACATAAATTACAATACTAATCAGCTATTGAATGCAGCATTGTTATTGCATCTCTTTAATCACATGCATGTGGGGCGGAGAGACATTTCTAATCATTCAAACTCACAGTTATGCTTTGCTTTTTTTCATAATAATAATAAAACATTCCAATAGATGTATAGAGATGTTGTTATTGTTGTGAGGTCCCGAAGCGAGCGAGGGGATGACTAATCCCGATTTCTTATTTTTGACAGCTGGGCGGAATGCATATAGCGCCTCTTTTAACACAAGGAAAGAAGGTTAGACGCAGAGGTCAACATCGTCACCATCATAATAACAACTACATCATCTACCTACAGAAGGATCGTCGTCACAACAATAACAAGGAAAGATGAATATGATGTGGAATTCCAGTTTGATGTATTCCGGGAATTTTCCGTGTATTAGACGAAAGGATATGATTATGTCGTGTACCCATCAGAGAGTTCAGTGGGCGTTTATAAGCCTTTCGATGGCTTATCGACTCATTCATGATGGCTTATCTACTTCTTCACATGAGCGGCCGCAAATATTCATTCCGATAACTTCAGACAAACTGGAGGAATTCTTCAAATGGACTCAAGATTGATTTACAAAAGGATCAATTTATTATCTGTTGTTCTGAATCTTCTAAATATTTACTAAATAATACATGTCACATACCGAGTTTTTGAATTCAGAAAGACTGATCATCGAAGATGAAGCGCACCTGTGACATGTGATTGCCATTGTTGTGATGGTAAGATCTTCTCTTGTATACAATAATTGTGTTATACATCGGGTTCAGTTGCGCGATATCTTGAGTAGAGATGGATGAAGAGGGGAGATCGCCCCTTGCTGCGCCCATAATCCGCCTTCGATGATGGATGACGCCAGCCGCCCGCAAGCTCCGCGCAGGTCGGGGTCATACAGTAGAGCATCCCTCAACAGAATATTGTTTATAGAACACATGCGACACGATTTCATTTTTTGATTATTATTGAATTACATTTTAAAAACCGTTAGAAAGTTTGTAGTTGGAACTTTTTATCACAGATGGCGGCTATGCAATATCAAATGACTTTTTCTTTCAGAAGTAATATTGTCGATGTAACTTTTCAATTTTTCACACCTGAATGATGTTTTTTTTTCCCTAGTTCCGTTCTTTGATTCAACAGATGTTCCCTACATAAATATATGGTTATTATAGCGGCCATTCATATAAAATACGTAACGCGCTACGGGACAGGGAGTGACTTTAGTTACTCTTTTCAAATTTTGCAGAAACTTGCGACGAAATTTTTTTTTTTTAATTTCATCCAAACGATTCTACTTAACTTACGTTCATTTGCTCGCATTAGCATTTTTGTTATTTTCCTTACCATGATTTAAACTATTTATTTAATGTTTTGCTAAGATCCACTTTTAAAAAAATGCCGTTTAAATGAAAACAGTAAAATTAAGAATAATTCACAATACATAGTATGCGATTTTACCTCTATAGAACTCGTCCGGGAATCGAACCCGGGACCCCTCGCATTCGGAGCAAGTATCATACCCCTAGACCAACGAGTTAAGAAAATTGGCAGAGTATATGACATATTTTAAAACAGGGGCACGTAGTAAGCGCCACATTTTTTTCTGTCTTGCATCTGCGCATTCAGTTTTATACATTCAACGCAAAAAAAAAAAAAAAAAAACGAAAACCCAAAAGAAAATAATAATATGTGACATATGTTGAATATTACGGTACAATTTTGCATCGTATTAATCGGAAATAAGTTTGAAGTCCTAATGCATTAACTATTTTTCAATCTTGTTAGTCAATTTTTCATTTTTAAGGATTTAAATTTTTTGATTGTCAAAAATCCAGTTTAACGCCACTATATACGTTAACCTATTTTAAATATGGTCACAAACGGGGAAACCTAATATTCCAATCCATCATCTTTTTTAAAAAAATTAGGAGAAAATGTTTAGTTACGTGTCGGAATTTTTGAATAAAGAATTCAACATGAAAAATCTTGTTCGTCTACTACTTTTGTTGCGAATGAGTGATGCCGGTAGAAGAATGGAATGTAAACAAGACTTATCCAAATAGGTCTGCTGAGTATACAGTATCCATTCATCATTACGGTTAGCCTACGTAATAGGTCTCAGTGGAAGGTCACTATGTCGTAAGCAAACCTTGCAAATCTTTTTGGAAAGCACCATTATAAAACTATTGTTACTCTTGCTTCTATTTACTTTATAAATGACTTTGAATAAGAGTAGGTGGACACATGCATTCAAATATGGACAACGTGGAGGTCAACTAAAATATGAATTTTAAATAGATTTTCAGGCTTCCATCATCGTCTTGTATATGATAGTAAAAAAAGGTAGCCTAGTTCGTTTATTATTTTCTTTTTTTACTGCATCATGGCGTGTCCAATATCAGTTAATTATTTTATATTTCCTCTGATTATTACTATTTTTTTTTAAATATATAATGAAATGGGCCTTCTGTTGCTCTTTTCTTTTAAACCTTTTGAAATTTCAATCAGACATCATTGATGTGAGAAGAAAAAAATGCCAGCAGCCGTTTGATATAATTTCTCGATTTTCTACGGGATTTTTCTTTCCCTTCCATTTCACTCCAATGCGAGATTCTCTCCCCCCTTTTTTCACCACCTGATAAATGATTTCCTTCTTAATGAGAGTCGACAGCTCTGTGGGGATATGGCGTGTGGATCATCTTGGGAGGGCCGAATTTGAAAACTGCTCCTGCTGGTTCCTCACATAGCCTACTGCTGCACATGATCGAGTGGACGACCATGTCAGAGCTATACGTGAATATGGAATTTTCTCAGGTGAAAAAAAGCCATTAGAAAGGCATTGAGTCACATATGCTGCAGTGCTCATTTAACTGAAGAAGAAGGTGTAATGAGAATCCAACGATGATTGACTCAACTGAAACTCTCAAGTGTGCCATTCATTTAAAAGATCTTGACGCTTGAATATAAGCTCAACTTTGTTATTAAATCGAATTCTTAAGAAAGACAGAAAGAAAAAATAAATCTTTTATTTTTTATTTTAGTAATGGTAGTAAATCTGGTTCAATATATATGCCGCCTTCATAAATATTCATGGAATGATGTAAACTCAATCTTCTCGATTTTTATGTGTAATGACAAAATGAGCGCGCAGTCTACACGCACATAATTAACATGTATAAATCCATCCGGTGGTGTGCTCACGCGGAGTCGAACACGTGAAAAAAAGATACCCGATCCCCCTTTTTGTAAAAGAGAAATTTAACCGACCAATAATAACAATAACAATAATGAGAAAGAAACGATGAGCAAGTTGGACTTGGATGAGATATTGCTGTTGCTGCTGGCGAAGAAGATCGAACAAAAAATAGAAGTTTTGTTGATATCGTAAATGTTGCCCGAGTTATTACTTTTTTCTTTTTTTATATACGGCGATAAAAGGTGTCGGCAACCTTCTTTCCTCTTTTTAAACAAAACGAAAGCACAAAATTTAAAGTCAAAGCAGGGAAAAAGAGAGAGAACGAGTTTATTTATAGGGACGGGATCATCAAAGTCTGTTTCAATCACCACATCCATTCAGGTTGGGCATTTTTTTTTTACAGAAAAAAAAATAAAAATCTAGGGAAAAGAATTTTTTTTTATTCCCTGATTGGAATATTTTGCATCAAAATATCGTTATCTCGTCATGATTTCTTTTTACAGCACACACACATTTATATATTTAGTTTCAATGCATAATTAAGTAGGATTAGTTAATGGGTTTCATCGTAAAACAGGTCATTACTTAAATAGATAATCTAGCTCTCTCTTTCTTTTTTTTTTTTTTTAATATTTACCTGTTTTGGGAAATTTATTTGTACTGAATTTTTTTTTCTTTTAAAAAAATCTGCATGATTTGAATAGCCAATTGGACTATGAGAAAAAAAATACAGAGGCGGACATTCCCGCCCCGTAATATAAAAACAAAAACAACAAGAAGAGAAACGAACGGGAGAAAAAAAAAGCCCGCGCTGAGAATTTCAATCTCGTGATCACCATCATTGATGGGCGCGCGCGAGCAAGCTCACTCGTGAGTGAAGCTGCTCGCGGGGCTGGTCTTTTCTCTCTCTCAGGTTTGATTATTGGGGCCATCAGAGAGCTGGACTAGTGACTTTTCAGTAGAGTCAAAGGAGAAGCCGACATCACAGTACTAAAGGGTAAAAAAAAACACTGAGGTAGAGCGTAGTACCGCGTGAATTTTAAAATTTCGGCGAGAGACATTGGAATGCTCTCAACAGCTCGGTGGGGGGCGGCAACACCTCTGCGTGAGAAGAATGACAAGTGGGATTTGTTCTGTACAAACAGGAAGTTTTGGTTAGAAACGCTAAGAAAATTTTCTCTCTTTTTTTTACGAAATATACGAGAAAGAAAACGGTTTTTTTTTCTTCTCTCTCCTCGTTTCCTTGTTCGTGCATATCAGAAAACTGATTTAACATGTTTGAATTTCAATGCACGAACGAAAAGGAAAAAAAAAACAGGGTTCCGTCGTTTATTTAAGGTTCAAAATTGGTTAATTATATACCATCCAATAATAGATTATCAAGGCGCTTGAAAGGTAAAAGAGAGAGTGATTTAAAAAGAAAAAAAGAAAAGGAAGAAGGCTATTGATATTTGTATTGGACTGTGATCAATGTGACGCAGGGCTGTGATAGATTTCCCCTCGGCCTTTTGAGAGTGTGACTGGATGGCGCCATAGCAGTCATCATTTTGGCATTCAGCATCAGATCTATGAGACTTGTTCTGAAAGAATAGAAAAAGAAATTTGGATTGCTGAGACTTCTCTCATTTAAATTTATCTTGGAGAGATGGCGAGGGACGAGCACGAGCTACCAAGTCCTTTCCCCTCTTGCCCAGCATTATCGTTGTCATTCATCACAGAGACATCTTTTCACAACTCTGAATTCGTGAATTACTAATGAGAGCATCCATCTTGTAAATAATCACGATTCTCTACCATTTTTCATCTTCAGCACGCACACTTGCCTTTCTTTTTAAGCTATTTTTAACAAAAAATTAATGGCAATTTATCGCTTGCAACGGTTCAAGAAAAATAAATGATTGGAAATCGCCTTTTCCTGTTTCTTGTCATAAACGAAAAAAAAGGATTTTGCAATTATAGCCAAAAGACCTTGATAGTCATTAAACTTTTTTTTTTCATTTTCTTTTCTTTACTTTTCGCTTATTTCGTCATTAAAAACCAGTTAGGAACAGAGGCTCCTTGGGTGAGCAAACAAGAGGAGGGGGCTTGGCATTGATTCCATCTGAAAAGGTATTTTGTATCTAAATGTGCTCATTGTGATATGGTAATGAGCTTCAGCAGGAGCAGAATTCAGAGGCCGGATGCGGAGCTTGGATATCTATTCTAAAATGAGCTTCAGGATAAAATGGAATAAGAATGGACCATCCTGACGTCGTTCCATCAGTTGCTGCTGCTGCGCAGGAGCTAGAATCAGGTTGCTTTGCGGACCGAATGCCAATGTCATCACTCTGTCAATGTCGCTCCTCTAACTCTCCCGCCAAGGATCTCTTCTATAACTTCCCTACTTATATACCGTGTGGGGTCCTTTTTCTCCCATTTCACAAAAAGTTGCTCCATACAAACAAGATCAACTATTATAGCAAGAAATATATATCAATTTAATGGATGGGACTTGTCACAGCAATATAACAGGACTCATATGTCAATCAAACAATTTTTATGTATAACTTGTTTGAAAGGAATCGTTAATCATACAGTTCTTAAATTAATGACTGGTGCAATAACTGACATATTTAGTTCATGCAAATTTTTTCACAAGAAATCAACCAGGATCATGTGAGTAGATTATTTTTTAAAATAAAATAATCTTATATTTATCTATTGAAAATCTTTAGACCCAAGGTATAGATGATGAACCATAGAGAATTTACGATGACGACGCCGACGGCCAACGCGCGGAATGCATCTATTTATTTTGGCAGACGTTAAAGTCGTAAAATAAAATTCTCGTGGATAAATATTGAAGTCCCGGAGGGGAAGCTTACAACTAAAAAAAAAAATTATTATTCACTTTATTTACATTTTTTTTTCTTCTTCTTCACTCTATTTGTTTTCGTAATCTAGGCTCGCGCCAAATTTAAACGAAAAATGTTTGAATGATGACTCAGTGGAATTTGATCAATATTTAAATATAATACGGTTCATCTACCACTTTACATATCTGTTACAGTTGTCTTTCTATTTTCTTATCCCTTTTCTTTTTATGGTTGACGGACGTCTAAGGAATTTGCAGCAATGATGAACAACAACTTTGGTCATCATAAAATGGAAAAACATAAAATGCAGAGATATGGACAAGGCTGCAGCGTTGCCCGGTAGGGATGTTGCCCGTTAGATAGATGGTCGCGTGATCCACTTTTCCTTTTATTTTATTTTTTTCGTGCAGCCATTGAAGATTTATTATTAATACTACAAGGACGAGGATGAATATTCATCAAAGCTTTGTGATTGATACGTCATTGATGGTCTTTTCATGTTTCATCGACAACATCATATCAATGGAAATTTCTTCCTCGTTATTTAGAACTTGATCCATCCATCAATACATCCGAATAAGATGACAAGGAAAAATACCCTACCGAATTCCTCAATTTATACTGAATAATAATAATAATTTTCTATTTTTATTTTTAAAAAGCGCACGCGCACTCTCTCTCTCTCTCCTTCACAACTTGTTTAACTCCCCGAAGGTATATTTTGCGGGACTATTTTCGCATTATACACGGCTGATGCAATGATTATTGTGCTCTCGCTGATGAATCACCCCAGTCTCACTCCTAATAATCAAGAAAAGCTTTCTCCTCCCACTCTTTATTCCCTCTACCATCAACGTATTTGGCAACTCTGCTGCGGGAATGCACGCAGCGTTTTAATTGGTTTGATCTATAAAAGAAAAGAAAAAAGTGTTTTTCTTACATTTTACAACCCTCCAGGAGATTCCCTATTCAACAGAATCTTTCACTTTTTTTTGGATAGGTCGTGCTTTTTTCAAATATTATCTTAATGCATTAGTCTACTCTCTCATTTTATATCTCGAATGAATTAAAACTAGAAAGACGATCCACTAGACACGTTTGAAAGAAAGAAAAAAGGCGCGGAGACGGTCATTTCGGCACCGTTTGTACCGACTGGTTTCGAGTTGCTCAAATCGATTTCCACCTTATTCGGTTTATTATTATTATTTTGTGACTCTTGTATACGCACGCACGGATTCTTCTCTCTAGTGATGTTTATATAGTCAACCGAAGGAAAATGCGACCTTGCTGACGTCCTTGGCGGATATTCTCACCGGTCGAATAGCCAATATTGACCAGTATAAATAAATTTGTTTTTGCACTTAAAATGCCAATGCGCCTTTCAGAGAGAACTCTGTCTGCGTGTGTATTTGATGATAATATATAATGACCTAAATCCAATTTTAAACATTGCGCGCGCGCATCATCAAGATTATATATGATGAACTTTCTATATAAATATGCCGGTCGTATAATTATCGCAAAGAAGAAAGAAGAAGAAGAAAAAAACTGATTAGAGAAATAACGAGCTTGGAGGCTAAGGTCCATCATCGTTTTCTCACGCGTGATGAATTGTGCTTAAACCGAGCATTTCTGGATGACACCATGGGCTATACAAGGAGTAGAACATGAGAGGCTATTCATTCAATGTATAATCCACCTTACGGCTCATTTTGCCTATACATAATATAATAATAATATCGCTCTAATCAACCCGCGACTTGTACACCTCAAGGTGCATACTAGGTTATTAAATATCGGTCAGGACCACACACAGATACATTTTTTTCAAATTCAAAGTTCAAAAAAAAGAAAAAAAAAATGTCTGGAATAACTCCGATAGCCACTTTGTCAATGGAGGAATGCGTGTGATGGAATATTATAGATGCCATCTCTTCTTAAGCTCTCTTAAGTGCGCATAGCACGAATTTCTGGGTGTAGTAATGTGTTATGGTGAGTTATTTTTCCTTGCTTGATTGATGGACGTGTCGGATTGAGGGTGGAAATGTGTCCAAACTGATCAACCTCCCACTTGACGCAGGACGACGTCGCGCCGACCTCCTCATCATACTACTGCAGCCTAGCTGTACATATCGTCAATCTAGAGAGGTGGGTAAGTTTTGGGTGTGTTTCACTACTCCTTCTAGACACTTTACAGCGCAACTTATAAAACAACGACGACGCGACGTTAACTCAAAATTTGCATAAAAATCTTATTACATTATTATTTCGTCGAATCATAAAATTGAATGAAACAAAAGTATGAGCGCGACATACTTTCACATTGAAGAGAGAAAGCATATGTATACACAAAATTCAGTCATCAAAGTTGATAATGATGAAATAAGGAGGACAAGCCCTCCCTTTCGTATCATTAGCCTATACGATAATGATGAGCAGCGCCGCAGCCGCTTCGCAGCACGATGCGCGATCAAGGTGTTCATAAAAACACTTGATATACGGATCATCTCTCTCTTTCTCTATGATTAAAACAGAAAAAAAATATACCTATAATAAATTGTAATTATCGTTGGCAACGCAGCAGCAAAACTGGGCGGCGTGATTCGACGTAACGCGGTCGGGACACGATATTCTACAAAAGAGAAATACTTATTAGAGACCACCTTCTTCTTTTTTAAAAGAATAAAGAAAGCTCTTTTGATATCGTATACACTCATAAAACACTAGAGATAATCACAGTGATTCAACAGTCTTATGTCTCATATATATTACATACCTCGGTATCCTCCCTTAAATAAATTGGGACGACTAATTGACTCATTAATACCGACTCTAGAGAATCTTCGTAAATCTAACAGGATCAGTTGAAGAACTTTTCTACTCATGGAAGACAAAGAAAACTTGTTGAAATAGAGGGTGGAGTCCCTTTAATACTTTATAACAGTCTGATATATTGTTGAATTGCTGCTCTCTGACTCGTCAATATATAAAAACACCTGTGTTTACCTGTGTAGCTAAAGAGAGAGACCCTTAGGGTTTGCTGCTGCTGCTACTCATTTATTATTATTGTTATTATTTGAATTAGATTTTGTATGCGAAGGACGACGATGACATCGCCTCCAACTCTGATTAGAATTTTCTGGGAAATCTTCTTCTTAGCTGCGCGATAGCATCAAATGAATTTCAATTAAGGCGGCCTCGGAACCGGATTCAACAAATAAGTTATTATACATATATACAAGTGAACATATGTAATATAAGAGAGAGAAGTTGGAAAAGGCTAGTTGTCATCATCATCGTGACAAAAGGCTCCAGTCACGACACGCTGTTTGTCACGTTCCTTTTTTACCTTTTCCCTTGTGAAAAGCACAGAGAAAGAAATAGCAGGTAAGTAGTAAACGACTAAACGTTCAACTCACACCTATAGCTCAGATGTAATTCCTTCATGTTTGTTGTTGACACATGACAATTAATGACGCATTTTCCTTAGAAAACCCGTCATCTTTTTTTTTATCAAAGAAAAAGTTAATATTAGAGATTTGAATCATAGATTGGCAAAATATTTATATAATCAACTATATAATATTGATGGAATCCAATGGCTCTTGGGTCTCTCTCTCTTTTTCTAGAAGAATTTTTTTGTTCTCGTCTTCCAACTCTTCCCCGCGCGACTGGTTAATTTACGAGCATCTATATAAACTTGCATCTCATTACAGAGCAGAAAGAAGAAAACAAGACCGCTGGCGTATCAAAGTCACGTCCCGAGTAGAGAAAATTTTCGTGTTTTTCTTTTTTTTTCTGTCTTCTTCTTCTTCCTTGGTTTTATATATTTTTCTCTTTAGTAGCCTGAGCGGCCCTCTTCTTATCAACAGATAGGCCCCGATAACGGATGAGCAGCTCGCGTCCCTAAGGGTGATTAAGGCACCTGGAATTATATACCTGCTGCCTATATGTGCGTGAAATAAAAAGTGAGCGCTAAAAATGTTCTTTAAACTTAAGGTTTAGTTATACATATAAAATCAATTCATCATGACTTTTGTATAATAGAAAAAAATAAAGTTGGTGGCTCAAAATGTTAATGTAAAAAGAAGGCGTGTTGCTAGAGCGTGAAATTGTATATAACGAGTTAAAGTGAAACCGAATGAGAAAAATTGACGCCCTGTAGTAGTAAGGGATTTTTTTTTCTTCCTCCCTTTCATTTTCTCAAAAAGGTCGACCAGCAGCATATATAATAATAATAATAATAAATTCAAAGAGATGTGTGTGTGTAGTATAGTAATAAATCAAATTGGATCCGGGTATAAGAGGTGCTGACAATGTATCGGCAGGGCTGACTAATTTGAAAGTGAGGGCCGCACATGATTTCTTTTATTATTGCTTTTTTCGGATTTATTAATTACATATTATAGGATTTTAAAAGGCGAGGCAATTATAGAAAGCCCACGTACTGTACATCCTTCTAAATTATATTGTAAAAGGAGTAAAAGATAAATAAAGACAAATTTTAGAACCTTTTCGTAGACACATTTAAGAAAATATGTCCTAGGGCAGTCTAATAATTTGCTAAGAATTTCCAATCGTCACACTCTTATTCTTTTTATTTCAAGCTTAGTTTAACGCTTTTAAGTTATAGTTGATGAGGAATAGTATATTTTGTTTATGTTTGACTGTTAATATTTTGTTTGTGGTCAAAGATGTAAACAAAAAATATGGAATTTCTTGATGTGATGTAAATGTGGAATTATTTTAATAAGGGCAGCAGCTTGATTGGATGTAAGTAATGGATACCCTTTTTATTAGCCATAAAGAGTTCCCCTTTTTGAATTTCAATATTTAGCTATATAAAATGATAAAGCCATTCGTAAGCTGATTTGGTTAGTCCAATATAGTAGGTAAGCTATATGTTGAGCATGCCGTCGCTATATAAAGTACGTGATCGATTTAGCTGCTGGCCAAAGTTGTAAAAGAGCCAAATAAGAGTCCTCTGGAAGGTAAGATAAATTCACCGATAAATCATATTCCAGGGTCGCGAAGGAATGTGAATAATTACCAGACAGCTCATGATGAAGCACATCATGTCAAAATGAAGAGTTGAGTCTTGTCAACAAATGAAGAGTTTCTTTTTTATGACAACAAATACACATTCCTATAGAAATGTGCATTCCCGTGTCGTCATCAGTGGAACAAGTCGCGCGCGGTTCAGCCGCCAAATGCCATGACCATTTCAGAAGACCTATAATTATCAAATATGACAAGAAATTCAACTCGTTTTTTTTTTCTAGACTATCCTAACCTGTTTTTGGTTCTTGCTATTTTCCAGGACTTTCGGTGGTCTGATCAACTTTCCCGATTATTCTAATTTTTTTAGAAAAATAATATTTTTACGACACTGGACATTATCGCAGGATAGTATAATAACAAGATGATGGATATACATATAGATCGCGGTCGAATATTATATTCGTTTATAAATAGAGGGCTAGTGGCCCCGTGCTGCTACGTGCTCTAGCTGTGATGGAATTAAATGTCTTGTATAACAACTAAGATTTATGCGTGTGAAAATGAAGCGAGTCGATATATCGAAGATTCCTTCCTTCGGCAGAAGCGAGCAGCGGCAACAACGCGGTGCGATGATGTCCAACAGGGCGGGAAAAAAAGGATCTCAGAGCAATTAGTCGCACATCAGGTGGCCGCAGTATCCTATAGAAAAATCGTAACATTTCTTGTTTTTAAAAAGAAACAATAACAAAAGCTCTCTCTCTCTCTCTGAAATGTTATATTACAGATTTTATGTAAGCGGCTCACGGATATCTAGCTTTTTTTTTATTTAGAGTGTGTCCTTGTTGTTTACATAAAACTTTGACGAACTAGGAGAATAGTGAAATGTGTCAACAAATCGCAGGAGTAGCACTGGAATCGAGTTGTTTGGTTATGTACGGCACGACCCGAAGGTAGTTGATTGGCTAATTTATTGATCTGGCAGCCTTGGTGGCCTTCGCGCGCCATTTTCAAACGGAATGACCTACGCAGTACTTGTACGATTGTCGCTACGGATGCTAAATGCTAAAAAAAGTGGACGTGCTCAGTGAAAACGTCCTTGCATATTTTTTCTGTTGTTTTACTTTTACCAAAAAACTTTGAATAGCGGAATTCTTCCGTCACACTACATCCGTGCAGACCACCCTGCTTGTCGCTACCTTCATCAATTATTGTCAAAAATAAATCAGGATCAGCTAGTAGGTTGCTACTTGATTATTCAGGACACGCAATAACAGGACATGTGCGCACACTTTTTGGTCATTTTAAACTTTTAGAATAAAGTACAAAAAAAGAGGACTCTGAATTTGGAACCGCACATAGATAGATAGAGAGAGAAGGAAAACCTTCGTTTTAATTATACGTTAATCTCGTTGTACTGTGCTGTTGATTGCAGTTTGAGGAAAATTCAAATTTACGTAAATTTAAGATAGCGTAATCAGCTAGCGGTTGTCTTTTATTAACATATATTTATTCAAATAAGAAGGTGCTGAATTCACTTCGTATGTGAATATCTCAGAGCGAGAAGTCGAGTACTTTTTTCAAGAAACGCGATCTCTCTATATGGCGTGGTGGTGAACACAAACAATGAGGCAGCACGTTGTGTCATCGTAGCTACACACATATGAGCAATCTCAAATGTATTTCTCAAGTTCCTACTGTCTATAGCAGCACGTTACACACGCAGAAGAGTTTATATAGATTGGCCGCTCCAGCAGCAGCGCACCGCTCGCTCTTTTGTTATATTCTATGTGTGACCGCGCTCAAAACTCTGAATAAATATATAAAATTCAATTCTCTACCAGCGTGACTTGTATGTTTTTTCAAATGTCATTTGCTACACATAGAGAAGGGAGGAGAAGAGAGAAAAAACAGCTGTGTCAAACGTGTAATTACGGCGGTACACGCGGAAGAAAACACCCGGATGGGAATTATATGAACCAGTAAACACGCAAAAAAAAAAAAAAAATCTTTTCCCGGCCTCCAACGTCGTAACGTATCATTATGCTCACCTTGACGTTGCTGATGGACTTTTTGATCCTTCCTAGATCATGTTTTTTTTAAAGATAATGACAAGAATTTTTAGAGATTTCAAGGAAGTTGGGCCTTGACGAATTGTTGTGGGAATTGCGTTTAAATGAATAAGCAAAAAAATTGTGCCAAAAGAATGAGACGCCCTTTTTTAATAAATAGTTAGCATGAAGGATGTAAATCAAAACAAACTGATTGGTTAGATTGTAAGAAAGCATCAAAGGCGAGCTGAGAAAATGGCTTCATCAGCAATAATAAACATGACGTCATTTCGATTGTAGAGTGGGCGCTGCTCACCCAGAAGCCATGCATGACTAACAAATATAAGAAAAATGAAGAAGAAGAAGAAGAAGAAGATACACTCGAATTTCAGGGCGTATGCTCCCTTCTGTACAAATAGTACGCTCAGGTGGAGAGACATTTACCCAGCACTCGACCAACTTTCTTTACTCGCGCTGTACCTCCCTCACAGTCGTCAGTTTATTATTCAAGTCTTTAAATTTTATTGTGTGATTGTCGCAGCTCATTGTCTTAAGCTCAAAAGTGCAACATAAATCCGTGTCTCAACCGACCAGCGGATCCGGGAAATAACAATAATAAATTCCACCACTTTAAATTTCTTTCCCTCTTTTTTTTAAGTGTCTAACAAATTAGTATCCAACTATTTAAAAAAAGGAAGCTATATAATATTTAGTGGTTCTAGCCTTATACATTTATCTCATTTCAATTGCGACATGTTTTACAACGTGTGGCAGACAACTACTTAGAGATATATATATTCCAATCAGCACAAATTTGCTGCAACTTTTCCAGAATTTTTTTGTTGGTTCTGTCCCTTTTAAAAAGAATGACATCGAAAATACGCGGGACAATAAAAACTTTTAATTGTCTCCTTTTAACGCGAGGATCTTCCAGGTACACCTTTCAGAAGAAAAAAACATACAAACATCTTATCTAGGTTGAAAAATAATAAAACTCTTTTCCTCGTCTTTGAAATGACGGCGGGATTTTCACATACAGAATACCCTTTTAAGAAACAATTAAAAGGCTCGTTTTGGACTGATGCCAACGCAAGTTTTAATTCGCTTTTTAGCATTAGAGATATGCTTTCCAAGAATTTCTTTTCACGGCTAATTTAATTGATTATATTCAAGAAATCAACCCTTGAACTATACTAGGTTTGTATCATGTATTGGATTCGGATCATTTTAGCGATAAATTAAGTCGTATAATCTTACAAAAGCTGAAGTGAGCAATTCTTTCCGGTCGTCTCTCTTTCTCCCGCGTGATTTTAGTCGGGTCGTATACAAATCAACAAGGCGTGAACTCGCCCTCAAGCCAGCTCTCTATAGACACCTTTTTTCTTTTCTTTTCTTCGATTTGAAGAAGAATATATAAGAGACAAGGGACCGGCGCCTAGTCATTGGCTCGAGCTTTCAGTTCAATCAGACATGGAACGCTAACAGCTTCTTTCTCTCTCTACTTCTCGGCCGCTTCACGCGCCGCTAGGTGCTAATCAAGGAATGGTCCAGCAAGAAAAATATATACATTTTGAATATTCCCATAGCTGACTCATTCATACATGAATTAACCAATGTATGTATATAGTTTTTCGAATAAAAGTTATATATGTGCGAATTATTCGGACGATGAGCGTGAACGAGAGGCGGACAACTTAATCAGACCCAACCCAAAAAAACGAAAAAAAGAGTGAAAGAACGAAAGCGAAAAACAAAACAAAAATTCTATATCCATCACTCACCTAGAATTCTACACAAATTACAGGCTTTGAAATTGATTACATTTCTTGTTATATATTGCGTTCTAGTTTTTTCATTTTTTTTCTTTATGATTAATATAATAATAAACAGGAGCTCGTTTAATGTGACGTCATCGCAGCGCGCTGAATTCAATTCTGTAGCTGTCGAAAAATAAAAATCGGTGTCTGACTACTTTCTTATTTTTTATTGTTATTATTTGATCCGTTTATATGAATATTACGTGACTGATATATAGGGAATAATAACTGGTCGGAAGATGACAGGTGTGTGTGCACTCATTACTCACGTAATTACAGAGCATAGCATTTCTCTTACAGATTTTACATTTCACATGACAGTTTCAATTTATTCACGTGAGTGACAGGTGTGATTAGCAAACACCCTTCAAATGGGCATATAATATTAATAGAAATTTTACTGTTTTTTAGCAATAAGTTTATAAGAATCCCGAAAAAGGGTTCGAAGCGAGAGTGACTCGACTGAATACAACAACAAAAAAATTATCATTTAAGTTAAAATTGTTTCCCATATAAGACATGTGTTTGTGTGTATTGGGTGGTCGCTATATGTTGTTGTTATTGTGTCTCGATGGGGTTTTGTTGGGAAATGAATTGGGAAACACCCATCACAACGTAACTGACGAACAATATGAAAAGAGATTGTTGCTCAAGTTTCGGTCAGATTTCCCGTCGAGTCATTTCCCGAAAAAAATAAAAGATGATTTGCTCGCCCAAACGAATCACGAGAAAAACCTTGACTGTGCTGTAATATTGTAAAAGGCGTTGCAGCATCACGTCTTCTTCTCGTTATTGCTGAGCTCTTCGTTCGTGACTCCCATACAAAAAAAAAGTGTAATGTTTGCGAAATTTGAATAATTTTTTTTTCCTTCTTCTCAGCAAACTTGGATTTTTTAAAAGTGTGATGTAGAAATTAGGGCTCTAGTGAAATCTGTACAAAAAAATGATCCAGTTTTCTACTGTCCAGCAGCATGATTAATCAGAGGTACGAAAAAAAGAGAAATGAATGGTGTCTGAGCATGGCATCTGGGCTGCTCCGCCACACATTCACTTTAGAGCAGCATTATCTAGTGGGGCATCGCTCACGTTATACAACTGCATGCGTGTAAAAAGACATTCCGTTGTTGTTATTTTGCGGTTGGCCGGTCTCCTCCCATCGTCCACTTTAAGAAATCAAGAATTTTCTATTTCTTCAGATAGTAACACGAGACAACTCAATAAATGTCTAGAGATCTAAAGAGAAAGAAAAAAAGTAGTCGCGAAAACCGGGTCGCTGCTCCTGGTTGTACCTCATCAATACTTTGAATAAAAGATATATTTTTAACAACTATTAAAATATGCGTGATTTATGGATCAAAGTTCCAAGAAAAGAAACGCCCTTTTTATGAAAGAAAAGACCATTAGATGAGGGCTAAGTGGTTTCTAGAGCACAGAGTCATTCTCTTGGCCGATCCTATCAAATCGACAGGAGAAAACAATCAATAAATATATATGAGAAATAAATGTAAATAATATTGCTGGTAGCTCCTGCTCTATTTTTTTTTTATTGTTATCTCTTCTTTTCTTTTCATAGTTTCATTAATTTAGCTAAATCATGGCAGTGCTGATTCATTTCATTACAACTAGCAGAGAGAGAGAGAGAGAGAGAGATAGCGATGAATGAACTAAATTTCTTAATCTTCATATTTATTGTGACGTGTTGTACTATGTGAAACAACAAGTGGCGCCATACAAGCAGACGGCGGATAAAGTTGGAAAAAGGTATCCCGAACGAGTTTTACCACTCATCTTCGTTTATCCACTGGTTTATATAATAATAGCGGAACTTGACAGCAGTTGGCGCCAACTTTTCTGAGCCCTTTGGTCACGCTCAATCAACAACCAAAAAAAAAAAATTCTAGTGCATTTTTTCTTAAATGAATTAAATCCTTCGAATGAATCAATGAATGAAAAAGGATTTCAAAAATGGTGTTGCAATTCCTTACTGGTTTAATAAGGCCAACATCGCGATGTAGGTGGCATATCTTATAAATGTCACCTCTGCTTCAATGGGCTAGTTGTTGCAGCAATGCAGTACTATCTTCAAAGCAGTAAGACCGCCGATAGATAAGAGACCAAACCAGAAGGGCATTTTTCCTATTTTATACCGATAATAATAAATGATGTTGTTGTTTGAAACGACCGCCAGGAGGAAGAATAAGTAGGAGGAGACAAGAGCCCGCCTGCTGAGGACGTCGCTTGGTGGCGCCTCTCTCTGCTAGCTGTGGATGGCGCAGCTACTATACTCGTCCAGCAGGTATATAACAAGGCAAGAGGCGTAACACACATATCTCCTCCATCCACCTGTGTGCGAGCGCGGAGAAACAGGTATAAAGGTGAGAGAGGCTGAGGAGGTAGCTCAGCAGTACTCGTTGAGCTTTTCAACTGTTCACAGCTGGAAATCGCTCCACTATTATTTCACGTGAGAAGGATATCTAAATTATTAAAAGTTTGCGAAAGACACAAAAAAAAGAAGAGGAGAAACTCTTTTCAAAAGTGCGTCCAATGTGGAGGTGTTTGCCGAAGCGCTGCTGCTGGATAGCTCCCCGACGTACCTCATCCTCTACTCTGAGATGAACCGGACTAGCAGTAGCAGCAGTAGAAAAAGTAGCAGCAAGCAGCATGTTCGAGCCGCCGCCGCAGAGCTCCTCTTCTCAGCTTCAGTCGCCGATGGAGAGGCGGAGAAATATAGTCTCAGACCTCGATCCATAGCTAAGCGGCTTGAAGTTGAGCAGAAGCTGAAACAGGAGCGGACGGCGGCCGTTCAGCCCCAGAAGCGCACCCCGAAACCCAAACAGAAACCGGCTCCTCTGAGCAAGTACCGCAGAAAGACGGCTAATGCTCGTGAAAGATGCCGCATGAAAGAGATCAATCAAGCTTTCGAAACACTCCGAAAAGCCATTCCACAGGTAAAATACCAACAAGAAGAAACAATGGGATACTATTAAGAAACGCGTCGTCAAACAAATTGTTTGTAAAGGGCAAATAAGAATAAAAAAATATCCGTTGAGAGTCTCGCGCTTTGCTTGTTCCTGTTTGTAAAACTCGTTAGAGAGCGTGAGTCAGGGCTTGGATATTATGCTCCTCCCTTATAAACATGTGATCCATATTTACACTCTTGCGTAATTTTATTTCTACGTAAAAAAAAAAGAAAAAGAAGAGGGGACAAAGTATTTTTCAAACTAAAAAAATTTATACAATACATTAGATTTTTAAATTTTTCTAAGAGTGAGAATGCAGGAGGCCCTAGATAATAAAAGGAAATACCAGAAACTATTTTTTTATAGAACACATTTTCATATTATTTTCTCTTTTTTTTTTTTTAAAGGAAACTTTGGCATACCATTCAGAAAGTCCATCTCCATCATCATCGAGCAGCAGCTCATCATCAACTTGTGGCTCTAGCAGTGAAAAGTGGACAAAAATCACAACTCTCCGACTGGCGATGGACTATATAGAAGCCTTGACTCGAGTGCTCGAACACGACACCAACTTTGGCGGATTGATGGACGCGGATTTCCCTGCCGGATTCCTAGCCGGACTAGATGGACTGGGCATGATGGGTGTCGGTGGTCTCCACCATCAGGGAGGCCTCATCAGCAGCGGTCACTGCCCGTCTTTAGGCAGTCTGGACGACGGGAGCGGCGGGAGTCTTATGGGCTCTTCATCCAGCGGAGGAGCGGATCACGATCTTTTATCCGACGATCTGGATTCCTTCGATGACATTCCAATGAGTTGTGGAATGGTACCGGATGATCACTGCGATGTTATGGCATCTTTTGACATCTTCCTGGAATCGGATGGGGATAGTCTTCATTTTCATTCGGAGCTCAGTGCTAATAGCCCAAACACTCCTTGAAGAGCTTTCTCCCAATTTTTGAAAAGAAAATCTAGTCAGCTGCCATTCAATACTCTCTCTTGGCTACTTTTTATTTTTGTCTCATTCAAGTAAAAAAATGTTCATTTTGGAGACATATCAAACCGGTGGTTTAAATTTTCATTGCTTTATTCCTTTTTATTTTTTTAAAGAACTCTTCAAAAGAGAACATTTTGTGCTATAAGCTTCCAAATGCGCTTATTATTATCCCCCATTTTTGTTTGACAAAAAATTTGAAATAGTTTTCTTATAAATATATTTTTATGAAAATTGAGAGATGACGAGTATCGGAACTGTGTTTCTAAAGAATTTTGTGTCTTTTTTTCTCTCTCTCTCTCTTAGCTCCGTGTCTATATATATAAATATAAATGTCACAGGACCGTGTTAAATAATGTGCCATCTCATTCGACCCAGTGCGCGAGCGTTTTCTCGAGTGTGTTCTCTCTTTCTTTTTTTTTCTCTCTCTTTCTCTGCCCGCCAGTGCTGTCATGTTTCTCTCAACGGTATATAAAAAATACATGCGATTTTATATATATGTAATATTTTTTTTTGCTCCTTCTTTTGATATCATTCAACGGACGTGTGATTTAAAGAGCAAGTACAGTTTCACTTTTTTTTTCTTCATCTCCAACTGGGCTTATGCTGCCCAGCTGAGAGAGGTACAAAAAGGAGTCAGGGACATGGCCCTTGGGGGAAAGTGTGCTGTTGACTTGGTAAAAACAAAATATTACACAAACAGGTATTGGGTATACATATAATGTTTCAAACTTTATGAGTGTGACACACTGGTAGCTTTTTTTCTAAAAGAAAATCGGTATCAAGATATTTTGAGTACAACAACATTCCTCGAGATTGGGCGGCTTGTTACAAAAGAGGGCGGTAAAAAAAAATGTGAAGGAGGATGATGAGCACTCAGTACACTCAATACACATCAACTTTGATTTATTTCCAGCGCATGGGGGTTAATAATAAATGCATATTACTTTTTTTTTGAGTAGAAGGGGGTGGTGTCGCTCAATGACGGATGATTCTTCACTTGACCCCTCATAAAAAAACATCCATTACACCCCAGCTAATAATATAACTAGTTTTTTTTTCTCACCCACAAAGTACTTTTAAAAATAAAAAAGATAATTACAATCTGATGACTTTGCGAGTTTAAATTTTTACCGTTGTGATCCATGGCACGTGCGTACTCCCGATTGGGCAAGAAAACAAGCCGACACGACGACGAGCGCGCGGGATTCAAAAGAAAGGGAGAAGAAAGGAAAAGTGAGTGATTCATCTCGAGAAATTTTAGAAATTTTTTGGCAGCTTGCCACTCAAAATGGACAACAAGATTTCCTCCTCCTTCTTTTTTTTTCTCTCAATTCATCTCCCCCCCCCCCTCAATAGAATTGTTAACTCGTGACGATCCTTACAAAAAAAAATCGATTCACGTTTTTGCGAAAAAAATCTGTTTATTCACTCACGAAAAAATGTTTGCATTACATTACAGATTAGAGGTTGCAGAATCACAAGTTTTCCACAATAGGTAGAATTCTAAGAATGTTTCTGTTACTCAACAAACAAGTTGAACTCTATAATAAATACAGTCCCACACAGACGCAGGGAAAAAAAATCTACTTGTGCGGCAAAATAGTGTGTAGAAAAAAAAAAGAAAAAAAGAAGGGACGACATTCTTATCACTTTTGAGACGAAATAACCCAATTAACGAAACCGATATGCAAAACACGAAAAAGAGTTACGCGCATTATATAACCGGTTTGACTTGTATTATGGTTTGGTGACAAGTTATCGGTCACCGTCGTCGCCATGGCGGGATCGCAGTATATAGAAATTCAGTCTGCTCCTTATTACACATACATCATCATTGATGATAATTTTTATGACAAAAAGATTTTCTTCAAAGGGACAAGCCGTTTTTAAATCATTTTGAAAGGTCGTTCGTCTTCTTGTGTAACACGAGCCCGCCAGACGATGCCAATCAAATTACCGTCATAAATATCTCTCAAGACATTCCAAGCATAACAATGGCCGTCATTAAAAGAAAAAGAGTGAAAGATATGAGCACGCGCTCGTATAGTATCTTCGTGGAATAGAAGAAGAAGAAGAAGGAGAAGAAAAAAAGCCAATCATCGACGACGGGGACAAATTGGGAACCGATTCCCCACTGACAATAGCCTTGCTGATTGCTCAAATATGATGACCCACTATTTATCTCTCATAATTTTCAACCTCTTGTTCCGACTTACGTAATATTCACCGTCGTAAATCATCTTGTGACATACTTTTTTATTTTCATTTTCAAGTGAACTTTGAACTCTTTCCTAAGCAGTAGCGAGTCTCAATTTGTTAAGCTTGATGTAAAACTTCATTCATCACCTCAACTCGTTATTCCATTTTGAGACGATGACGATGACGACGACGACGTCGCTTTATATCTTGTCTGGAAAAAAATGGCAACAACATTATTATAGAGAGAGAGGTATAACAGGTTTGGTATAATAAAACCAGAATGAGGGCTCTACCTCTTTCTCTCAAATTTATTCTTCAATGGTCCAACGCTGAATTTGTCGGAGAACCGCCCTGACCATTGAAAAGCCATAGGGAGAAGAGAAGGAAAAAAAAAGAGACTATCCATCAGTGTTGCTGTGATACTATCGGCGCGCGCAATCTGAAACAATAAAAAATATATAACCCGCCTTTTTTCCATTTTATACAAGACTCACCCTTTTGCCAATAATTTTAAAAAGGATTAATAAAGTGGGCTTGTTTTTTTATGTATTATAGTGCCATGTATGGAGAGAGGTAGTTCGTTACTGTGGCGCCGCGGCGCCGTCCGTGAAACTTATGCGTCACCTGCAACACATGATAGGGGCCGCGGCGTGTGCTTTACACAACACCATGCCGCCCAATCATTAATTTCTTTGAGATGCTGGTAGCTATGGCATCGTACAAATGATGAAGCAAAAATCACAGTATATCTATAACACATTTTTTTTCTTAGTCCTATATAAAAAATTTACCTTTCTAACAAAAACTAAACCAAATTAAACGTTCTTGGTCTTGTTGAATGTAGAATTGAATGGAGCTCAAGCATGAATTATTTCAAATTTTTTAAAATGTGGCGTTCAGAAACTATGAGCAGTTAAAGCCGTAAAGTAACCGATTACTCGTAATTAAGAGAAGCTCTATTTTACAATTCCCAGTCTAAAAATAGGTTGATGAAATGTTTGCTTTTTTCCTTCTTTCAGTCTTCTGAAAAAGGAAATCCATTAGAATAGATAGTGGTTATATTGTACCGCACAGTTGCTCCACATCGACGCGTGTCCTATGCAAATCAAGCGTGACAATATGGGTTGGGGGAAAAAGAAAAAAAAAATAGAAAAGGAAGAAGAGAAGTTGTTCATGTTTGTGGTATGGAGAGGCTGTAAAAGGAGCGACAGCAGCAGCTAGCTAGCTCATAGTCCCCCCGATCAAGATGTGCGCCAGCGATTGAGGTACGGACGTGAGCAGGCGGGAGGACCCTATGCGAGCGCACTCCACACAGCAGGACATCATAACTTCATTTAAATAATCATTAAAAGGAAAATATATATTTTTTCTTTTCTTTTTTTCTTCTTTTTTGAGGGTGATTCTCTTTTCAAGGACCGCCCAGGATTTTTGCTCTTTTTTTTCTACCCTTTCTCGAAAAGATATAATGTTACATTCACGATATTCAAATGTAATAAAGTCGTGAAAGGTGGCGGCGCACGTGAATGCTAATTGATCTCTCTGTGTGTGCTGGTAGAGAGAGAGAGGGCGCGTATTGTTGGTGTTGGTGCTCAGCTGGATTCAAAGAGCATTCACGTCCAAGAGAAAAAAATAAGATTTTTTCTTCTTCTTCTTCTTCCTTCAAACTTTTTTTTTCTTCTTCCTGTGGGAGGTCGCGTGTGCCCCAGGACAAACATTTATTTATTTTCAAAAATGCGTTATATTCAAAATTTCACATCCATCATGTATATACACTCTTTCAAATTCGAATTTATTTTCATTTTTATTTTTTACGGACCGAAGTAAATAAATCATGTCGTTCACTAGATTATATTACATTGTACCCTGCTAAAATTACTTTCATTGTTTCGCACTGGGGTAAAACACTTGAAAAATAAATTATATTAAAAAATAAAATTAAAAAATGTTATGAAATCGATTTATCCTTTTCTCCCTAATATTCCGCCATCCATCATTCCGGAAATGTCAAAGTTTATCGATTAACACCTTTCTCATATATTCCTTTTGCGCATCCATCATTTAAAACTGTCTTGATTTTCTCGTTTAAGCTATCGATTAACGTTTAAATCTACCAATCCATCACATTGGATTTTTTTTTTCTTTCTCGAGAAGAAGAAAAGGGAAATCTGCTGGCTGCTGCATTATATTGATTTTTTTTTTTCTCCGAAGCTACCATTTCGTTATTATTCGAAAGTACAAGCAAAAAAAATATAAAGAACTTTAAGAATATACATATCGATAAATCAAAGATATCCTTTTGTATAAGAAAGAAAAAGAGGACATATTACGCATTTTTTTTTCAAAAAACTTTGCGACTCAATTATTCATGACGACTTGGTTGCCAGATTTAGTTCGAGAACACTGACATTTTACGATCCAAAAGGATTCGTGGGAAAAAAAGTTTTTTTTTTAAACGTTATTCAAAATGTGGAGAAAAGAGACTTTTTTCTGTAATAGCAGAAGACGAAGAAAACTATTCTGAGAATTCCGTGCAGAATGCGTTTCGTCCGGCTGTGTACAGAGACGTGACTTAAACGTCCCGAAACGGATTACATCCATAATAATAAAAATAAAATAAAAATAAATACTAAATACACATCAAAGTCATGCGTGTGTAATCCTATATATATTCCCCAGCGGATGTCTAATAATAAGAGAGATTTTTTCTCCTCTCTCTCAATCCGTCTTCGTTATTATATAATAAAATGTTTCATTTATTGAGTTGAAGAGATTGGATTTTGATGATGTAGGCGCGAAATTTCGAATGTCTCTAAATAGCAATAGAGAAGAGAATTTTCTACAACTTATCAGATCAAGAGATATATCCTTATTAAACAAGTAATAACCATAAATATATATATATTTAAATCTTAAGTAAAAGGATTAAAAGGGTTTTAATAAGACCGGTTTGATTCACCTTCAAATTAAAGTGTCCAATCAAGCAGAAAAAAGGTAACTCGTGTTACTCATATTATGTACAAATCATATCATCAATATGAGCAAACCTGTTGGATGAGTTTCAGTCATGGACGCCATCAGTCTTATCATTATATTGGTGAAAAACGAAACGGAATTTCTGGCAAAGTTTCCGACCAAAAATATTATCAGATTCAGATCACGCAGTGCTGGTCTTAATTTAAAACAAATTTAAGTTATATAGCACAGTTAATAATAAGGATGACGTCAGCTAGCTGCCAATTATAAGCCTTCAATTATGGATTAACATATTCATGACTTTTTAACCTGATTTTCCTATCCTATACACGGATTGATTAATGCTCAGCATAGGGATTAATCAACACAATTAATGTGTAGGTGCAGAACAACAATCAAGATCGAGGATCATCTTTTCTTAAAAAGGAATCAATCTTCGTAGAATCCAAATCCGGAGGTTTTTCTTTTATTATATATTGCATCACTTATTCATGATCTGGACGATGAAAAAGGAGTTTCAGTAGTTATCCTTGTTATTGTATACACAATTGGCTGTTGATTGCAAGTGTAAAACAGTCACAAGCCTCAAGGTCTCATTGCATAAATTAATTATGTTATAAGATTAAAAGAAAACCGGAATTTTTACTTGGAAGAAAGAAAAAAATTATCTTCCAGTAGAAATACTCAAATAAGCCAATTAAATTAATTTTTTATATATTAAATTATAGGCTCTGAGTCATATCTATAATGATAATGATACGCCAAAATCTTTTCTCATCATCATTTACACGAATAATTTTTTGAATGCCATTTTTGGGGATCCCTTCATCTCAAATCACTATTATTCAATCCCCAAATAAGAGAAACACTCGGACAGATAATCATCAAGCTCAATTGTCGTTCAATCAAATTGTTTTCTCTCCTCCAAACTCGATGATGATTACATGATGATGACCGCCAAAACGGAATTGTGTACTTTTTTAACACGAAACTTTCCTCTTTTTCTTCTTATTTAATATACCAACCCGCATGATGAGCGCAATTAAAAATGCACAATGGTGTACATATACTTACATAGACGTACAGAATGGCAACGCTGCACGAGACAATCCTCTCATCTTTCATAGTTTCTTTCGTGACCTCTAATTATCTGTCATGTTATCATCATCATCATCATCATTATCATCAACAAGATATCCTTTTGTGCTGTGCAAAGGGCCGCGGATAAAAAGTAGGTGTTCTACACCCTTGTAGCTCATCCATAGATGACGTAATTGATGATTCACGGCACTCTATGAGCGCAGCAGATCCTAATTAGGGTTCCTCTACCCTGCCCATCAACTTGTAATAATAATAAGGAATCATCATCATTTTTTTTTCTTTCTCTGTTCTCTGATCGGTTTTTCTTATTCGATTAGTTATTCTCTTATAGCTATTACACCGCGCCGCAATAATAATCGTCCAATAAGGATGTGAACATCATCAGAATAAATTACTTGGAAGGCTTTAAACTGTTTAGAATATATATTCTTTTTAAAAATGGGTGGATCTGTGATTCAACTTGAGAAGTTTAAAGCCATCAAACTAGAGTAATAAAATTAATTGAAATTTTCAAACAGTAGAAATAATTTACTTTATTTTCTTTTATAAATATGGCTCGTTTCTTCAATTTATTTTTAAATTAGAGTGGCGCATTTGCCAATTAAGTCAAATTCATACTTATTTAAATAAATGGAATTTTTGCAAAGCAGCAGCAATACAATATACAAGAACTGTTTAGAATATATTCTTTAAAATATGGGCGGATCTGTTATTCAACTTTTCAAGTTTTTAAAATTAATAAGACAAAAAATAAATTGGGTTTCTAGTGTATAGCTACTAGGTTTAACGGTTACACCCTTAATGATTGGATCAAGGATTTTTTTTAAGGGGTATCCTCCTTTCTTGTATTTGAATTAAATAGCCACGGATGTCATTATTACAGTACCCGATCTATAAAAAAAAAAATTCTAGAAAAAAAAATTGGCGCCATCGGTAGGGCATCTATAAATAAATCATGAGCTCTGCGGGGTATTGAAAAGTACAAAAAAAAGGTTGCTCATCATGAATTATGAATGATGTTATTGGACACGCTCTAGAGCCCAATTCATTCGCAATTTAATCACATTAGTAATAATAGTAATAATAATAATAGCAGGCCATGGCGTGATTACGAACTAGAAAGCAAAACTCTACTGTTAAAATATAAATTCAAAAAAATTCAAAAGAAAAAAAAAAACCAGTTCGGCAGCCATTTGAGTCTCAGCGTGACCTCGCGCATATAAATAAAGATATATATATAGTACATTGGAAATATATATATATGAACGTATCGTATAGATGTATACTCTCATTCCGTGATCGACTTGCAAATCAAAAACATGTAAATGCTGTATGCTATACGGCGAAAAAAACTTTTACTTAACATTTAAAATAGAAATGTTGGTACCCCGAATGATTATGATTTTGAAAAATGTCGAATATACTACGTGAATTAAAGATGATTGTATTAGAATACTACAGGTCATATTCCAAGATTAGAAATCAAATTTTATATATATTCGTTAAAAAGAAAACCCTGCTGCTGTCTATAATACATTTTCTATACGCCCTTATGCTTTTGAAAATAGTAAAACAAAGATTTCTGAGAAGATCAGTGCGTCAGATCAGTGCTTCATCTATATTTAAAGAGAGAGAGAACAAAAGAGAGAGAGGATATAACGAATGAATTTGAAATATTTGATTGGCTTTAGATAGCCTTTGTTATTACCGGTCATAACAAGATGAAAAGACGTTCTTAACGAGACCATCAAAGAGGAACAGCGGGCTCCACCCTTCTTCTTCTTCTTCTTCTGCTTGAGGAGAAATTAGAGCGCGTCGGAATGTGTTTTCTATCGAGTCATTGCAAAAGAAAATGTGTAAAAGAAAAAAAAGAAACAGCCATAAAAATCATTCTTTAACATAAAATATGACGGTCATTAAGCTTGTTCATGTTTGATTTCAACTGTCACCTCCGTTCTCTACGCCCCGTTTTCAGACAATCACCACAAAAAAAAAAGAAGAAAAAACTTTTTTTTTTATGACCACCGCGTGCCCAGCATTCTAGGAGGAGAATAGTGGGACTAACGAGTAAAAACTTGCGCGTCCCGTCTCACTCTTTATGCTCATGAAAAGAAGAAGAAGTTTCCCTGGGACGCCTGTAGGGGCGCAAAAAAATAAAAGGCCATATAAAGATGAAATAAATCTTATTTTTTGAGAATAAATAAAGAGCATATGATGGGCTCAACGGCGCTAGCTTGCGCGCGTACATCCATAATAACAAAACAGCACAAATTTATAATGGGGATGATCATAAAGTTCTATAGGAAAAGAGAAAACAATCGACCATTATGCAAGAGGAGGAAAAAAATGGCACATCAAAATGTTGTAATCAACAACTTGGTCTTTTTAAAAAATCTGCGCTTTTTTAATGAAAACTTACTTTCACAAATCGACAAAAAAAAATTTCAAGTTTTTTTTTAAAGTGGGTTTTTAACGATCCCATTTGTATGGCGTCTGCCGGGTAATTAAAATTTAAACGTCAAGGGATTCCATATTCAGTGTGCAAATTATATTTTGATTCGAATATGCATTAATTTCAATAATATTATGCAAATTTCTGTTGGAAGAAGAAGAAGAAGGTGAAGAATATAAGACCGTTAAATGTACAGAAATAACTGCTATTAAAACTGCAATAAAATAAACATACACACCTACCAGCTTCAGCATTTTTTTTCTTCTTTACTTTACAAAAGGATACATTTCACAATGAGACATTTACATTTCCTCCCGATATATTTATGATATTTTAAACTAGGAATTAATCATTTTCTCCCCATCTTGATGTATAATATGATGGGCGCCATCGTGACAATGCTGCGAAGATGTTGGGTGTCCAACGAAAGTTACAACAGTCAAGCACATAATATTGTGTCTAGAGGAGCTGTCCAGCTGATTGGAAAGCTTCAGCTCTCTCTCTATCTTGACCATTGTTCTTCTAGTCGCAGATGACCCTCACGTCTCTCTCTCCTCTCTTTATGGCTCCATTATCCATTGAGAAAGAAGAAAAAGTCATTTGAATGCGCGCGTATTTTCTCTCTCTCTCTCTCACTAGCTGCGTGTTGAAGTCATGAAGAGATTGCCATCGGGACGACCGACGCGCAGAGACTTGAAAAGCACCGCGCTCCTTCCAAATGATATATTTCTCACCAACAATGCGCAACATTATCTTTATGCTCGTACTTATAGACACTTTCGCCTAGCATCATTTTATGCAAATGCAGACATTGCGCAATATTAACAAGTGAATTGAACGGAATCAGCATCGTCCACCGTGAAGAAGAATTTTCTAACTAATAAATACGATATTGGAAAGTGTATAACTGTCATTTACAACAAGTAGGGGTCAAACTATTTACACGAAAAAAAAAATAAAAAAAGAGAAAGAGTATTATTATTATTTTGTTTTTCTCGGTCACTTGTTATTACTGTCAATATCGTAGAAAGTCTTAAAAAAAAAGAGTTGAATCTCGTTGACAGACGTATATATATTGTCAAGAGAGAGTAGGTATATTCGCTTTTGGCGATCACATAACACTGCCGAAAAGGATATTGGACCATTGACCATAAATCAATTATATAAACTTCTCCTCTCTATATATCGGTCTAGACACGGTCCTTGTGATGATGTCATATCGATAGCAACCAACAAGTCTCCAAAATATCTTTGTGAAAGTCAGGCAGCAGCATCAGAGATGATATTGATGCCGGTCACGGCCGGATGCGCTCAAGATCGTCCGCCCAAAACGGTGTATAATCCCCAAACGAACTCATTCTCCCGCTTCAGTTTTATTATATTAAATATATAATCTTCTAAGACGAGAATAAGAAAATATTTTAGGTCTCTTAATGACCACTGCGCTATCAAGATTGTTGCTTATATTAAAGAGCCTCATTTAAAATATGTCCAGCTCCATTTATGTATAAATGGAATAAGAAAAAAAGGAGCAAACAAAATTCCGGCACGCGACCGGCGGGAAGCTAGATCGTGTTGTAATCATCATCATCATCATCTAGAAGCCCTCCATTTAATTCTTTTCCTCTTATATATTCTACTAGACAAAGTGTATATATATGTTTTTGTTGTCTATATAATAATCAAGGGGAAGGCCAATTAATCCGCACACATCAAGCTCCTTATATTACACATTAATATTCACACGAGTAATCCCCTTCTTCTTGGTATATATTTTTTTTTTCTTGTAGTGGGTTTACATGTATTAAGAAAGCAGCACGGGATGGCATCATCTATCATCCCGACGCTCTCTTATCTCTCTCTAATCCTCGGCTTTAATTATACGGAGCTCACGAGATGAACGTTATAGAACACGCGCTATAGCGCACTTTTCTTTTTTTTTTTTCTTCTTCTTCTTTTTTCGGGAGCCTAACAAAATATTTCTTCTTTCCTACGTTATCTACATTATTTATGCTTTTATTTATCGCTGTAAACAAATCTTCTTTTTTCGGGAGGAAAAAAACAAATTTATAATTCGTTTTTTCTCGGACGATGTAATCGTTTTAAATTATATTATAGGTCCTTAAGTGACTTTAATCTAAACAACATCTTGTAGGTATATCTCAAATGATTTCGATTAAGATTTATTTAAATATATATATTTTTAATACTTTCACTCTTTTTTTTGTGTGTGTGTAGTTGCAAAATCGGGTCAACTAAATAATTCTTTTTAATAAATACCAGTTTTAAAAAATTTGCATATGGAAGAATGACACTTTTAAAAAAATGGTGGCAGGTCCAAGTCAATGCCAAATCAACGTCGTGATTATTTAATGCTAGACATTCCATTGTGGCATATTAAACTCTCTTTTTAAAAAATAAAGAGAGGAGAGAAGTAGAAAAAAAAGGCCGACTCATATCTTGTGTAACTCAGCTGTTAAGATCTCTTCAAGAAGAGAGGAGAAAAAAATAGCATTTTTGGATAATAAGGAGGCTCGATTACGATGCAACATTAGAAAGCGAAACGAACGGTTATATAACGGAGCCGTCATTTGTTTCTCAGTAAAGAATGAAGAAATGAAGACCTTCTAGCTGCAATTAGTCGTACCCAATTTCACGCTTTTCTCGTGTCATTTAAAAAATTCTTTTTTTTTTCATATTCTAAAAATGTTTATTAGCAAAACATTTTTATTATTTATTGTTTTATTATTATTATTTTTTAAATCAATGTTAAGTGATTACGTTGACCAAAGTGAGGGCTTGCTACTTTCTCTCTTACATGTCGCGCCGACAAAGAGCCATGCGACAAGCAACTAAAACAAATATAAATCAAAAAATTTCTCTTGTTTGTTTGAAAATATGTACCGTATATATTCTAGCTGAATCGAATTTGACCCAAAGGTTAAGAAACACGATTCTCTTTTAATTTAAAAAAAAAGGCGCGCAATAATAATATTTTGAAAATATGGCTAAAATTTATTCAACAATTTTTTTTTTTTCAACCGACGAGTTAGGTTAAGTAAGCCATTTACTGATAGTTTATTACGTCGTATTTTGGAGTAGAGAGGTTTTTTTCCTTCTTCTCCATATGTGTAGCCCCGCTTTTTTTGGACGAGAGCGCGCGTAATCGGTATAATTTGAACGCAGGGAGTTTGGGGAATTACCAGGGACGCGCGCGGCGGACGGCACCCCGTCACTTGTAAAGAAAGAAAATAAATACCTGCTGCCTTGATTACATCCATAATGCACCCAACTTAAGAGGGACCTCAGACTCTTCTTCTTCTAATAACAGCGCCCATTCGTATTCCAGAGAGAGAGGCAAGCGCGTTGGAAATGGCTCTCTTACCGAAGAAGATTTGTCCTCTTCGAAACGAGAAAAGAGAAAAACAGGAAAAAAAGGAATTTGAATAAAATACGAGCAGTGTATACTACACGGTGACTCAGAAGAGCACAAAGGCAAAGAAATTTGCATATACAAGCTACCAGCCAAAGTTTTTTTTTCTCTCTTTTTTTTAAGAAGAAAAAAAGGCTTGGAATATAATATACCTTGAGAGATGTCGGCATGTGTCATTCAAAATGCCTCATGTTTGAAATAGTCCATCGAGGATTATGTAATGGGCATGCAAGCTGTATAGGAGGAGCTGGCTATTCATCGCCCAGCATCTTCTTTTTTTGATTGCAATTGAAGAAATCGAGTGGAAAAGCGCGACGATACCGACATGAACGCTAAAAAAAATAAGATTCGTGACGGCTTCATTCAACCCTTCAACTTTTTTTTTTAGAATATGTATGAGCTTCTTTTTTTCTGAAAAAGATATTACGGAAAATTCACTTGAATGATGTAAGCCCTTTAAGAGAGAAAAAAATGGCTCTATTGGAGAGGAAAAGATTTAAAAGAGACCATCTATGGTGGTAGGCTATACTTTACTAAATACTTGGAAACAAATTATCTGTATGAATATGCATACTATTTCACTCACTTTTTTTTTTTGGCTTATAAAATGGCGTGTGTGTTTTTTCCGAGTGGAAAATTCTAGCTACTTTAAATTCCATGCAACACTGGAGATGAATTGAATTTAGAACCAACATTTTTTTTTCGTTTAAATTTAAAAATGTAAATCAGTTCATTTGAATATGGAACAAATTCAATTTTAGTTTTTTAGGTTAGCCGGCTACTGCGAATCCTATTCATACAAACGATAATTTATTTCTCTAAATATCACGTAACAAATCATGCGGAACAATGTACTCCCGGAGAGAATAAGATCTTTCTTCTTCTTCTTCCTCCTCCTTAATCTCTTTTTATTTTAAACCCGCAATTGTTATATAAAATTCCGGGAATAATTGTGCTGCAAATTCTTTTCATTACGGTTTTTGATTGCAGCGCGGGAGCACAAAACGAATAAAAAAAAAAGTAAAATAAAGGGGAAGACAACGCTGTCGGGGAGAAAAGGCGGGAGGGAGCTATGTTTGCATTGCTCCCGCTGATTTTTCATCATAATAATAAAAAAAGAGAGATCAGTCCAGCGTGATACAAGTTCCCTCCCTTTTATTGTTAATCTAATTAAAAAGAATAGAAAAAAAATCGAGAAAGAAATTCCAGGCACCGTTATTATAATACATTTAGAAAGGCTGAAGAAAAAAAAAACTACCGCAATACGACCCACTATGTAATTTTCAATTCTTTGTACTACTATGTATAACATTAAGGTTAGCATTAAAATATATTTTTTTCTGTTCAGATATACAAAAATGTAAAACAAAAACAAAAAATCAATCCCTTAGGACATGGAAGATTTGAAAGTCATTTGTATCGTTTAAATTACCCAGGGATATATACAATCACTTTTCTTGTAATAATTTTTCACTTTCAAGATCCTGAGGGAGCGCCGAAAAGACACTCTAGTAGACAAGTCTCTCTCTCATTGCGCAATATTCAATGACCGATTCATCATTTCTTCTCGTGAAAGGTGCGAAGGTTCTATCAGCCTAGCGTGTTTGCATGATAATCGTGTTCGTTTCTATCTCTCTTTCTCCTTGTACTACATTAATGAATCAATAAAATGGGTTGCACTCTTTACATCGGTCATTCGTCATCTTTGTAATATCTTGTATGAAACATACCTATCCTCCCAGACAAATAGCCTTATGTATATGTTAATATATTATTTTTTTTTCAGAAGGGGGCTACCTGTGATGATTCATCAGCGTCTCATCGTAATACCTTTTTTATTCTACTGCGTGTGTTACAAACTAGGGCTCTCAACATCCCAACGAAAAACTTGAAAAGAATTTATGAGAATTCTCTTATGGAAATCGATATTCAAACGATCATCATCATCAACTCTCTGAAGAAGAAGAAAGAAAAGAATTCTCACTCAAGGTGTTATCTGTTTTGGGTGGAAGAGAGAAGGAGAGAAATGGCTTCTTGCGTGTTTATATTGATAGCACGCAAGAGGGTTTGAATGAGGTGACGTCAGAATAAGAGGCTCAGCAGAGTGGAAAAGGGTACGGACAGTGCTCTTCCTTGTTCCTCACCTTGTTCCTGTCGTCCGCTCTTTCACCTCTCGTCAATGATCATCATTCGTCCGTCCACCAAAATGAATTGGACATGTCTTCTGAAGGATATCCAAGAGCAACACCTTTTCTTTCCTTTAAATTAGTAAGTGGCTCACGCAACATTCGAGGAAAAAACCCCTCTTCTTATGTGACCTGAAATTGCATAAATAACGGCAGGTCTTTAAAGAAATTCTTTATATTAAGAAAACAAGTTTGAATATTTAAAAGTACAAGAGATGCTTATTTATTTATGAAAAAGATGGCGGGATTGAAAAGCAGCGGATTTGCTTTGCGGGTGGCAAGTCTAGCTGAACATTTTGTGCATTCCAACCCGTCCACTACAGTAAATAAAAAAAATCCGGGTTGACGACATTGATAGAATAACAAACAATCTTACCATATTTATTCTGTGTGTCTCTCACCTCTTTTTTTTTTCTCGTTACAGACTTTCAACTTACTGGGTGGTTTCTATTCAAATAATGCTTCATTAAAAACGAGAAAAACATAGTCTACTTTTTTCTAATAATTATGTCTTTTCAAGGAATTGAGATTATAATAAGGGCAGCCTAAGAAATAAAAAGCTGCTCACCGATATTCAAATTTATATTCAAACAATTGTTTTAAAGCAAAAAAAAAAAAACCTGCGTGTGGTCTAGGCGTGACTTGGACTCTATATCACACTTTAGACTCGATGATTAGTAAATTTTAGTTTAATTTCCAACTTTTGCCGAATTTCTTCTTCCCTCCCATTGAATAGAAATCTTCTGACGACGAACGCCCATAGAATAATAAACATGTGGCTATATATATTCACCACTGTTCTTTTTTTTTCTTTTCTTTCTCTCTTCTTTTAACGAACCATGACCACTTTTGCTCCATTCACGCTCCAACCGTTATTATTATATATTTCTCTTTTCAAACTATGCTCTCCATACTGGTAGAATATATAATATCACACTCTATAATGCCGCCTCTCTTAATTATTTCACGCCCTTTGGGTAAATAGTAATAAATTCTTTTGGATTGAAATTTTCAGATTTATGTATATTTTCAAAAAAATAGTATTAATAAAATGTCAAAATATAGAAGGTTAAACGTCCATTTAATGACTCGACGTTTCCTTCAATTATTTAACGGCATTTCAAAAATTCATTTTTATGATGTGATGGAAAGAAATTCCTTCTTCTTTTTCATCAAACTCTGTGTGTAAAAAGAAGAAGAAAAAGTGAGTTATGAGCCATCGGTGACCTCCACTTTAATCCACTATATACAACAAGAAAAAAAAATCTCATAGATAAAAATCGCGCGACGAGAAGAGTTTTGTGTAATAAAAAGGGAACGTCTGATAAAGGTCATAATTCAACTGGGATCGCTAATTGAATTCCCAGGCATTTCTTCTCCTTCTCCGTTTTTTTTTCACACGTCGACACTCCTTTCCATAAAATCCAATCAAGTACAAAAGGGATATCTACCATATATACCCTCAGATTTTTATTTTATATCTATATATAAACGGAAGCCTTTAAAAAAATATTTTTTTTTTTGTATTTTAATAATTAAATTAGCTAACAAGATTATTTTGCATATATTCAAATGAGAGGGAGATCATCCCAATTAAAAAAGAAGGATCAAACATAATCAATGCAGACAGACAGAAGAGCATGTAATACATTTCTTTTCCTCTTTTTTTTTTATTCGACAAAGATCAAGAACTGGTTTTAAAGAAGAATAAAAATTCAAGTTGATCGGGCGCCTCGGCTATACTATAAAAATAAATAACAATAAAAAATGGACGCACTTTATCTGATGAATATCCAGTTGCAAACACGATCCAGCTTTATAAAAAAAAAAAAGTTAGCCGCGTCATCAACCCAAAAGGAATATGTATAGGATATGAAATAGCATGTCGTAAATTCCCCGAGGCTTCGTTCACGTTTATTAATAAAAAATAAATCAAAATTTCAATCATTTAAAAGATATTCCGGAAGAAAGTTGGAAGGAGTTTTTTTACTGGGAGGAGATGCGTGGCATTGTGCTCTTGTCGTTATTTAGAAATGTTTTGAAAAGAGAAAGAGCAGTATATTTATATATATACAAAGTTGATTGACAAGTCCCGAGAAGTCGTCCTCTCTTATGCTTCTATACTCTCCAATGGGATGATGATGGAATTTCTTGTAGAAAAAGGACGACGTATATATATAAAAATCCCATCGGGGCGTGCGGTCGGCCCGTCTCTTTGAGGTCCGGCGTCATCCATCACGGCCGCCAAGTCACGATCAGACTATCTTTCTCTTCTTCTTCTTCCTTCTATATGTTATTGTATCAATATCACCGTCACTGGATGGGCATTGTCGTGGCGGTGGCTAGCTTCCAGCAGCCCAACTCAGGGATCTTTACGCTGTATACATACCCAAAAGCTATACAACAACAAAAAATGTATACCTTAAAAACATGACAAGAAACTGACATTCACTCTCAACATTTTTCTTCTATATAATGTCAATTAAATTCCTTAGACTTCTTTTCTAAAAAGTGAAATGGAAAAGAAGTGCGCATCGTTTTCCTATTTTATAAATAAAAGTTCGGAATGCATACTAATTAGTTGGATATAGAAAGCCCCACAAGTTGAGAGGATATCCTACGGAAGTTATTCACCTGCGGCGTTGCCATGCATATAATAACCTACTTTAATTCTGGGTAGTACTATTACTGCTCACGAGCGTCCATCCGAATGTAGGTGAGGGGTCCAAAGACTTTGAATAGATCAACAAAAGAGACTTAAACGAAAGAAGCTTTCTCTCTCTCTCTCGTCGTATCGCAAGGAGCGGAACAAACAGTCTGAAATCGGCGTGAAAAATTCTCATTTTCATATTTGACTAATGATGATAATTACTGAACTTGTGAGAGAGAAAGAAAAACTACTTTCGTGATTGATCTATTAAGACACGCAACACAGCTTTTCATTTTTTTTTTTTTTTGCAAGAGTAGATCAATTGGATGGATTGTACTATAGGGCATTTACATATATCTTTTAATTAATGGCTAGAGAGTTTAAATATTGGACGCGTGGCGTAAATGAGGAGCTGTTGATTAACACTCGAGATAGTGACTCACATTTAACGGTAGTCGTTTTCATCACGTTTTTTTTTAACCTTGCTAAATGGTGTTTTTAAGAAAATATATATTTTTTTCACAATGAAATATGCAAATATTTAATGTAGAAATTCAGGAATGTGTGTTGATCAAGTGGATTGTGACAGGTCAGCCATGTAAGTGGGAGGATTCGGGACTACTATTTCTGTGATGGAAAGAAATCAAAAAGAAATCAGACGTGAAAAATCCATTCATTCGTGAAAAACTCGTTCCGGCCGGAATGCAAGCCGCTCAATGCGGCACACTCGAATATTCGATGAGATATATCCGAAAGAGAAGCTGTCGAGATTTCTATCGTCGTCTACCCGAAAAACCTTCTTTGTCTACGGAGAATAAGAGAGAGAGAGAGCGCGTGCCTGAAATGTTCAATATAAAAGAGAGGGTTTCCCCTGATAAAAAATGACCAAAACTAGGAATCCATCGGTCACTCGTCGAAATTGTAAAAAAATAAAACTCGCTCTCTCTCTCTAAAGCTCATTTAAATTATATATATTTCTCTTCTCTTTTAAATATGTGAGGGCTCGTATAGGCCACCCCTTTTCTACCGAAGAATGAGAGAGAGTGATGGCGGCCTTTCTCCTTCTTTGATGGAAGACTCATCAGGGATGGATGGGCGAGGGCTGAATTGATTTTCCTACTATCAATAATCGATGGGTGAAGGAATGGAAGCCCCTTTTTTTCCTATTTATCAGGCGCGATAGTCATCGGAATGTTCTAATATGTACATATATACGCATATTCAGCAGGAAATATTTTAAGAAAAAACTACTTTCCGTTTTAATACGTGCGTGTCGGTTTTTGTGATGTGGCAACGCAGTTCAGCATGCAAATCAATGTCGAGAGAGAGAACAATTTATTTCTCATTTTTTTTGTAAAGAATTATGAATCCAGAAACCGGATTCTAAAGCGTATAAACTGATAAGAATCTAAGCATTTATATGTAAAAATGAGTATTAATAGGATTCCTAATCTTCACAAGGAAATTAAACACTGTCAGACTCGGAGACTTTTTTAATTGGATTAGATGCCAGACTCATTTTTTAGCATCAATATTTTTCCCACGATTTCAAGTCACTTTTCAAATTGGCTTTAGTTTATATGACACCTAAAAGAAAAAAATATCCCTGTCGAGTCATTTGCATATAACACATAGTGTCGTAAATTAATTAGAGCCCCTTTTTAAGCTCCGTCGAGACAAGGATAATTCAATTGCCCGCTGCATTTATATGAAAAAAAAAATGTTTATTATTATTTTTTTTTTGAGAAGAAATAGCACTTTCTATTCACATGTTATTTTTTCGTCAGTGTATTTTATACATATTTTTGTTGATGATATAAAAAGAGAGAGAGAGAAATGCTGACATAGATTGCAATGTGTCTATCTTTCGCGCTGGATCGTGAACACCAGGTGGCTATCTCAACAGCAGCAGCAGCGTGCCATACAGTTCGCTCTTTTGTGTAATAAATATTTCATGTGTACATAACCCACACACGTATAAATATATTTGATCCAGCTGCGTCTAAAGCTGATCCCAAGGATAATCCCTAAGAGAAAACAAAATATCTGTAGCACCTACTACGTCAAGGAATTGAATTATTCCTTAAAGATGAAGAAGGAGAAAAAGAAATCATTATTATACACCCCTCGCTGAGTATCAACAATATTATAAATATGAGCAGCTAGCTCTCTCATATACCTACACAACAGGATTCGGACAATATTTACAATCTGTTGGATTATTTATGACTTTTGGGTCTGATGTGTATGCATTTTTGCTTCTTACCACAAGAAGCGGGGTTTATCATCATCGTTAAAAAAGAAGGTGGTCCGTGAATCATGAAATAACTCTTTTCTTCGATGCAGCAAGCCAAACATTTGTCGAATTTATTTAAGGGATTTTTACTAATTTTTATTATTAATTAATGGGCTCATTTGAATTTTGGGATTATTTTTTTTTTAGAAGTTTTACGATGTTGGTGTCAATCTGGCTTTATGGGATGAGAGATGTTGGTAAATATTCATCTTCAAGTTGAGAAATAAATGTATAGAAGAAGAAAAAAAAAGAGGCGCCAGCATAAAAGTAGGATTAGTCAGCGCACAAAAACTCGGCGACTTTTATATCATTTTTTCACGACCGCACTTTGAATTCCGTTTTTTTTTTTGTTGTTGTTGTTGACGGTGTGAATTTTAAGCCGCATTTTCATATTATAAGATCGAGAGTCCAGCTCAGTTTTTGATAAGAGCTCATCAAAAGTCAAGCTGTGGCCCCCCGTCAAATAAGGTATTCTGCTGATCTCTCTCAAGTTATACAACCAAACGAATATTATATATATGTATAAGGCGGGAAAATATCTGCTCTCATTTAATTTGAAAAAAATCCTATTCCGCTATACGTCAGATTATATGAAATATGGATCGGTCAAGATTTTTTTTAAGATCGGAATAAATAAATAAATAATTTTTCTTTTCTTTCGTGGACATTTACGACACTCTGTTGGGACCAAGTGAGGGACGACTACGAGTATGACTCAAAAGTGTACATAACCTTTTATTATGTTATATTATTACTATTTTTTTTGCCAAGGAGAAAAGAAGAAAAAAAAATGTTGATGTTGAAAGACCGTGACTAGAGACTTTGATGGCAGCAATGAGATTAAAGATTTTAAATAAGAGGATAGAAATCATTCGCACGTAACTGCTGGTCGACATAGAAAGAAAAAAAAAAGGGAAAACATTTAAATGTGACAGCCAGTGTTTTGACGAAATCTAGGTCGAAAATGATTATTATAAGAGAAAATCTCCTTTTTAATATTTTTAACAATTAGTTTCTCGTCTAAAAATGCTTTAAATAATAACGAGTGGAAAACAACAATTTTCTTTATCGCCTCTTCATTTGCAGCAAGCGGATAAAAATTATAACCCACCTGTTGTAAAAAGTCCTTCACAGAGAGACTTGATTACATCACTGTGATGTGTATATAGAAGCACAGCTAAAGGAAAGAATTTTTGGGTGGAGATGGCCGAAAACGATATATACGCCAGCTATAGCCGACTAATCCCCATAAAAGAAGGGCGTCGTTGGTGTATCTCTCTTTCCTTCTTTTTTCACGAAAAAAAATGAAGAGCTCTCGCTATGTTCACCGTGAAAACAGGGGCGTTCCTTATGTAAGAAGAAGAAAAATTCAACAGCAAAAACATACACTGTAACAGAAGAAGAATTGGGGCGATACTTGGATTCAAGCCAACTTTACTCTCTTTTTTTTTATTAATTATATAAAAATTTCCTGTATTTATATACTTAGTGGACACATTTCTGCCAAGGGCGGGATGCTTCTTTTTTTTTTGTCTGTGTGTTTTGTTTTTCTGTGGGCGTCGTCGACGTAAAGTTAGGAAGAAAGAAGTTTTTCTTCTTGGTCGTCGCACGTTAAAATCTCCCAGATAAAAAAAATAAAATAAATAGACTCTTTTTTTTTCTCCTCTCGTCTTCTTTTCCCTCTTCTCCGCAATAGGGCGGGCTAGTAATGACAAAAAACCTTGAGAGGGTGGAGTTCACACTGCGATGGGAACCAGAAAATTTGAACGAAGGAAGAAAAACAGGTCCTATCTAAAATTACACCATTAATCAATTTCATTCTTTTTTAAATGAATGAATGAGATTCTCCTTTTAAAAAAAAAATCAATAATCGGTTGATGAGTTTTAAAAAAAAGGGGGCCACTCTCAGCGCCGCCCTGGTGGTACCTAATTCAAGCCTGAAACGACCTTGCCTTAAATGGGTTTCAATAAGGGCTTATATTCACTCTCTCTAAAGGAGCGCGCACATGCTGCTTGCGGGCCGTCCTGCTGGCTGGTGTTGTTGTTTTATTTGTCAAGCCCCTATACCTTTTTCTCTATTATTATTATTATTATTTCATAAATAAAACATGGAGTCAGTGTTTGACAGATTGTTTACATTCTTTATCAACTCATTATGGACAAGATTTAAAAAAAATTAATAATAAAAAGCAGAACTCCTTTGAAGCGAAATGATTATGTTAATGATATGAGCAGGACGACTAGCTGAGTCTTATTCCGCCCTTAATGGCCGCATGGCTTGTTGATTTCTATAAGTGTTAAGGACGTATAAGGGCCGTCGGACACACTAGCTGTCTTTTGCTCTTGTAATGTGCGCAAGTTAGTGCTGGTCCATGATGATATCATCTTGATACCCAAGTGGTTAACTTATATATATTATATAGTAGTAGTAGGCTAAAAAAGGGGCCGGATAGTTGTAGCGCTCTGGGGCCGATGCCAATCTGCGCCTTCTTCTTCTTATATATCGGCTTCTCCTCTTTGTATAGCTGCTGTTCGGGCTGCCGTATGTAAATAATAAAATCTTCAATTTACCGTCACTCTGAGACTTTATCATTTATTCAGGGAGATGGTAGAAAGAGAGAAGGAGAGAAATATTCAGTGGCCGTTCATTTTCGAGACCTGTTGAGTTCTTTGTGACTCTACAGATATGCCGTCTTTAAAAAAAAAAAGAAGAGAAGAGCTCCAGCTGGGAAAAAGCCGATTTCACTAGGCAATCAAAATGATTCTTTTTTTTCTCAACCAGAGTACAAAGTTATATACATTCTGACATAGCTAATCTCTTCTTGTCAGTTTGATAGTATTTTTTTAAAGGCTATTCTCTCTTTAAATAAATATCAGATTTCTAACTAGAGATACATTTCATGTAGGTATATGTGTAACACCTGACACTTGCACGACCCACCAAAACTGGACTCACGTATGCATTGTTCTTATATAACATATAAGAAGATAATATCAATCAGTAAAAAAAAGAATCTGAATTGTGTACTATAAAAACAGAATAGGTAAAGTGAAATTTGGCAGACAGCGGATTTACAGCCCGCGTAAAAAATATTATTTAAGCGCGGAGCTAAAAAAAAAAGAATTTAAATAATATGAAAATGTTCCCACTGAAATAGTTGTAGTAGCAAGAAGAGATTCATATCTGCGTGAGGAGGAACCATTTGAAAGAAACTGGCTCGTGATGTTATTTCCACAAGTTTTTTTCTTCTTCTACCTCTTCTTCGAATCTTTTTAACTAGTTGGAACACTTATTAACTTTTTTCTTCTTATTTTAAGAGCGTGTTGGGTACATTACACCATTATTTTTGAAGCGCGCGCAAAATATAAGCGTTTGATGTTACCTTCAAAAATCCTAGTGAGAGAGTGAGAGAGAAAAGCGTGATTTCAGAGCCCCGAAACAATTATTCGAGGCGGGTGTTTAAAGATGCAAGGTAGCCGCCACCATTCGGTCACGCACATAACGCCTGTCATTTGTTTCGGAAAAAAAGAAGAAAAGAGATTGGGGAGGCTCTCTCCTTCCGAAATGTTGATTATCCCTCCACCTATAGATCTTTTATAATAATGACAGAGAGGGGGCGAGAGAGGAAAAGATGATGGGAAAACTCCCTTTTGCGTGGTGATGCAGCCGCCAACTCAATCGATGACGCCATCGCCAATTTAAATTATATTAAAAGGCTAAGCGCGAAAAAAAAATGTTACGGCCCTCTAACTCCTCCCTGGTTCTGCCCTTTTTCTGTTAATTGATAGACTGTGTGAGTGTAGTAGGTGTTTATGTCGTGATTCATAATCTTTTTTCATCACCATTTTCTAATATATTAACAAGAAGGCGGATTAACCAAGATGCGCTTCAGCATTCCGAAAGTATTGCGTCAAAAAACTGATTCATTATTACTCAATAAAACTCATTTTAAAGTGATTAAAAAAATTCTTTGACTTGATTGTAGAAAAATCAATCACCTGTTCTTCTTTATATTATAGAGTGTACGTTTTCATCAGATGTTGACCTGAATAGAAGAAATGCGGCTCAAAAGGTGCATTGCGCCAAACGTATACTCACACATTGATAAATAAACTTGCACAACCAGTTTTTTTTTCTTCTCTTCTTCTATTCATTTTTTTTAAAGAGAGAGACGGAGGCAGAATATGATACACAGAGATCGTGAGTACGGAAAAGCGTGCCATCTGCACACAACAAGAAGAGAGAAGGCTAAAGGACTGTGCTGCTATCATCGGAGAGATTTATCTCAACCGGTCAGAGAAGAAGAAGAAGAAAAAGGAGAAGAAGAAGAAGGAAAAATCACCTGCTCGCCCGAGGAGGGGATAGCGAGAGCTATAGAATGACTTGAAAGAAGAGAGAAAACCAGGTTACGACATCAGGTATTCAAAATATTATATTCTCTTTTCTTTTTTATTTAATTTTTTTAACGTTTTGTTTTAAAATGACATATAAGGAGGGCGTCCTTGCTCCAAGGACGTTGCTCCTCAACGTACATCAACCGATTAATATTTTTTTTCCTGCTTTCCTTCTTCCACTAGATTAAAACATGGCTATGTCATTTATCTCTTAATGGCTGTGAGGAACTAATGTGAGGTACGGAAGAGAGCACTGAGGATACAACGGCCATAAGTCACAACAACAACATCCCCCGACATGTAGGAGCATTACGCCACCTGCCAGGCCTCACTAACATCACCTGTTGCTTTTTTTCTTTAAGGAAAATAAGAGGCCATAGGAATTTTCCAGAATTGAATAGGGAGCTGGCGCCTTTTACTAATTAAATTGTAAGTTTTTTTATTCTCCCGCCTTTTGGAATGCGTTTCGGTCTTCCCGGCCTAAATCTAATTGGAATCAAATATTTGAAGAGGAAAAAAAAGGAGAGAAACACGAAACCAAATTTAAATGTATGATGTCTGCGTGATAGCGTGTGAATCCTCCGACTGTGCGGCATTTATACAAAAGTTTCTTCTATTTCTCATCCAGAGAGGCTCATTCATTATAAATTATCTTTGAATATTCACGCTTTAAAGGCATAAGATTTTCTTTTTTAAAATTAAGAAATAAAAACATTGCTAATTTTGCGCAATCTGGCAACGTTCCGTTTGAATTTATTGACGTTGATTTGCCGATGGATATTGACTCATCGCTTATCTGGGAAACACCCATCAGGAAAAAGAAAGAAATGTTTTCTTCTTTTAAAAATAATGAGTCACTTTTCCACTTTGAAATTCAAAAATCCAGGGAAACAAAGAATAGCGCGTTGGAGGAAACGAATTAGAAGGGCCACCTCTTTTTTTCATGCATTTTAAAATTCTTTTGACCAGCATGTGGTTATTCCATTTTATATAAAGGACATTGGGTGGTCAAAAAACACGCCACATCTCTCTCTCCACTTCTCAACTGCGTGTTTTACTCGAACGGGTAACAAAAAACCCTACCGTGAGAAATAGACACACAATCGCTTTCTATCGTGACTCCTAGTTGAGGGGGCTAAAAGATCCACTCGATGCAAGAATTCTCAGAAAGATTCCCTCGATTTGAATTAGCTCACATTTGTACCTCAAGGTAGAAAAAAAAATAGCTGTCAGCTATTAAATTATCTTGTCGTCCCAATGAAACGGATCGGACAGGATTTATTTATTTTTTATTTTCTCTTCTCTAGTAGGACGGCTAATTGGTTTTCCTCTTCTTTTTTTGCGGGCTATACCACGCTGAGACGTATACACATTTTTTTTTTCTAAAGGCGGACAAAGGGAGGGAAGAAATTGCTGAAAAATGCTATTGACCGTCCGTTCATTTAAGAAAAAAAAAGAGAGAGATGAAGTGTTATTAGAGACATGTGCCGCCGCCGCCGCTACTAGCACCGATCGTTTTATATCAATAAATTTAGGATTTTTTTTTCTTTAAAAAAAAAAAAAAATCTAGACAGCCTTTCTCTTGCTCATGTTTTATTCTCAACGGAAGGTTGACGTAATTGAAATGAGGGCTTATCATCATGACGTCAAAAGAAGAAGAAGAAAAAATTTAAAGAAGAGATGCTGCTGCGACAGTTTAGAAAGTCCCTTTCAATTACATAAAAAATTGGTCTGTAGCCGTTGCAATGGAAATTCCTATTCAAATGTAAGCGATATTGAAAGAGCACGAGCTACGAAGAAGAAGAGGAGTCGGTGGGCTATGGGCAACAAGACGAATGTACAACACGCGGGACTCGCGCGCGCGCGTCGCGGCGCTTATCTCACGTCAGCCATCACGAGAGAAGAAGAAGAAAAACTAGCGGGAAATTTGGAATAACACGGAGCTCGCTCGCGCCCGCGCACACACGGTGAAATAGCGAGCGATAAAACAACAACAAACGATTGGAAAACAAAAAGAAGAACGACGAAGAGAGTCGTGGACAGTAAATCACTCTGCTCTAGACACACGCCGGGGATAAGTAAACGGCGTAATGTTTTCTTTCTTTCTCCCCAAAGAAGAAGAAAAAAAACCTCCCAAGAGAGCGTGATGTACCGATTCACGTTAAAATATTCTTCTCTTCTTGCTGCCTTTGAATGGGAAATGAAAGTTAACGAGAAAAAAGAGTCTTGCGCGCGCGCCCGCGATATTTAAGTCTATTGAAGAAATAGAAATGGGATCCTTTTGTTGTAGTAGATCTAGATGCACGTCTTCTTAAAGAAACATATTTCACCTTTTTACACATGAAAATATTTTCGCTCCAAATGCTTATAATACCATTTAACGACGTCTCTCAAATGTATTCAAGTACTTTCATGGGCGTATCCAAGGATACACCAAACTTTTTTTTTAAAGCGGCAGCATAATTATTCAATTTTCTAGAAAAGAAGAAGAAAACCAACAACGAAAAAAATGGTTGTTTTTATTTCCTCGATTCGTACCGTATTATTACTACCATGTCAAATTGTTGTTTAAAAAACATTTGAAGGCGAGAGAGGAACCCGACAATTTCTTCCTCCTTTTCTTTACTTTTCAGATTCGTCATCAAGAAAGAGGTGGCGGCCGTGGATGACTGGTCATCTCGGATCCTGCTGAAGGCACCAACAACAAAGTTTCACAAGAACCTGTTGAATTGATATACAGAAGAGCAAGGTTAAAAAGAAGAAAAAGAAATAACATGGCTCATGAATTCGGTTAATGATGGGATCTGAGAAACAAGCCCCATTCCCCTCCTCCTCCTCGGACAAAGTCAACACGACGGGCAATTTATCACGAAAAAGGGGCGGTTAAAAAGAGACGTGCTGAATTTCAAAATTCGTCGTTTAAGTTGCACAAAACACGCCAGTGAAAAGATCTCCTTTTCTCTCTCTCTCCAGACAGAGTCTACAAAATCCTTTTCGTACAATCGACTTCTTTATGTTACGGGACTCTTTTTTTCTTCCCCCCATCCTTTCTATCCGTCTCAAGATCCTGTTCATTGTAACACACAAAGTGTGTGCTATTCGGCTTAGCAACACGCACGCTCTCCTTGGAGCTTATCATCATAAAAAAAAGGAAGATTTTTTTCTTTCTTTCTTCTATTTACCAGAATCCAGATCGGCGGAATGAAGAGAGCCAGTGGGCGATCCTACTGCATCCGCCGCCACCGAGATGTCATCACTGTAAAAAAAAGAATATTTGTTAGGGCGGGGTGTCAACGCGACTGAGCTATGTGTGAAGAATACCTTTCAACGGATATGTGGGCGCCATGATGGTGGTGGTGGTGGATGGATTCCGGTGGATTCTCAACCAAGATGGATTCATAGGACGGTGGAGCTGCTGGCCAGCAGACAGGCGAAGTGGTAGTAGAAGAAGCTCGGACAGCTTCCTCGTAAGAAGGCAAAGTGGCCTGTGATATGAATAAGAATTAAAATAAGTTTTCTTCTGAAAATGATGAGGGGCGGATTCATTTCATTTGTTTTGTTGGCGGGTGGAACCGAGCCAACGCCCCTCTTCTCTCAACATCGGGATCCAGTTCAACTCGTTACTGCCCTACTCTAATTAGTCTCCTTATTATTATATACATGAATAGATGAAGAAGAAGAAGAAGAGAGGAAAGTCTATGAGTTACTGTTACACATTAACAGTTTAGACATACAAAAAGGTTTAAAATTGCCTTTGTTACATCACCTCGAGGGCCACCACGCAATCATAACGGCGGGCGACGAAGACATACACAGATTTGAATTTTAAATTTATTTCAGAAATAGCGAAAAAAAATACATTTCTCGTCTACTATTTGTATAATGAGAGAACTCGTAAGGAGTCCGTCACAAGAGGTCGTAAATAACTACAGCGACACACGCACACATTGTCCATTTTGATCATCATTCATCCAGAGTGGGCACAAAACATGAAGAAACCCGAGCCGTGCGGGCCGAGAAAAAAAAGGAAATTCTTTAACAAATTGACACTAGGAGCAATTTGTCAAAATCATAAGAAAAGAAAAAGAAAAAAGATTTCGCAGTTGATAACCCCCCAGGTATAACAAGGAATTTTTGAAAATATTGAAATACACGAGGGGAAAAAAAGAAATTTCTAAAGTAATTATTTTTTGGAATTTAACCTCAATTGATTGTTGACTTTTTCATTCATTGGATTACTCGACGAGAGTGGCGCGCATTTCAAAATTTCTTTCTCACGCGACAATTATTCCAATTCCAGTACTAACAATGTGTGAACGTTCATCCCACACAAGAAATCCTAATTAAAACAAGTACGGCGGCCATGGAATTTAACCTAATTTGTATACCACACTTTGTCTTTCTCTCTCTCTGTGGAGTTTCTAAGCGCCAGAGGGGAACCCCTTTCCCAATTCATTAGCCAAAAATATCCATCATATTCTTGATGAGGTCAAAAGGTGATTATTAATAAAGCTCCAGGTGCGCTGTGTGTGTGTAAAACAACAAGTTCTCTGCCTTGATCTAAACAGTTGTCGATCCATCACGTTTTTAATTGAGCTGCCGGTTGCTCCTACTTAAAATGCGACAGAAGAGGAATAAAATATATAAAAAAAACCTACTCGATATACTTATATATAAATGATGGAGGAATGCGCGGACCAGAAGTCGACGATCTCTATCGAGTGTGGACAGGTTTCTCCTTCTCATCTGCATTTCCCCCCTCTTCACTCCCATTTTTATACGCGTGTATAATATAAATGATGTCTATCATCTCGTTCAGACCCCTCTTTTCCTCCCTCTTGAAGGGAACAATGTCACCATTTGTCACCTTGCGGGACTGCTGCAAGTCAAGTTCTCTTCACTGATTGGAGAGCCTGATCTGGACACAAGAAGAAGAGGAAAAGCTTTCGAGAGCATCACGCAATAGTTTTGATATAAGAGATGTAAATCACAAAGGTAACTCAATATTCCTCCCCTTCTTTTCCTACAGGTCTAAAATGATGACCAGTCACGCATCTTTCGAAATGGAGGAGGAAGAAAAAAAAATTCCAGAAGTCAACTAGTACGTCCCCGAGAGATATTTTTAAAAGTATGCAAAATATAAATATTGGAAATCGAAGGGACGAAAAAAATAATAAAACAAGGAATTTAGTGGAATCGTGCATAGTCAATCGGGACACGTAAAAAAAAAAATTAAGTATCAACACGATTTCACAAGATCTAAATCCTTTTTAAAAAAAAAAACTGATTGATTTTATATTCAATCTAGATTTCTGTTTTCTTTCTAAAAATTTACATACATGATCGAACAGAAAAAAGATATATAAAAACAAGATTTCTTCCGGCTGGAATGATTGGAAACGGGCTTAATTTTTCTTTTGGTTTGTTGTTAGGATTGCCCCATTATTTCATGTCAAGAAGGAAATTCTCCGACGGTGACGTTCCTTTTTTTCGTAACGAGCGGCGCCGTTGCGTCATAATGAGAGCTTCGGAAAACACCTCACATCCTCCGATGGGCAAAAAAGGTTGGTGTAAGCGGAATTGCGTAAAGGAAACGGAATGTTGTTCTTTACCCCACACGGAGTGGAAAGAAAAGAAAAACATTATTCTTTCTTTCCAAAACAAATCAGGTCGCGACTATATTTATTCTGAAAAGTGTGCAAACAAGAAAGAAAAAAAAATAATAGCCATTGAAAAAAAAAAGAAACGCGAGAGACTATTTTTTAGTGCTTTTTAGATATGATGGAAGGAGATGATAACAAGACGAACCAAGGTCCAACAAAGCAGTATATATTGACAATACGCACACACACATCAATATATTATCAGCGAGTCGCGTGCTATGGCAAGTTTACGGCCATGAGAGGTGGACAACACCTCGGGAGATACATCCTGACCCTTCTACTTACAACCCCTTCCTTTTTTTCCCGCTGGCGAAAGACATAGAGAGAGAGAGAGCAATTGAAATTTGCATCGGGATGGAGCAGCAGGAGCAGCTCGACAACAACAACAAGAATACCGGTGGAGCCGGACACGGCAGGGGGTCCGGCTCTGCTGCAAAAAGATATAGCACCACCTCGCTTTGCTGGGGCACGACGTTGAGCTTTATTTTGGCTTGTCAATCGGACGATAAATCCACACGCTGGAGGGATTTCTCTCAACTCCAAGGTGGTCCCCGTCTTCCAAGGTGCTGAGCAGCCTCAACTGACTCACCCGTGGCGTCATTTGCCCAGACCGCCCACCCCCTCTCGTGAAGAGAGCGATCCCAATCGATTTTCGTGAGCAATGAATCTATCTTTTCTTTTATTTTAAAGAAAAATCTCTCTCTCTTTCTCAATCTTTTAAAATATATATCTGACAATAATAAAAAATAGAGCAGTATTATATCAAGGACTGTTGCTGTTTGTCAATTTGCTTTTTTTGACATTTTTATTGTAATCTCGATATTTAAAAAAAGAAGAAGAAAAGGAAGGATGTGTAAACTCTTCTTCTTTTTGTTGTCATTTAACAGTTCGGGTTACGACAGACATTTCTCCCTGTATACCCCCACTTGGGAGCAGATAATAAATCAAATAGGGTTGCGAGGCAGGGCCATTTCAAGAAGAAAATACTTGTGTGTGTGTGTGACTGTAAATTTCTTTCTTTTTTCTAGATTTCTACTTTAACCCGAAGCTCTAATAATAAATAAACGACTTATCGCGCGCTCTCTTTTCTCTTTTTTTCCTGTTGAAAAAAAATAAATATATATCAGGACAAACTTAAACCAATTTTTACGGCAGGATTACGTTTCATCTTTACACAGACACACAAGATATAGCGCGGCGGGCGTATTCAAATATTAACGAAAGAGAAGAAAAAAAGGAAACGAGCCCCGCCTTCAATAAAAAAAGAATTTCCTTCCTCCCTTCTGAAGTTACAAGAGAGAGAGAGAGAAGACTTATTCCCGATAAATCAAAAGGTGATGATTAACCAAGTCGAGAAGAAGAGGGGCGGTGATGATTTATACATTTTCAAGGGGGGAAAAAATTTACGGACAATAGGGCGCGGTGTGGCTGAATAATATAATGATGATAATAAAATAGAAGGTGATGTCATCAACTGAGGTGGAGCGCCGAGTTAGACTTGTTTTCTCTCATATGGGCGCCGCAAATTTTTTTTTTATTCATTTTTAACTTTTTTATTACATCCATCTATCTATCTATCTATCTATCGAAGCGTCAACTACCCAACAGGTAGCTTAAAAATTTTCAAGTGCACTTTATTAGATGAATAGGCGGGAACACACTTCATTTTCAAAAGGTCACAAAGTCCAATCTCTATTCCTGACAAGCAAAATGAATGAGGTGGAGACCAAAATTTACACGATTTTTTGTTCTTGTTGTTTTTCAACGGCGAGGTGATCTCATTACAATCTTATGGCGCCATAAAAAATGTATTTTTTATATTCCAAACGAAGAAAGGAAAGAAAAAAAAATCGAATGCAATTTATTCGTTCCTAAACGAAAAAGCCACCGACTCTCAATGGTGATTTGAATGCCCGGGAGTTGTTTCGACCGTCCACAAGATTAAACAAATCGATATCTAACGGTGCCCATCAAGACCCGCCGAGGGAAGCGTGCTTCAACTACTAAACAACTTTTTAAAAATTAAAATAAATCTAGAAAGTTTACACAAGATATAAAAAAAGAACGAAAATACAAGCTCGGATTAGGACAAAAAGAAAAATTGGACGTGTCCATCCGGTGAGTTCACTTGACTTGAAAAACCAAACCCTCTTTTTCTTCTTCTTCTTCAGAAGCAGGGATATCATCGTCATTGACCTCAGTTGAAATCCTCTTAACATAACTTGGTGAGTCAGAAAGGGCTCCTGGTGGAAGCGAGAGAGAGAGATCCAGACATTAATCAAATGTGAGGAAGAGTAGCTCTCATCGGTACCTCGTCGTGATTCATTGGCAATGGAATCCTCTTTGAAAACCTCGGCGAGAAATATGTCTAATGCTCTGGCAATGTTGCAAATCACTATATTCGGTCGGAAATTCTTTATTTAAATTTTTGAGAACGACGACGACGACAAGGACGGACCCGAAGAAGTAATCTCTCCCCTTGAGGGCGCGCGCGCGCGCTGCTCTCGCTAATGGATCGATGCCTATTTGTCATCGTCAAGACAACTTTTCCTCTCCTTTCAACATCTAATGGCAAAAGCCTAACAAGAAGAGGAACGGCTCTCTCTCTCTCCCTACATTTTTAATACTTTTAGGGACGTCTGGAGGCCCAGCAGCAAAACGGCATTTATCATCTCGGAAATAATTCAAATTGAAGGAGTCACTTAAAAAGAGCTTCGTGCACTTTCCCCACATTCACGATGCATGAAATTAGCCTAAATAGTCTCCAAAACTCCTGTGTTTCATTTATTTAATTTTTACCTGACTGTCGATGAGAGCCACGCGATCCTCGCTCCGGGATCTTTCAACAGATCCTTCTTCCCGATCCATAACGCTTAGGACAGAGTCACTATTGCCACTTTCCGGTTCAATTTCTTCCTGTTGAGGACGTCTAGGATGCTGCTGCTGCTGCATCCAATCCCAAAGAGTGTTGGATCTCGTCCTATGATGATCCCTTCGCTGACATCTTAGTGGGTGATCTTGCTGGACAACAACAATTCGACGGCAGCGGACCGTCCAGCGGGATGCGATCCAGACGAGGCTGAGGACGAGGATGACTCCACAAGCCGTCGTCAAGGATATAAAAAGAGGTCCGGACGTGGAAGACTCTTCGTCATCATCATCACCGCTGCCACCGTCTTCATCATCATCCACTCCATCACCACCTGCATAGTTGCCAGACGGATATGAAATGTTATTGCAAGAAAGACTCGGCAAAAGACGGATCGAATCTATTTAGAAGACGACGGGTTAATTAAAACACATACGGAATAAAAATAAATAAATCTGGCGCCACAAAGTCGCCATTGATTCATCGTCGTCTATCAAAGCGCGGTGAGTTTATTCAATCCAAGCAGTCAGTGTGTGTCCTCCCCAAAAACGGCAAAAAGCATTCCTGAATTCTCTTACTAAAAGTTTAACAGATCTAAAAGAAAACGATAGAAAGCCGCATCGAGGTCTTTTTTGATGATTGCTAAGACAAAAAAAAAGTGAAAACCAGTAGTGACAAGCAAAGAAGGAGAAAACTCTGAAATGATTATAATTTTGGTATCTCTTTTACAGAAAATATGGTAATTTTGACATATCCTCCCCTTCCATCTGATGACTATACCCCTTTCTCCTATTATTACTTATTGTGAATTAATTCAAGAAGGTCGTTAGACAACGCAAAATTATTGCTCGCTGAAAGTCGGCACCGCTAAACGGCCTCCAAATGTAGGACATGAAATCTTTCATTAATGACTCTAAAAACTAATCTTTAAATCCTTCACAGAAATACATATTTTCCAATAACTATTTATATAGCAAATATGAAATTTGTTCCTTTAAGAAACCCATTCCAGACATTTCTGTTAACATAAAAGATTCTTTTACAAAAAGGGAAAGGAAGAAGCCAGGTCATCCCTTTAAAAATATAAAAAGAAAACAAAGAATATACCGTGGAATCTGCCCCTGTGGTAGATGCGGGAGCGGGAGGACGGTGGGGCTCCAGCTACCAGGTCTAGACCTCCGGCTGAGGGTGGGACGGGCAGGCACCTCTGTGTATTATAGGGTGGAAGCCATCGTCCATGGACAGAGCAAGTGATGACAGCAGCGCCCCCTTGCAGTGAGTAACCACGATGACACGAGTAGATGGCAGTACTCCGGACAGGGATCACGTTGGTTGGGCTCCGATCCAAACCCGGACCTGGAGGTGATGACGACGACGTAAGGTTCCATTTCTTTATCATTGAGTATGGAGTTTGTTCCCACGGGAAGATCTGATATTCGCCATGAAGGATTGGTGGAGGTAAACCGCATCCCAAAAGTCCAGATGATCCTCCTGATTCCGGGAAAATTGTCACATTAATCATTTATATTTCGATACTAAATGTAAAGAGAATATATAAAAGGAAATTCCGTAATAATAATCATTGAGGAAGGGTTATTTTTTTCTGACTTTGTTCGACAGAATAGGAAATGTGTTGAGAATTTGTTCTCTATCATCACAAGATCTATATGTGCTTCTGGAAAAACAATAATAAAGGTTCAGGAATTGACGAGACTCGAAAGAAAGAAAATAAAACAAAAAGGAATCCATTCAAGTGCTGTTTTTAAAATGAGCGTTCACTGACGATGCACTCTTACGAGCACCCAACAACAACAAGAAGAAGAAAATGGTATCATAAATGCCCAGATTTAAAAAAGGTGATGGAATGCGTTGGAGAATCAAAGTCAGCAGGACCACACACGGGTGGATCATCATAATAATAATGCCTTGGCAACAAATCCGCGCCGTCATTTTCGAAAGAAACTCTTGAAGAGAAAGAGAGAGACAAGAGTTGTTTGGGCGGATGAGAGAGACGAAATCCAGCCAATATCAATAAAGATTATCGCAAGGAGCACACACAAGAAGAGACATGTGGAGGTAGCGCTACCCCACATCGTTTTTACTAAATCATATGCAGCACACAACAGTGAGGAGGACATTCATGTTTTCTCCTTCTCTGAAAATTTTTATTTTTACGACTGGAACCGTGGTGAACACGCCGGCCAACATTTATTCAGAATAATATAAAAAGCCTTTTCCATAGTCCGGCAGGAAGGCCACTGTATTTTTTTTCTCTCTCTCTCTCTCTCTTTGAAAAGAAAAACAGTATCAATAAAAAATCTTCAAGAAAACAGGGTGATTGTCATCGCAGAAAAATAAATCCCGACTCTTTCAGTTTATTACAGCAGGACATTTAAATATGATTTGACGAGGAGGGGGGCATTTTCTCTCTCTCTCTGAGTACTGCGCATATTTATACGTCTAGAAATGTCCTCCCGACTTTTTTTTTTATATGAAGGAATTCAAAGAGATTAATGCGACTGTAAAAGGATCGAGCAAGAAGAGAAAATGTCAACGCTGAAGAATGTTTCATTGGCGAATCGCTTCATCATAGATGAAACCTCTAATCAATTACACATGAAACGAAAGAAGAAGAAAAAGAAAGGAAGAAAGAAACGACTAATAAATAATAGCTCGATGAATGAATTAAAAAATGTGACTCGATCCCGCGGCAGCCTTGGAATCCCTCCATCGCATGATGCAATCATAATGGATTGGGCAGTGTCGATTCAGGGATTTATAGGCAGCGAGTGCGCTCCACCCATCGGGGAAAAGAAACATGTAGGTCTCTTCTTCTTCTTCCTCCGCCGGGGCTATAAACACTTTAAATAACTCTCAGACGTCCGTGAGCAACTTGCAAGAGATCGGTCCAGCCCTAAAAAAGGTACCGCGCGCCATTAGGTCTCTCTCTCTTTCTCGCAACATCAATAAATTTCTTCTCACCAGTTTTAAATGCCCGCGATATAATAAAAGAAAAAAAAGAGAAGCTTTTCCTCTCTAGCCGCCATCGAATCCTTGGTGAATCTTAACTGCTCGAGATAGCCCTTGAGGGAAATGAGGCTTTTAACAAAAATTGATTCAGCCATAAAAAAAAAAAAAAAAAGACTGACTGTATTATGTGTGTGTATGTTCACGAGCGAGGTATTAAAATTAAGTCCTGTATTTAATATATTCATTCATCATAGGATTCATTTATATTCGACCGCTGGAAGCAAAACAAATAAATAAGTAAAAAAAAAAAAGAGACTTGATTGAAATGAGCAAAACAAAACGAAAAAAAACATTGGTATTCATTTGTTTTGTTTCCTTCTCTTGTGTTTACACAGGGTGGTCAATGGGATTTCCCATCCATATTTATGTGAAAGAAGAAGGAAAAGGATAGGCGCGCGCACATAGAAAAGAAGAGTCCTTCCACCTATTTTTGGCGCATGTTTTGATATTTATTTATATACTACTTCCCCTTTCGGTTTGAGAGACGAATAAGGCTTGAGGAGAGTAGAACGGCAGTGTCGGCAGCGGCGGCCTTGGGCTCGCACCTTATTAGAACTTGGTCTTACTACTACTACTACTACACTACTACTATATAGGAAGACTACCGGTACTACTACTACGCATACCATAATAGTTAAAATGCCCTCGTCATCGATAACGAGCTAAATAAGGAAGCGCGCGGTGACCCTGTTGGATCAACACGCGTCAAAAACGAAAGTGAGAGCCTTTTTACCTTTATTGCTTTCTCCGTGAACTCGTACGAGTTTATAGACAAACGAGAAATTATTCAACAACAACAAAAAAAGAAATTAGAGAGAAAGAATGCACCTCCCCGCCCGTATCCTCTTTCTCTGGCGGATTATTATTGTTAAGTAAAAGGGAAAAGACACGCCCGAATACCGCCCTCAACCCGATCGGGAGTTGTCACGATCTATAATTCACAGGAAAAAAAATGAGTGAGAAGGGCTCTTCTTTTCAATCCTCACGACGGGGCCATTCCTCTTTGGAGGGGGTCCGAAAATCAATCAGGAACGGAACAAGTCATGTTTCTTTTTTTCTTTCTCTATAGGCGACGATGATGAGCTCGACTCTTGCTGGGGCGTACCCCATCTCCCTCCAATTTCTTTCTTTTTTGTGTGTAATGGATGATTCCCCCTGCTGTTGTGAGACTCTGTGATTATCCCGTGATTTCTTTTGGTGAGAATCATCATCTTCTTCTTCTTCACAAGAGATAAATTGAATCAGAAATCGTACAAACGCACATTTGTAATCTAGTATGGTACGTCCTTCACCAAGTGAAAAAGGTCATTTTAATTAGCACTGCTACTATGACACTGATGGAATGTCTAAAAAAACGTATTTCATACGGTAAGTTACATAAATTTTTACAAGTTTCTTATATAATTTGATCCCTCTACGAAAGATTATGTAACTTTTCTTTCAACAACAATGTTAGTTTAGTAGGACTTAACGAGATTCAGCACGCACACACACACAGATTTTTACGAGAGGGAGACCTGTTGTTTCATTTTCTTAAATATTCATATTTGATCGAAAACTTTGATGAGCAAGGGGTTTATAAAGGGGAAAAAACATCAATGCCTGATTGAATAATTCATACATTGTTTCCCTATCCGTTATTTTTTCCTACTTTCGTTTAACCAAGAATGTATTCAAGAGCCTAATTCTGCACCGTTGCCACGATTACGAAAATTACATGCTATGAAATCTCATCCTCATAAAAAATGTGGAAGAGAGAACCCAAAACACAACAACAACAGCATCCCACCCCCCTAGGTCTTTAAATTGGGTAAATGATAAGATCGGAAGAGGAGAAAAGAAAAAGAAGGAGCACCACGTTTCTTGTTGATTTAGTGAACATCGGTGTAGAAAGAAGAAGAAAAATGATGGAGTGGGCACAACGTATAGCTTCCACTACTTATCTAGGTTTTTCTTTCTTTTTTAGGTAAAAAAAAAAGACTACCTAAATAATAATAAAAATTTTGGAACTTGACAAGCATCAGTGAGAGAGTTATCGCCGGTAGCTCCAACATCATGTCGACTTGTTGTAGTTTTCAAACGATTTTAAAATTTGACACATTTTATTTTTCTCAAACTCTTAAAAAAAAATCTCTTTAGATAATGGCTAGACGAAATTCAACTAAACTCTGGGCCGATAACGGGCTCGAGCTCGCGCGCCCTTTCATCAATACACATTTACGATCGTGAATTTTTCCCTCACGAGTTAATGGCGATCTATAAAATTAAATTTTTCAGAGGGGAGAGAGAACATGTTTTTTAAAAGAAGGGTGGCGGCGTTGGATATTTTATATTTTCTCTCCCCTTTTTTTAATGCATCTCTTTTGATGAGCACCTCTAAAAAAAAAAAAAAATCCCGCACGACCGTCCGGCAGTATATTTTCACACTCGATTTAGAGGGAGTGTTTTATATACTTTCTTCCCTAATCGCCGCTCGTTAGTAGCCTATAAAAATATACAACGAAAAAAAAAACTACAACAACAACTGAAAAAGAAGGGTTCCCTTTACTACACCCTTTTGAGTAATGGCAGGTCGATTGACGACTTTCCCTTATCACCTATAGCTTAAAATGTAATTCGACCTAGATTATTATTTTAACGACTTTGTGGGCTAAACAACATTTTTTTTAAGGACGTTAACTCGTTCACAAAGTGGGTACGGGCGACACCTGCATCCATTTCGAGTAGGTAGATGGAGGAGGTGAGCGTAGAAAGATTTTCTGCGCCCAGTTCAATTTAAATGATTTGCATTTATTACCTACATACGTACACAACCGGCCATCATATGAAGGGAAAGTGCTACTCTACCCTTTGGGCAGGATTGTTCCATCTCATTTAAAGAGAGCTGGCCAGTAGAGGAGAGAAAAAAGAAAGAGAGAGAGAGAGAAAATCTAAATTATGCATTATGATTGTAAATTGTGTCATATTGTTGGCTGGCCAGTCGAGTCATCACACTTAGCTAACACTCTTATTTTTTTCTTTTTTCTTCTACCGTACACCTGGGCTGATGTAATGTGTGTTGGAGATTATTTTCTCTTTGCGACCCTCCAGCTAGAAACAAGACGTTCGAGAAAGGAAATTACCAAAAATAATATATATTTTAGAAGATGCAATTAAGTGACCTCATTGCTCAAAGAGAGCAGCAGCACAGCTTGAACAATTAAATCGACGCCTGGATTAGAAATCAAAAGTTAATCAACCTCACTCTTGTCCAACATATATTATATAAATGAACTATTGTTGAGTTATGCAATCCAGTTGATTGAAACTCCGCAAATTCAATACATTATCGGCTGAAATAAGACAGTAATGACCAACTTGCACCTATTCATTTTATCCTCATCTACACGTCTACGATAGAAGAGAGATGTAATTTTAAAAAGAGATAGCAGCCTAGTTTCTCCAATTTCATGCCGAATGTATCGCTGCTTTCGCATTAAGAGAGCTCCCTTAGCGATAAATATAAATCAGCTCGGCACCACAACCGATAATTTGTATTACATTTCCAGCTATTTGGGCTCGAGGGGGTCAGGGAACCGAGTGCGTGATTGCGCCCGATCGATGATTACGCGGTACCGTAGTGCTGCACTTGCTTCGAGCCTCACAAAACATGTGAATAAGAGTCGATGCAAAGCGATACACGAACTCTCTCTCTCTCTCTTTCTCTACGTGTTTCTGTCTAAATAACAACAACACGCTCTGCACGACACCATCGATCGTGAGCACATACCACTAGCAGCTATCTTCAACCTTTTCTTGTTCAACTTCCCTCCTTGTAGTACTATACATTCATCAACTGGACACGAGCACCTTTTTAAAAAAGAGTTCAGGACCAATTAGAAACCAAGAAAAAATCAAGCTCGGGTAGCGTGAGAAAAAGTAGTGCAGAGAGCAATGGCACAAAGAGGCAAAACAATGGAACCTCATCCAGAAAAAAAAAAAGGTTTTTCCACTCCTTACAGTAATTCGGTCAACACTCGTCTTCCTCTTCTCATCACCTGTGTGTTTTCAGGGTGATTACGGTGTTGACCTCTGAGGCGGTGAAAACAAAAGAATTGCAGCAAGCCGTGTACATCGGGACTCCCTGATTATCAACTCATTGGACATTGTGAACGACACACAGAGAGAGTTGAACAAGAACAGAAGGAAGAATAAACAACCATCAGCGACAGGCAAAAAAAAAAAATACGCCTCTATGCCGGATCATCCCACCGCCAACCCGTTAACTAACATTCCTTCTTCTCTTGCTGTACTTTCTCTCTGATTGGCATTGTACTGTGTGTGCTAGACCCCCTGTACATATCCGAGATTTATATGGGAACTTGGAGTGAATATTATTTTTTCCCTAAATGAGGCAAATCACGCCATTTAGAAAAAAGGTCCGACAGTTTATATGACCGCAGTGAATCATGGGGAGGAAAAAAAAAATTTGAAATTTGCAACAAAAAAAAAGAGAAGCTTTAAGGGAGTTTTTATCTCCGATTCGTGTGATTAGCCATGGTAATAGAATTCAAAACTATTTTTTTATTGGCTGGATCCATCGCTAGTAAAACCCAAGGGTGGTATCGCACACAAACTCGAGAGGGGGGAAAAGAAGAAAAAAAAATTGCATTTTCTTCTTCTTCATGTTTAGATAGTTTGCGATTTCTTTCTCTTATCGCCATTTTGCGATCTTTAACGTCACGAAATGAACATGAATAGCATCATTTCCCCTTGGTCCATGTGATTTACGGTCCACGATTCCATATTCGATCTACGATTAACTCTTTTTTTTCTCTCTTCTTCTATGGTATTCCAGATGGATGCGATACTTCATCGTAAATCTTTTTGAGCAAAAAAAAAATAATTTTAGTCAAGTATGATTTCTACATATTTCTAATAATAGAACGCTATGAAAACATAGAAGGAAAAAAGTGCAAAAAAAAAAAGAGGCAACTTTCACGTTCTTCATTCTTTGGGCGTCCGTGTTGAAGCTCAGGAGTGCCGCAACAATTTCAAAAGGAAAAAAAGCAAAATGTTGTTATTGGATTCCCTTAACAATTCTTTTGTTTTTTCACTCTTCAAGCGGGATGAACCTTGAACAATTTGTTTTACCTGAAAATTTTTTTTAAAGAAAAGAAATGACCTTTTGTACTGATAAAACAAAAGGAGATTACCAGCCTCAATTTCCCGAGATTTATACTAAAAGGGTTCGTGAGGTCAACCCAATGTTGAACCAATCACGAAAGATGGGGGTAAAGAAAAGAAGAAAAATTCGTGTCGGTATTAGCCGAGTTCTTTTTTTTTTTCCTCTTTATAAATTAGATTTTCAATTTCACTCCAGAAGAACCAGTTTTTTCATATCTGGGAAAAAATTCAAAACCCTTTTAAGTATTGAATTTAAAAATAAACAAAAAATGATTCTCCTTTCTCTCTCGATCTCGAATCACGATCTGATTGACCCTCATTCCCTCCGTGACAGTTTCCAGGTCAAAGTTAATGGCACAACCATTAATTATAAACAGTATTTCTCACACTTTATAGGTCAAAAGGAGTGATGAGAAAAAGAAAAGTTGTTGGTTTTGTGAAGCGCGAAAAAAACGAGTTTTTCAAAAGACCACAAACAAAACGACACAAAATGAAATAAATCCTTTTTTGTGGTAGATGGATGAAGACTCATTTCGGCCTCGTAAAAACACAAGTCGACAATGAGTCCATCATCCGTCGTACGCCACGTACATATATATATATATATATAAATCACCACAAGAAAGAAAACGAGAAATTCATCATCATCATCATCATCAGCACTTTTTTCTCTTCCTTCTTGTTGTTCTTGAATCCCTCGTGTGATCCACGCTTTCCCACAGTACATGAACCTGCGTGATCAAAACAAGACAACAACAACAATAATTTCTTTTTCTTTCTTTTTGAGCGTGCAAGGTTTCGATTCCAGTTCGATCGTTCAAATGGGCAAAGGAAAGAAACAAAAACACTCTGATTGAATTGATAAAAAGTCCATTTATTTAAAAAAGTACTTTTAAGATTTTTTTTTTTTCTTCGAATATGTGACCTTATCACGCTTTCAACAAAGGGATTGAAAATGATCGCAAAAAATATGATAATGCACGGCATTAAAATATGACCCAGTTTTGTTGGGCCGCGTTTTTAGAATTTTTTTTTTTTTTAACACCAATAGCAATAAAAAAGTTAGCTTTTTCGGAGAATACGATGCCTTTTCTTTCCCGTTCATTGACTTTGAATTCATATTGCTTTCCTTTTTCATAGCTTTTCCACCCCAAGATTTAATTAAGACTCACGTGACGGAATTTCCATGATAAAAAAAAGCTGCGAAATTAAAATTCAGGTCGCTGTACGTGAATGTAAATTCTGGGTCGGAGAAACGAGCTTTTTTCTTAAGTAACAAAGCACTCCTTAATGTGCCCTAATACTTCTAAAATGTCTCATTACGGTAAAAATAGACATAACAGAAATACGAATAGTTCTAATGGTGATGAAATCCTCTCTCGAGAGAGGAAAGAAGGACAGAAAGCTGTTGAACAGTCCAGAATTCCATAAATATTAGAACGCATGACAATAATACACTTGTATGACCCAGATGAATCCAAAAATAAGTGGCCGGAATTGCACAATTTAAAAAGCTTGAAGAAAAATGTCAGTTCAAGTTGATTGATGAATGTAAGTCATGGCAAAAAAGAAAAAATATTTAACAACCCAATTTATATTTGGAAAAAAAGCAAATATTTCGTGGCTAATAAATTAGTTGGGCGGCATATCATCTTTCGACAATAAGGCCTTCTTCAACCTCTCCGCCTTCAAAAACGGATGTTGAGGAAAAGGGAGGAATATAATTCTCTTTTTTTTAAAAAGCCGCTTTTTTCGTGTACATCATTATGACGTCATGAGGATATTACAACAACAACAACAATCACGCATATCGGGTCTTTCTTATTCATTCATTCATTCTTCGTCTTTTTAAAAAAAAATATTGTATTCCTCCCTAGTGCTTGATGATTCCATTCAATCAACGGGACAAACCGAGACGACCCTCCTCTCAATTCGTTATTTCGATGGTGGAACGGGCCGTGACCAACCGGGACACGAAGCCGATGACTCTCTCCCTCTACTAGTCGTCCCAGTAGAAACAATACTAACATTAAAAAAGAAGAGAGAGAGAGAGACCAGGTCGGCTAAAAGCTCCGGGAGAAAGCGTACGGTACCGTTTACACTGAGGCCAAATGAGCCGTCTCTTTTCTCGTCACGACACGCATTTCAAAACCCGACTCCAATTTTTTTCTCTCTCTCTCTTTCCTTTTCTTCATACATCGAATCAATTAGCGTATCGTTCGTTCGTTCGGGACGCAGCACTCTCACGCCAGCGTGATTCGGCGGAAAATGAAGAATTTTTTTTTCTTTCTTCTCCCGATGGCGGCAGCGGTGAGTGGGTGAAAATGTTGTTGTGACTTTGTGTCGACGTCGAACCATCTTCTTCTTCTTCCCTTCTCATTCTACGACTACTACCACTCTCTTGCTATAGTAGTAGTTATTTACACTGATGGCTCTTCAATGGCGAGAGAGAGATCCTCTCCACTCATCGGGACGGCCCGCTCTTCCCCTTTCATGTCACGAAGCACAAGAATAACCATCATCGACCACCACAAAAAAATAAAATAAAAAGAGTCTCTCTCTCTTCTTTGGTAGATCGATACTTGAAACACACTAAAAGGCTATTTCTCGAAATGACTTTCGGAAACTTTTTCCTTCCTTCATTATCACTGATAGTCTCTACTATCATTTTGAATTTTGATTGTAAAACGGCTAAAAGTTTTTAGTTTTAATACGAAAAATTCTCGCTTGATTAAACTCAACCCCCTTCATGGTAATCAAAAATGTATAAAAATGTTCTACAGATTGCCTACATCTTTTAAAATCTCAATCACGCCTCCAAATTTCGCTTTCTAAAGAGAAGTTCATTCTACTACTCGCAAACACCTTTTGAAAAAAACATATAGAATCTCTCAAGGACAAATCACGCCTTTGAAATAATTTTCCTTTACAATATGTACGGAATACCTAATTAGAATAGAAAATAATAAATAAATAAAATTCTTCGACTGGAATATAAATCTTAACGGCTGAATGAATTCCGGGGCAGCAGCATAGCAGCAGCACACACTCACAAATAATTAAACGCATTTTCAATGAGTAGTGAACGAAGGAAAAAAGAGGATAGCCCGAGAGAGATAGAATGTATAAACGGGGTGTTGATAACGATAAATAACTCCTGGCTAGGAAGGTGAGCAAAGTTCCCAAAGATTTATTTACCTATACAAGAAAAAAAAAATGAATAAAAAATCACAAGGAAAACTACCAAGCCTACTTATATTTTTTTTTTTTTACAGTTAAAAATGGGGAATCAAAGTCACGGTTTTTTTTTTAGAATGTCGGTCGAAGATAAAATGTAATAAAGAAAAAAAATTCGATACCCAAGCCTTTATCTCTTTATATACAGATAGATATAAACTGGGCGCATCGTCGTAACCTTTCATTAAGAGAGAAAAGCGCGGCTCGTCCGTTTCGCTTCGTTATCCACACAAAAAAAGAAGAATGCGGCAAACTTTTCTTATAAAAAAGAGCAAGGAGAATTATTGCTGTTTCTATAATCGTGAAATTAGTAAAAAAAAAAAATAATAATAATAAAAATAAATCGAATCTCTCTACTAAGTGAGAATTAGGTTTTATGGCAGACTCATACCTCTTCCTGTAAAACAAATTTTTTTCACACAACGGTAAAGAAGATGCAGCATTTAGATTCAAAGGTGTGGCTCTCTTGAAAACTGAGTTTCCATCCGGCGCATTAATATAAAGAAAATATGATGAGATTCCATATTTCATCAACAAACGTCAACAGTTAAATTTACTTAACAAAATGGATCGTTAACACGGCGTAACGCTGAAAAAGAAATTCCTTATAATCATAATAATATATTAATAAGAATTTTTTCTTTAAAAAAAAAAGGCAGCACGCAACTTTTGATTAAATAAGCCACTTTATTTTTTAAATTAAAAAAATAAATATAGTCATCCTTTAAAAAAATATTAATATATTCATGTTAGAGAATGGACCGTGAGAGAAATCGATTGCGCGAATGCAAAGAAGACTAACACAATAGGGCACACGTCTCGTATGAGTTAAGTGAGGCGGTTAAGATGTCGCCGCGCATCTTTTCTCTCAGGACCTTTTCTCCTCCTACCGGCGTATAAAGTGACTCTCCAACACGCGGCCCTTAATGACAGGGGACGGCGTGAGCGCGCGGGTGTGCAACACACACGCCGCCGCTGTTGATGCACGCGATGCCGCCGCTGCAGCCGCCGCAGTCGAACCACGCGCACGAACAAGAGAAAATCCCAAGGTCCGGTGCAGTACAGCACCACCTCGTTTCTTATATACATTTTATATGTGATTTTATACAGCATCTTGTATGCCGTTCCCTAATATTAAGTAAATGATGTGCAATACCGTGTAATCAATCAAAAAATGTGAAGGCAAGATGACCGAAAATTATTTCTAAAAAAAAGATTACATTCATTTTCTTAACATCGATTTGAAAGAGAATATATGACACGATTCTCTCCTCTCTTTCATAAAGCGGCGTTTAAAAAAAAAAAAAAAGGCAAGTGGTGAAAGTTGGGTAATGATTTTTAATCGACACAAACTAGCTAGACATTTTATTTTAGTTTCTTCAACTGAAATTAGGTCAACTAGCAGATATATATCAGTTAAGTGATCTTAAAATGAATGATCCAAGTAATGGCAACACCATTTTTCTTCTTAAAAAAAAAACTAGGCGGTCGTTAGGTGTCATTTACTCAAGACAATGTCCCAAGAAGCTCCTGTGAAACAGCACATTCCTCTTGACTCATTTAAACCTTCAATTAAATGAAATCTAATCACCCCCCTCACCTCCCCCATCTACCTTGATTACCCATTCATTTATTCCGTCCCGTCCAGGCGCCAAGGTCTGTGATTAGATTGAAGCCAAAAGTGATCTTTTCTCTTTCCACTACTGAACCTCTCTCACGCCCGCAACACAACAGAGCGTGAAAAAAAAAATGCCCAAGTTGTTGTTTCCCTTTTTTCTTTCTTTTTGGACGCAACTCTGTTGTTTGCTTTTTAACGACCGGCCAGGGCAAATGATAGACTCTGCCATAGCCTCGAGACCTCCTCTTCAAACTTATAAAGATTTTTTTTTTAGAATACAAAAAAAAACTCTCACTTCATTAAACTGACCGTGACTTGAAGGGTGCCTTAAGAAAGAGAAAGAAGAATTTTTGATTTTTTTGCACGACCCTTTCATTAGTGAGATAACCGAACAAAAAGGAAGAAAAATTTCACGCCACTCGATCCCATTTGGTCATTTTTTTTTTCTCATCATCTTATCTTGAAGAAATGCATTACAGTTTCTTTCTTTTTAGAGAGGATTTTCACGCGTAGCCTACTTTCAAATGACCTGGAAAAATACCGTTTGATCGTTCGCTTTGTGAAGATACGCGCCGTGCATTTCGTGTTTTACATTCACGCTCACGACGAAATCAGCTTAAGAATCCGAAAGATTTTGCATTCGACAATATGCCAAAAAGAAAGGGGAATCCATGAATTGCAAAAAAGGCTTTTTATTTGGAGAGATGCCAGTAGGGCAGGAAAAATACCTTTGAGCATTTAAGCGAAAATGGACAGTGACATTTTGCGACAACGAGCCAGCAGCACTTAGGGAACAAGTCTCAAGGTATTACCACCACCAGTATCCGAATTTATTAGTGTGTAAGGATAATCGCTAAATTATGTACAATCCCGGATCTTGGTGGTAACTGAATTTTTTTTTTTTAGACAAGTCATTTTTTCCTACAAGAATCTTCTCTTTTTCTTTAAAAAAAAATTCTCATTAATGTGCATCAAATCAATTTTGAACGCGTAAAAACTACCGTCTGTCGGGACTTGATTAACGATGCTATTTTCAAACGAAGCGAATTTTTTTTCATTCTTATGGTAGAAAAGAAAAGAAATGTTTACTTTGCCCAAAAAGTCGTGTGAAATAAAAATGTACAAGAAACAAGAGGGGGAAAGATAAAAGTCAGTCGACTCATCGTTTCAAAGCTTGCGGGGGGTATTGAAGACATTGACTTAACAACTTGAGTGGAGGAACCCTTTGGGATGTTGCAACAAAACGCACGGCGCGTTGTGTCCATCCGTCCCGGCTACTCATCCATCAAAGTGGCCGGAGAGCGCGTGGCGAACTTGGAATTCCTCAGATGTACATCTCAGAGTCAACAACGATTAGACACGAAAGAGAGGTACTTTGCTTTCGACTTGCGATTAATCAGGCAATTTAGTTGTATGAAGGTAAAACGAGAATTTTGTTTGTATATATATAAACAATAGATAGGCAGTCTTATCGGGATCAGTCGATCTATACACCACCTTTCTCTTGAATTTTTAGAAAGAAACAATGTCGAAGAATCCTTGAGTTTGATATAGTAGCTCATGAATGTGCGCTATTCCGGCGGGAAGGAAGGAGTGAATATTGTGCTTCCAATCTCCTTTTCTCCCATCATAGAGAAACGAACTAGACTGATAATAAATCATGGCCATAGCAGGCGATGCTCGAGTTTCCTGCCCAAACTCGACAAGAAACCAATTCAGTACCCAAACAGAAAATTGAAATCAATATATTAGGCCAGCACCATTTTTCATCTTATGAGTAGTCTCTTCAGAAAAGGAAGATAATGTGAAACGCCAAAACCCGTAATGAAATCAATTCATGGAACGCAGCACAGAGCTTTTAGAAAAATTTTCTATAAAGGGAAATTAGATTTCAAAATTAAGGTCTTACCGTTAACGGGCAGGAAGACAGGCGATTCTTTGCAGGTAGGAGGCTGTTGAGGATCCCACATTTTGCCACTGCAAGTGAGGATAGCAGGGCCGTCTAGTTGGTATCCAGGATCGCAGTGGTAGCGCACTGTACTTCCCGATAAGTAGATGTGATTCACCTGACCGCGTGATAGGAAGAATCCGTGAGCTATGGGTGCTGGACGCTCACAGCCAGCTCGTACTAAAAATATAATTTGTAAATTAAGTTATTTAAACAATTGATTTTTTAAAAATATATATTGAAATTGAGAAGCGGAAATTGTCTTGAAATGTGATATGGAAAGCATCAAATGTTTTAGGTTGAAATGTGAATATGAAAAAGGATTGAAACAAGTTGATATTTGATATTCATAAACAGTCCAATAATATTTCTTGATAATGATTGCTGACTTATAATGTTTAAATCTTATCTATAAAAGTTTATTCATTTACCACACTGAGGATTTTCTCCTGTCCATTTTCCTTGTACACAATATCTAACTTCACTTTCAGAGGGTTCGAGTTCGAAACCAAACCAGCACTGGTAAACAGCTCGTGTAGAGCTTGGTCCGGAAGTTAAGGAATTGGATCCACCCTCCTAAAAAAAATTGTTATTAGTTCAGATATCCGGTAGAAAATGAGTATCATGTGAGTGGGGCTTACTTGGTATTGCATAGAACCTTGCATTAATGGTGGAAGTGGTGGACACCTTCTTTTCACTGTAATCAAATGTGTAATAATCAATATGATCTATAAATTCTGTTTACAGAGTATACCTATGCATCTGGGTAAAGGTATGAAGACTGTATCACCTAATGTGAATACTTTCCACATGCCCTGATGTGAGCAGTAAAGAAGACTGCTCTGAGAATTCTCCAACTGGGAATTAAAAAAAAATATATTAGAATTAAGATGAAAAGAAATCCTAAATTTTAGAATAGAAACCTCATATCCTTCCTGACAGGATATCCTCACAACATCTTGGGATCCATACATGTCTTTCTTTGGTTCTGCCGAACCGAAGGCGAGAAGTGGTGGTACACAGATTTCACTACTTACATCTGCAAACAAAAACTTAAAAATGAAGAGCTATAAATTAAAATGCAAGTATCTCTATAAATACCTTGGATAAAAGTGAAGTTCCCAGTTGGGGAGTCAACAACAGTTTCATTTTGATTATTATTGCCATTTTCAGGTGTCATCCATTCAAAGATGGGAAACTTTTTGAAGATGCTAGAGATGGCTTCAGAAGATGGGGACAAGTAAACTACAAACAAAAAAGTCAGAAGGGGCAATTGGTTAATCCTATAAAACACCATTCTTTCATCTTTGTTGTCACACACGCATTTGTAATTATTGTCAAAATCGCAGGAGGTGTCAGCTGAGGGAGGAAAACATGCAGATTTTTTTTCTTTTTCAACAGCAACATGCAGCAGCTGCCATCTAGCGGTCAAACACGTAAACCGCATTACATCATACAAGTGCCTTGAATAATAAATTCTTGATTTTAGAAAAGTATAAAAAAGTATACATCTATCGTAAGAGAAAAATGACAAAACATTAATAAATTTGATAACCTTCAAATTTGTTTACAAAATTCCAACAATATATTCTTCAATATAATAATTATGGAAAGAAAAAAATCACAAAGTTGATTATTTTCCAAAATCAATTTTAAATATCAAATTTTTAAGTTTATAGATATGGAAATAGGACTGCAATTGAAGTAATTACGGAATAAATCCTATATATGGCAGTAGAGGATAGCTATCAGAAGGTAGCATATTATGACGAAATGGATAGGCCTGCTGCATACGACGAATCTTTTTCTACCAGCCTTAATCAAATCAATCCCACCATTAATGAAAATGAAATGACGGACGTCAATTTGGATGATGCCTACACGCCAAAACCGGCAATCACAGTCCCAGATTGGATGAAGTTTAGTCACAAAGGAGTTGATGGCACATCCGTCCTCCCGATGTACCACACCTCTGAGAAGACATCATCTAAAACGAATTTCAAACGAATAGCGACATATGCTGGTCTCACATTACTCGGTTTGATTTTGGTCTTTGGACCAATGGGCATTGTTATCGGAGTCTATGGTCGATCGGGATCAAATGACAAATGCCAATTAGATCCCTCTTCCTGTAGCATTCAGAAGAACGATCCCTCTGGGTCCTTCATTAAAGAAGAAAACATTTCAGGATCGAAAGAACAAGCTGACCAACTATCTCGGAAAAAGAGATCGGTAACAACGAGTGAAACGGTCGAGGAAACTGCGGAGACGGCGCCGAGTACTCCCGAAGATCCTTGTAAGAAGATAAGCTTTCTCTATCCCGGAGATGTGGTGAGATGTTACGAAGAGGAGGAACAGAGAAGTAAGCTTCGCAAAGAACACGAACGAATGGCTAAAAGTGGGAAGGCCCGCAGCGAGAAAAAAGAGGGTAGAGTCTATTACAATAGTATTGAGGAGTGGAAAAAAGCTAGAATCAGTAACTTGAACCCAGTAGCTAAATCTCTATAACTATAATCAAAGCATATATATATTGGGCTTTACGAGGTTGATTTAGATGGGGATGAATATAATTTTTTGTAATAATAAGAAAATATGATGTATTTCTTCTGTATTTGACCAATCTTATTGTAATACATGAAAAAGAAAATTACTATTAAATAGTTACACAAAAACACATTGTTACTATTCTAATGGAAGAATAAAGTCAAAATTTGTGCATCAAATGTGCTAGCAGAAGAGAATAGTTTATTAACAATTACACAATAACCTATTCGTCGATTTCAGGATTAGGTTCATCATCAGACAGTATAGATTGCGCATCAATTCCATCGCGTATCACGGATTGCGGAATCCTATTTGGAACTACAGGATTACCTAATGCCAAAGGAGGTCGATTGAGTAAATTGGAGGGGGCAGTTAAAGGGTTGGCTCCAGTCAAAGGCCTGGAGTTGTTATCTAACACTGAATGGCACAGCGTGTGGCATCGCCTTGTGCACTGGACATCACCAACACAATTTCGAAGACATTTAGGCAAATAAATATCAGCAGAAGGCGGCAATTTGGAGAGCGAATCAGTCCGAGTAAGATTGCAGATCTGGGAGCAGGTTTTCTGGATATTGCGGCAGCTTGCAGTGCATTCGAAGCGTCGATCGCAAACCAGGTCACAGCTCTTGAAGGAGTTGTCGCAGAGGTCGTTGCATTTCTTGGAAATAAAGTTGCGGCAGGGAATTCCCTTGTCACCGGCCACCAGAGCACCAGCTGGTAAACCAGCCTTGAAAACATCGCTAGGAATGGGATTGGTAGGCTTATTTGGATTGTCCACCTTGATCACGACCAGTTGAGATGAGGGAACCTGTGAATTTCCGTAGGCTCCGTTCATTGGTTTGGGCACGAGTTCGTTCAGATTCTCTAGCTTGAATTGAGTGGGCGGAAGGCCATTCTTGGGCATGTCAAACTTGATTAAGAGGTCGAATGGTTTCTCGTCAGCTCTTCCGGAATTATAAGGTGGGCGGTTGTTGTACGTCGGATAAGGTCGAGAAGAAGAAGGAGGTTTAGTATCCATAGGAATCGCAGCCGCAAAACTGGTAAGGTAGCAGTGAGCCAGTAAAATTACCGTAATAGCCCAGCCACTCACGTCCCAAGTAATTGAAGACATCTGTAAATAATATGTTTGTTAGTTAATACATTTTAAAAATAGTTCAAACTGGCTATGCACTATACCTTTTTTTTATTGTTGTGTTCTTTCTTTCCTTCCGAGCTCCAAGATGTCTCAAGGAGTAGGTGGGATGAATAGGGAAAGTGATCTGATGAAATTGTGGAAAAACATTCCAGTTATATAGCAGCTATCTTGAAGGAGAAACCTAACTCGCTCTTCCAAGAAATCATTAACATGGAACCGCATTTAAGTATATTGACAATATCCTCTTGGTTTACTATCAAGTTTGGATAATGCAATTGGTAAACGGCTCATATCTCCGTTATCAAGTATTTCCAAGGCCCACTTGTTCATTTCTGAAAAATCATTATCTACTTTATCAAATTATCCTAGATTCCCTTTCAATTTTTTTTTTTAATATCTCGAGTCTATCTTAAAGAAGAAAGACTGGTAAATCGTTACCATCTATCACGTGGTTGTCAAATTATTATCACATACTCTATCGGATGATCGATTCAAATATTATAATAATAATATTCGAATAACGTACGGCAATTTGATGGGCTTAAGCCCATCAAAATCCCCGTTATTTGATTCCAAGAAAGTTGTCGCAGTTTTTCATCTATAATGTTTCAATACGAAAATTGTACCTATCTCTGTTTTTGTTTTGAATAATCAGTTTTTAATTCATCCAACCGTATTCACAACTATAATGTCTTATTCTGATTACATGACCGAATCATACTTTCAAGTGCAAGACCAAGTACCATACAGGCTATAGATCCCTTATTTACAAGCAGTTTCTTATTCTCTTTTATTGGTTTAATAATTATGACCCATTCCATAAGAACATCTCCAAATGATACAAAACGGCACGCGCTTAAGCGAAAGAAAAAAAAATGGGGATGCAAGTCATCAGCAAGGATAATCATCAAATATATGATTAACTTTAACAATATAGTTTGTGTTATTAGTTCACTGCATAGGTTCATCAATGACTCCCTCGATGCGTATGCTTTACTGAATTACTGATTACTCTGATTTGGATTTTGGGTGCAGCCGTGACTGACATTATTCGTGATTTCATTTTCTAATATATTTATAACCACCACATTGAAAAAATAATATTGTGATTTCTCTTTCCTTTTCTTTGTTTATTTCAAAGACCAAAGGAACAATAAATGGTGAAGATCAATTCTATGTCTCTAATTAATTCTGTTGTCAATTAACTGTCTGTCAATTCCATTCTGTTAATTAATAATCGAAAAACCTTCATAACTCAAACGTATTGTGATGGAACTTCGTCATCTTGCTGCACGGGAAATTCGCGATCTGCATTAAAAAAAAAAAAATAAAAAAAAGAAGAACACCAAAGTAATCAATAGAAATTATATGTAGAGATGAAAGATCATCTTGTACTATTACCATCGAAATTTGGGTCGATTCCTCTGAACAGGTTTGCGTAAGCATCGACTGCGTTGTTCATGTCTCTGAGTGATGATGGTAGATTGTGCGATGGATTTTCTAACAACTCCCCTCGTCTTGTTCCGTGTGGTTTACATGGTCCGAAACGGATTGGGTTGTAGTGCGCCGGATCTACAAAGCAAGGGATTCTTCTCGGGTGATTATTATTCACTGCCGGGACCAACGAATTGGTGATGGTAGGTCGAAAACCTTCCGGATGGTTCACGGGGAAAGGTTGAATATCCTGCTGTTGACTTCTTACGATGATTAAGCAAAACAGCAAAATAGATAAATGACGGAAAATCTATAAATAAGAGAGAAAAAAATAATTTTGCTTTTTAAGTAACGAAGCGGTAAAACTTGCTATTACCAGTTTCATCTTGACAATTGGGTGAGTCTTTCACTGTAGGCTGGTTTGGAACAAATGATTTCTTTAATTTTTTCATCCCTACTTATAGTCTTTCACAGTTCATTGATCTGTTTTCATTTTCCAGTTTTTGAGAATTTTTAAAAGAATGGCCTTTTTTTTTCTTAGAAAAAAATTACTAGAAGCTTGATGGATTACAATGGCTTAAATGATTAAGGGCAACATTTTGAAGAACTCATTAGTTACATGAGCAGTGAGCGTAGTAATGGTGGGTTCCTCGGACTTACAATTTCATCAGAAATCCGTCAGAAATATTCTTTAAAATATCACTTAAAGAATGTGTGCGTGTATCATGGTTTTAAAATTTGTATTTCCCCAGACATTTCAATCCCAAGAAAACTCATTGATTACAATTTTTTTTTACAATTTCCTTAGTACGGACCGAAGAACTTATCTAATGTAACTATATAAGAACACGTTTCAGTCCGAATAGACATCACTCAATTTCAACTTCTCCTCTTCAAAGGTAAGAAAAAAATCAACTCTTTATTTTTGAAATCACGCTGAAATTATTTTCTTATAGATGTCCAAGTTCAACTTTATTGCCTTTGCATTGAGTTTACTGCTGGCAGTTGTTTATTCCAAGCCACAAGGAATACCGCTCTATGGATGGCCTGAACCGCAACAGATCAATCCAATCAACTATCAGCAACTGCAACCCGCACGTTTCATACCATTGGAAAGAATGGAAGTCCCCAAACCACACCCTATTAAACCAGCAGCTGTGAATGTACCGCAATCTAAACTCGGCACCGGTCGCCACTTCGTCCAACCCGCCACACTCGCAAAAGCTTCAAGCGGTAATATTTTGAATTTTCAAATTTAGCGGGATTTCAAAACTCTAATATAAAATCGTTACAAATTTGCAGAAAACTTGTTGAACGAGTCAACTACGAATCTTGAATCTCGCGACAGTGCCATTAGTGAGAACTTGGCTGTGCCTTCAGTTAACGTCACATCTACAACGGCCCGTCAAGCTACTCCGTTCGACAATAGGGTGGGAACGATAGCCGAACCTACCGTTATGATACCTAACACTGTTAAAGCCAATGAGACTAACGACGAAGCAATGATTGCGGCCGGAATCGCTATGCTTGGAGCTGCTTTGGGCCGTGACGGTTGCGCCCAGAAGGCCGCTTGTTATGCAGCCACTTTGCTACCACCTGTCAAAGGAAAAGAAATGATGATTATGTAAGTTTGGAATTTTATGCTTTATACATTATTTAACTTATTCCATTCTCTTTAATTACAGGGCTGCTGAGACAATAGTGCCAGAAACATGGAGGTCTGTATATCAAGCAGCCAAAACTAGCGTTATGCAAAAACAGGATTGCAATGTATTCAAATGTTTTTGATTACACTATGAGAAATATATATTTATTATAATTTCAATTGACAATGATATAATATTGGCAAGCTAAAGTGATGGAAATAAAAAGTTTCAAAGCAGATATGCGCATTTTTAAAAAGTTTAATGTCTTGCAAATGTTTCGTACAGTTTTATTATCCTTAAATTACTGTTCGATATAAACACTTAAGACTTAAATTGACCATCAGTTGTAAGCAAATTATGTATCGTATATATGTCTATAAAGATATATTTCATCACTCATGATGAATTAGTTTATAGTTGTTGTAAATGAAGATTTGAAAATATGGCTTATTCGTAAAATGTTTGCTGCTATTTGAATCAAACATTCATAAAATAACAGAATCCAAATTGTCTCAATTGCATATAATCATGCCATAAACTTTGACCAAGAATTTAACTTTTAATGTTTACGGTAAAGAATGCGTAAAAGAGAAACACGCGCTTATGGCCTTGCGCCCGTACATTTGTTTTTAAATTACGCTAGTTAATTACCGTACACCCCCAACCCCCTCGACACTCGCCCACCCCTACCGCAGGGTGACGTCGATTTGGCGATTTTCTTTTCTATTGCCCTCTTAGAACTGTAGTTTGCTTAGAAATGACTTTTTATCTCAAAAGTTTGCCATCGAAAAAACGTTGGTTTCACTTATGTTTGTGAGGTTGGTCTCAGTCAATTCGAACAGGTAGGAGTTAGAACTTGTAATAACTAAAGAAAAAAAAAAAATTGACGTAATCGCAAGTGAAAAAAAAAAATTGGATAACGTCTCGTAGCTACTTATAACTGTTTACTAGAATATAAAAAAATATTATTATCGTCTTACCTGTATTAGGGTATTGATTAACCAACGCCATCATGGGTAACAACTCTCACAAGGCAACGAAATTTCAACTTAATAATTCTGAACTTGTAAATGACAAAACTGTAAACTGTAACACTAATAAACAAAGAGCTAAATTTTTTTGAAAAAATTGTGTTTAGGTGTCCCAACCTGAGGCTGAACTAGAGAAAACCCCCATCACTGTGTGCCAGTACCAATGGGACCTGGTTGGTATCCGAAACAAAACAGTGACCATTCTTTCAAAGATGATCAAGTTTCAAGGAGTTAAATCATTTAGAGTTGGACTGAAGAAACAAGCCACCAGTTATACCTTGCTCCTTATAACAACAAATTTAAACAAGTTGGGACTTAAAGCGGTGGCCGTAACTTACTCTTCTCCAAACGGCTCAAACGAAACGATGACACTGAATACCACCATCAATGAAGATAAAAAAGAAATCGGCTGTCTCCAACTATTTACAGCACCGTTGGATACTATCGGAATAGGGAATCGTAGTTTCATCTTTAAAATCTATCTTTCTGGTGTCGTGCAAGATTACCGAGCTGAAGAAGTGGATCTTTGCCTGAGAAATCAATTGCGGTCATCATTCTCAAATCAAGCTGGAACTGATTTCAAGATCGTCGTGGAAGGGAAAAAGATTCCTGTGCATAAATTCATGTTAGCCGCCCGGAGCCCCGTTTTTGCAGCCAAATTTCAAGAAGAAAATTACGAATTAGAAGATAAGGAAAAAATAAGATTAGTAGATACTGAATCCGTTCAACAATTCATCAAATTTATATACACTGGAGAGTTGGAAGGGCCCGTGAAAAACGATCATCTAATGCAGTTGGCGGTTACCTACAAAATCAAAACTTTGGAGGATCTTTGCCAAGCTGCATCGGCTGACACCGACAGAAACGAAATGGCTTCATTAGGAATGATAATGAAACCAGCGGAAGCAGAAGAATTTATCATGGAAATCCAGTAATAACTAATATAGCAATAGACTCAATAAGAATACTTGAATTAATTCTTTTATTTTCCTTTATAGACCGGATAATGAATCAGAAATAAAGTTATCCACTTCTTTGATATTCAAATGTACTTGGACTCCAAAACTTCCGAGGAATGAAATAATAGAGGGTACCTCCTGTGTTGAGGTAACAACCGCGTTTGAATATCAACAAGAAAAGCTATTTCAAGCTCAAATCAGAAGAAAGGTGGTATTGGTACCGAATCCCGCATACAACAATTGGAATCACCATCACAGGAATCTTGGCCCATTTCTCATGAATGGGAGTAAGACCAAGTTAGTATTTCTGAGCTATCATCATGAGAAGATGGGGTACAAGGTTGATGAGGTGACCTACTCCACTGGTACCGGTGGCGATCCTTGGACACACCGTTTGAAAATGCGGGAAAAGCTGACGAGCGATCACCAAAAGCTTCAAGTGTTTGCGGTTGAACTAATTTCCACTCCTTCTTCCGTCACATTTCACGTTAAAGTAGCCTACACAGTTCCCAACTTTGGTCTCACTTTTGCCGACTCGACCTGGACACAACAGCTCTGGGCCGCAGCCGTCGAAAAAGTATTGACGGACGTCGAGTTCCTCATCGCCGAAGAATCCATCTTAGCTCACCGTTCTCTTCTGTCGGCGCGGAGCCCCGTTTTTGCTGCTATGTTTTCCGCTGGAATGGAAGAGGCTCGCACCGGACAGGTGCGCATCGAGGATGTTGACCCAGATTCATTCCGTCACTTCTTGCAGTTCCTCTACACCGGAAACTTGGTCGCCACCGCAGACAAAGCAAAAATCTTCACGGTGGCCGATAAATATCAAGTGGAAACGTTAATGGGCCTGTGTCGCCCCTCAACTCAACCTGTTGACATCGAGGAAATCACAGAAGCTTTTCTTTCTTGTTGAAGTGATTCACATTTCGTTTTTCATTCTAGTACTAGAAATTGTGTTGTGTTATTACATAAGAAAATTAACTATGTTGATAAAGATTCACGATTTTACTTAATAATCTTTGCGCTCTATCATTTTTTAGTTTAAAATACCTAAATAGATGCGAGGTAGTAAGTAACAAGGCTAATTTCGAATGTGTAGTCTTCTTAACTTCAATAAAATAATTTTTGAAAAATACAGTAATTTTTAATAAAAAAGTATTTTTAGAAATTAATCTCGAAGTTTGCAGTCCGTTACACATTTATTATCTTCTGAGAGGAACTGCGACAGCAAAGCATTTAGACAAAAGATCTATTGGTTAACGACAGGAGATCTTGAGCGCGAAATCTTTAGCTAATTGTAAATGCGACCGAAAATCTTTTTAATTTTTTATACGGCTCCGGAATGTTATTACACTTGGTCCCACAGGGCCGCTTTTTATTTTATTTCGCAACCATTTATATCGGCCGTTAATACTGTCTAATTTTTACAAACAGGAATAAATTAACTTAGCATAATTAAAGGAAGTATTGAGTACTATCATATTTGTGTGAGAATGAAATTTGGGAAGGAACGTTAGCGAGTGGGCGAGGGAGTTTCCAAAATATTTCGGTTAATTAACGCACATCCCAACACAGCACACACAGCGGCCTAGCAGCCGACGTTTTGTTCATTATTGACAACGTGCGCCTTGAATTTTGGGCATTTTCCAGTTCTTTTTCATGTCTTGGTTATTTTCCTTTAATTCTTAATCTTGTAACCGATCCAAGCTAGAAATTTTTCCACTAAAATTCTATTCAAAATTAGCTAATTTTCAAGTCACACCATGACACAATTTGGAGGAAATCAATCATTTTGGAAAGAGCTATCAAAGGATACTTCATCTGGGGTGATGTGTGTTCAACGTTCGTTACATCTCTCTTTTCCACCCTACTATTTGGCAGATATTAGAAACAGTGTGAAATCCGTTGTCGATTCTCGACTGAATCACTACGAAGAAGAGTAATTTTGAAATATACATTTTCTTGTACCAATCTAACATAATTTTTAAATCCAATTCTGTTTTTCTTTTCTAGACTCGGTGGTATCCTTGCAGGCTATGGAAAAATAGCCATCCTCGCTTCCAATGCACAAACATTATTCAACCTTATTGACATCCATGTTAATGTAAAGGGAGACTTTTATGTATTCAATCCAAAAGTTGGGACCCAGCTAACAGGTTGTTGCATAGCCATTTAATAATGCAAAGCATATTTTGTAATATCAAAATGTTTGTAGGAGTTGTCAACAATTTAGCTTCTGGACACATTGGATGCCTAGTTCATGGTCTTTTCAATGTCAGTCTCCCACAACCTGCCACCATTTACTACCGAGATTGGCTAGGAAAGGATGCCAAACTGCAGGACATTGTCACCTTCACCATTACTAAAGTTGACCTTCAAAGTGATGTTCCTTACATTGAAGGAAACATTACAAAAAAGAAGTATCATTACCCAGCCATAATTTTATGATTTTAATCTAAATAAATATATCATTTCGCATTTTCAGCACTGCAAGTGAGATACTATCCAGTCGCCAGAGGTCTCTCAGCGATAGCGGAGTTGCAAGTGAAGATTCTGCATCTGACACCGTTGTTGAAGGCCAAAAAAAAAAGAAATCTCTCACTCGACAGAAAACTAAGAGTGAGACTCCTGCTATTAAAGCGGGGGACAACGACGTACTCTCCGATGTTAAAGTCGAAACCATTTCTGACGATGAGAAATACGATGGCATTACACCTCAAAAGAAATCAGGCAAGAAGAAGAAAGAAGAGGAACCTATAGTGGAGCCGTCTCAAGTAGATGTTCTTGAAAATGAAAAGAAACGGAAGCGACTCAGCACTGCCCCAGAGTTGGTTGATACTCCTGATCGCCAAAAAAAGCCGAAAAAGAAGAAGACGAAGGTAATGGAACCAAGTGCAGAGCCGGAACAAGGAGACGCTGTGCTAAGCGAGCAGATTGCCGATCGTCTCTCTGTTCTGGAGATTGAGAAGAAGCGTAAACGGCTCAGCATTGGTCAAGAAATGGTCGAGACTCCCAAAAGTAAAAGGCCGAAGCATCCCGACGGTCAAGATGGTTTACCAGCGTCGAAAGAACTGTTTACTGCCGCATCTGACGGGAAAGCTGTGTCTGCCATTTCCCAAGACGACACGGTCAGTTCCACCAAAAAGATGTCCAAGGCGGAAAAGAAGCGAAATAAGAGCCAAAACGCTACTCCTTCTACTGAAATGAGCCTCTCTGAATCCCACGATGCAACTGACAGTCACAACGGGAAGGATATCGGATCCAGCGTCAAATCCAAGAAAAAGAAGAAGAAGGGTTTTGAAGTTTCGGTTAAAGCAGACCAGGAGAGCCTCATACAAGAAATTCTCAACACGAGTAAATCATTGTTAACTCCAACCACGACGACCTCTAAGTCATCGTCGTCTAAAAAGAAACGGTCTATTTCATAAACTGATGATGTATTTGACCCGGAGAATAATAAAATTGAACTGTTAAGTACCTTTTAAAACTTACTGAAGTCTAGGTTCATTTCTCGTAAAAGTCAAAGCTTTTAAAACGGGGTTTTTTTGTTATTCATTTGATCTTTTAAAATTCCTTCATAAAATAAATATTCTTTCGTTAATCGAGATTTTTAATAATTGGACTAGCGGACCAGGGCAGTTCTGCATCCTTAATAGAAATAATGAAGTGCGAAAATTAGTTGATTAAGTAATCTAACCATGCGCAAAGTTGGTGAGAATTTGTACTTTTTAATTTTCGGGAAAGTTGTTATCTAATACCACGAATCAGGTAACTTATGAAAAATGATGTGTTAAGTCTTAACATTTCGTTTAATTACTAACATTTTTCAACCAAGACATGTTGCCCATAATATGCTTGTACCTATAACAGTAACATAGATTGCTAACGTATTTTATAAAATTTAAGGGACACTATCATTCATTTTTTAGTCTTTTCCCGCAATTCTATCAATTAATTTTATCCTTTAAAAGCATCTCATAAATTAATCTGTGATCGCTTCTGCGCTAGCTCATACATTATAAAATTGACTAGCGGTAGAAGACTGCATTTCAATTTGGCCCATTTTAAATTGGAGTTTCTGGAGCCATCGCAAAAGCCAGCCGTCCATGTGGGAGTCCAATACAGCATCTCCGTTGGAAGAAATATGACCGTTCAACACGACACCCTCGACACACGCTTGAAGCCGAACTTGTAAATGGGCTGGAAGTTGAAGCTGAAAATAAATTATTTTTTATTCAATTTTAAAAAGATTAATTGTGTTCTAGTAGCATAAAAAGAATGAGTTTTCAAAATACCTGTGAGTTTTGGGCTTGAAGAACGGGCGTCCACAGAGGAAGCAAAAGGGAGAGAACCGTGGATTTGCACTCAGATAGCGCTTCCATGAGACTCAAAAAATGTAAATTCACCATTTCAGTCAACTGTGCCATAATTTATAAATTTATTAGCAAGATGACCAATTCATTCTTTCAAGTTTTAAAAGCTGTTTACCACAGAAGAATGCGCGACCAGTTGTAAAACGGATGGAGTGATTTTGCTCCAAAAATCGACTAACACATTGAAAATAAGAGTCTGCTGTTCCGGATTCAATGCTTGTTGACTAGCCATAAATTCCAAGTAGATTGTCCACAACTGATAAGTCGAAAAATAAGATTATTGCTTCCATACAAGAGACAATCAAGTATAAACCTACTTGGCAGAGAAGGAATGCGTGATAGAGAGAAGACATGTGAAGAACCGAAGTTTTCGACTGTTCGGCAAAACCGGCTAAAATTCCTTGGACATGATCCGCCATCGAGCAGGAAATCTCCATCGGCAAAGGAAGGCAAGGATTTGATGTTACACCTTGAAATATTATTAGAATTGTTTATCATCTTTTTTTTAAGTAACGAAACTAGTTAAATTGAATTACAAGGTGCGGAAAAGGGTCCATTAGAATGGGAATGGGTAACCAGAGCCGTGTGTTGGAGCGCACCCAATAAAAGCCAGGAAAGGAATCGAACGTGACAAACGCATTCAAGAAATTCCCTTGGTCTATAAAAAATAATAATTTTTAAGTATTTAAATGAGCTTCTATTGAGGTGCCCTACCCTTGTTGAATGGACGAAGGAGGATTTAACAACCAAGGCATAAATCTTGAAATGCATTTGTTATCTTTCCCGTTGCTTCTAACAAATTCAAGCGCCAACATTTGTGCCATTCCAGCTTTTATCTGGAATTCAATAATAAGTATACTAGTTCGCATAATTATCTATTCATATTTTTAGAGGAAGTCCGTACCGTCCCGCCTATTGTGTCTTCGTCAAGCCCTGGACCGGGTCCAGAAGGACTCATAGCATGGCTGTTACTTTTGAGTTTACTCAAAGTGTGAACATCGGCCAAGAAATCCACCACGTCGTTGAAATGGGGCCTGATGCAGTCAAAAGCACCGGTAGATGAAATTGCATCTAAAATAATCTTGTTATGATTAGGATCGTCGCGTAATAGAAAGTTCGGTGGAAGAGTCCCTCCAGCATCCTGATTTAATAAATAAATAAATAAATAATACATTAGTCGTTAAATCATGTTATTTTTTCAATAGTGAAAAGATAACCTGTAGGCAGAACTGAACAATGAATATAAGAGTGGGATCAGGTAGCGTAGATTTCAGTTTCATCACTGAAACCAGTTCGTCCACTATAACTCGAGTCAACATATACTTTTCTCGATCCTGAAAAAAATGAAATTGTTACGTAAAATTGTATAACTTAATTTTAGTTGTGATGATGGTTACCTTGTTAAAATTCCTGTAGGAAAAGTGGCACAATTCCAACAAGTTTTTATAGTCGAATCTCGGCCAGTGTTGCAAGATGTATAATAGCATCTTAGCGAAAGAATCCATAATGTTACGGGACGAGCTAAGTAATGACATAACTCGCCCACTACTGCACATAAGCCGCAAAAGCGCGTTACTCTGAACTGGACTTCCATTCAAAAGTGGAAGAACAAGGATCAATCGAGAGCAAAAGATCTCCAGCTGACTGAAAAGTGGGGTCCAGAGTTGTAGACCGAGATCCAGTGGCAAGCATTCAAAGTAGCAAGCCATATTTGGTAACATCAATGCAATCTGCGTGGGAGATAATTGTTTCTGTTCGTTTAACGACTCCAACAAAAGTTGGAGTGGAGCGGCGGGACTTAGTTCTGAGAAATCCGTAAGAGCGACAGCCATCGTCTTAAAGAAAGATTGCTTGATCTGATCTGGAACTTGTGTTTGGAACAGTTGAGCGAAAACTTTGTTGGGCGTCAACTGGTGGAGTATGCAGCGGAGGAATTGTCGGGCGATAGATCCCACTTCACCTGGAACGTACAAATTGCTCCCGTTTTGCCAGGTGTACGTCGTGCTTCCAGCCCACCTTTTGATAAAATATAATTTTTTTTAGTAGTGCTTATTTATTAGTTTGAGAGTTAAACAATTTACTTAGAATTGCAACGAAGGATTTCTGGAAGCATCGAAGCTGCAAGTGTTGGTTCACGATGGATGAATGTAGATATGATGACTATACAGAGCCCTAGCTCCTCTTCTGAGAATTCTTCATATGGTGCATTACACTTTGGGCATCTAAATGAGCAATCAAATTATATTAATGTAGACAAGTTAAAAGGTAAAATACTACGATACTCTTACCGATGACAAACGACATCTTCACCGACCCGTAAGCTACTTTGTTTGATATTGGGTTGCTGGGCGGCTGCACCGGGATTAAAATGAGCTGAAGTAGGTGCTGTGGAGTTGTTCCCGTCTGCCCCTATGGATGTTCTGGCTTCAAGCAATGGAAGCTCGGGGGCCATAGCAACACCGATCTTCCTCTGCCGCATCTTTGCACCCGTATTAAGGGCTGCAGCGGCCGCCTCTGCCGGTCGATTGGATATGACGGTGTGGGCTTCAAAAACCCCAACTTGCTGCCGGACGCAAGCGGCTATAGATATATCCGAAGCGGCCGTGATGTTACTTGGCTCTGGCTGCGACATTTCTGACAAGGGCTTTTTGATGCAATAAATTTTAGAATAAGCCTTTGAAGGATAATCAATTAGGATTTCTTCTTACTTCAAGTTCAGCAAGGGAATCACGATCCCAATCTTGATCAGGTCGACTACTTTTTGGACTTTCTGGAATTACTTCAAGTTCGATGCCGTCCACGTCAGCGTCAAGATCTCCTTCACTTGAGACGCTACCAGTGTGCTCACGACGGGATGGTGCACTGCTTTTCGCCTGCTGTTTATTCACACTGATTATATCTATTTTTGTGGATTACAATTATTGTATTATAATAGATTACCGATGCAACTTGAAGTTGGATTTGTTGCTGGATAGTAGAGCTTCCCCAAACTAATCCTGCGATACCCAGTACAGCTCCAACACCATGTCCAATTACATTTGGTCTCCCTAAATTTGATTTAAATTTTAAAATCTATTCTATTTTAATGGTAATATGATTTACTTATACCTTTGACATCAGCAGTCTCAAGTGGGTTATTGTCACCGTCAAAAGAGGCTTGGCTTTGTTCACGAGTACGCAAAGCTCCGAGAGAGCTGGTGTGCTGACTGGTGGACGGATGACCATGGCTCAATGTGGCACCAATACCGCCGTAGCAGCGATGATATTGCGATTCCAGCGTGTTGAGAACGATGCGGACGATACTCAAAACCAGTGGAGCCAAAGTGGGTTGATTGTATCGATACTAACGCATAAAATCAATCATTTATCTAATTTACATACTATTTATAGTCTCTTATTTTACCTTGTATAAAATAACTAGAACAGTTTGGAGCCACATTCTGCGTGGATGGCTTTCCAAGTACCAAAGAGAGTATGCGGGTTTGTATGCACGTTGTGGAGTATTGTTATGTCGATCGTTTACACTGGAAATGAAAATAATTCATAACAATTCGGTTCTTGATATTTTAAGATGTTTTAAAATCAGACTTGTTGGAGCTAGTAGCGCCTGCTGAAGCGAATCCAAGACTGCCGAGGGATCCATGAGTAGTAATGGGAACTCCAGCTTGACCGTGACATTGCATCCATGTCATGTGATGTTGATTGCTATTATTCACACTTTTAGATGGTGGTGCGGGACAGAAAATCATCAAAGAGAGGGTCACTGGTAGCAAAGTTGTTCCAATGGCTAAATTCCTGTCTAGCACTTGTGGGAGGGCGGAAAGGAAAGCGTTGAATGTCGCAGAACACCTCCAATTAAAAAGATTGATTATTTTATTATTAAAATTATAGAAATACTTGTACTATATACCTTAGTTTTTGTGGAGTGAGACAAAAAGCTCGTTCTGTCGGACTGTATCCAAGCAAGAGACTCAAATGCTTTAGAACCAAATTCTGAATCTGTGATTGGAACTTGTCATCACTGAGCTGGGCTAGATCGGGCTGTGCCAGAAATTGCATCAATGTAGCCAACAAAAGAGATTGGGTCTCTCCGTCGTATTCGTCCAACTCTGAGCAACGCTGCATAAACAATGCAACGTAGGCCTCTTCCTGTGCCGACGCTTGACCCTAAAATTAAATTAAATTTCATCAACCAATACAATATCTAAAAAAATGTTAAAATCCTACCTGCTGTGATCGATCAATGACCCTTCCACGTAATAACTTTAATTGCGCTGAAGATGTCTGCCTGTTATAATTCTTTTCTTTGTGTATCGGTCCAGGCTTTCGAGCGTAACTACGCTGATGATGAGTAGATAAGCTCAGGGATCGCATCAGACTTCTGGGTTGCATTGTAGGTGACCCTGCTGTCGGAGCGAATCTCTTCAAAGCTTCTCTAGCTTTTTGTAATTTCTTGTTGAAAGCGTCGCTAGCTACGTGACTCGATTTCAAGTCTCTTGGATCGATGCACTCTCCGGCTCTTTGAAGACTTAATTGTGCCTCTAAATATAAAGCATCGAAGCGGTTGAAGAAGAATTTCCACGAAAGGATCTTTCGTTTGGCAAGCCATTGATGGTGATGAAGCGCTTGAATCGAGTGCAGTAATAGAGGGCGATCAGCTATGAAATTATCAAATTGCTGTTCAAGACACCTGGATATAGAACATTTCAAGCTTACTGGATTTGATTTATAATTTTAACTTGAATGACCGCCTACCAGCAAAGTAGTTTTAAAGAGCCATCGTGTAGACTTTCAAGTAAAATTGTAGCCCTTGATGAAACTGCCGTGTTTATATCATCCATGGAAGAAATCAGGAAGCAGAAAGCATTGCACAGAATCGACTGCAAAATGGAACTCTGTTTGACTGTAGGATCATCCAGGAACTGACAAACTAGCACCATCCTCTCGACAGAAGAGAAACGAGTCTTCCATTCTCTGGAATGGAAATCCGATTCCATGATCTTCCAGAAAACATCGGATCCGCCCGGAAGAGTAAGACAATGAAGCAAGATAGAGACAGATGTCTGAGAGACGTGAGATGTCTGACTCTGTAAGAGATTCCACAACTGGGCAATCGTCAGATTTTCTTGCACCCAAAAGAGGAATCCTGGGTGTTCCTTACAAGCGCTTTTGCTCAGTACTTCACAGTGGAGGCAAAGGATCTCGACACAGCGTAAGAGATGACGCTGAGTATCCGGACGGATGAGATGGTACAGCTCTTTTAAGAAGCCGTAAATAAGTTGCAAGTGGTTCGGTAAATCCTCAAGAGAAAATTTGAATTTTCCTGCAGATGTGACCCAGAATTGATCTTCCATTCTCTCAGTTTTGGAATGATCGGAAGAAGCATCATCTGGCCCCAATCGAGTCGGCTGCGAAGCTACTTGTGCTTTAGCGCTTGCTACATCCATCTCAGTAATGGGAACAGCTTTTGCCACAGCTATTAAAAAGAAATAATTCAAACTGTTAATGACAGTCAACTAAGATTTGAATTTCATCTAATAAACGGTACCTCTTACAACCATTTCGGATGGAAGTATAGGTGCCACATCCAGTTCCGATACCACTTCCATTTTAGCCGTGTAAACCGTTTGGAAAGTGCCTTCCGATGGACGATTCTGTTGATAAATTCCCGATTTCTCTTCAGATTTACTGAGAGGTTTCTCTACCATAACTGGGTGGGGGCTTTGAACGGCCTGAGCAGTTGCCATTTCAACACAAGTGTCCATTTCTTCTGGGCATTCGGAAACAACCGCGGCATGAAGAGGAGAGAAAAAAGCGATGAGCTCTTGAGCCAGTTGATACCAAGATGTGAGAAGGGAGCACATGTAACAATCTGCTGAAGTGCAGTTGTGAATCATGCTCTGACGGACGTGGATCATATCTTTTAGTAGCGTTAACGAGTTCTGCGCTAATGAAGATTGTGTAAGACCTCCGTTACTGGAAATCTCTTGCACCTCTAATTGCTTTAAAATGAAATAAAAAATTAATTTGTTGTTGTATAGTAATTTATTGAGCGATAAATTTACTTCGAGAAGGATATCCAACATTAAAACGTGACAGGCCAAATTCTTTTCAGGTATACTGATGGGCATTTCAGCAAAAGGGTTACTTTGATTGGAAGCAGGCGAGAGGGCTCTGATTTCCTCCATATCTGAACCGTTTCAAGTATTATTGCATTTTACTTTCAGAAAAATGTAGGAAACCATACCTAGATTAGGAAGATCTTCATCAAGTTTACTTGTCGTCACTCCTTCCTGAAAGATGTTAACCAATAGATCGATATTGACAGTAATGTGCAACGAAGAGAGTAGTTGAAGCCAGTTGAGAGTCTGTTGCTGGACACGGAGGTGAGTACCACGAAAGCGGACGGCCAAAAATCGGAACATTTGCTGGGCATCGAAGCCCAATGGACTCATTTCAGAGTCAAGTAATTTACTGGTAATAAGTAAAAATTAGAAATCTAAACAAATTTTCGTAAAGTAATAGGGGGAAATTACCTGAGGATGATACGAAACTCTATCCATTCGTCTTGCGGAACAGTGGTGACCATAGCTTCGAGCCAGCGGGGGACCACATCGTTCCATAAATCAACCGTGATGATTTCGTACGGAACGAGACAAAAGAGTCGATTGAAGCCTTCTTTAATGTGAACGGCTTTGGGGCAGTGTCCAGTATCCCAACTGCCTCCAACCCGAGAGCAAGAGGCCGGCCACGGTAGTAAACAATCCACTAACACGTCCAAGTGGTTTTGCTGAACTTCCACAATCCAGTCGTGAAGCATTTCAGACTTTAGTGGTTCTAAAACACTTCCAGCTTGGTCTGAAATCATAGAACATATAAATTTAAAAACCAGTCAATTCTTGAAACTTGATTATTTACCATCGGTAACGTGGGCCGTCGTATCGAACCAATGAAAGAGAGCACCAATCAATCGCCCAATTATTATCTTTGGAGCTTCTTCGACCGGTTTACAAGTGGCAGAAAGAAGCCACACTCCATATCGACTCAGTAATCTCCTCTCTTCCAATCCGTAAGAATAGATGGTATCTAGATCTCCGCAAAGCCAGAGACCAGCTCGTGTGAGTCGGTCATTACTATCGTTGCTGCGCTCAAAGCTATACGGTTGCGCCTCTTTCAAGAGACTGACAATTGCTTCGACAGTGTAGCTCTCTGTTTCAGGTATCATATCCCAAGCGGAAGTTAAATTGCAGTGGAAAACATGATCACCTCCTCGACGGTTGTTGTGACGGATCGAGTGGCATTGCGTACAGTAGCGGATCGGTCGCTGATTGTTATAAGCGGCGCAGTCAGGAGAAAAGCATGAAACGGTAGCTGCCTTTTCAGAGGATCGGCAACTCTATTTGAGATACAACAAAGTTAGTAGAACCATAATTTAACTTAAAGTGATTCACATTACCGTGTTGTCACAAGTGGTGGAAATTTGAGTCATGGGTAGCAAGAGCTCAACCTGAGGGTCAATATTGCTATTAGGCTGTTGTGCCAATGAAATTAGATTGGCTGGCGGATCCATCCGCTTGATTTCATCAGCACACGCAGCGCACAAAGCCAGGAGAGGGCCGTATTTGTCGCTATTACATTGGGCGACAGCTACTCGGTGATCCAAGCAAAGTTTGACCACATCGGCAGCTTCGCCATTGTTTGGGCAATCATCTCTGAGGCAGGTCAATGGTTTCCAACCTTTTTTTAGAATTTAAATTGTTAATTTTTATGAAATGTATTTTTAGAAAATAAAGCAAGAAAGAGATGATTAGCTACATGAATGCATTTATTGGAGGCTTCCAGCTTATTAGATGACTTACCGTTGAGAGCATGTCCTGCACTCTCATCGTTTTCGACAGGCAGACATCGAATATAAAAAAGCAAGAAGATCCATATAGAGAAAAGGATGAAGGGGGAAGAGAGAAAGAAAGAGATGAAAAGTGAGTTGTGTTTAATAGCAGGGTGTTTTTTAAGAGAAAAAAAGCACGACATGAGATGAAAAAAAAAGATTTTGGTTAACAGTTAAAGCAGACACGAATTATGAAGTCGATGAAGAGATAGATTTTATAGAATCCATTCCGTGAACATAAATTAGCTGACAATTACAACTTTGTGTTTTGATCTCTTATTATTCTTTTAAAAATTTGTGTATTTTATTTATCTTTAAAAAAAATAACTTTATTGTGATATTTTTATGATAAAAAAACTATTTTATAAAAGAAATAGAAGGTAAAGTTAGTGAATTTTGCAGAATCTACCAAAGTGATTGCTTGTGTGAAAAAATGGGTAATTATTATGTAAGCTACTCTTAATTCTTATGACTTCACTTACCGTTGAACTTTGTGTTAACGCCTCTGCGGTCATAGAGAGTGGGATTAAGGGACGGCCAGTAGTAGAAGAGGAGATGCGCTCCCGGCACCCTCGCTTTGAGGGTCCCATGAGCGATGATACAGAGAAGATCCTTGGACACATCAGGTTTTAAAGACATCAACGTTTCCATCAATTGACAATGATATGCTGCAGTAATATAAAATTAGAACTACTAGAAAGCCCTTTATCTTTAAATATTAGTACGCACCTGTGTTCGATGTATATTGCAAAACTGCCATGATTATGCCTGGAATCGAAGGTTCGATGACACTGAAAGTTCCCTCTTTCACTGGAACACCTGTAAGCAATATGTAAATAGTTACCTACAAAAAAATATATATTCTATATCAGGGGGAATGGGGTGCTTTTAAAAAGGAAAAGAATAGCATTAATTACCCGCATAAAAAAATGCGCAAAGCGCCAAAGCTTGACATTTTTCCTTACACATCAGTCGTAATTGCCTTTCGGTTTCACCATATTTTACTAGATTGGTATGCGGGCGCTGTTATTGGCTGGGAGAGTATAGCAGTTCAAGTTGAGGTAAAAAAGGTGGGGTATATAAGGGGTGCGATATGCCGATATTAAATAGCGTGAAAGATGATCTGAGGGACCAAGATCATAGAAGAGATGCCGTGAAGAAACAGAACTCATCTCCAGTTGGCGCTTTAGAGCGGGGAGAGAAAATTTACACATTGTAGCGTAGTGAGGAAATTAGATAAAATCAATCCTCTTGCTACGTTTTTTGGTCTTTAGTGCCGTGAAAAGAGTTTGGTGATGAGCTCGTAAGAACTCTGAAGGCTCTGAGTAGTAGGTCGGTTAATAGCCGATGACGGGATGTATGGGAGATAGAGTTGTGGATTAAGCCTCGAAAAGGCTCCAATCCATTCCCGCTATCCCACCTGCAACCGCCGCCCGAGACACGAACAATCTTCTCAAAGTCAACGCGCCTGTAGCATATCATAAGAATTTCCAGGCTGAAAACCCCTGGCGAGCGCAATTTTTCTAACAAGGGTATATAAGGGGGTACATGACATAGTGTTAATGATGGTTTGGTGATTTTAACTGTGGACCAAGATCATTCTACAAGAAGTGCTTTGAAGAGGCAGAAATCATCCCCAGTTGGCGCTTTTAGAGCGGCGAAGGAAGATTTACGTAACGTATCGTAGAGAGAAAATCGGGTAAAACCAATCCTCTCTCTACGTTTTCTAGTCTGGTAAAGTCGGGTTAAAATAACCTGATGGCATGTACGTTCAGATAGAGTTGTGGATTAAGCCTAAGGACGATTCTCTAGTTCATATTTAACTATAGCCGTACATGTCACTTGACAAGAACAATCTTCTCAAAGCCAATGCGCCTGTAGCATATAAGAATTTCTAGGCTTAAAACCCCTGGCGAGCGCAATTTTTTCTAAAAAAATTAAGGGTATTTAAGGGGTACATAACATAGTAAAAAATGTTGATTGCCAAGCGCAAAAAAGTCAATTAATTTTAATATTAGGGACCATAATGTAGCAGAATATACGGAGAAGAAAACTTATTATAATTTTAGACTTGAAAAAAATCTGTAAAATCGATACCCATTGTGAGAGGTAGAAGGAAGTAGCAGAGGACTTGAACGATGTAACCATGAAGAGTAGGTGGAAGATGAACGATGGATGATGCCACCAAACTGGGCATATTGTCTATTAGATCCTGTTCGAGGAATGGAAGAACGCAGAGCAGCGTACTAATCAGGGATTGTCCCAGTACTTTGATTGAAAACCATTTATAAACAACCTTTTATAAACAGTTCTTCTCATTTTAGAAACAGTAAAGAGAAGTTATACCATCTACTCCAGCTTGAATAAGAGGAGTCACTTCAAGAAGTTGGACCAAAACAGTATACAGTCCTCGGTAATCAAGACTAGGGAAAAGTGTCATTCGCCGACTATCACGCTCTTTATTATACACCATCAAAAGTGGGAAATCTGGCACATCTTTCAAAATTCCTGCAATGTAAACGTGAATATAGAATATTTACGATCCTGCGCAGTAACAAGGATATACACATACCGAGGAGCATCTGAGAGAAATATTTGAGGGTGTTGGCTATATCGTGACCCGACGGAGGAGAAACGGCGCTGTTTAGCAGCCGCATCTGGTAGTCGTGCAGATTCCGCACTTTGGCGGCAACTGTATAAAAACTCAAATGAATTAGAAAGTATTAAGATTGAAGGAAGTAAAATTTAATTCTTACACGTAGCTGCCCGTGTGGCCATGTTGACGTTTTGGCCCTTGGAACGCACGATGAGGATCGGGCCGGATCGATCCCTCGGATGCAGGCTCTCGCGTTGCTTGTTTGGATGAAGGCGCGCGCACCTTTCATTTTCTTATTTTTCTTTTGCGTCTGCGCATTCATCTTTATATTTTAAAAGCATATTCTCACATTTGGAGTATCGTTCTTCGATTCGATAGCAATAATCTAAATAAAACGCAGTCAACCAATAGGATACGTTTTGAATGTGAACATTTTTAACGAGTAAATTAGGCAATATAATAAAAAAAGGAAATCAAGTCGATTTCAATTTGAATTTTAAGCATTCAATTAATTCCACAAGAACAGTATAAAAAAAGAGAAGAAGAACTAAACAGATTTGTTTAGCATATTAATGCATCGTAACTATGTGCTTTCGGAGCATTTGACCTTGGAAAAGAGATACATAATAAATACATTTCAAACTGAATGACAGAATTTTTTTTTTCGAAAGTCCTCGATGCAACTCTTTGTTGACACATTTGAAACGCCATCATCAAAACTTCACCAGCACCAAATAAACTTTCGTGGTCGTTTCTTTTTCCAAGAAAACGACTATACAAATAAGAAATAAGACAATCCCACTTATCCCAACAATAGAAAACAAGAAATAAAAAATATACGTCATTACTGCATTTGTACAGTGTCTTTTAACCGGAAGTTGAGAGAATGTTTTCAACCAGTTATGTGTTGCTGTTATACGGCCGGCTGTATAAAAGCCCATAGAACAACCACCCACTGATAATAGCATAGCTTTGTTTGCTTAGTGTTGGAAAGTGTAAACAATTAAGAATGTCCTATTCACCCTTTTGTAAACAAAGAGATAACAAAAGATACAATGTTTCTTGTTCAGTACACGTACATGCACAGTTTGTAAAATTACTTTCAAGGATCTTGGCAGTTTAGACAAATGCTGTCTTGAAAACAGCAAAAATCTTACGTACAACTTTGTGTACAATTTAAACCGAAGCGAGCGCTTTGCTTGTGTAAACAAACAATTGTTCGATAGGCTATGCTGAAAAACAGACGAGCTTGTTTTGCATCGTGTGGGATCGCTTGGAATTCTCGTCCTGTAATTTTAAACATTTAAAAAGATCCCGAACATTCGCGCTAACCTCTTCGAGACCCTTGATGATAGCTGTACGCGAAACATCTGGCAAAGTCTGTTAATTGTTTATCATTGAACTACACGGATAAGGCACGTTGCGCAAAAGTATAAATACGCGGAAAAAGTCAGTGACCGCTTCAGTGGCGAACGTGACAATTGGCGCAGATTTGTCGGTTCGATGAACGTGACGTCATTGTGATCAAAGAAATTCGATACATTTGCGTGGGCGATTGTTTACAGCTTTTCAAACAGTGTGTAAAGAAAAATCGCATTTTTTGCTATTTTTTTCTCTCTCTCTTGGCGATGGGTTGGTCATCGCCGCTAGGTGGCCATCGTGCTGTAATGTGAGTGACCGAACCGACTTCTTCAATTCCCGCGCCTGCTATATAGAGAACAGTTCAATCGATTTGCTGAGCGTTTTTACTGCGAAATTAGTATATTGCAATTACAAAATTATTGCAATCGAACCATGTTTTCTCGAGTTTCGGCATCCTTGACGGCGTTATTAGTGGTGGTGTATTGCTGCGCCCTAATTAGCGCGAATCCACTTCAATCGGGTCGCTTCATGTTTGATCATCTATTCTGGCAGGTAATTTTATAACAAAAATTTAAGTATGAAAGTGAGTAAAATCTTAAACTAGTTATTTGGCATTTTTACAAATAACTCATCCGTCGTCTTGTTTATTACAAGGGAGAGAGAAAAAAAGCTCAAGTGGTAACAATGCGGATGTTATTAATTGAATCCGGCTCGTTTTTCTTCGCGTGCGCATGATATAATAACGACTAAACGATCATAAATTATTTTGTGAGCGGTCTAATATTATATAACATTCCGAGAAGTATATTTTTATCCTGCGGTGATTCAATGCTGTAATGAGTCATCAGTAAAATGCTATTTAAAGTTGTTTGTTTCTCTCGTTCTCTCTTTTTTCAAGTACGGAACGTCCTTCCTTAAACAGCAGTACTTCACTTGTTTTGTAATAAGCAGTTTTGCAGGACAGCCAGTAAATGAAAGTCACGATCCGATTATATTTACTTTTTTAAAAATGTGCTTTTATTTACTCTATTTGGAATATTATTGACATGCGTTTATTTAATAAAGTTTCACGATTAGATTAGATTTTTTTCAGTAAACATGTTTTGTTGATGTTGTATTATTGCGTCGCATTGGCTATCAAGTGATTTTTTAATTAAAATCGTCATTATTTACGCTCATTAAAACTTTTCTAGGTTTCATAGCAACAGCGACAAATCAGTGAAAAATTTAATTAGGTGCACTCGGATGTGCTTTCCACTGATTTCACAGAAAAGTTTTACGGCGTACCACCCGTCGCTACGGCTGAAAAATAACACGTGTAGAATTGATTACAAATTTGAAAAATAAACACTGCAAACTTTCAACATCATGCGTAAACGCTTCGTTGCGCTTAGAACTCGCGGAAAAACTTGCATCTTTTCTGTTCCTTTACAAAAAAAGAATTCATTCTTACTCTGCGCAATTACTTATTTATTTTTTTATACAAGTAATCTTTACAATCCGTATTAATTAAATTTAAGGGAGCGTCGATGTAGCTTGTAAGGCGTTCTGTTGAATTCACAATAGCTCCAGGTCTTTAAAGAATTATAAAAGCGGGTTGTTAATTGAAGGGCAAAAAGTATACAATAGTAAGCAATCAGTATCGCTGAATGAAGTTATTCTCTTGGAAAGAAATAAATATCTATAGTAACAGTTTTTTAATGATTCGATTACATTTTTAAAGACTGATGGGTTGGAATCATCAGACGAAACGACAGATTACGTCAACGATAATCCCGTCATCGAGGTGGACGATAGAGGAACTCCAGTCTGCCCTCCAGTGGTAAACAAATCCATACATTGTGATGGAAAATGGAAGTATTTAATTCTATCTAATTTTCCGTAGGTTCCGCATCCTGGAATTTGCAGCGCTAAAACCTGCCTTTCAGATATTGACTGCCTGGGAACCAAAGAAGACCGAGTTTGTTGTTACAACGGGTATAATCATTAAATAAAATTGTAGTATTTATTTTTTTACAACAAATTGTTTTAGATGTGTGCGAACTTGCATGATCAAAGTGAAGCCACCACCTTTCTTTGACTGGGATGACACTCTTGCAAGTGCCCAACCAGGTATAAATGTTTTTAATAAAGATAGTAAATATCTCTCTATTCAAAATACGCCTCATTAAAAACTTGATAAAAATCTGTTTGTTTCACACAAAAAGGGAGAAAACCCTAATACGCAAATTAAGTAATAAATAGGACTCATTTTAGACATTTATTTCTTAATATATAGCTTGCTGTGGGTACCAACAAATTATGTATTTAGAAATAAACTATTTCCTGTTTTTGAAAAAAAATATTGTTAGCTTTCGTGGTAACCAGCGGTAACCTTTTTTTCGTTCGGGAAAAGGACGTCACATGTGTTTTTACATTCCCTCCCTAACCACTTTTCCTTTATTCAAAGCGTGAGAGTAAACCCACGCTCGAGTGATTTTTATGCTTTTCTCTCGTGAAAGGGAAACTGGTTTCTATTGCAGCACCAAACTTTGTTTTTAATGATGATTGAATTACTTTTACACCTTTACATGGTGAACAAACTATCGGTGAATTGATTCTTACTATTATTATCCTCTTTGTTTTATTTCATTTAATTATTATTGCGTGTAATGTCACATTTTTGGTTATTTATTCATATGCATAATTGTTGTACTGGGTAGATGTCACGAACGGTAAAATTCCACAAGGGAGTCCGACGGAAGTGGCCGAGTTCCAGCGTCCAGCTATTGTGCTGTCTCTACCGGGCGGATGCCACTTGGTATAACTATAATATATCACAATGACAAGTTCTACTTGATCCTCTATATATCAAATTTAGACGCAGGAACAGTACGACAGCTATCAAAAGTTTCAGACTTCTCCCAACATTAGACAATGGTAATAATATATTACATATACCTGTACTAAATATGTAATAAATTATAAATATTTAGCTACTGCTTGGCTGGAGATGTATTCTGCCAGATAAAACCAATAGATTCCGCCATCCCGCCGCCTTCTCCGTGAAGAAAAATATCTTTTCAGTTGACCCAATCATTTCGTATATCACATTGTAAATGCCGCTATTCTCAAAGTCCTTCATGTTGTCCTATAATAAAAGAAGATGGATTACCTCAACTTTTTTTTTCGAAAAAGATGGAATACCCAAGAGGAAAATTGTCTTTAAAGAGGGCATATATGCATTCCAATCGGTGCGCACGCGGTTTAACAAAACAACGCCCAGCTTAGAGAGTTTTAGAATCGATCACATACCCTCTCTCCTTCGACTTAAAGAAAAAAATATATTTATAAATATTCTTATCTCTCATGAGACGTGGGGGGAAAATGTTATTGCTGAAGCATTTCTGGTGGACCTCGGTCTTTTCTTACATTTTTACCTTGCCCCGTATACCTGTCACTGGAAACGAGCAGCAGCAGCGGGAGGTGAAAGGCTTCAGGCAATTTCACTTCAAGAAGATGGAACAAACTACACTCTCAATCCATTTCGTGTTTTATTTTTCAGAGCTCTCGAATTATAAAGCGGATGAAAAGTTATTTACTTTTGGAAGATTAATTAGTTTATATAATTATGAAATGCTACTTCATTGTACAAAACAGCTCAATGATGAATGACTTTAATTAAAACAGCCCCAAAAGTTATGAATTAGTTGGACGGAAATTTAAGAAGGAAGTCAAGCCACATGTTTCGCTTGGTGAAGAGTGTACTTCGTAGCGGGGATCTTGGATATGTTGACACAGGTGAAATGCAAGGTAGTGTTCCAACAGAACTCAAGGCATCAACATATATCGCAACAAAAGTGTCCTAATTTATTAGATTAATTCAAGTGTTCCGTACAGCTGTACACATCATGCGGGGTGCACAGTGCTATTACTATGTGGCAGAGTGAAACTTGTTGGAAAATGAGGCTCTCATTAGGAAGAAGAAGTGTTCGTTTCTTATTCATTCCAATATTAGTGATTACGATTGTAATCAGTTTATTAAATGCGACTGATTCTTGGCCCGATTGGAATCATGCCAAAGTAACTTCTCCTCTCGATTGCTCTACTGCTCCTAAAACGAAAAAGGAGAGATCTTTAAGTGATGAACCAGTTCTTCACCAAACCGCTTACGACCGGTCATTGAACGAACCCTCATCTGAAAGTGAAGGATGTCGGCGTAGAAAAGCATCTCAAGCGGATGTCGACACGCTTGACATCTTTCCCAACCTCAATTTTCAGGTAGCGTAGATTTTCCAAGTTAGGAGCGTATCCTTTCCGCAAGAATACCTCAAAAAGAAACAAGTCGAGCGAAGATGCCTTCTCATTTTTCTTCAACCGACGATAAAATAATTGGCTTCCATTAAAAAAAATTGTATATAATTTAAAAATGATAATGTTTTTGCAATATGACAGCCGGATTATTTACATAAACGGGATTACTGGGATTCATCGCTCGAGAAACGCTACGAAGGCTACAAAACCGACCGAAGTCGACCACCCCTCAAGGTATAAATACGCCCGCAGTAGGAAGTGTGCTTGCGTGATTGTTAGCACGACTTTGATATAAAATACCGTTGTTTTAAAAGCTATTCTACACTCTATACTCGTAAAAAGACTTTTTTCCTTATAGTATTATTTATAAATTTGAACTCCAGCCAGTTTATTATGAAAGTCGTGAAAGAATGTTGACATCGTGACAAAAATATTCGTGACCTTTGTTTTTAATAGGTGATCGTTTTACCTCATTCTCACGTTGATCCCGGCTGGTTAAAGAGTTTTGAGCAGTACTATGCCGAATCAACTCAATCCATTTTGGATAACATGGTGAACAAATTGACTCAGCACAAGAATATGACGTTCATTTGGACGGAAATAGCTTTCTTTGCCTTGTGGTGGGAAAGGTAAATAGCCTTTCGTCACATTGTGGTTTTGTCTCTCTCGTCGTATTGTAATAAAAGAAACTATAAATTGTATTCAGTGCTCCGCCAGCCAAGAGACGTCAAGTTCTGCACTTAGTGGACCAAGGCCGGTTAGAGTTCACCTCGGGCACTTGGGTGATGACAGACGAAGCTAATCCGCATCTCTATTCCATGCTGGATCAAATGATTGAAGGTATTATATTGAATGTAAATTAATAATTTAAATTTTAAAAACAATTCAATTTCTTAAATAGGTCATCAATGGGTTAAATCAAATCTTGGAGTTGTTCCAAAATCCGCCTGGTCCGTGGATCCTTTTGGTCATGGACCGGTGGCTCCTTATCTACTGAGCCAAGCTGGACTTGAAAATACTGTCGTCCAACGCATCCACTACAGTATGTCCACAAAAATTATTATAATTAAAAAAGAAGAAAAAAAAAGTTACACATGAGAACATCGTTTTCAGGCTGGAAGCGATGGATGGCCGATCACCAAATGAGTGATTTCCGGTGGCAGATGCCTTGGAAACCGACTTCTAGGGATGAGAATATTATCTGCCACAATTTTCCTTATGACATCTATTCGACGAAACATTCTTGCGGTCCCCATCCTAAAACTTGCCTCGGCTATGATTTCAGAAGCATTCGTGGAGAATACAATGGCAAGTTCTTTCTTCTCTTCTTTACAATATAAGCCGACATAACTGCGTTCGTGATTGTGTAGCCCTTTTGATACGACTATTTATCGTGCACCAGGAAACGATCCCATAAATAATATTCATAAGGATATAGAAAAAAGGCAGCGAGGAAATCTCGTGAACAACTTTTTTTATATATTTATTATCGTAGTTTTTCCGATCACGATTGTATAACAAAAGAGATGCGTCCATATAAAGCAAGAATTATATTGTGATAATCTTATTTTAGAGTTCACGGTGAATGCAGCGCCCATCACGCGGATCAACGTTGAAGCCAAAAGTGACGTCTTACTACAACAGTACGCCAAAAGTGGCTCACTGACAACGCACAACGTCGTTCTAGCTCTGGTCGGAGACGATTTTCGTTACAATTACGAGCTTGAATGGGATCAGCAGTATAGCAACTATCAGAGCATTTTCAATTTCGTGAACGCAAACAAGCGTCGTTTCAACGGGACGGAAATCGGCTTCGGCACTCTTTCCGATTACTTTGATGCCGTAAAGAAGCGAGTACGCCAATATCCTACACTCAAAGGCGATTTCTTCCCTTATTCTGACATATTTAGTGAAGGTAGACCTGCCTACTGGACTGGCTACTTCACTTCGAGACCATTTTACAAGGTATAATAATTTCTATTCCCCATCGTATAACCATAGAAACGTTAAATTTATTATTATCTCGACAGTCATTGGCTAGAGAAGTTGAAAGCCGTATTCGGGGAGCTGAGATCTTATTCACGTTGTCACTCAACCGAGCGAGGCAGAATAATTTCAAGACAGCTAAACGCATCATGGACCACGATTACGGTCTCTTGGTGAAGGCCAGGAGACACTTGGCCTTGTTTCAGCATCACGACGCAATCACGGGCACCAGTAAATCCGTCGTCATGCAAGACTACGGCCAAAAATTGTTTGAAGCCCTCAAGAGCGCTTCTAGAATTGAAGCTCGCGGGGCGGCAATTATGATGTCGAATGATGATGAGCAGTGGCAAAGATTCCAGCTTTTGCCTACTCTTCAAAGGCCCAGTCATGATCGGCTTCCGCAGAAGATGACGTTGGAATTGACGGCTCCTGCCGAGGGAGAAGAAATGCAGTTGCAAACTGTGGTGCTCTATAATTCGGATGCTCATTTTAGGAGCGAATTAGTCCGTCTGAAGATTAGCTGGCCTCACGTCCGCGTCGTCGATCCTGAAGGCCGTAAAATCCCTCACCAAGTGAATCCAGTTTGGACTCTGCAGAATCATCGTAAACTTGAAAATGCTGTTGAAAGTTACCAGTTGGTTTTCATCGCTCCTTTAGCACCACTGTCGTTAACAACGTTCCGGATTCAGCGGATGAATGGAGAGACAAATATTACTCGAACCGCAATTTACAGCACCATGGATATGACTCTCTCAGGGCCGTTCGAATTCCACGAAATGAAAAAAGCGGCCGATATCCAAGTGGAGAATAAGAAGATCAAGCTACTCTTTAACGGTCAGACAGGTTTTCTGAAATCCATAAGGATGAAAGCCACGAATAAATCAGTTCCGTGCGCAATGCAATTTTCCGCTTATCCATCGGCCATGTTCCACAGCGGAGCTTACCTCTTTATGCCGGATCCTAATGCAGAACAGCCTCAAATTGACGTTCTTAAAGGTTAGTACGTTTTATCTTATTTTTTAATCGAACAAAGTTTTAAAAAATAACTATTATTTTTTTAGGATCTACTCCTCAAATCCTTATTATTAGCGGACCAATTATGTCAGAAGTGTCTGTCGTCTACCAACAACTTCTCATTCATTCCACTTTCATCTTGCACAGTAAAATGGAAGATTTGATCTGGATGGAAACATCATTGGATATGGGATCCGCTCCTAATTACAGGGAGCACGAATTCTTCATTCGATTCAAGACAACTATTGAAAACTCTAATGGCAATAACTCGGCAGAATTCTTTACGGATCAGAACGGATTTACAATGGCCAAAAGGAGGAGAGTCAATAGTTTGGGCATCGAGGCAAGTTATTATCCGATGACAAGCTCTGCTTTTATCCAAGACGATCAACACCGGTTGAATCTGCTTGTGAACGGCGCCAAAGGCTTCGCTTCTCTCACTCCGGGATGGATGGAATTTATGATTGATCGGAGAACTATCCATGACGACGGGAGAGGAATGGGTGAAGGGATGATTGACAACTTGGCAACCCACACACCTTTCATTCTTTTACTAGAAGAGAAGGCAGCAGAATCTTCTAAAGAAGAAATTCCAAATTTGAGCGTTCAAGCTGCTTTCGCTTCCATGATGCTTATGTATCCGGCTACATCACTTGCGGTGGATACTGAGGATCCAAAAGTGCTGGAACACTTGAGCCAAAAGAGGGTAATGATGCTGAATCAACCGATGCCGTGCAACATCCATTTGGTTGGATTGAGAACTCTATCTACGACCAGAGAGATTGACGTAGATTTGCCATCCGATTCCGCCTTGCTCACCGTTCACAATAGGGCGTTTGAGTGCTCTATTCACGGTGGGCATGTCCCCAGATGCGCTTTATCGAAAAGCGATAAAATATTTTATCCAAAAACGTCTTTCATAGGTCTGGACTTATTGAATGTGCAAGAAACCTCATTGACTGGTCTCAAAATGATCGGTAAAACAGATTTTGATTCCGCCAAAGTTCCTCTCATGGAATTGCGTTCTTTTAATATCACTTTCCTGTAAATATTTTTGTACGTGGGTTTATTATTTTTAGTCAATTTTTCAAACATTTATGTTAATACGTAACATGTATTTTCATGAGTTTAGGGACGGCTACTTGTTGATGAATACAAATTATATGGCACTGAAATCGAAGTTTGTAAATAGTTTCTTTCAATTTATCAATGGTTATTTGGTTGAGCGCTTAAGGAATAAATTAAGTGTCCTGGAAGTAAAATAATAGCAGTTATAAGCGGAAAAAGAAAATGTACGCATTGCAATAATTAGTGTAACCTTTTCACATACGTCGGCCATTTTTTCATCTTAATTGAGTTGTTACTATTTCTAATTATCTGTAGTGTTATGACAAGTGAAGTAACTTGCATCATTACCGTTGCCGGACGTCGGCGAAGATGAAGGTTGACTCACTCTTTGTCTAGCTATCTTCGCAAGTGCAATCATAAACTATTTTATTTACGGTACATTTTCTTCCAAGAAAAAGAGAATAATGTATTATTTTAAAGAGTAAAATTAGTTAACTTTATCACGCATTGCTCGTATAGTAGAAAAAGATGGCTTTAAGAGTATCATTACTGTTTTTTACATATTTTTGTTTTATCGTTCAGTGGAGGACCATCTATGCTACTACGAGTGAGTATTTCAAAAAATTTACTATGCGCATAATAACAATTCATGGACATAATTATATTCTTCTTTACTACTTCTCACGAAAAATTAGTGGAAAAGATCAATAACAATCATCTGCGCATAACAACTATAGAAGTAAATATAAGTCTGTATGCTTCGTTTACTATGGAACAATTGAATTGAGTACCTACCTAACAAAGTTTCTTTTTCATTACACTTTCACTTAGTTTGAGCCGTGGGTGAAATTAGTGCGGAATGAGAACGGAGACATCGTCGATGGAAAGGGCCTTGGCTTTAAAATACTAAATACTTTGATAGAGCCTTACAACTTCACGTAATTTAAGAGTGTACATTTTATTATATCTTTAATTCGTAATTGTTTAATTTTTGAATTACAGTGTCACTATAGAAACACCAGAAGACAATGCTTACGGGGGTCAACGAAAAGACGGCTCTTGGACCGGAATGATTGCTATGATTTTAGATAACGTATGTGATAAGCATACAATTGAGAAAATACATACATTTTAAATTTTGAAATAAGGTATCGGATGTGGCAGTTGGAACGTTCGTACCAACTCATCCACGATCTCTTGTGGTTGATTTTACTCGACCATTCTATGAAGAATCGAATGCTATTCTAACCAGAGCACCAAGCCAGGAAAATCAGCTCTTTGCCATTGCCAAACCATTCCAAACTAGGGTTTGGATTATACTACTTGCTACAATGATTCTGGTCTCAATTTTCTTGTGGATCACATCAGCAATTAGGGAAAGTAAAATAGATGGGAGAAGAAATAAACGGTTCGACCATTTTTTCCTATCTATATACGCAGTGCTTTTAACACAATGTAAGTTATAATACCTATCCAAACTAGTTAAGTATGAATTGTAAACCTAATTTTTCTAAAAATTATACATCATTAGCTGGACAAAGATTTGGAAATTCATCTCATTTGCTAGCCGCATTTTGGTGTTTCAGCGGTTTGGTTTTCATTCACGCTTATATTGGAACACTTATGTCATTTCTGACTGTACCGATCTTGAAACCGGTACTTTCGTCACTTAAAGAATTACCCTCTTCTGGTCTTAGCGCAATAGTTTGGCGAGGAACAGACTTAGACCAACTATTTATGGTATATTCCGTAAATTCAATAAAGTATTCTTTTGGTTTAAATCACGCAAATTTCAATGTAAAATTATATTATTTGGCAGGAGGCTGAAGATGATAGTCATTTCCAACGCATTGGGGACGAACTTCGTAAAAATCCAGATCAGTTCATTGACGATCCTTTAAAAGGCCCTGGTTTAGTTCTCAATGGGGACTATGTCAGCATGAACGTAAATATAGTAGATTTTTACTTAATATTACTCAATAGTTTATTAAATTTGAATTGTTGATTTGTAACCTCGTCTCAAATGAAAACATTATTTATAGTCAAAATCGTATTTGGAATGGATGATTGAAGAGGATTACAAAAGCTCCGGCGGTAAATGTCGCCTTACCTTGGCTAAAGAAACTTTCAGTAAATTCGGACGATCATTTGCACTGCCCAAAGGAAGCCCCCTTAAGCCCATCTTCGATCGAAAGTAATAAGTTTCAATTGATTATCATTAAATATAATATATTAAAAATAATGGCTTCTTTTAAAAATCAGGATTATTCAGCTACTGGAGAGCGGAATAGTGGATTATTGGGCATCGCAATATCTAATCACAAATGGTCATTGCCACAGGGGTATGTCGAAAGAAAAACCTCGTCACCTCACCATCGAAAATATGAAAGGCGCTTTTATCATTTGGATCATGGGTGTTGGATTGGCCGCCGTGGCATTCATAATAGAACATCTTGTAATCTTACAATGTAAATATTCCAAGAGAAATATTACTAATACCGCATATCAGTAGCACTATATGTCCCGCACTCATAACCTCACGTAGTAACTAGAGACAAAGGCGGAATTGGGACCTTTAAAAAAATTCGACCGTATTATATCGCACAGTAATCGAAAGGATTAAAATGAATACACATACATACGCAAATCTAAAAGTAATAAAGGTCAATCTTTTCGACGGTTTTTGCTTAATTGTGTTGAAAACTTCTACGTTAGTCTCATACAAATACACGAATTAATAATTGCTTGATGAATAAACCATATGGTTTACTATATAGTGATCCAATCGGTAGAATATACATTTTAAGTTAATGCTTGATGATTCCATCCTCAGGCGTTTACATTATTTTTACAGAACATAACGCTTTAATTTTACACTAAGTATATCCAAATTCCAATGCTATATAAAGCATTATATTAGTTCATTCCCCGATTTGTAGATTGCACAATTTCATGAAAAAAGACGCTATCAGTCATATCAAGCCATTTATATTTATCAAACAATTAAGGATTGTAGTAGTGGATGAGTAGATCCCATAATAACCCATAATTAATTTATCTATACTTTCAGAATAGCAGTAATAAGTCGACCAGCTTCTGTAACTGGAGAATTTTCTAAAGGAATTCATTTCAAATATACTTATTTTAAAAAGGGACACTGAAGTAGAAGATGTTCGATGATGAATGCTATAAAGGCTAATCCGAGTCCGATTATCCAGAGGAAAAAAGCGCCTCGTATGTCACCTAATGAAACGGAGTGAAGAATTCTTGATCCCTTGTCAGTTTTGAGCCTGCAATAACCCTTTGAAGTGATATACTGGCTTATCCAATATTCCATTAATCCACTCTCCAGTAACCGAGTGATTCTGGCATGAAAAAATTATGACGGAATAATAATAATACGCAATTTACAAGTAGGCTATATTGTAAATTTACTTGCGATCGAAGATGGCTTTGAGGGGGCTTCCCTTTGTCACAACAAAGGATTGACCTATTTTATTAAAAGTTTCTTTAGCCAAACTAAATCGGCATGTTTTATCAGAGTTGATGAAGTCCTCTTCTATCATCCATTCCAAGTACGATTTCGACTAATCAGATTCAAATTAAGTGAATAAATTAAACTTAACACTTCACGCTTCACTATACACATATATTTTTCAAAGATCAATATAAAGATATTTACATTCATATTGACGTAACTGCCGTTCATGACAAAACCAAGTCCTTCTGAAGGGGAGTCAACCATTCGTTCTGGATGCTTACGAAACTCATCGCCAATGCGGCGATAAAGACCTTCTTGAGCTTCCTGTGAAAATTTACGAAAAAATTGAAAACATTTATTTAAATTGAAAACCGGAAATACCATGAATAGTGAATCTAAGTCTGTTCCTCGCCAGACTATTCCACCTAGTCCGGAAGTTGGTAATTCTGCAAGCGATGAAAGTGCCGGTTTCAAGATCGGAATGCTCAAGAAGGAAATGAGCGTTCCGACGTAAGCGTGAATGAACACCACAGTACTTAGACACCAAAAAGTGATTAGTAAGCGCGAAGCCGTTCCAAATCTATGCCCAGCTGAAAATGTGATTAAAAGTAATGCAATGAAATTGGTTAATACAATGAATGAATTAAGTATCCCTACACTGAGTTAAGAGCAGCGCATAGATGAATAAGAAGACATGATCGAATCGGTTTCTTTCCCGATATATTTTATGATGGGTCTTAATTGCAGTCGGAATCCACAAGACGAATGAAATAACGGTCATCACACCAAATAAACTGATCCAAACAGGGGACTGGAACGGTTTTGCAAGAGCGAAGAGCTGCTTTTCCTGGGTCGGTGCTCTTATAAGGATAGCGCTGGGTTCCTCGTAGAAAGCCGTTGTATAATCAATGACCAAATAGCGTTGATAAGTCAGGGAGAACGATCCGACTGCCACATCCGATACCTTAAAAAAATTATCATGAGAAAATATATATATATGTATAAAAGGATTTTTTTTTCTTGGGCATTATCATACGTTATTCAAGATCATGGCAATCATTCCAGTCCAAGTGCCGTTCTCCAGCTGAGCACCATATTTATTATCTTCGGGTGTTTGGACCTTCATACTATATTTTATAACAATGTTTATTTTATTTATAATATAAAGTTAGTAAAATCTATAAATATTTTATACGTAAAATTACAAGACTCCATAATTGCTTTTAGGATTTCAAAGCAAAAACCTTTCCCGTCGACGATGGTCTGATCCTCATTTCGTACAAATTCTACCCATGGCTCCAACTAAACAAGCCCACATTTAAGAGAAATTGAAGCAATAGAAATATGAGATATGCGTATAGTTGGTTCCTACCTCTACCGAAGCTACACGCAACTCCTTGTTCATGATTGTCTCCTTATTTTCGTTTCATTACTAAATAAACAATAAAAAATGAATTTATGATTTTTTGTTTACCATCCACGATTAATTATGAGAATGAAGAACAATGAACGGTCGACGATTTGTCTATTTCGATCATCTATTTCCGTGAACGCACGTCAAGATGGAGTTCCTTCTCGCTACAGAATTCGGGTACTCTTTCAAATTGTAAGCAAATAAAAGGGTAGGAAGAAAGATTAATATCAAATAGATGACAAATTACCACAGTTAATGATCATTAATTTATAACTAGAAAGAACCATGGCATATTGAATATTGTCCTATGCTCATTATGGCTGTTGACGTAACAATACATTCTGCCTACATTATCGAGTGTTTTGGCTTGTTAGGTTGCATAACCAATAAGAAGGAAAAAACACAAGGAATACTTTTTTTACTTGTCTTAAAATCCATAGCGCAGCCGTGTATTCGTAAATGATATGATGACGTAATCAAATGATAGTGTTTTGGAAGAGAAAGTGGAAAAACTATAAAAAATTTTAGCATGAAAAAAGAGTTGTTATCATTTTTCAATAATGGCTGTAGGAGTAAATGAAACAATTATACTGGTTCAAAATTCTCTCGACCTTTCGATTGCAACCGAGGCAAAATACTCGATCGGCTAGTGATATTACTACTGGATGATGGAGTAGCGGTGCTCATTGATGGTCTCTTGACCCCATAGCGGATGGAACCTGCTCTTTGCTGGGCATCAGGGATCGCTCTGCTCGTCGCATGACTTGTCTCGGATTCTGTTCGACTCAAAGGAGCTTTCAGTTTCGATTGAAAAAGTGGTTTCGGTGCTTGTCCAGTGGTAATAAGCGATGATGGTACAGCGGGCCTAAAATCACATATAATAAGATTTTTTCTTAAGTATAACTTAAAATACTAGAGCTACCTTTTAAGAGGAGTATCACTAGCTGTTTTCAGTGGTGCTGGTACCACAGATCTAAAACCCCATATAATTAGATTTCTTATTAAGAGTAATAAGTTGAATAATAGAGCTACCTTTTAAGAGGAGTATCACTAGCTGCTTTCAGTGGTGCTGGTACCACAGACCTAAAACCCGTAAAATTAGATTGCTTATTTTAAGGAGTAACTTGAATAATAGAGCTACCTTTTGAGAGGAGTATCACTAGATGCTTTCAATGGAGCTCTGCTGGTAGACTGCAGCGGTTGTGAAGCTTGATGAATGGCTTTCATAGGAGCTGCTTTATTGCTGCTGATAACCGGTTTCATACCCGGAATTTGATTAAGCGGAGCGGTCGCGGAAGAAGACCTCATAAGGGACGATCTATTATGCAACATGAGAAATAGTTAATTTACGTAATACAATTTGAAAATTACACCTTACTTTAAAGCCGCTCTTTGAAGGGAAGGCTTTGCTGGCGATGGAGCTATCAGTGGCTTACTGGTAGCCTTTCGTAATGGACTAGGTTGGGGTGCAAGAGACGTGCGTGGGCGCATTGGAGTAGCGGAGTAGGACCGAGGGGCTATAACTGGACTGGCTCCGATGCTGGGCCTCCCTCTTGAATGAATCATTTTATTTGGCTGTGACAATAACTTACAGTTAACATTAAAATAATTTGGAGTGTTGCATCAAAAAGTTAATTACCTTTGTAGTTTTCTTCATTTCTTGTTCAGGACTGCTATTAATTAGAAACTCTTCGTCTCTAGCAGGATTACGAGGAGACAGTAGCAGAGAATCCGGGGATAGCTTCATGGCCATATCCACCACTAAAATATAAATCAACAATTAAGGTATCAGTATTAATAGACTAGGCTCAAGGGGAGCATACTTTTTCTAGGGCTGATTGGTTTTTCCTTTCCATGCTGGATATTATTGGCCAGTGTGAGAGCTTCTTGTTCAATTACATCCCAAGCAAGCTCAAAAGGATTTGAAGATGTGTGAGTAAACACAGTGTCACAATCCCTATTAGAGGACTTGGCTGGTGTAGCACTAAGCAGCTTTTTATCTGGACTGTCTTCTATCTTTACCAAGATTCCCAAATCGGCTGTTGAGTTGACAGGTGTTTCTATTGTTTGGAAAAAAACTAAATATCAATAAGAAATGGTTGGGTATCATTGGGTTTTAAAAACACACATACCAGCAGTAGGTGTTTCATTTGAGTTTGCCTGTGATCTGATCTTGATAGATTTTTCCAAGGCTAATCCTAGTTCGAGGCCTAAATCCAGTTTTGAAGCTCTGCCCTGCATTGAACACAATTCGAACGGATCGTCGTCCGGAAGCATAGTTGTGGCTGCATTGTTTGTGAAGAGACGTTCATTCGGGCCTTCAATATCCACTAGCAAATCTACAGGTACCTGTGCTGGTACTAAACATTCCAGAAATTCCACATATTAAACTATACCCACCATTGAAAAAAAAAACTATGTATAATGTTATTTATTACTAACCTGACATCACAGAAATTCAATAATTAAAAATACATAAATTAAAAACTGTTGATTAGGAGCGATTTCTTTGAGAAATGCTCTTGAGAAATGGAAGGAAAGAAGTAGGCGAGTACGGAGAGAGATTATGAGTACCCGATTTTTTTAAATTAGAAAGCAGACAGATCTCGTCCTCATGTTGGTTTCATCCATCTAGTTTGCGTATTTCTCCCCAGGTTTTTTTATGAAACAGAAAGGTAAACGTAAACGCGTAACCAACAATCCCCTAAATTTCTTGCAGCAGTGTTTTAATGAAAATAATAAATTAAATTGTAACCTTATTTTTTTATTTCATGTTATCTTTCGAAAATTCTAAAAAGAAATTTAAATTGATATCTAATACCTAACGCTAGATGGCAATCGCGCATTTATTGGGAAAAATTTGCAGACGATTTTTTGTTGACGTAATCTTCTGTCTGTCAGTTCTGTCCGTGCATTTCGTGAGCGGGTGACGAACACGGCAATATCGACAAACGGGGTTTGGTAACAGAAAGAATCCGCATTTGCGCAGAGAACGCTGAAGCCGAGAACCTAGGCATCATAATCTAGCAGAAAAAGTTGGTAGGGAGAGCTAACCAGTGGAAGTGTTCCTCCTTGAACCGGTGGAGGAGTACGTCCTCTTTGTCCTTCTCGATTCTTATTTTTACACATTTTTCTTCCTAGCAGCTGCCGGAATCAATTCGTGCATCATGAACGTCATGGTAATTGTCACCTTTTCTCCTTTGTAATGTTTTATTCAAGATATTGAGTTTCATTTTTCTCATGACACACATTTGTTTTTGCAACTTACTGTCAAGAGCAATCTTTGCACATAAATTTTCCAATGGAAGTAGATAAGTTTTGCATGTATTTGTTCCAATGTTAGTATGATGCAAAAGGGGTGGGATATTGATAATTTCCTAATGAGGCACACACCTATTCAATATATCTAACCAGTAGTAAATAAGTTGGATCAATATGAAGAACTATCTGTTGTGCTGAGGAAATAATATACCCGGAACTGGGAACAGTCTTCAGTAAGAGGAAATTACTTGATGCATTGTTACCATTGATTTCACATTTCCCTTCAAGCGCCAACAATTTAAATTTTAATAGCTACACTCTTCATTCACCATTCAACTTACTTTGAAAGGAATTTTATTCTTATTGATTGGAAACTGGGACTTGCTCTAACGACTCATTCATGTGCGTTGCGCATGAATCATCCTCGTCATATTTTGCTTATTTTCATGTCAGAAATAAAAGCGACTCCGGTGGAATATGTTTCTAGGGAATTCTAGCTAAAACATCAGAGTGGAAGAGGTGCTTGTAGAATAGCGCTCAAAATATAGTAATGGGAGCACTCTTGCGATGCGCTGGCAGTCGTTCTCGTCGGTTGGCGATGTTGCCTGAACTAGCTGGGTAGCATCGATCCACACAGTGGGATCGATATGAGAGAACAGGCCTTGGAGAGGGCTGTGTTGAGGGAACCCGAGTGTACCACACACTCTAAGCCACTTATTTTCCATTTTTCGTTCTGAAGAATAGAAAGGTGTCATATACAATGTGTGTTTTGTAATGAACTGCTCGCTTATTAAATGTAATTTATTTTTTTTTCAGAGAATGAAAGCGGGGAAATGCCCCACGGACGAACTATCTCTGACAAACTGTGCCATAGTATCTCCACAGGATTTCAACGACTCAATCAAGTAAACAAAAGAAATCTCAAGTTTTTTTTTTGTACTTTGTTTGTGATTTTTCTTTTACTCAACTCAGTCAAGAAAAAGTTGTAATCTGAAATGATTTCTCCTGAATCTCATTATTGTGTCTCGTTGGCTCGTTCTCCAATTAAAAGTTGGAGGACTGCTCTTATAATTTAGTGAATCCATCTATTGATTTCTCTTTCCTTTTTAACAGGCATGTGGAAGTAAATACGGGAGTGGGGAGCTTCGTCTTCTCAATCAGAAGCTCGAATGAGGTCCCTCGTGGTCAGATCGGGTTCAGCATGCTGCAACGCAAATGGGCCGTTCTATCACTCAGCCAGGACATTGATGTCCGCCCTTTTGTGGTAGACACTAACCAACACACCCTGACTACCATCGTACTGGAGGCGGATTTCCTCAACAAGAAAAAGTATATATGGTTTACTGTTTAATTCTGCCCCTTTACCCTCCTTGAATACCCTAAAGACCGTGTTTCGAGTAGAACGATGATTTAACATGCGCATCTTGTTGCATTTCCGTCAGAGAATCGAGAACGTTTGCGGAATGGCTAAAAAGGGAAATAATTCAATATTGATTAGTCTTTTACGTGACTTGAAAAAAATGTTATAGGAGTGTTACATGTTGAAAATAGCTTCAAGGCACTTGAAATAGGAACGGAAACGGTTGACTTACCTTGTTGCGACCGTTTAAAATATTTACGCAGCATTTCCTTGGTGGATCACTCCGCGCTGCGGTTATTCATGTGGAAACTGAGAATATCAACCAACACATTTGCTACGCTAGAAGATTCTGTAGATTCCCTTTTTCTTTGTAATTGTAGAATGCAAGTTATTAATCAAAATAGTTGAGTGAAGATAATGATGAATCGCCTTGGAATTCTCTTCAAAGGTTATATTTATTTATTTATAATTTTATGAATACGTCTACACTATGTTCATCGTTCCTATAGCTTTGAGCCTGCTTTGGGTACTGAACCGTTACGTTAATCAGATTAAGTAATGCATCTTTCATCTACAATGTAACGATCCCAACTTCGTCGTACATTGGGAGCTCGTGTAGCTATCTCCTATAATCCTCAGAACTCCTTGTACCCATTATCAAATAATAAATGTATGCGCTCCTGCTGCAGGAAAGATACCCTCGTCCCAAGTTGCTTGTAACCCTCTGGATGTTTTGCATAGTTTCTATACAATCATTTATTATATCTTGCAGCACGACGCTGGAACCCTACGATAGCGACATGATGGCGCGTGAATTTCTGGCGCAGTTCCATCACCAAACTTTCTCGGTCGGCCAGCAGCTTGCTTTCAATTTTCAGGAAAAGAAAATTCTCCATCTTGTTATTAAGGAGCTTGAAGGTGCTTTACCACATTTCCTGCTCTGTTTTGGCTTCCTTTTAAAGGATTGAATAATACATTTCCGATTTTTTCTTTTTCGGTAGCTGCGGACGTGAATGCTATGCGTGGTGGTGGCAAGGATATCAAAGCTCGCAAAACCCGACTTGGCGTCTGCTATCCCAACACAATGATCACTTTCGATAAATCCGAAGGGTCTTCTTTGAATTTGGTCGGCAAATCCAAAGGGTAAATTTACACATTATTCTTTTTTTTTTAATCAAATGATTGTATTAAATCAATTCTTTCTCTTCTAGAAAAACGGTTCATCATTCCATTATTAATCCAGACTGGGATTTCCAGAATATGGGAGTCGGAGGTTTGGATGATCAATTCAACGCTATCTTCCGTCGAGCTTTCGCATCGCGTGTTTTTCCGCCCGAAATTGTGGAACAGCTCGGTACGCAATTACCAAGACTCTCGCTTTTGTCTTAATATAAGACTGGAGCTTAACCAATAATCGATTTCCTTTTTTCCGATAGGTTGCAAGCACGTCAAAGGTATTCTCCTCTACGGGCCGCCTGGTACGGGTAAAACACTTATGGCCCGTCAGATCGGAAAAATGTTGAATGCTCGTGAGCCCAAGATTGTTAATGGACCGCAGATCTTAGACAAATACGTTGGTGAATCGGAGGCAAATATCCGCAAACTGTTCATTGAAGCTGAGGAGGAAGAAAAGCGGGTAATTTGAAAACAAAACTGTTTTATTGATTTCCATATCAAATATTCACGATTGTGTTGTTTATTTACTCTAGCTCGGACCCAACAGCGGCTTACACATCATCATCTTTGACGAAATTGATGCTATTTGTAAAGCGAGAGGTTCTGTTGCCGGCGCTTCTGGTGTTCACGATACCGTAGTCAACCAATTGTTGTCAAAGATCGACGGTGTTGACCAACTCAACAACATTCTGGTTATTGGTATGACCAATCGAAGAGACATGATCGATGAAGCCTTGCTTCGTCCCGGCCGTATGGAGGTAACATTTGTTAATACATTTTTACCGCTTTTATATATAGCGAAACTTTACAATTTACAGGTTCAAATGGAAATTGGTTTGCCGAACGAAGCTGGCCGAGCCCAAATCTTGAAAATTCACACTGCCAGAATGAGAGAAAATAAGAAGATTGCAAGTGATGTTGATCTCTTGGTTCGTAGAAGAAGATATGCGTTATTCGTAGATTCAACTTAAAAATGTTTCATTTATACAGGAATTGGCCGTATTGACAAAGAACTTCAGTGGTGCCGAAATCGAAGGTCTAGTACGTGCAGCACAGTCAACTGCTCTCAATCGGCTGATCAAAGCTTCTTCTAAAGTTGAAGTCGATCCGGAAGCAAGCGAGAAATTGATGGTCGACAGGAGTGACTTTCTTCACGCCCTAGATACCGACATCAAACCCGTATAACTCGACCTGTTTTAGTAGTTTAATTAGGTTCTAACTATTTTTTTTAATTCATAGGCTTTCGGAAACAGCGCTGAGGCGATGGAGTTGTACATCTCTCGTGGTATCATATCTTGGGGAGCTCCAGTTCAAAGTGTATTCGAGTATGGGCTTATCCTTACTCAGCAAGCTCGAAGCGGATTTGGTATAGTCTTCTTTACTATTTTTCTATGTTCTTGAATTTATAGTTTGCTTTCTTTTTCAGGACTTGTTTCTGTGCTGGTGGAGGGCCCACCTAATGCGGGTAAAACAGCGATTGCCGCGCAGTTGGCCAAGAATTCGGATTTCCCCTTTGTCAAGATCTGCAGCCCAGACGATATGGTTGGATTTTCTGAATCTGCCAAATGTCTCCAAATCCGCAAAGTAAGATCCAATCTTTCAATTCTCTTAAAATTGTAAAATTTATATTAATTTTTGTTTTTACTAATTGATATTTTTTTTGTCTAACGTTTAGTTTTTCGACGATGCTTATCGCTCTGAATTGAGCTGCATTTTGGTCGATAATATCGAACGACTTCTGGACTATGGTGCTATTGGTCCTCGCTATTCCAACGTTGTCCTGCAGGCTCTCCTGGTGCTTCTCACTAAACAGCCCCCGAAGGGCCGCAAATTGCTAGTCTTTTGTACTACTAGCCGCAGGTATGCTGTCAAAAAAGATTGTTCAAAGGTGGTCGTTATTACATTTATTTTTCTATTTAAACTCTACAGGCAAGTGCTGGAGGAGATGGAAATGCTCTCCACTTTCACATCAGTCCTCCATGTTCCTAACTTATCAACCGTTGAGCATCTTACGGCCGTCCTGAAGGAGACAGAAGTCTTTTCTGATAGCCAAATTGCCCAATTGGCTAAGAAAATTGGATCTCGCCGGCTCTTCATTGGCATCAAGAAATTGTTGGGCATGATTGATATGGCTAAACACTTTGATGAGGATCGCCGAGTCATTGACTTCCTCTCCACGTTGGAATCTGAGGGTTTCCTAGAAGGCTAATTCTTTAAAAATATATATTATTATTATAGGTCTTTTTTCCTTCCTCTTATCCCTGTTTGATGTCGAAAATTTTCTTTCCTTTCTCGCCCGTAAGCGAGCTATTGATGTTGATTGTGTAGAGAGAGAGAATGGGGAAAACTGAGAAACTTCATTGATGCTGTTTATTCAGTTCCAGTTTACTGTTATGATTCCCTTCATTTTGATATTTCTTCTATCTACACCATTTTCCCATTATTTTACATAGCAGCAATAAATTAATTTATTATATATGTGTATTGGTTTGGTGTGTGCATACTCCTCCATTCCCTTCCTGATATAATTTTTGAAGAAGGCTGCGCGTGATTGTAAAACCCGATCGTTCCCCATTCCTTATCATTGTATCGTACGATGGAAATTTTCAGTACAATTATAAAACATTAATCATCTTACTCTTGTGCGATGTTTTTTATAATTATTCGTTTAATTTTCGCACTCAATTTTTCACGCAAGATGATAAGCGTGAGCGGGAATAACAGTACGCTTTTCTATCGACCGATAGATGACGTTTGTGTTTGTTATTATAAACTTTCTCAACGACTTGACAGCGCTGGGAACTGAGACTTGCAAGGTCGACTGCTTCACTTTTCTTATTTCCAATTTAATTTTTATCAGTTTGCGCTAGAGCAGTTACCAAGGAAAAGGAAAGTCCCGTTCCTTCTCTACTTTATTGAGGCTGTTTAAGTTCTCTTTTGAATCAATTTACAATGGCGACCCATCCGTCTCATCCTGGTTGCAAAATTGGCCCCTCCATTCTAGCTGCCGATTTGTCCTGTTTAGCGGACGAATGCCGAAGAATGATGGATGCTGGAGCTGACTATCTTCACTTAGATGTCATGGATGGGCATTTTGTCCCCAATCTCACTTTTGGGCACCCGCTGGTTAAGTGTCTTCGCCCCAAACTCCCCAATGTTTACTTTGACATGCACATGATGGTGCAGGAGCCAAGCCGCTGGGTGGAAGTTATGGCTGATGCTGGAGCCCAGCAATACACGTAACTAGAATTTGGAATAGCTATCTGAATGAATTCTACCTAATTCTGATTACAATATTGTTTAGTTTCCATTATGAAGCTTGTGAAGACATCCCCACCCTTTGCCGGAAAATTCAGGAGTCTGGAATGAGGGTGGGAGTTGGGCTGAAACCAGGCACTCCAGCTGAAGTCCTTGTTCCTTATGCTGATCTTATTGATGTCGCCCTCATTATGACTGTCGAACCGGGATTTGGTGGTCAACGTTTTATGGAGGACATGATGTCTAAAATCCAGCTCCTTCGTACCAACTTTCCTTCTATGGACATCGAAGTGGATGGCGGCGTCGGACCCAGCACGATCGATCTCTGTGCTGAAGCTGGAGCTAATATGATCGTCTCGGGAACGGCTGTCACCGGTGCGCCTGACCCAGCTCAGGTTATTTCTCATCTGCGTAACTCAGTGGAGAACGCCATCCAAAAGTCACAGTTAGAACGATGAAACTATATGTATATTGCACAGTCTCGCTTCTATACATTCCAATTTATATGTGGTTAATATTTATTGTTCTTTCTTTTGGCTAGGGAAATGTGTTACAGCAATGATACAAAAAGCAGCAAAATATAATAACTGTCGCGCTGAAATGTGGATTTATTTCTTGGTAACTGGTCAGCCGGCAGCAAAACTCTCTCCGTCAGATAGAGCAATGTTTCCCAATGGAGTGGATAAAGCTAGACCGATGCCCAAGCCCAGTCCAATACCTCCCGGTGGCGGTTGTGCAATTCCTACACCATTCGCGTTCGCTCCATTTCCTGCATTCGCTAATCCTATTCCTGTTGCTGGTCCTCCGCCTCCTCCTAATACTGTTTAGGAAATGTTGTTTAAAAGCTTTTTAGAGGTATGTTTAAATGACGTTTACGCGATCCAAAGTTTCCACCACTGAATCCGTTTTGCAGTCCGAACGGTTGGCCTTGCTGATTAAAACCATTGTGTAAACCTCCCCCGAAACTGGGTCTGCGGTGATGATGACGATGAAGGTGTCGTTCTTCGGAATCGAAAAACTGCGGTCGGGCCAAACTGATCCCAACCAATGGCGTAAAAATTGTTAACCACAATATCTATATTTTAAAAAATCACGAAACGATTAGTTGGAATTTTTATAGCAACCACTTGTTGAGAATTACGAGCTTCTTACCACTTTCATATTAGGACTGAGGACTGGCAAAGAATGATGGGAAATAGATATTTTCGGGGTCTTTAAAAAGCCTACTATAGCTATCCCTTGTACGAGTTTAAACCAACAAGTTGATTCGAAGGTCATAGAGGGTGGAACATGGGGGAAACCCATCAGCAAATAAGGAAAGATTGAGAATAATCCTTTAGGGTATATTTGGATCTTCCCCGACCTTGGAAGAGAGACCCACCTTGACCTTTATACAGCACAAAAAATATAGGAAAAACATCGTTTGGATGATTTTTTTGTATATTGCATTTAATCCATTTGAGTGGCTCTGATGGAGGTCTTTGATCGAATTGTGGGCGCTGTGCAGGGATCAATGATGCGTAGACTTGCGGTCGTTTCGTCCTTTCTTCGCCGAGTTCCTTGGCCTCTATCCTCCGGTGACGGTCGAAGGTGCTGGCGCTGCGCGCAGATCAATACGCGACTGATCGTTTCGGTGGGATACGAAAGTTTTTGTATAGTCGACGAAAAGGCAAAAACTTTTATTTGAATTCTTTATGTCATGAAAAGTAGAACTAATCAGATTGAAGAGTAGAGACTTTTATCATAGTCTGTTTACTATTATTCCGCTAGATAGGATTTACTTTTTTTAATATTGATACATAGTGCGGAACTTTTTCGCATTTAGATTATCACAGGTTGTATGCAATATGAATGTTCTGTACTGAGAGATAAAACGTTGCAGAATAAATTCATGTAACGGGCGAGCACGTGACCCATCAATTATTGAAACTAGATATGTGTTGGTGGGTAGTGCTATATCTCTCACTTCTTACATGGAAATCCTTTTAAAAGTTGATGCAAGATGTTTCATCTCATTTGGGAGTGGCCTATCGATCATATAACGAAATCATCTTTTTATAAAATAAAAAAGAAAGAAATATATATTCTTCTTTTAGGGGGATGACGTCAATGTAAGCCGGCCTTCTGTTCATTTATTGAAAACAAACAAAAATCCATTTCCGCCGAACACGTAAGGTATAATATAGTGCTATCGTTTCGTGTTTATTTACCCTTTTCCAATCCCGTATACCGAGAATATACAATCTTGTGTTTTTATCGAGTTTCGAATAGTACAGTATTTTTCACTGATCGCCAGGCCATGTAGAATACATTCATATTTTTCAAGGGGCAATACGAAGGTGTACAAAATATAAAAGTCAAAACATAAATGAGGAAGTCTGCTTCTTTATATGATAGGTATTAACTAGCGTAAAAGCGGATAACCTACGCCCAACACTAATTCATTCTCCAGTTCTTGTTTTTTTCAAGTCAATCACGGTTAACCATTTCCATCTCAAATGTAAATTCATCCCTCTTTTTGAGGTTGTACAGATTGGACCTGCTGAAAGACGGGGATTTTCTCTTCCGTTGTAGAGGCAACCAGTCCCGAATAAAATAGATTGTTTTTAGTGTGCATCGATCGTAAACAGTTTTTCAGAGCCTGAAAGCAAATAAGATTCAATTACAAAAGGGAATCATAGAAAAACCAACCACGCAGAAAGGATCTTAATTCAATTAATAGGGAAGCTGTAGAAGTAATTTTTTCACCTGATTAACTTGACTGATGTGAGGAGTGTTGTCTTCTTCGTCCCAGGTAGAGGGATGGCGGCCTGGTGGGAAGATGAGAGCGATAACCAGAAGGAGTACTCCGAAACAAAGTGCCATAAGACCGATCACTTTTAGAATGTCCAATATGTTGTTGTGCTCAACGGCCTATCATCAGAGGAAGAAATTTAAATTGATTATCAAGTACGATTTAAAAAAGTAACTTATGGTAATAAGTGACGCCCCTATACGTTGTATAATCAAATGATTGAATGATAAGACAAGGAACATGCAAAACTCATGTCGTAAAAAGAAATATTACCATCCCAAACCTTAAAAAATCATACATTTACATCTTTTGCGCATCATGTTTAAAAATGCGGGTATTATCATCAAAACTAACTTTGCGATCAAGGATGTTGAGGGAGGTGACAGTTGCATCTCCCAAATTGAAGTGACTCGGGCTGCTAGGTGAGTGAGCTGCAATCCACATTTTCAGATCGTTCTCCTCCATCTGGCCTACGAGGACGGGATGACGAGGCACGAGGAAGCCGAATAGGAGGCAGCCCAAACCAAGGAGGATGATGAGGGTCCCCAGCGAGACGGACCAAGCGAAACAGCGGCGATGAACGTGCCAGCATTCCATCTCATTTTTACTCTGTCCAGCAGTCAGAATAGCGTAATAGTCCTCTTCATTCCCCTATTAAGAAAAAGAGATTCATAGCATTCAAATTTAAAAAGTAACAAATGTCTGAGTCTTACGGCTTCGATTTGGCGCCAGATTTTAGCGCTCGTTTCATCATCTGGGAGTCCGTAGAAGTTGTGGAGATAGTGCTTGACACCGAAGAACGGAGCGCAACCCACGGATGGTTGATCGACCTGTCCAGCAGGTGCCATTATTCCACTCTTCTTGATGGAAGTCGTCCCTTTTTCCTTGTTGTCACCTCCAGCCGAGCCGGTTTCCTTGATGGATGGCTGCTGTAGATCACCTGCTCCACCACCATCCCCATCCGTTTCGTTCTTCTCCGCTAAACTCTCCATCACGAACGGCCAGACACGAGTGGGCCGCTCAAGATGGCGTCGGGTAGGAACTGCTGGCGGTGATTTGGGTTTGCAACCCGAAGAAGAAGCAGCAACAGCAGTAGAGCATGCTGCTGACGTCATGATGGAGGCGCCGGCGCAATAACGTCCCAGAGAGTCACGTGGTTTTTCATTCATCGACTCACTCGTCTGCCGACGACCCGCTGAAACATACCATCGAAGAAACGGAGAGAAGTTTCGTGCGCGGCGGGAGCCGAAGCGACTTGTGCGCTAACCGAACTTGACACGGCTACTATTTATACTTGTTCCACAGTTGCTTACAGTGTGGAAGCACGCAGGCGCTTATTTCCTTTTCCTCTTCATCTAATAACCCTCTAAGCTTCCGATCAATAAACTAGCCGGCCTCTTCTTTTTTTAAAAATTGCGCTACTGATTTCAAATATACATTTTCTGCGTTTTGTCTATTCTTTGCGAGACACAATAAGGGGATTTGTCGCCTTATAGAGGGTCTTATTCGAGACGCGATATGTTTACTTGAGCCCTGAAATATATGTGGTATCTGGTACATTAAAAATAAAAAATCTGTATAGAAGTATACGCTAAGCTCCTCGCAGTGCAACAAAAAATCTCCTTTAATGTTTGCATAATTAGAGAGGGATCAAGACGAGATTTCGAACGCGTGACGACACAATCCTTTCAGCGTTAAACTCAGGAAGGACTTAGATAGATACAGTGAATGTGTAGAACGTGATCTTTCCCTAGCCTATAATAATTGGTCTAATCTCGCAACACAGTTTGTAATAATTAACTAATCATAGAGCACAGCGTGACAAACCTTGATAGTATTAGCTACTTCATAAGTTTCTTGATTACATTCACGTTAGATTGCTTATGAAAGCAAGTAAATATTTGATTCAAGTTGAACCGTGTAGTAGTCATGGACCCAAAAGGTTATTTAGTGTACCAATAAGTTTGGCATAAGCAAATAAAGTTACAAAGAAAATATAAGTTGGTTGTGTAAATAATTGCAAAAATATGCATATAAGACATAAATTTCTTCCTATGGTTATGTAATGGTTTCCATGGTTACATGCAACCACATAAAATAGACTAGTATAATATAGAGTATATTTTGGAGCGCTTTATTGACTTACTCGTTGATAATAAAAACTTTAAGGAACTTTTCCCCTTATTTTGCAAAAGAAATAAAGCAAAAGTGGGAAATGCTACTAAGACTTAAGTTACGTTTAAGTTTCGAGTATTTTCTATTTCGGTTAGATTCAATTGCTATTGAAATCACTGATTTTCATGGATAACCAGATACTAGTCTTATTTTTTCATTAGTGAGCAGTATGATGTGAACTGAAACCTGATCATATTATACTTACCTGGCTCAGAGGTAACCTTGATCATCAAGGAGGTTCCTCCAGGGCGAGGCCTGGTTATTGCACTTCGATCTGGGCTGACCCTTGCGATTATCCCAAAGGTGGATGACTCGGGAGTGTAATTTTTGGCAGTGGGGGACTGCGTACGCGCTATCCTCTGATTTAAATCGATAAAATAAAAAATTTACGTTACTTCCCCACGGAGATTCCATCATGAATTCTTAAAAATTTTCGTTCGTACCAACCGAATTCCTGCCCAAAATAGCTTCTGCTGATCGAATCAGCCCGAGTGCGATACATTTTTAAAAAGCTTCAATCTAATCGAATATGAACGAATGAGGGAAATCTAGGCTTTCCAAATGAATGCTCAGCGAGCCTACGCCTACACAATCTCAATTTACATTATTTGTGAACGATTCTGCGAAATCACGGGTACGATATGTTTTTGACAGTTGGATGAGGAATCGTAGCAACCTTGCATTTTTCGCTCGCGATGAAAGTAGAAGTTATAATAGGGAAGCAAAATTCGAGGAACCTCCTCCCACTCAAGTGTGAGCATCACGTGGCTTTAATATTGTATAGAAATTGTTCTTCCGCTTCCTCGAAGAATGAAAACTAGCTAGCGTATATTATAGATTAATCCTATTCTTAGTTTTTTATATTTTATTTATCAGACTGGACATCTTTCATATACGAAAAAGTTGTACGCCAATTACATATTTATTCCATGTGAGGGGACAGCATTTTTTTTTATTCTGGGGGAAATTTTTAGGTTTTTAAAATTTGCTCTTTCAAGTTTGGTTTGTCTAGGTATATCGAGGAGGCATGCATAACTGTACTTATTCGAGAAACAGAAAAATATTTGATTGCCTGTAATATTTAGTGTACCGTAAGTTCGTAATAGTATATTATACGGCAATACCGCAGCAAAATATTGAAATGTAATATGTAATAATGTACCATATTTTTAAAATGCAGATTAGAGTAAATTTCTTAAGTGTTTCCGTTCCAATTACGAGGAAGGGCTATTAAGCTTTCCGCTTTGTTTCTTATTAATATTGTTCCAAGATAATCAATTTCGCCGATGATTTAGGCAGCGACAAATTAGAACGATGAACTCCAAAAGAGTAATAGCGCTAGCTCCGACGAATAAGCTCATGTTTCCGCCAACTTCACCTAGATTTTTTAAGAGGGATGAACAATATTGACGTAATACTACCGAGATGACCTAAATTTTAACTTAAGTGTAACTGTTTACAATTTTTCGTAATGTTTGACTTACTGATCCATCGAATGATGGATTCGGGATGGTTTTTCAGGATGGCAACGCTGAAAGATGGGTAGAAAAAGTGAAGTGCCGTGTGAGTGACGAGCTTATCGTGATCTTCTCCGTCGTGAGTTTCGTCGTCATCGTTCAAATTGAGTTTGGTAGTCGATGTTGACACGCTATATTCTTCAATGACGCAGTCCTCGGGACAACCTGTATATATTGGAAACTCGAACAAGACTTTATAAAGTGTTCCTTAAAGTATTAACTAAATTTTCACCGTTTAATTTAGAACGAATTTTTGATACGAGATCGCTGGAATAAGTGTTGATCATTTTCTTTGGGTGACAATAAGCTTTATGATCTTTGTATACAAAAGTTGTCAATTGTGATTTTTTCCAAAATTTATTGCATTTTGTTTTTACTTGCGTTATTCTCCTTCCTTTCATTTATGAAATGAAAAATTGAACAGTTCAGTTGATTCTCCACCATGATACGTTTGCTAGAGAAACGGCAATTTTCCCGACTGTACGTATCGTAATCTGGAATTAAATGTAGATTTTCTTTCGAATCCGGCCAGGAACAACCATGTGGAGAGAGTAATCCAGACTGCAACTCAGTGTTATCCGTCTATAATAATTGTAAAAAGAATTGAACTCGGAGGATATCAACAAACTGTAGTATTAGAACATATAATACTTTAGTTAGTTTGATTGCAATTCCAGTCCATGTCCCTGTTTGAGTGTAATATCCATTACTTAAAATGGCAGGATTGACATCAGTAGAGGGATCCGAGAGAGCAAATAGTAATCCACGTCGAGATGCAATATTACTAGTGATTATCATTGGATCAAATTCTAGTTTTTAAATACAAAACGACGATTTAAATTGTCATAAATGAAATATTAATTTAATTGATCAAAAGCTATGTCACCAAAAGAATTTTCGACATCTGTTTTTAGATAAACGACGAGACCGTTAATTTGAGATGGTAGTTCTTCTAATAACCGAGGCTGGCCCCGAGTCGATACGCACATTGACGCAAAATGCGTGAGATAACGGCGCCCGCCGAAAATCGTCTTGCAGCATTCAACAGACCCGTATTTGTTTCTTCCATGGTTGCAACTTAAAACAATATCTTCACATCTTATAGTAAAAAAAAAAGTTAGTAATTTAAAATACCAAAAAAATGATATTTTTTTTTACCTAAGAACCGCTTTTTCAAAGAAGCCTTGGATGCTTTCTTCTTTCCCGTTAGTTAATCGGATGAAATCCTTGTCTAATTCGTCCAATAAACTAGCGTCACTTTCTTTTAGTCTTTGAGATGCAAGCAACGGAGACAAGCTTAATGCAAAATAGCTTGCCAAAGTCTTGTTAACTCCCATTTCTATTTATTTTCAAATAAAAAAAATTCATGGTTATATAACAACGAAGTTAATGGGGTCCATATCGATTGATTGATGAATTTTTAGAAAGCGGTCTAAATCAATATTTTTTTTCTTATAGAAAAGAGCACTAAAGAAATTCTTATAAAAATTATTATTAATGTCATTTTCGTGTGACAAGAAATCGATTGGCCCATGCAATAAAGATAGATATTGCGTGTTGCAGTTCTTTCTGAAGAAAAAGAAATACTCCTACGCAATATCTTACTATACGAAGTTGAGAAAAAAAATACATACTTTCTAATACTGAGCGATTGAATAGAGAAGTATCGCAAATATGTATATCCGGCAAGAACATAGTCTCATTGTGCTGAACAAGGAATTCTCTCTGTAGGCCCTTAAGAACCAATTTATCATAGGTGATAACATAGATGGATACTAGGAGCCCAATGGTCAGAAGAGCTATGAATAGACCGTAGATGATCTTCGTAAATCGAGACTCCTCTTTATCCACAATCTGGGCTAAGCCATGGCAAGTAGTTTTCCGGCAGAATGATGCCCATAAACTGTTTTCAGCGGTAGGCAAGGAGGAACTAGTGGCTGTAGTTTCGTTAAATAATTTATTTAGTTTATCATGAATGGTTCCTGTTGTTTCGGCAAGTTTAAGTCCAGGTTTTTCTAAATTGTAAGTCAAAAGCACATTGTACTTAAGAATTATATTAGCATAATAGAAAAAATATTTGGCTCAATGGCAGCTTGTATGTGTTAAGCTTCAATCGTCTGCACAAGTAAAAAAAAATTGCAAAAATAAAAAGATCATTAGGTGCGGTATCTAAAGAATAAATTACTCAATATTGGATAACATTCTATGGTGGGTAATTTGAGGAATTAGTTGAGTAGAATGCACGTACGCTGTTGAAATCGAGTACGGTACAAGATCACCAATTTGGGTAATAAGCGCTATTCATGAAATGCTAATATATCAGCAAGATTCTTACGTACCCATTTGGTCGGCATTTAACCAAGCTATTTTTGGCTGAATATGCGGAGGAGTATTTCCCTCATTGGATAGCTTTTCATTTTTTGGTGAAGCATTCATTTTCTCAACGAAAAAAAACCCTAGCTGTACGAATGCGCTTCAACCTTATAAGTACCTTATAAGTAAACCTACTTCTGTCTCATTATATATTATTTTAGGTCTATACATAGGTCGAAATCATAAACAAATGTAGCTTCTGCGCAACAGTTGCAAGAGTTTTAATGTATACCGTATCTATTACCATTATTTTTTTTCTACAAATTAGATTTATGGGTGTCAAGTTTTATGAGTTATTGAGGCTATTATTTTGTAAGTGCGGAGAATGAGTTTGAATTTTTAAGCTTATTACTGGATTCAATGTGTACACGTTTATGCATTATTCTGGCAGCACTTATGATCCTGCATACCTTATTAACTATGAATGAATGCAGTGCGGTTCATGACGAACGAGCAAGGTTATTAGGTATTTGGAAAAAACGGAATGAATGTATATATTTAGAATGTCGTTATTAGTTCGCCAGTTTGAAAAGAAAACGTCTACCTGGTACGTATCCTGGCAACGCACGCTAGGAGTCCCGCATCGCCGCACGCGCTTCTTGCCCGGCAACTCGACTCGTTCCATCTTGGCTTTAATCAACTTCCTTTTGCTTTCCTTGAACGACTTCAAAGATCCAACGGGAGAGGAATATTTTAGTTGCTGAATTGTGGCTCTTCAAAAGAACTCTATTTTCCCTAAATCTTCTTTTCGTTTTTAAAATGAGTAATAATGAGCCATAAAAAATAAATCAAATCAAGTTAAAAGTTTGGATCGACACTTATTTCATTATCAACCACTGCAGATTCAGAGTGGAAATGAAAAATCATGTTAATAATGCACAAACACATATGATGGCGGTATCATTATTTCTTGAGTGGGAGGGAGCTATAGCAACTGCGGGGAAACGAGCAGCATCTCGTTGGAAACATCTGTATTTGTAGTTTTTCTGACTAGCTACACACGGATCTCGTTTGAACCGATAACGACCGAGTTCGTGATATGTTTTTGATGATGATCCGTGCTTCCTGGAAGCGAGTTTACGTACTGTTTCCAGGGTTATCGCTCGCCGAAGAGCGCAATTAGAAAGAAAAAAAGGTTGTTTCGTAATAATAGGAAGCTCGACCTAGTACAATTTATGTATTCAAGACTCCTAAGGTTGTATATTTTAGTTCATTTACATTAACATTTTACTTTTATTAAAATGGATATAAGAAGGAGAGAACTTGGCTTTTAAAATCTCCATTATGACATAGCGCAGAAAAGTAAATTACAGAAAACTTTAACAATTGAAATAGAATAACTGAATATCTTCTTTGCAAATTCACATTGACGTCTTCCGTTTTCTGAGAAACGAAAGGTCTACCTGCTACTTTATACTTTACTAGTGGAGACGAAACCCTTAGCACAAAAGGGAATCAGTAGAATATACGAGTTATTGTAGTCGTCGTCTTACAAACGAATACAGTACAAATTACACGTGATGTGTAATAGCTGAAGCCCACCCGAGCAGAAAAGTTTTATGTAGAGAGAGAGAAAATCTTCCTTGCTGAGCACGGCTAGAGAGAAGACGAAATTCTATTTCAATCCATAGACTAGGAATAAGTCACGAGGGAAAGCGCGCTGCAGATTTCCCGAGAGAATTTGACGTTCTCTAAGGAGTATACACCAGTGCGCGAATATAAACAATAGAATAATAATTAATTGTTCAACTCTCGCTTATATAATATAAGATTATTTTTTATAGTAGTGATGCACTTGGGAACAATGTATAAACTGAATAGAATTAAATGTAATTCCGTCAATTCTGCATGTATACTTTAGATAGAGTCTCTCCTTAACAATCCCCTCGACAATCCCGATAATCGATAACCAAAGTATACTTATTGTCCAATATAAGTGGATGATAACAACAATACGAGGTCACTACACATCATTATTTCGTCCATATGGTTAGTATACTTAGTAAGCGCTTGCTGTCCATTGGTCGCATTAAGAGAAAAAGGATGAGAAAACAAATACGGTCTTTGCACGGTAGCCAAAATGTCAATATTCTGTCATATGTTTAAAAAAATTAAAAGTCATGTATCGAAAAGAGCGAGTTCAGTTTGTGTTTCATTGCTTATATGGAATCGTTGCGTGTATTCCATTCGCATACAGTAGTGTCCAATAAGTTATGGCGCCATCATCAAAAGGTTTGGTTTCACGTTGTGACTGGTTTATTGATATAGCGTATACCTACTTCATGTTTACAATATCGATTAAATAGACCTATATAACAAAGCTGTGCAAAACATAATTGGAAAACATCTGCAGCTGACTTCACTAGAGGTTGTAATTTAATCGATCAATCATAATATGTTACGTCATCTCTCTAGAAATTCGATGCTAGGAGCCTCCTTTCGTAATTTGTCGATCAATATAAAAATGGATCCGTCTTCGAGTTCAAAGGATATAGTTTTGAAATATTAAATGTATTAAAGGATACTTACAACTTTACGTAAATATCAAGTTAATTTTTTTATTTACAATATTCAAATAAATAAATGTATATGTGTATAAATAATTTAGATACAGTATTGAACAACCTTTAGACGAGGAATTTGGTACGGAGTATAGTGATAAATCCTGGTCGGGAATGATCGGAATGATAGTGAACAATGTATTTCCATGAAAGCAATTAATTATATAACATACCTCCTTCTCCTAATGAGCACCAATTACTATACTTACATTAATTTAGAAAAGTGACATGGGCGTTGGCCCATTTACTTACACAATCAAAAAGTAATCGATTTCACTACAAGTCACTACGAGGAAGCAAATACGATTTTGATTCGTTCAGCTGTCCAAGAATCTAAGATCTTGGACTATGGTCTATCTTCGCTAAATCCTTCCAATTCCAGGCAATCGTTTATTGATGCAGCAAATGAACAGTTTTTAATAAAATAAACCTTTTTTAGGTTTGGTTAGGACCCCTTATCGTCGTGTTATTACTTCCACTATTTATGTGGACTTTTTCTAAAATTTCAAATTGTTTGGAACTTCGAAATAATATTTTACACAGCGATTCAAGTCTTCTTCGCTACTATACTTTCACTTTTGGTGTATTATCTTTACAATGTAAGTTAGAATCAATAATTATTTTATTCAGACTTATCACTTTTTTATAAAATTACGAATTCCTACGCCATTCTTACGCAAGCCGGACAAGGATCGCGTTTCAATCAATACCGTTCCACCATTATTCTTGCTATGTTGTGGAGCCTCCTTTCCCTGGTTTTCATCCACGGATACATAGGAAAATTGGCCTCTTTTCACAGTCTACCGAAATATAAGCCTATTATTATGTCATTGGAAGATCTACCCAAGTCACCCTTGAGATGGATAGTAAGAAGCGGGTCAGACCTCGACTCGCTTTTCATGGTGCTACTTTATATATGCTGAATATATTTGTTCAAGATGGGATATACAACGATTTGAAATAATAAATAAGGAAGCGAAAGAAGGTATATACAAACTAATTGGAGACGGTCTCCGGCGACATCCGCGTTCCCTTGCTTCTTCGGAGGATTTTGGTTTCAATGAAATTATCAATGGAACCGCAGCCTACATACGAGTAAGAATATCTAAATTAAATTAAAAACGTTATAGATAACTTTAAAAAATTGTAGGGGAGATCTCTTAACGAGGTTTTCATTGAGCGAAATTACAAGAAAACTGGACAATGTCGTCTTAGTATGGCTGAGCGAGATTTCTATAAAAGTCAGCAAGGATTTGTTCTATCTAAGCAAAGCCCATTAACATTCTTTTTGACCAGAAGTATACATAAGAAACTGCTTTCCTTCACTCTTAACATTTTGTTGGGCATGATAGGATACAGCAAATGAAAGAAAGAGGATTAACGGAGTTCTGGAGGAAGAAATACTGGCCCACAGTGACGCAGTGCAATCCAGCTCTAAGAAGATTCGGACCTCGTACTCTCAGCATCCAAGATATGCACAGCGCTTTCATTATTTGGGGCATTGGGGCAGGGATAAGCTTTCTTATTTTTGTTACAGAAGTTATTGCCTCTTGGTTATTAAGATGTATAGAGAGAAGAGCTAATGTCAGCACATTTTCTGAATAATATAAAGCAAATTTCTTACTGTCCCTTTACCAATAATATATATTGTTGTCATGGTCTAATTATCATCCACTATTGTCTCTATTCGAAGGTAATAACACAATAATGACCTCTAAGTAAGAATGGTAGTTGGTTGTTCTACTACCTTACCAGAATTTATAAGCGAATAAAAAAATTGCAGTGGAGTACTTTTCGGAGCGCACGCTATCCATCATTTGCTCCCCGCCTCATGGTATTATTTGAAGAAATAATTTTATTTAGAAATGTCTTCTTATTGCTATTTTGTCAGACAATCATAAATGATTTTATGATATACAACTCAAACAACTCCTTTTATTAAAGAAAGCGAACAAAACTGAGCAATGGGCAGTACCTTATTATTATTTTTTTCATTAAAATCGATGTGGATTGCCGAAAAAAATATGTTTCTAATTATAGCAAGGATTCCATTCCATGAAAATAATATGTATTGGGTTCATTTTTTGAAACCCAAGCGCAGATATATATATTTAAAAACCTTTAACTAAAATTAAATTTCGCTACTGTTTAAAAATGAACACAATTAGAAATGAACACTTTTATCAATCACTAATCGATATCCAAATTGCTTACGTTTTATGGGTGTTTGTTATTGACTGCAATAAGTATACTCACACATCATTATCGTTTATACAGCTTAGCATACGTTAGCCTTTTGGGCATGCCGCGCGCATTCTAGACAAAGAGAAACCTTGAAGCGGTCTTTGTACTACCGTACTATATCCGAAAGGTTGTTCTTCTGTTCTACATTTAACAGTTAATAGACACACAAATTTAGTAGGAATACCAAGTAAGTTTAATTCACGTGTCATTGATTACAGTACCATTACATGGGATAAGTGCGCTTGCAAAGGCAGCAATAAAAAAAGCAATGTCATTAAACTTGTGCTATTATTAAAAGGTTTTGTATGTTATACTAATCGAATAAACCCTTAACCAAAGCTATGCAAAACGTAATTGGGAAACATTTACGGCTTACTTCTTTGGAGGTTGCAGCAATTTGAGTCGATTGTTCATTATACTAATGGTTTTAACTGCTGTATACTTTTCCTCTTTTATTGTAAGGAACCGCCCTTCGTAACTGTTGATCGATTTAAAAATGGATCTATCTACGAGTACAAAGGATATTGTTTCGAAATAATCAACACGTTAAGAGATGTTTACAATTTTACGTAAGCTTACTATCAATAAATTATCTCATGTGATTCAAATGAATGATTGTTGAAGTTTAGGTACACAGTCGAACAACCTTTAGACGAAGAATTTGGAACGGAATATGGAAACAAATCTTGGTCGGGAATGATTGGAATGATAGTGAAAAATGTAATTATGTATAAATATTCTTTGATTTCCTCTGAACCATAAAGACTGCTTATTGCATTCTTTTTCATTATTCTTTCATATTCGTTTGATGTCGTATAGGAAAGCGACATGGGCATTGGCCCGTTTACTTACACAGTTTCCCGTCAAAAAGTAGTCGCTTTCACCATCAGTCATTACGAAGAAACAAATACAATTTTGATTCCACAAGCTGCTCAAGAATCCAAGGATTACATTTTTGTTAATCCCTTTCGATTCCAGGTATACAACTGTTTAAAGTATAGAACCATATATTATTACCAAGTTAGATGATGAATATCGACCATTGTAGGTTTGGCTAGGACTCATAACTGTCGTTATATTACTCCCACTATTTATGTGGACAGGCACTAAAATTTCTAGTTATTTAGGATTTGGTAATAAAATGTTAATAAAAGAACATTCAAGTCTTATGCACTACTACATTTTTACTTTTGGTGTGCTATCATTGCAATGTAAGTTCAAAATAATAGTCTTATACATCGTGTTTCATATTATTATTTCTTCCAATTTGTACTACATTACGCAAGCTGGACGAGGGTCGCGTTTCAATAATTACAGCTCAGCCATTATTCTGGCAATGATGTGGTGTCTTCTTGCTGTGGTTTTCATCCATGGATATATTGGAACTTTGGCCTCTTTTCACAGCCTTCCAAAATTTAGGCCTATCATTACGTCATTGGAAGACCTACCCAAATCATCTTTGCGATGGATAGTAAGGAGCGGTACAGATCTTGACTCGCTTTTCATGGTAATACTTAGGCTATCATATCTATTTATTATTATATTTTATATGGCAATTTTAAAAATAAAAGATTTCTATGTAAGGAAGCTAAAGATGGTATATACAAGTTGATTGGCGATGGTCTCAGGCGACATCAAAATTTGCTCTCAACTTCGGATGACTTTGGAATGGATCAAGTCATCAACGGTACTGGAGCCTATATCCGCGTAAACTCAAATATAAAAAGAAAACGTTTTGAGTTAAAATACATAAAATGTTTTTTTTTTTCAATTTACAAATATCATAGGGGAAATCTCTTAACGAGGTCTTCATTGAACGCGATTACAAACAAACTGGACAATGTCGTCTTAGTATGGCTGAGCAAGATTTCTATAAAAGTCAGCAAGGATTTGTTCTACCTAAGCAAAGCCCTCTTAAATTCTTTTTTGACCAAAAGTATACCGGCGAAACTGCTTTCTTTCACAATGGTTAGGCATTTCAACAATTTGTTGCACATAATAGGATACAGCAAATGAAGGAAAGCGGATTAACGGAGTACTGGAGGAAGAAATACTGGCCCACAGTGACGCAGTGCAATCCAGCTCTAAGAAGATTCGGACCGCGTACTCTCAGCATCCAAGATATGCACAGCGCTTTCATTATTTGGGGCATTGGGGCAGGGATAAGCTTTCTTATTTTTGTTACAGAAGTTATTGCCTCTTGGTTATTAGGATGTCTAGAGAGGAGTAGAGCGGATGTCGCAACATTTGTTGAATAGTTTAAAACAAACATCTGTCTGAAAAATACATTGTTTGCTTGATCCCATAACTATAAATTTATTAAAGTAACTATATTTTATTAGATGGTTATATTTAAAGTAACAGCACGAAATAGACGAAACTGACCAGTTCAGAACTTTTTGGAGCGCACACGGCACACGCTATTTCTCATTTTGAGCATGGGCAACTGTAAAGTATAAAGGTTACTATATAGAAGAAAGATCGAGATTAAAACAATCTATATATAAAACATCTGGAATTAGTTTTAATATTACCAGATATTATCAAAAAACAAAATATTAGCATTCAAGTTTTAAAATATTTTTTAAAAGTTAACAATACCGCACTACTAGAATTTCAAATGACAACTGTAAAATTGCGTAAAATTTATTATGATGAAAATTTCGTTCAGCGAATACGTGACGTGTATAACAAAAATAAGGTTAATGACACGCCCCAATTATTTTTCATATATGTTTAAGAACTCGTGTAATTGATGATTCTGAGGCATGATGACGATGAGTCATTAAAAATGTGTGGAATGATGGTATAGTAGCAATGAAACACATGCTTATTCTCATGGGAAATGTTTTGTATGGAAGGGTTTGTATGCAAACTATTACATGCCAGATAAGAGACAATACCTTCACTGAACAAAGAAAGATGGGAAAAACTCAGAAAATAGCGCATTCACTATTATTGCAAAGGAAATGGCCTTTAGTAGATATCTAAGGAAGACTGACGGAAGTTGTTGTTGGCGTTGTCGGCTTTTAATTTCCGTTTTATTGTCATCTTTAAAAAATAAGTTTTATTGTATACTTTTACGTTATTATTTTCAGGAAGGAAGGAAATATGTACAATATCAACGGAAAACATTTGCGCTTTTCGTCATTGGAAGTATAAAACGATCAAAAATTTCCGATAGGGACTAGATATAAGCTACTTTAATAGTTCTATATCTTCTTCTTTATTTTTTCGCCCTTAGGAACCACCGTTTGTTGTTGTTGAGCGTTCTCCAAACGGATCAATCGTTAGCTACGACGGCTATTGTTACGAAATAATTAAAGTCTTGAAAACCTTCTATAATTTCACGTAAGCAAACTATATAATAAATAATCCTGTCGTCATTTTAATAAATTTAAAAAATAATAGTTACACGATTGATCCGCCTTTGGATGGGAATTTCGGAACTGATATGGGAAATGGAACATGGACCGGAATGATCGGAATGCTTTTAAATAATGTAATTTTACTACTCGCCTACGACATTTCAAAATTGGTTTCCGACACTTGCACTCTTCTTAATGCAATGTTCGCTTGAATATGCAATGACTGGTTTAATTTAAATTAGGAGAGCGATATGGGAGTGGGCCCATTTAGTTTCACCTTTGCGCGCCAAAAGGTTATCGATTTTACGGTTGGGCACTGGGAAGAGCCAACGACGATTTTGATCCCACCTCCCGGTGAAGAATCCAAACTTTTCTCCTGTTCGAAGCCATTCCAGTTTGAGGTTTTATTAGAACCAAACTAAACAACGAACTTATTACTATTATTAAACTTATGTTTCCATTACAATAGGTGTGGATTGGCCTGATTTGCGCAGTCATAGTTTTACCTCTTCTCATTTGGATATCGAACAAATTTTCCTACGAGATTCAGAGAAGTCAACATCAAGCCCCATCCCTTATAAGTTTCAAAAGACATTTCACCTTCGTCTATGGAGTCTTGACAGCACAATGTGAGTCAAGTTTGAAACTGGGTCGCTAAAACAAAAGAGGGGTATCAAGCTTTCAATTATACTCGAGCGGCAGGAGCATTATTATAACTAATTAGTTGCCTAACTGTGTAAACTGATCATTTTCTTTATGCTAATTCTTTTTAACAAGCTGGACAAGGATCTCGTTTCAATCACTATCGTGCTACAATTATTTTGGTCTTGATTTGGTGCCTAATTTCTCTGGTCTTTAATAACGGATACATCGGCACATTGGCATCCTTTTTAAGTGTTCCCAAATTTAAGCCAATCATATTTTCACTTGAGGATTTGCCCAAGTCCAAACTCACTTGGGGTATCCGTAGAGGAACGGAACTAGAATCCCTCTTCTCGGTAACTATACACTTTGAAAGGGTGTTGTAATTCGCAAAAATACAGTTTTTATCTATTTGCGTTTAAAAGGAAGCAGCAGAAGGAATATACAAAGCAATAGGCGATGGTCTTCGGCTGTATCCCGAAATGTTAGCTACTTCCGATGAATTTGGTGTCGGAAAAGTGGTAAACGGGACATCGGCATACATTCGAGTAAGATTTCCCGCAATTTAAGAATAATATCTCATAAAATTATTACAAATAAAATTATAATAGGGTAGATCGATTAACGAGTTTTTAATTGATCGAGAATTCCGAGAATCGAACCGCTGTCGGATGAGCATCGCCGAAAGGGAATTCTATAAAATACAGCAAGGATTTGTACTGCAGAAAAATAGTCCACTCAGACCATTATTTGATAAAAAGTTAGTGATTGTAACTATATTTTTAGAAAATCAAAAATATGTTTTCAACAATTAACGAATCATACAGAATCCTACAAATGAAGGAGAGCGGATTGACGGAATATTGGAGAAAGAAACATTGGCCTTCTCTAAGACAGTGCAATCAAGCCTTTCGTAAATTCGGACCCCGTAGTTTAACCCTTGACGACATACAGAGCGCGTTTTTTATTTGGGGACTTGGAGCTGGCCTAGCTTTGATTGCGTTCGCTATGGAACATTTGGGATTCTTTATTTTTAGAATTCGTTTGAAGAAAGAAAGGTTGATTGCTATGATGCATCGCTATTAATGATATTATGCATGCCCTACTTATGTAATTAGTTATTAAAACGTACTTTCGCTTCATCGGCTGTATCAATGCTTGCTTTTAATGCGAGATCCATACGAAGCTATTACAGTACCTACACTTAAAAGGGGATATGCTAATAAAATTGATCCTAATAAACACATTTTCCCGCAAACCAGATTTAATTGCCATGCGTACATAACAACGACACACACCATAAAACACGGTGCATACATTAAGAAGTATAAAAAAGATAAATAATTTTTTTTAGCGTCGATCTATGTACGTTATCGTAAGGGATCTAAAGGTTTCTCGTCATGGATTTAAACGAGCGGAGATTGTGGAACTTCTTTAAATCAAACCATTAGAAATAGTTGTACTAGCCATATTAATTGGATCAATGCGGCTAACGAGACTGCGAAAAAAATGCCGTAATAAGGTGTCAAATAAATAGAAGCGCAAAATCGAATTTGTAGCGCCGCAAAATTTTTATCACACGAACTAGCAGTTGGAGGGCCTCAAACTTTCATAAAAAGAATATGTAATACTCTAATGTAGTAGTGCGATTTTTGTAGGCTTCTACCTGCACAAAAAGAGTAGGTCTTGAGGATTATTATTTTTATAGTCATAGAATTTTGTATTAACATAACGGCGTTAAGTAAATATATGCATACGGTCTGATACTATTATGTTTATAGCGCCTTTAGTCAGCAGCGAGCTATTCAACCGTGGATTCTTTTATTCTTATTATAAACAGTCCAATACCTCCTTAATGCACTATCACAGAAAAAAAGAATTTAAAATAACAATAAACAACATAAGCTCAATTCCTAATTTCAATTTGGAAAAAAAAACTAATCGGTCCCAAAAGCCAAAATGAAAACAACCAACCGAAACAAATAGGCAAGGTTTACCGTAACGATAAAGAAGACGCTCCTCAGTGTGCACGTTATCTATTCACTATACTGACTATAGGTTGTTGCGCGAGTTATTAAATGTGCAATTTATACTATTATTTATCTCTATAGTACGGGCATTCAACAATATAATGGGATGTAAACTATTCATGCATTAAAATAAAGAGTGGTACAATACAGCATACAGAAATTGGATCAGTAAACACAAGGTGCATACTCACATGGGAAACTTTTTGCATAATAGAAATAGGTCTAAAGTACGGAAAGTATAATGCACATCATTAGAGCCCTTTTTACTAAAATAACATTTTAAATGTGATACTAGAAATATCTTAGTGAACGTTTAAGAGGGGCTCACGAAGGTTCTTGATAGTGAATGAGCGTACGGTACCTGAAGGTTTTTTTTCTTCACTTCATTAAAAAAAAGTAAATATTTACTGTAGAAATTGAAATTTCTTTAAATTATTTTATTTTGATAAATGACTTTATTTTAATGAAAATTTAAGTTATTATCAAACTACTTCCATTCGATATGTTTGAAGTTAACGGAAAACATTTGCGCTTTTCTACAATAGAAGTAACAGAAATTCCTAATTTTATGGCAGGATTGAGATAAAACTTTGTTAACATTTTTCTCCTTTTCAAATGATTTTTATTAGTCACCACCGTTTGTTTTTATCGAGCGATCCCCGAATGGATCCATCTTAAACTTCGACGGATATTGTTTTGAAGTTGTATCGGTCTTGAAATCCATCTATAATTTCACGTAATATAAAAAATATAATCATAACCACTTTTGTTAAAACTCTATTATATGTATTGTTTAAATATAATAGCTACACGATTGTTTCCCCTTTGGATGGTCAATTCGGAACTGATATGAGAAATGGAACATGGACCGGAATGATAGGAATGCTTTTAAATGATGTAACTATATTTCTACACCTCAAAAGCACTTACTCCAATATAATATCACTTGAGCATGTATTTTGGACTGCTCTAATTTAAATTAGGAGATTGATATGGGAATAGGTCCATTTAGTTTTACCTTGGCGCGTCAAAAGGTTATCGATTTCACAGTGGGACACTCTGAAGAGCCAACGGCGATTTTGATCCCACCTCCCGTTGAAGAATCTAAGCTTTTATCGTGCTCAAAGCCATTCAAGTTTGAGGTTTTCAATATTTATACACTTTTAAATATATTGCTTTAACTATACATTATTATCTAACAACTAATTGCAATTATGAGTATAGGTGTGGGTTGGCCTAATTTGTGCAGTTTTTGTTTTACCCGTTCTCATTTGGATTTCGACCAAGTTTTCCTACGAAATTCGGGCGAATGGCGATCAAGTCCTATCACTTATGAATATTAAAAGATATTTCATCTTCGTCTATGGAGTCTTGACAGCACAATGTAGGTTTTAGTGCAGAATTTGATATAGAAAATGTAAGATGCGCATCATGCTGTGCGTGTTTTACATTTGTATAATAAATTACAATACTAAAACAATAATTACGTTTATTTGAGCAAGATTTTTAGTAAATATTCAAAGAAAGATTAAATGTAAGCTTAATCAAATTTTTAATATAAATTGAACATGGATTTTTTTAAAGCTGGACAAGGTTCCCGCTTCAACCACTATTATGCTACAACCATTTTGATCTTGATTTGGTGTCTTATTTCCTTGGTCTTCATTAATGGCTACATCGGCACCTTGGCGTCATTCTTGAGCGTCCCAAAATTTAAACCAATCATAAATTCTCTTGAGGATTTGCCAAAATCAAAACTAACCTGGGGAATCCGTAAGGGAACGGAACTAGATTCCCTCTTTTTGGTAGGCCTATGTCTTTGCTTTATACTAATTAATAAGAATATTCTAGTCTAATCTATGGGCACGATTACAAGGAAGCAAAAGAAGGAATATACAAAGCGATAGGCGATGGTCTTCGGCTACATCCCGAAATGATGGCCGCCTCAGACGAACTCTTTGTCGGGAAAGTAATCAACGGCACATCAGCCTACATTCGAGTGAGATTTTAATTAGAATCCATCACTTTTTAAAGAGAGAAGAAAATTCGTGACCTTAATAATGTTTGAAATGCGTCGCAATAGGGAAGGTCGGTTAGCGAATATTTAATTGATCGCGAATTCCGAAAATCGAACCGCTGTCGAATGAGCATTGCTGAAAGAGAATTCAACAAAAATCAACGTGGATTTGTACTGCAGAAAAACAGCCCATTGAGGCCATTATTTGATAAAAAGTTAGTCGTAATTGTTAGAAATAAAAATATATACGTCTTAAAAAACTGGGATGATACAGAATACAGCAAATGAAGGAAACTGGATTGACGGAACACTGGAGGAAGAAACATTGGCCTTCTATAAGACAGTGCAATCAAGCTTTCCATGAATTTGGACCCCGGAGTCTCAAACTTGACGACGTACAGAGCGCATTTTTCATTTTGGCTCTTGGAGCTGGGCTTGCCCTGATTTCTTTTGTTATCGAACATTTGGCATTCATATTGAAGAGCACTTTATCTTTCTCAACAAAGAAAGATTAACTACTGAAGACTTGTTTTAGCAACATTCCCTTTTGCAGTAAGTATCATAAAACAATCATAATTTAGAAGTCATCGTGATGAATTGCATAATCGCAGAATTGTCTGATGAGGGAGATGACACTTGTTAAGTGCTTCTTTAAGAATATGAAATTAGTAGCGATATTAGTAGTAAATGATGATGACGCTATCTATATTTTACATTTTTAATTATTCTATTATTCTAAATTTTAAGGCTAGGGCCGCAATTGGCTATTTGTATGGTCGCATATTAGTTAATTCAAAACTAAACAAAACGTGCAGTTTGATACGATACCTTTCCCTGTATTAAGTGCGTATTCCATCAGAGGGAAACACAAGTTTTTCAGAATTATCCAGAAAAAATACACAGTATATCCATACCAATTGTAATTTCAAATAACGGGGTAAAATAAAATTTTTAAAAATGGTGAAAAAAATTTAAATAAATAATGTGTAAAGATACATGAATGTAAATAATTTTCCAGAAAAGAACTGATGATTTGCAAACTGACTTTCTCCGGTAAAGTGTATATATTATAGCAGCATTGTCCGAAGATGTTAGTTGGATATTTTGGATCGTCAGCAGACCAGTCTACAATTTTACAGCTTATTACTTCATCGCATCGATTTAAAAATGCCTAGTGAACGCATCGGAAGCATCGAGTATTGGAAGGAGAGCGATGATTTGAAGAAAAAGATGGAGGGACAACGACGCAAGTTTTTGGGATACTCGGGTTATGAGAAGAATGATGAAATACCCGATGTCTTGAAGAAAGTTGACGGACGAGTGAATCAGGAACGGTGTGATCCATTAGCATCAACCAGTCGCACAGTACAAGAAATGATCAAATTGTTTGAAGAGAAGAACCATCAGCAGGGACCACCACTCTTTCCCATACAGAAAATCGTCAACAGTACAAATGCCATCACTCCAATTGCGCCCGAGAAGATGGAAGTCGTCGAAAAGATTCCAGAGGTCACTCCTATTGCTCCGATTTCTAACGAATTGCACGACAAATCAAAGAAAAAAGCGGACAAGAAGCAAAAGAAGATCATACAGCCGTACAACATTCCCAAGCTTGAGAAATACGATCCGCCTGCCTGGATGCCGCATCATATGCGAGATACTTTTACCCATCTCAATTTAGCCAACCCACTTTGTGTCGGACTTAGTGAAGGAGGTCGATTATTGGGAGCATTCGAGTGCTGGCAGGAGAAACAGAAATTGAAGGAGAAGGAGAAACAATCACCCGGTAGCGACATCCACGATGGATCCGGTAGCGACATTGAACGACAGACCGAATCTATCGAGGAAGAAATGAAGAACGACGATTCTGGTCGGTGGCTCCATTATTTGGATAAAGACATGATCGACTACAGTGGAAAAGGACTCGTGTGCAAATCCTTCTTGCTATCAGAGTTCTTCGTGAAGTTGATTGAGAAAGATGAGGATAATCAACTGATCGACTCACTGTCGGGGTCGGGGTACCTGTCACCAGTTCAAAGTCCGAATCTGAGCAAGGATCTCAATTTAACTAGAAATATTGACACTCCATTTGTGGCCCTACCATCTCAGAAGAATGCTAAGGACCAAACTACTCGCACGTTCACCGTCGAGAAAGACGTCAAGATTTCAGCCCAGAAGGTCAAAAGAAAGCTCCATGAGCCCAGAGAGCGTAGAACTACCTGGGAAGAAAGGAAAAAGCTGGGTGCTGAGCCCAACGTGAGAATTCAGCCCCATTGGTTTTCAGAATTGGAAGAAAATGAAGACAAAACTGTTAAACCATTGGTCGGTAAGGATCCCCGTGTTGTTATCATCAACGGATGGGCTCCTAATGAGATAATCAAAAGAGATAAACAAGAGCGGAAGAAATGGGATATGACGAGAAAACCGATCTTGAGACAGAAGGAAAAGATCGATGTTGTACCGAAAATGATCAAGACGGAGGTCTCGCCTGTGGTCTCTAAGATTCCTAGCCGAGTGCCGCCAAAGCTCAATAACATCGCCGCTGGACCAAAGAAAATTAGTGCGGAGAGACGCCCTTCTTGGAATTCTTCAGTCAAGAGTACGAGCACCATTTCAAGCCCAAGGATCGTTCCGGTAAAGAGAGAACTTTGTAAAGAAGGAACAGTGGCTCGGGAAGAGCGGAAGAAATCAGAGATGTCGGCTCGTCGAAACAATTCGGTGATCACACCGTCTATCATTCAGCCAGCTTGGAAACCGACCTTGAAAGAAAAGGAAAAGATGAGTGCTGTGTCTAAAATGACAAACCCATCAAAGATTCCGGTACCAATAAAGAAAGCTACATTGCCTTATGCCTGCAAACCGTCAAAGCCGTAAAATATTACCGTTTCATCCCCAAAGAGATGGACAAGCGTTCGCCTTAAAATTCTTCAACGGAACTCCCAAGCAGTACAAGCAAACCTTTTGACTCAATATTAATGTTTGATAAAGCTAAAATTCTTGAAAAAAAAATTGTTATTATTATTTTCCGATGGAAGAAGAAATGAAAAGTTAAAAAAAAATTCAAATAAATTATGTGTGTAATAGAGTACGGATGAGAAATAAAATGGGGAAAAAAATAAATTACCGTTGATTGAAAAAAAAAAGTATGTATGTGTCTGTGTGCTTTTTATTTTTTTAAGACTCGTTAAATCAGACATTCATTTACTGACGATTGAATGATTGATAGCGTACGGTTTTTTATGGTAATACTTTTTTATCAAACAACGAGCTTAGTAAGCCTGGAATCCTCACCAACGTACCGTTGGTCACTCGGTCTACGGGTCCGAAAAGGAGCATTATAAGGCAAGCGGCATAGTTTAATTCCTTTAAAATTTAAAAGGTGTTCGTGTTCTAAAAATAAGTGGTTTTTCGTAAGATCTTATGAATCTTCAAAATATATTTTTCCTCATGCCGATGTGTACCCAAATATAAGCATACATAAAAAAGAAAATATAATGAGGAATGTGCTCGGTTGAGAATAATAGAGGCTATGATGAGGACAAATAGCGCAAACCATAAAACAACCATAGTTCAGTGTCTGATCAATTTGACCAACTTACGCATTATATTCAAGGATTGCTCCTTGTAACCTCCTCCAAAATGATTCCTAAAAATAGAGTGCATATTTGATGACGATTGAAGAAAAAGTAAAAACAGTTTGCATACCAATGGTTCAAATAATGAAATAGTTCGTAAAGAGGTTTCCTCTCTTCAAAACCAGTTTCTGGCGGAATTAATTGATGATATCGTCGGTAAAAATCCGGGCGGAATCCACCAAACATGCGTGTAATAGCGAGATCAAATTCGTGATGTCCATAGAATGAAGCCGGATCGAAAATTACTAGATTTTTAAAGTTTATTAACTTAACGAGTTGATGAGAAAAAAAACTTTCTTCTTCGAACCTGGTCCATTTTCTGTTTCTCCCGCATTTCCACTCCACAAATCGCCATGTAACAAGGAAGGTAAAACAGATACATCTCGGAAAAAATTACTAATATTTGGTTCAAGTTCATTCCATAGCCTTCCAAGCTCAGTACATCCATACTATTTGTATCATTTAAAAAAATTGAAAAAAATAAATAAATATGATGGTTTATTGTTTTTAACTATTTTCAATTTACTTTTCGGAGCAACATTTCTACTTGCGGCTTTAAGCGCTGTTCGCTATAGAATTCCTGTTGTAGAAAGCAAATACAGTTTAAAAATATACTGTATGCCTACCATAAAACTAAATTTTAAAATGTGAAGGTATATAATTACCACCCAATCTTCATTCCAAGTATTATCAATTGGAATCTTTCCACAGCAAACAGTAGTGCTGAAGCCAAATTTCATGACAGCTTCCTCAGAGCCTGATTGGCTGTTTTTCAGGAGGTTTACATTATGTAGATGAAGTCTGTGAAAGCAACAATGCAAGTAAATATTTCAATAAAATAACTATAAATTATTTGTTAGCAAAAAAGAATGCTCATATTTATTATTTCAGAAACAAATTATTTATATATTAACATACTTAGCCAATTGCTCTCCAAGATCACCTTGAAATTTATCCAATCCATTAAAGTCCAAAAATTCTGTTATGAGAAAAATCCTGCCTTGATCTTGGATTACTTTAATTGGTTTGGGAACACAAACAACACCTGATTGTTCCAAAGCTTCAAGAGCAGCATATTCACCACACAGAAGATCGCGGGCCTGAATCCACATCGACACATGAAAATATATAATAAACGTATTAATGAGTAGTGCGAAAGTATCTAAATGCTTACATGATCACCGCTACTTATTTTTGCAAAAAGTAACGTCTCATCGCTTTTATACGCCCAACTTTCACTGTTTCCTCCACCAATCTGTTTCCATGGCTCAATGTGATTCAACCCTAGCTCAGAGGCTAAAATTTTCTGATACTTGGCCATTTTCACTCCACCTGTTTAATTTCTAGAATACATTCTGACGAACTTGTATGCAAACAAACGTTAAAAAAAAAAAACATTTGAAACGCACGCAAAAAGTGATACGGGTAGCAGACGAATTTTGGATAGTTCACTTGTTCACGCGAAAAAGCATTAACGCAACTATCAAACAGGAAAGAATAACAAAGTTCGGTAAGTTTCTCTTTAGAAAAAACTTGATTATTTAATCAGTTTAAACAAATAATTTTAAACTAGAAGTCAAGTTTCATTCAAGTAAACTTTTTTTCAATAAACTTTTTTTTAAATAAATACTGGCATCGGTGTTTTGTCACAAATTTAACGCTATCAGCTGTTGCTAGCTCCGCTTCCAATCAGTGATTCGGTGTTGTGACTTGCGAGTTCTACCTACTAGGGAAAGCCGACTGAATGCGATAAAGTGACATTACATTGGTAAATATTGTGTGTTTGAATTGGCGAATCCCTGTATCTGCATTAATTGATCGAAACTACAAAGAGTAAACTTCATAATCCTTCTTTACTGTCACAAAAGCGTTGACAGCGAATTAGACTGCTGTCCAGTTTTGCCGAATCTCTTTGGATATCTTTACGTCTTGTTTATTTTAGTACAATGGGTAAGTTTTTTGCCTTTCTTTTTTTATTCCAATCCATTTTATTTTGGATACATAATATGATTTCATGACTGTACTTGCTGGCATCGTTATAACTTTGTTTAAGCTATTGCAATGATGATTCAGCTGGATCCATTTGTGAACTCATAAAAAAAACCCAAGCCACTTAACCAAAAGCATCACTAGTAAACTAAGCAGTATAAGTTACACTATTTGAAATTAACATTAATCTACACAAGTTTATTACATCAAATGTCAAAATATATATAATTATTTTCGTTTATTTACTACGCCCGCCATAGATGTCAACCATTCATATTTTTATTGCCTAGAGGAATTTTCGTAAAGAAATCCTAAAATAAATAATTTATTCAAAATTTTGAATATTTGATAAATGATACACCTCAAACTAGATGCAATATGTCAATTGCTGGTGTGTACTGGCGTCATCTAAATGAAGGAAAAACAGCTGCGCGCGCCTCTATCGATTTTTCTGAAGGCTCCCTGGATTTTGTATTTCCTATCTGACTAGTACTAAGTGATAGCTCAGAGTGAAGGGACAGACGATCTGCTCCGACCGTCTCCCTATGTAAATACCTTGGTTCTCGTTTTACCATGTCATTGTGGACTACGTTTTCCGAATCGAGCTTCCTTGAAATCGTTGATTCCGTCGTATCAAAATGTGAATCGTGGCACTGTAAGTCGTAATACACAAAAAATTTACGGCTGTACGTTTACCACGTAAATATTGGTGAAATTCTTTTCCCCTTTCTACTGACTATTGATTGGTGTCGGCGTTGGTGACCTTGGGCCAATGACATAAGCCCTTTTATGTTAATATTGAAAGCTAATTTGATTTTTTTTTATCGTATGACAGGTTGCTGTGGGTGTTGCACTGCTTTAAGACCGCGCTATAAACGACTAGTGGATAACATCTTCCCTCCAAATCCTGAGGTATTTTCCGCTTTTAAATAAAAATCTATGAAAAGTAAAATAAATTTCCTTTTTAAAAAATGCAGGATGGATTGGTGCGGAGTAATATGGATAAACTCACTTTTTACTCGATGTCTTCTCCGGAGAAGCTGGACCGTATCGGAGAGTACCTGGCTCAGAGAGTTAGCCGGGACATTTATCGTCATCGGAACGCCATGGTCGTGATCGCAATGGAGGCTATGGACGAGCTCTTAGTTGCGTGTCACGCACAAAGCTTAAACATGTTTGTTGAAAGCTTCTTAAAAACGGTTCAAAAGCTGCTCGAAACAACGGATCCCACTTTGCAAACTTTGGCTTCTCAATCGGTATTTTTGTTTTCCCTTTTAACTTAATCTTACATCTATACTTACTGTTAAATCACAATTAACAGTTTGTGAAATTTGCAAACATCGAAGAAGATACGCCATCGTATCATCGACGTTACGATTTTTTCGTCTCGAAGTTTGCTTCCCTCTGCCACAGCAGTCACGTAGAAGTTGACGTCATGAATAGCCTCCGAATCGCTGGATTGCGTGGCATCCAGGTGAGATATATTTAGCACCACTATGTAGAATTCATTTCACGTAGTTAATTTTATTTTATATAGGGGGTTGTTCGCAAGACAGTTTCAGATGATTTGGTCGAGAACATTTGGGAATCAGTTCACATGGATAAAATCGTTCCATCCCTTCTTTATAACATGCAACATGCCAGGTATTATGATGGGAGATTTTTGGTTTAATTATCAATTAATATTTATTATTTAAAAAGACCTAGAAGGATGTCCAACGCGGAAAACAGCTCTAGTGGCCAGCCTGAAGAACAAGGGGATTCTGAGACTGGTAATCGCACGATGGATCCTTCAGCATTGGCAGAGAACTGTCTACGTGAATTAGTTGGACGAGCTTCTTTCGGAAATATTCGCTCTGTCATTAAGCCAGTTTTTAGGTATATTCTATTCTATGATTGCTACTCGTTTTCATAATTTTTAACAATTTGGTTTATAGGCATTTGGATTTGCACGATCTATGGGTTCCCAACGATTTTGCCATTTACACTTTCCGCGTAATCATGTATTCGATTCAGGTGAAAAACGTACAATAACTTGATAAACTATTAAAATACTAATTTTTGTATGTAAACCTATAGGTTCAATACTCTTACGCTGTTGTGGAGATCCTGATGACTCATTTGGACACTTCGTCCCGCTCTAAAGCACTTGTTAGGACTAGTATGGCAAACGTACTGGCTAAAATCATTTCCATCGCTGCTGGAGAGAGTGTTGGTAAGTTAAAAATAAAAGTAGCCAATAAAAATATATAGCCCTACAATGTTTTATTGTTTTTTAAGGACCGTCTGTGCTGGAGATTGTCAATTCTCTGCTTAAGCATTTAAAACAAAGTGTAATGACCGATATTCCATCTAAAAATATCGATGCCAACGCCGATGAAAAATTGTTTCAAGAATCGCTCATCAGCGCTCTTGCCGAGTTTGCTTATCATTTGCCGGACTACCAGAAAATTGAGATCATGATGTTCATCATCGGCCGCACACCTGGAACTGGCGATCGGGAAGCTAAGACTAGTGTGACTGATGTTGTTTTGCAGCACATGCTGCTTAAATGTCTTTTGAAAGTGAGGAATACTTATTTTTATTCTTGGTATGTAACATGTAACATTTATTTATTTTTTAAGGTGAGTCACAAGTATAGAACGACCAACTATTCTACGACGCTTCCATTGACGTTCTTGGATCCGCTCTTACGGACTTCCCTGAGTCGTGATCCCGAAGTTCGACTTCTAGTCCAGAATATTCTTCATTGTCTGATTGATCGCCATGACAATAAAGGAAAGCTGACAAAACCGAGGTAAATCGTGTTACTTGAGTTTTTAGAAGGGAAAAAAATCAACTAATTATTCATCATTTATCAGGATCGACGCAGGAGAGATGGGCCTCGCCATAGAAAAGTGCTCTCGAACTGATAGCATGTTCTATAAAAACCACGGAAACCGGATTCTTACTACTTTATCCGAGGGTTTCGACCTAGACAACGTTACTCAAGACAATATTGACGTAAGAATTCAAACTCATTAGTTTTCTTAATAAAAAATTAACGCTTGTTTGTTTTACAGGCAACATATTGCACAGCTGCGTTGATTTGCGTCGAATTAGCAACCGACGACACACTTGTGGATCTCTTGCGCTGGGCTTTAGCTGTTCAAGATTTAGCTATAACCAACTCTGGTCTTCGTCATCGATCCTCCCTTCATGTAAATTAAATTAAATACGTTTTCCTATTCCAATTCTAATTAATTTGTTCCTTTAGATTGTTTCTATCAGTATTGCCCTTCTAGTGGCCCGTACAATGAATATTCCTCAGCTGCTCGAATACTGCGAGCGAGTAGTAGCAGCAAGGGAGAGTTCCCGTCCTCATCTTTTGCCTCAAGCTGCGGGATCAGGTCGTGTTGATCATGACGAGGAAATTGCACCAGATTGTCTATTGGATTATGCAACTATTGCGGAATGTATGAAAGAGGCTGGCAAAGATATCATGGGGATGATTCCTCTACAGGTAATTTTTCGTTGTAATTATTTTTATTGTTGTACTCTAAAATAAACCATATGCACTATAGGGCCAGTTCAATAGCAATCAACGATACTCTTGGGCAGATTCTGCTGTAAGTCAAACTAATTCTGCCAGTGATTTAGCCAACATCAATTTCGAAGTAGAGAGCAATTCATCCTCACCAGGACTTACTCGGGTATGTTTCTAGTTGCAACTTATAAATAATAAATGAATAATTATATTCATTAATTTAATTATGTATATGATAGAAACATGTTGAGCAAGATGTCACTTTTGATTCACTGAAGAAGATTTTAGCAGAACCGGCAGAATCACGTCGAGAAGCGGAATTCGAAAAAAGGCAAGTCATTTGCGAAAAATTCAGAAACACGCCTTTCCAACAGTTGGTGGCAAGTTCTCAATCTAAGGTATGTTTCAATTACTGAATTTCGATATGAAATTTCAAATTTTTGCATCGCAACTTTCCGTTTTAAAGGGGGATGTCTTGAATGACACACTAAGTCATATTCTGACTCGTATATCTGGGTTGCCGTGCCAGCCAGAAGTGACTACTATGCAGCCCAATCAGTCACTTCCTCTTTACGGAAATAACTTCCCTCACTTATTCGTCTATTAACATTTCTTGTTTTTCATTCGAATCCGCTAGATCACTTCCATTTAAATACCTTTATAGCGCAATACAAATACTACTGCATTGCCTTGTTAATTGTTTTAACAATTTTATTTCTTAAATATCATAATAATACATTTTTCTTCCGTTAATAAGTGGATTAAAAATTCGGTTACGTTGTGCTTCACTCTCAACTGTACGTAATACTTCAGTGATAATAACAAAAAAGATGAATAATAATTTTAGAAAATGGGATACATCCCTATAAATATTAAATGTGTTTGCTTTCCGGATCTGGTATGGGCTCGTCGTAACGGTTAGGAACGATAGGAGTCAATTGAGACTCGGGGACGTCGAGGACGGCAGGCCAATCTTTTTCGGCCCACATACCATCCTGTATCTGCCAAACATATCCAGGCTTATCAAATGATTTTTGGAAAATTTCCCATTGGACTTGCGGATCCCCCAAAGCAAGAAAATGATTGCGCGGATCCCTAGGATTAGTTATTTCATCGGGATCTCTTCCAGGAATCCAGTTGGTTTCTTCTTGAAAATCTTCCGTCAGAGGTTGGATTCCTTTCTTCTTTTTATTATTCCACATGATCCAAATCATCAATAAGAAAGTTGCGCCGAGACTGGCTGCGGTAACGCTGATTATTACTGTCGTGTAACTCTGATCAGAAGAATCGGTTCCGTTCGTTTGAGGCGGAATACTCAAAACAGTGCCGTTCAAGTCCGTTAAATTCAAACTACCTTGAGTAAGCATAGTATTTAACTTGATAAAAGTTTCATTCACAGCAGTGACATTTGGTACAGCAGAATTCGATGCAGGAGACATTTTAACGTCTACATAGATACTTCCAGGACGGGCATCCAACGTGAGATTCACTTTATTCGCAGTTTTTAAGATACTAACTAGTTGCTCTTGGATTTTGGATAAGAAATCCTTCTTTTTGTTACCGACCGTAGTGTTGTAATCGTTTTTCATGAGAATGGTCAATTGAAAGTTATTGGTAGATGAATTATCTGGAGCACCACTTTTTTTCGGTGCTTTCGTTGTCGTTGATTCATCGGGAGCAGCTTGATTATTAATAGTAGTTGCTGCACCACTTGGTTGGATGGTGATCGAAGTAGTTTTCGGTGGCTTGGAACTCTTAGTTAATGTTGTATCAGGTGCTGGTGAAGCGGCTACCTGAGGTGCTCTTTTAGGACGCACGATTGTCCCATTATATGCGACACATTGTTTATTCATTTCTATTTAATTGTGAAGGTTTAATAATGGTAAATTATGCAAGAAATATTTAAATTTATACTTCCATCGGGGCAGCATTTGCTTGTCCAGTGACAGTCTTCGTTAACTTCACAAGATGAGCTTTCGAAAATAATCTTATCTGTAAACAAAGAGCACTTGAAAAGGGACACACTGGTTGTTCTCACATCATCGAAATCCTAATTTTAAAAAAGGGTATTTTCTTCTAAATGTCGTATTTTATGAAATAAAATAAATCGTATATTACGTTTCGTTCGGCATACTGGCAGGTGTTTTGATTTGCGCAGAGGCTCATTCTCATTGGGCATTTTTTCTCAGGGTGGAAAGATGAAGGAATGAAAATTGGATCCGGGATCATACATCCATCAAAATCCAAACAATAAACCTGAATTTTTTAATTGTCTAATTATAATTTGAAAGCTTAATGTTGAATACAACTGTTCACCTTATTGAGTGGACAATATCTTCGACGACATCTTTCTGGTTCTAAAAGAGGGAACTTCCCGCACGTTCCACTGCTTATACAAGGTACCTAAAAAATACCGTAATTTGATTAGCTAATTAACCGCACATATAATTAGAAAGATTTGTTAACGTCTCAAACCATTTTGCTTTGTGGGGATTGGTCAGAGGCTTCACATTTTCCGAGATCAACCTCCTGGTGGTTAGTATTTTGCTTCGTATGAAAGGACACGATTTCAGCATCTTCTTCAATATTCATCGTTTGGACAGAAGATTGAGAATCATTCTCTTTAGGGATAATAGAACCAGACGCTATTTCGACGTCATTCTAAATTATGAGATCAGAATAAGTTGAATCACATACATAATAGCTGTTAGATGAAGATAATGATAGAATCTTTGTCTAGAGTAAGATTACTTACGCAATTATATCGATTATCACATAATAGATAATTACCTCATTTGAACGGTGGTCGCAGAAGACTGGTGACCGAAAAATGAGAAATAGTAGTAGAAATGGCGCTATAAAATATTTGAAAATTTGTAATGTTTACTCAACAAGAGAAGAATGCAACAAGATACCTTTACTAGGGCGATGCATCGTGAATTTTGAAATTTTTGCGGCGGTGGGCCGTGTATAATAATTGTTTTTTTCTTTCCAGTTGGGTCTGTGTTGTGGGCTATTGCTATAGAAACACTTTTGTTTGGAAAGAGTAAAGTACATAAAGTGTCATTCGATAATCATATTGTGTGCAAACATTTATGACTTCGGCTCTTGTTAGCTCATCGATTTGTGTAAAGGCCTTTGTGGAGAACAAATAAAGGCGATGCCGCTTGTGCTCTTTTCAAATTGAGGCCTATTACTATGCATATGTCGCTTGACCTCGTAGCCTTAAAACTATACTTCTAGAAAAAATAAGTTTCTACAGCAGATATTGGGCCAAAAAATATTTGTGCTTGATTTATTTTTTATAATTTACTTTCAGGCTGTAAATGATAATGCAAAAGTGAAAAATCGGTTTATCTCTTTGAGCCATATAATACTGATTTTGAAAAGACGATTCGAGTTGAATTGCTGTTGTTGTGTATTTGTAGATTATAGTTTATTATAGCATTAAGTATAAATACTACATAGTTTAAGAAAAACAGATATTCTAAGAGCTATTATTCCTCTGGAGATTTTAGTTTCAGAGCTTTTTTGTTCTTCGTAATATCATTAGAAGTCAAGTCATTGAAAACCGTGTCGTCCGTTATTCATTTTCCTGAAGAGCCACAGGTGGGCCAACCCCTGTAATATATCAAAAAGATCAATTTAGCCAATAAATCTCTTAATAAACTTCATGAATCGCCGCTTCAATTTCTTACGTCACAGAGCTGCAAAGAGCAGTCAGCGATGTTGTAGATGTTGTAGTAATCGTGGACGTAGTTGTAGATGTGTAGAACGAAAGAAAACGGCGGCCGTTTCCGATGCTATCCGGAGCCCAGAATCCAGGCTGGATCATGTAAGGTAGGTTCTGACGGACTGGACGGGCAGCAGAAGATTCAACACTCAAAACGCTAGAAGACTCCTCCTCCTTTTTATCCCTTGATTAATTATATAAATGATGGTTAATACATCACTTATAAAGAACCATAAGTATATGAGCATTAATATTTACTGGGGATTAGAAACGAAGATGGACATTTCGTCATCATTGAACTCATCTTCTTTGTAAAAAAGACCTCGGAATTTTTTGCCATCAGCGAAAGATGAACGAAGACGTCTGCGACGACGCCCAGCAGTGCTATTAAAATTCAATCAAAACATTAAAAGAAAATTGGATTCAATATTATCAAATTTACCAAGTAGAAAGAGTGGCCGTCCATGTGGTACAAGTGAGGGTGGACGTAGAAGTAGATGTTGTAGTAGAGGTCGAAACCGTGATGGTAATTGTAGGGAATTGGCGACCTTCCGGCTGGATCTGCGTTCCGTTAGGCTCCAGCTTATAACCACCCAGATAAGGGGAGAATGGATTGTATCCTCTACGGAAGAAGTAGCCCGCACCAGGATAGTCATAGCCGCCGTAATGATGCTGAGCTACAGCCATGCTCATCATCAACATTGAGCCCAAACAAATCAACGAAATGTGACGCATCTTTGTTGGCAATTTTTATTCTCTCATTGGGATAAAAAATTGTGGACGAAGACTTCCTCTACCAAAACTGATCTGGTTGATTTCTTCATTCTTCTTTCTTTTTATATGCCTGGATAGGAGTTTTACGTTAGATAAAACTTGCACGTCCCGCTCATACTACTGTTATAATACAGTATAAATATACAATATAAACATATGTTTATATTGTGGAATTATATTAAGTTCAATGAACTGTCATCCTCTCAAGTTTTGACATATTGATTGGTAGCAGATGAAAGAGAACATGCAACCAGTTCCATCACGCAAGAAAATGTTCGGGATAGCAGCTATTTCGGGATTTTTAATAGGGCAAGTGGTAGCTAACGCATATACATAATATAGGAGTAAGAAAATTCAACGAGTGACACAAATTGACGGTTCAAGAAGAAATTTCTGTCATCTCCGTTCAATGACCCAGCTGAAATGAAATTCTTCTGGATCCTACTATTAAATTACTTTACGCTGATTTCCTCCAATTCCATTGATCTCCCTGTAGCTGTATATATTTTTTTCTCCCTTAAATTAGAAATAGAATCATGCGTTGATGACAATCCGTAAATATACTGCGCTGTTCATAAACAACCAGTTTATAGCTGTCGCATGATACACGTAGAAATAGTAACTATACTACGTAGACTTGTTATTCAATTTTCGGTCTTCATTGTTTTTATCTATTTTTTATTTATTTAAAGAATTAAAATAAATGCTGTTCAACTGTAAAAAATGTTAAACAGCCCATATTTTTTCTGTGTAGCTGTTTCTTCTGATTGATCTGTTCTTTCTTTCTGATTGTCTGAAAGAGAGAAAATGGGAACTATCTGCACATTTCAGTGGTATATATGAAGATTGTTCAACATTATTTTTTTTTAAGTAGTTTGAAACTAGAAGTTTTATGTGAATATTTGAGGGTGTAGATTTGAGAGAAAAATGAAATATTGACTCGACAATTTTCGAGTTTAATTGCTGTTATGTATTGCTACCACCATTTTTACAAATATAAATACTACCGTACATTATGTAATATTAAGAGCTTCTATAATTCGGTTATCATAGGCCTTAGGGTAAGTAAGCCTATTGGTGTTTTTTTTTTTTATCAACATCATAAAACGTTCCATAAACTCAAGAGACAAAGAGGAATAATGCGTCAGTCCAAAGCCATAGATCAGGGTCATCATCATTTTCTTATTTTCCAGAGCCGCAAGTAGGCCAGGACCTACAGTATAGGATTAATCAATTAATCATTTTAGCTATATACTTCAGTAAGCGAAAAAAAATTATATTTCTTACGTTTGTGAGCTGCAAGTAGCAGTCAGCGTGGCTGTAGCTAGTGCAGACGTCGTGGTCGTGGTCGTAGTTGTAAAGAAAGACAGTAAAAACCGGCCACTTCCAACGGAATCCGGAGCCCGGAATCCAGGCTGAACCATGTAAGGGACGGCCGGATTCTCACGGACTGGACGGGCGGCGGAAGGTTCAGGTCTCATAACATCCTCCTCTTCATTATTGTTTCTGGATAAATAATGTCAACAGAACACTAAAGAATTTATTCAGAATAATAACTGTGATTGTTCATTGCTTATACTTGGGATTAGATAGGAAGATGTTGGACACATCATCATCCTTGAGCTCATCATCTTCATCGTACAGAAGACCTCGGAATTTTTTACCATCGGCAAAGGATGTGGCGTGACGACGACGACGACCAGGAGTGCTATAATAAGTGAATAAAGCAATAATTAATTACCATTATTTGACCAATAATTATACTTGAAGATTTACCAAGTAGAGAGAGTGGCCGTCGAGGTAGTACAAGTGGTAGTAGACGTTGAAGTAGAAGTCGCAGTAGCGGTAGAAATCGTGATGGTCAGCGTAGTGAAGAAGAGACGACCTTCTGGCTGGAGTTGCGTCTCCTGTGGTTGCTTATAGCCACCCAGGTATGAGGGAAATGGATTGAATCCTCCACGGGAGAAGAAGCCCTGGCCATGAGGATAGTCATAGCGGGCGTAAGGATGCTGAGCGTATGATATACTTATCATCAGCATTGAGGCTAAATAAATCAACCAATAGCGTTCCATGATTGAAGAAAATCCGTTCTTTGATATCTTCTAAAAAAATTCTGAACTGGTCGATTTACCACTTCATTCTTTTTATATGCCTGGATAGAATGTTTTGAAAAGATGCCTACAGCTAATGCCGTAATCAGTTTGAACTATTGATCCCGTTTGTGATACAGAGTTCAATGAACTCTCATCAGTTGTCATCCTAGAGTCAAGTCTTGACACATTGATCAAGAGGAGATGAAACAGAACATGTAATCAGTTACATCATGCAATGATCTTGAAGATTATATCATTTTCATTGTAAATTTTGAGGACAGATGGGAGTAAGAATTATACATGTGATGAAGGATACAAGTTGCTATTTATTCTAGTTGGAATCTTCATACAGTAATTTCATGTAGGTATCGATGTTCATTAACCCAGCTTAAATGCAAATTCTTTAGAATCTTGCTACTATTCATGCTGATTCAATCAACCGGCATGTTCTTCTTTTCTCTCTTAAAGTAGGACTATAATTTAATCATTTTGATGACTATTATATCCGAGAATAAAATAAAAAAGATGAATTAGTATAGTCGCATGATGGCCGTATTATATGATGACGCACAAATTGTGCGCACGAACTGCGCACTCTTTTTGATTTATATACGAATGGACCGAAAGAATCGTTTCGTAGTTAATATGCAGTATACAGTATTATTTCGGCTGATTTTATTTATTTTTTCTTTTCCAAGTGAGAATGTTGTAACATTGTGCTCCATTTACTAAAATATATTTATGCGATTGCTTATAAATAACGGCAAAGACAATAGTGATGTAACCAATGTGTAAAAAAACTGCAATCCGCTTGCAAGGACGGAGATGACCGTTCCATTACTTTCCAGAAGAGCTGCATCTCGAGTAAGAGCTAATATTAATATTTTCAAACATTACTATACATTCACCCTTTTCATAAACTAATTTAAAAAATAATAAATTCAATTTACGTTGTCGACTGGCAAGTTGCGGTTAAAGTTCTCGTGGTAGTAGTAAATCTCGTTGCGACGGCCGTCGACGTGGTAACAGCAAGTCCAAAACGAGCAGAACCGATGAAATTTGGAGCCTGGAATCCGGGTTGAGCCACGTAAGGGACAATCACTGCCGGAGTCTCTTTTAATTCGATAGGTTCAGTTTCAATAGCAACCGTGCTGTTTTCATTCCTTTATTGCAAAATATTTAATAATTGCTTATTTTACTTTAAATACACATTGATGCGAATCATTACCTTGGAGATGGAAGAAAAATACCATCATACTCATCTTCGTTGTAAAAGAGACCACGAAGATTTTCGTTATTTTCGTCGACATAAAGGTCACGTCGTCGGCGACCAGCAGAACTAAATAGTTGATACCATAGCGTTAAAAAATTTATGCGAAACTTAATATTGTTGCACTATCATACCAAGTAGATACGAAAGCCGTAGAAGTAGTACAAATAGTGGTTGCCGTGATGGTAGTTGTTCTCGTAGTAAATGAAACCGTGAAGGTGTAGGTTGTAAAAAAATCGAATAAACCGAAACGAGGATCCCCTGGTTGTCTTGACATTTGATGATTTTGTACCTCGTCACTATTACTGCTGTACAAAGACGGCGGTGGAGCGGATGGGTAGTTATTGTTTAAGCCGCTGCGGAAAAAGGCATGCTGCTGATGTTGAACAGGATATTGATGAACCGGATATTTCGGCATGTAAAATCCGTAATTATGTTGATATTGACCGAAAACAGGCTCACTATTCAAAATCCGTGTTAAGAATAGTAAGATTATCGGTAAGAAGAATTGACTCATTTCTTTTAAAATTGAGATGATCAAGTTTCTGGTATATATTAAGATACGGAATGTCTTGATGGATTTGTCCCTACTTTGCTATTTATACGTGGACCTACAACGTTTTTTCCCCCTTCTTGACAGCATCACGGATGCCTCTGACAGGTCATCATCAGCGACCATAATCATTAATAATAACCAGGATAATTACAGCTGTGAGACTGTGCGACCCACTTATGCAACTTACTAGGAGATCACGATTCAAGCCCATCTTACTTTATAAGCTTATCGTATAGTAAAACCTACGAAACCAATTAGGTTCATCAATCGTTTCAATGTTGGATTTTTCATTTTCTTCCGGTGCGCTTTTCAATGTTACCAAAAAGCTACAATACAATCAATGTCAATCAAAGAGCATGTATCAGAAATTTTAAAAAATGTATATACATTTATCATAATCTATCGCCGGGGGGAAAAAGTATTTTGTAAATTTAAAAAATGTAAAAATAAATAAAATTTAAGACTAACGCACAAAGCGGACAATTCCTTAAAAATAACTTAAATATTTAAGTTAGCAAATAATGAAAAAAAAATGCAGCCAACTGTATCCATCAGCACGCAAAGGTAGCGAGTGAGTGACGACCTAACATTATAACGGGTAATGTGATTGACATACACCAAAATTATTTCAAATAATCTACAAAGATAACTATCTTAAACTGGTTAGAAGAAAACACGAATAAAGAGTTTTAAAATATAGCCAAATAAATTCTTCTTTCAAGCCATGATGTAAAAGAATTTTTACGTAGGTAAACATAAGCTAAATTCTATTTATCATTAATTAGGTGTAACAAAAAATAGAATAAGAGGAAATTTTCAACTAGCACACGATTTCACTAAGAATGAAGATTTTGTATTTATATTATTGACAAGGAGAAAAAAGTGGGATGAATAAATCACACATTTTACACTTTTAATGCTGCTTGAACTCAAATTAACATGAGCGCGATCTTTATCGAGATTATAATTTTCAACAGGCACAGGTGTGATGATTTCTTTCTGGAGCATGTTCAATCATCGCAATTCTTTAGGGGGTGGCTGTCTCGGAATGTGACCAAAAGAGAACTTGTCAGCTTTAAACTGTTCCAGTTCAGCCGTAGAGAGTGAGGGGTGGTGGCTGATGGTTACGGGATTAGATCCAAAAGAAACCGGCGGCGGCTGTTGTTGCTGCTGAATGGGTAATTGAGTCGGTTGCTGGAATACAGATTGCTGGAACACAGATTGCTGGACTGGCATGATAGGGGCTTGAGCTGAAAAAGTAGATTGCTGAAATACTGCAGGCTGTTGAAAAGCAGTTTGAGAAGGTAGTTTGAAGCTGAAACTACTAGCGGCGGCGGCGGGGGGTGGTCCCGATCCGGATGGCAACGAAAAACTAAAAGATTTGGCTGCTGCTGTAGGCTGTGACTGGAAGCTGCTTACAGGCATACTGGGCTGCGAAGACGTATTCTGGAAAATCGTACCGGCCGGATTTACAATATCACCTCTTTCATATGCAGCCTAATAAAAACGTTTGAAAATAAGCGAAATATGAAAAAAAGGTGAAATCTAGAATAAGCTTACTATGAAGCGAGCAGTAGCAGGATCGATCTTCTGGAGACCCCGTCTAATAGTTTGTTGACTAGCGGAAATGGTTTGTAACTTATTAAGGTACTCAGCAAACTGTCCGCTTGCGTGAAGTTGCATAGCTTCCCAGCGGAGTTCTTCTGGGCTCAAATCAATCAGACCTGGTAGATTTTCGTCGTTTCTGGTGTTCTTGCTGTGCAAAAGTCGGCGAAGTAACGGAGCATAAACAGAAAAGGGCCACTGGTTGCCATTTTCCCATTCCAGTGAATCTTTTTCTACTATAGCCCTAGAAAAAATTTAGATAATAACAAGCAAAAATTTAAAAATGAAGTTCATGGATGTGAAATATATCAAGATATACATGTAGGTTTGTTGCTCCAAGTCAGGATCAGCATTGGATTGTCTATTGGTGGACTGTTGCTGACCAAAGTAGGCTTGCCGATGCTGTGATTGTTGATTTTGGCCAAAATATCTCTGTTGAGACTGATGAGATGAATGCTGTTGCTGCTGCCCAAACTGTCTCTGTTGTGAGTGATGCTGTTGGCCAAAATATTGCTGAGGTTCTTGCTGATACCGTTGGCCAGACTGGTTACTTCCAGCATAGCCATTATTGGAGTTATCCCTTCTTCCTGTGAACATTTGACAAGTAAATTTACAGAGCTCTTTAAATAGTACACAGAAATAAAGCAAATTACCTTGCTGTGATTCATGTTCAAATCGGCAACCGTTTCCAAATTTGCAGTAGCCCTTGGCATAAAATTTGCAGACAACCATGATAATAGTAGCAGAGAGTTTAAAGTTAAAATTTAAAATGTATCTTAACAAACGACGGTTTCTAGAGCTCCAAATAGTGGTCTTTCGTATCCGAGACAACTGTGCTCAGTGATATGTAACCAATTTCCTAATCGTCACGATTCGAATGCCACAACATTTTGTAAGATTCCAGATTTCGATTACGCAACTAGTCTGCTTGATGACATGTTGTCACATCGTTTGAAATAAGCTACATGCAAATAAAAATTAGTTCTACATGCCATTCAACTTGAAGCTAGCAATTTTATTCAACCAGAAAAAAGGTTTGGATACATAAAAAAAATTATCTAATCAAATTTACAGGAATCTAGCATTCCAGTAAACCGAGGAAGGCAACACTGTGTACGAGCGCCACCTTTTGAAAAAATTGGCTTGACAGTATGACAGTACACCCAGCAATCATATGTAAACATCTAGGAAAATTTCTGTGCTCAAACTGAATTACTGAATTAAAATGGCTCAAGAATTTTGTGCACTTCGTTGTTTTTCGTGCAATTCTTTCCAGGTATATGAATTTTGTTGGGTTTCACAAGTTTAAAATATGTCATTAAAATAAATATTTCTAATCATTCAGGTCCACATTGTTAAGAAAAGCAGTAAAAAATGGAGTTGTAAACTGTGTGGTGAAAAACAGACGATAATTAAGGTTCTATTCCGTATATCACATCACGATATTCTTCACACTTAAATGCAATTTGATTTTATAGGTTTATGGGCAAGGATCAGCTAAAGATTGCAGAGAGCATGTGCAAAAACTCAACATGATTCGTGGAATGTCATCAGAGATTCAAGATCAAGCTCTTTCTACCCCCTCAAGTGCAGAGCCAATGGAAGATGAAAACATACCTGAAAGTATATAATATCTTTATTCCCAAAATTGTTTTCTTACTGAAATGTAATTTTATGTTTTCTATTATACAAATTATAAATGAAATTAGGTGAATTGAAATCTGCTGAAATTGGGAAACTGCCTCATGATATCAAGCAGCCTTCTAAATGGAGCTGTTTCTTAGATCCTGAAGATGATAAAAATTAGAAGAAAATATCAAATTTCATTAAACAATCTCCTTTATTTTAAATTTTATCCAGAATTTTTTTTATTAAACTCCATGTAGTACAGTGTGCACCAGAAATCAATCATTGTAATATGCTTAAAGAGCCGTTTCCGCTTGCTTAACACGTAGGACCACAGGGACGGACGTGCAAGGTAGAACGGCAAGTTCGGTAATGACAGCTGTAACCAGTTCTCCGGGTGTGACATCGTAAGTGAGGTTCAGGAGAGATAACTTGTCCATGTCTCGCCAATTTGTAACCGACCGCTGTTTAATCGATGGTGATGGTTTGCTCGTGCTTTTGGCGATGAGATCATCTGGATCTCCTGTAAATGAACCATTATGTTTTTAAAACGTCTATTAAACTTAATATAAAGTAACCCACCGAGCTCGTTGAAGACAAAGGAATCAGTCTGGACGCGTTCACAGAATTTATGCGTTTCACAGCAAACAAGAACGGGTACATTGTAAGCCCGGGCAACCAGAGCGACCTGTGAAGATCCGACTCGGGATGTCACATTTCCGTTGGCTAACAGGGCATGAGCTCCCAAGAATACCTTCGTCACCTTTTGTAAAAGAAAGCGTTATTATTTAAAAATTATAAAATTATAACAGTTAAAATACTTGTGGCATGATGTACGAAGCTCCAGAAATGAGCATGTAGACAGCTGGAATTTTAGCGGCGGTCAGTTTTCGCAGCAACTGGAGGCCCTCGAATCGGGGATTTCCATCAAGAACGACAACACGAAACTTTTTCCCGTCTTCAACATAGGCTTTGTGAAGAATGTTGAACAAGAGAGATGAGTAACCGTAGGTCAGGATAACGTCGCCAGATGCAATTTTCTTGCTTGCCTCATCACAGATGGCTTTTCCAGCAAGCTCAACGTTCTCTGTAACGATGAAATTTCAATCACATAGCTAAATCAAATTTAAAATCCGATAATGAAAATCAACCTCGTATGTAATTGTCGATACACTCATGTAGATACTTCTTGGCCTCTGTGTCGCTGTATTCGGGAGGTGTAGTGGTAATTTGACGCTTTAAATGGCGGATTGCGTTTCCCATCGAGACTGATATGGGTCGACACTGCTTCAAGAAATTGATGGCCGGTTTAAGGCTTGCCTCTAAATCCCTGGATAATTCTTTGTGCTCCGGCGTAGTATAGTCTGATATAATGCGTTTAAAAGCAAGTAAAAGAGCGACAGCTCTGGCGTTGCTTCCGACGACGATTCCTCTGGCATACTTGAGTCCAAGCTCGATCACAGCAGGATGAATCGTTTCTAAATATTTTTAAAAATTAAATTAAATAACATCCACAATATTAAAATATTCATTTAGCAATATATTACCTTTGTTTACAAGCAGATTTTTCGTCAAAAGTTCAGGACGACGTTCTTGCTGTTGCAGGTGAGAGAACAGCTGGACTTTTTTCTGAGAAGGCGGTAATAGGGGAACCTACAAAAAATATGAATATTTTAGATGTTATTTCAAAATATTTTGCCAAACAGAAATTCATTTTACCTGCTGGCTTTGTAATCTTTTGGACATTCTGTTTTGAACACTGGGCCGGTCAGCTTGAATCTGATCAGGCACCCGCTTGGTTGGTTGGGGCTTTGTTGCAGCAGGTTTTTCTAAGGCAGCAGCTTTGGCAGCTCTCTGGGCTTCTTGCTTCTGTCTGCCTTCAGCTTTTAGTTGAGCTTTGGACTTGGTGGCTTCTTCAGGCTTTGGTACATTAGCAAGTGATGGGGCTAATTTTTAATCAGTGATAAAAAGTGTTTAAACGAATATAGGAGAATAATTTAATATATTGAATTACCACTAGTGATTTGGGAAGGATTTACATTTCCTGTATCACCTGATGGTTGCTGAGGAACAGTAGATTTACCGCCTCCTGTTTCAGATTTTTTGGCTGGCTTCTCTGAAGTTTGTTTAGGCACCACTGCTGCATTACCTCCTGTCTTTTTAGCTGCTTTCTCTGCTTTCTTTGCCTTCCTTTCGGCCAAGATTTCTTCCTTCGACTTTTCCGGCCCTTCTGGTCTTCCCTTAACAGTTTCTTTCTTGGACGCACTTCCCTCCATGTCGTCAGTATTTCCAATTTCAATTATTCTATGTACTCGGTAATTTTTTTAACGGCAAAAAGATGATGTAATAAGAGAAAAAAATTTAACCTGCGTGTTTTTATACAAAATCCAACAGCTGGAGAGAAAAGCAGACGATGCGAATATGTGATTCTCCAAGTTTCATCTACCTTGTTGCCAGATTTAAAATTGGGACGGGTCGCTCCCTTGTCGTCGGGACTCTGGCCTCTTGGTGACCGGGTGGGCGGTCGCACTTTTCGAGAGCTCTCGCGATGCTCTTAGCCTCTTACTCCTCCGCTCTGCGCTCTGCACCCCCTAAATTAGCTTTTTGGTCTCTCTCAGCTTTTATCACCCGACCCATCCGCCCTATCCTAGGATACCAAAGTGCTACAGGAGCCATCATTGTGCCTATCATTGCGTGAATTTGCGACAAGTAGTAAGTTTATCGTTTGAGTTTTCATCATAGCGCAAGTTTTCGCTAACCATAATGTACTAATGCCGTTTTTTTTTGGCTTTTCAGATCAGTTTTCGATCACAAAAGTTGATCTATTAGCCTATCTCTAACCAGATAAAAAGTTTATTCAGATCAAATTTTTTTGATCTAAAAAGCCAAAAAAAAAAACGGCACTAGTACATTATGGTTTCACCATGGGTTCACTCCACCACATCTTCGGCTCACAGCGATTAAGTAGTGGATGGTCTGGGTTGACGATTTGTGCCTGTCAAGGTTCAGTAACGCAATGTCAATTTTCCCTCTGTTGACATCAGCCAGCTGCTGTGGCAGGAGATGTGTTGAAAGGAACATTAGGAGTTGGATTTCATGAGTCCAGCAGAAGTAAAGTAGCCCTAGTTTTCTTGCTAGAGGGATCAGATTTTGTGGGTCTCGTAGATTGTCCTAAAGACCTAAACATAGGCGGGCGCCTATTCTTTGACCAGCACCACTTTTCCAAGACTAGGGGAGAAAATGGGAGGTTTGATGTGAGAACAGCGGAATCGTTCGCTGTTTGCTTCCCTTGCGTGGAATACTGCTCATACGCAATCAGTCATACTTGCTCCAAGCAAGGCTAGTGACGGTAATGGAACCCTGTATCACGCAGTGGGATTAAGCAGACGCCGGTCACTGAGCAAATCAGTAGCACCCTTAACATATTAAAAGAAAATATATCTATAATTGGGACGTATATCATTTGCTCCTCCCGGTGAGTCGGTCCGCCGTGCCGCCCGTCCTAATAGCCAGAACTCAACATAACTCGAGTACACCTTAATGAGGGATCGTTTCGACCAGTACCCACTGCCAAATTCGGTCAAAATTAGGGAAATGAGCTGACTTATTACGGGAAACGGACGATCTCTACATTTACCCAAATGGCAGAATGCATGTGGGACTAAGTTTAACCGTGACTGGTCAGAAATGTTCCAGCTGAAATCTATGCAATGTTGCAATTCAAATATTCTGAGAGCGCTGGGCGGCTTCTTTCCTCGATTCAATCACCTTCATGGTTCAGATTTCGGAAAGGTAAAATTAAAGGTATGAGCGTTAGGTTAACCCAGATGGATTTTGTGAAAAATAATAACACGAATGCTGTGACATCATCTTACTTTATTTTCAATTTCGAACAAATACCCAATGGGAAATCTGTAATAAAATTGAATATTGTAATCAGTAAATTATTTTTTTAAAGAAATAAAAGCGTTGCGGATGAGGTTGCCGAACCCCATGACGGCATGTGTGGCTTCCGCTAGGTGGCGCTCAAAACGACGCTGTCGGCATATCAAACGAATTTTGGTGCTACGAGAAAAATGAATGAATTTATGCAATAAACAATGTTTTTAATGAATGAAAACATTGATAATATAAAATATAAAATGAGTATCATGAAAATTCAGTGAATGCTTTACAGAAAAATGACACATAATAATGAAATGCGCTAAATTCAATGAATTTCATTCATTCATTTTCGGATTTTTACGCGCCCAGTCTAGCACACTGGTAAGCCATAAGTAGGACGATCGAAATAATAATTGTTATCGCTTCTCGGCCTTTTGGCTAAGATCAAAGTGTAGTATCTGTTCTTATCAGCTTAATATCTGATACGGACCTAATTAGGTCCCAGAATATTAAACTGATTTTTGGAAACAGGTGGATGTGCGGTGCTTGCATCGTCTCTACCACGGGTTGACTCGGTATTGCAGTACCTCCGAGACCGGCCCACCCTCTATGAGGGTAATTATACTAAACAATATAAAGAACACTATCTTGAACACTTCTCAAATAACAGCAAAATATATAATCGTTATATGCCCCGTTTATATTTATTTACCTATTTTCTTCTATGAAAACTAAAGAGTTTAAATTTTTCCCTTCTAACTTGGAGAAAAACTATCGTCCAATAAACACTTTTACTTCGTACTCCTAAAGCCAGTTTAAAGAGCCAAGAATTATTCCCGCTTCGACATGTGATTTATAAAGGAAGTAATTATGAAAATTCTAATGAAAAATTAAGTATTTAAAAAAGTAACTGAATTTCAAATATACCACTTAAAGCAAAAATGTAATTTTTATTTTCAAATGTGCAAAAAACAATCAAGAGAAAAAAATCATGTTAAAATAAGGAATCCTACCAGTAAGTAAAAAAGCTTGGTTATTTTGATAAAATTAATAAGTACATTAAGATTAAAATTAATGTCTGAAAGAGAATATAAATGGAAAAAACCAACTAGGTGACATATTTTTTGTTATGTGTAAACAAGAGAAGAAAGAATGAGATTGTCACCTGTGATGCTGTGCTATGCTGCATGTTGAGTTGTGGACATTGGTTATTGCAAAAGTTTATCTTGTTTACCACAGCAGAACCTGCACGAACATCTGGAAAAGAAAGATATTAGACCAGAATAGTAAGTGTTGAATGAAAATCTGACAGTAAAGATAAATTGAAAATCTTGGAATAAAATGAGGGAAATAAAAATGGGCAGATCTCACACCTCACACCTTCAGGTGAATATCAACTTGCAACAATGAAGTTACATCCATCATCCATAAACGAAATAACTGCTATTTTCCCCTTCAACATTATTACCATGAGTCTATCACTCAACTAGTTCCTTTCAAATAGCTATAGCTAGATCGTGTTTTCAGTAAAATTAATCGTCTGGGCTTGAAAGGGGAAAAGGAATTTTCATAACGGCCCTAAACTTATGCAATGTCTACTGAGAAGCTACCAAGGTCTCTTTTCAGGAAAATATTAATTAAGGAAATTTTTGGAAATTCCCTAGGAAATTCCAAACAGTAGATAAACGTGTCTTCTTCTTCATATGTGAAAAAATGAGCGGGATTAATCATTTTATATGGAATTAATAAGGAAATTGAGATAATGAGATTGGAAACAGGAAAATTCCACGTGTGAAATTCCTACGCGTCCTATGCAGACGATAGACTCCCAATTCTCCAAAAGGCAACAATGTGTGAAATGTGAGTGTGGCTTTAAACTTGAAAGCACTGATGAAAGGATCGGAAGGGTTTCCACTCGAATAATATTTTCTCCGCCTCCTTACAGCTTCTAAACACGGTAAGATGTGGGCTCATAACCTACTTTAATTTCATTTAAATTAACCAGAAGAAAAGCAAACATAAAATTTCAAAATACCATCCATGTATTGATAATTCATTGACGCCGAGAAAGAAACAAAAGGCAGCAGGTGGTGGCGCAGATAAGAGAGGAAAAATGTGTTTCAGTTATTACAAAAGGTGAAAGAGAGAAAGTAGAGAAACATATAAGAAGAGTGACATAATTAGTAGTGCCAGCCTACCAATCACCGAGTGAGATTAATAGTCTATCAACATTTGATTTTTTTATGTATACAAGAGATAAAGCCCCGCTCTTATACAATTTCATTTTTTTTTAAAGAATACAGTAGGTGGGGTGTACCGCATAATGATTTCTATAGCTTTAAAAAAATCTTTTGCGAATAAAAAAAAAGCGTGTTGTGTTGGACAGAATGTCATCACAGTTGTACTAATCTGTCGTGTAAAGGCAATTTGATTGGAATGATGTACTGATTGGTATCTTCTCTGTGTGTCCGTGGTCATCATCTTTGGCACGAACCTTTTTTTTTTTAAGTACATCTTTCACATGTTGAATTTTGAAAGGCGATTTACAGAGAGCACTTGTTTTAAACAGCACTGATGATGTGTGATATTATGGATAGGTCGACTAGAGACGACAGTTTCCTCTTCTTATTTTGTCGTTTTCAAATTTCAAGCGAAAGCAATGTGGCTGATCCAGTCTGTTGTATAAGAAACTCGGTGATAGATGCCAGGCTGGCCTGCTTGAGCGCAAGAATAACCGGCGGAAACGATACCAACCAGTTCCCACCGTCCATTTTGTTGCAGCATTAAAGGACCGCCAGAATCACCCTATAAGAATTTATATCAAATTAGTTTTAAGTAGGTCGTGAAATTCTTATTAATTCCACAAATATTAGGGCATTGGGACACGTACCTGACAAGAATCCTTGCCACCCCCACGGTATCCGGCACACATCATCTCATCGTAGATGATGACGTTGATCCCCTTGGAAGAGTGCCATTCTTCACACTGACGGTTATCGATGATGGGTACGTCCACTACTTGCAGCGGTTTGGGTCGCACTCGAGAACCTGGACACCAATGAGATTGATACATTACATTATTCAACTTGGTCACCTGACAATTTACTTCCTACTTTCATATAATTTAACTTAGAAAGTTACTATAGCCTCGAAATATTTAGTGCATAATAAAGGCGTGCCGTGTGTATAATAGAAGAAGTGATATAATAATAAGTTTTCCCCGATTGAGCTGAAGAACAGGATATATGGTTTGGAAGGTATAGTTATTGGGATGCTTTTTGTGGGGCTTTAGGAGGGAGCCACCTACTAATTGCGCTTAATATCATGAGCACTTGAAGTACTGGACCTGCTTGCATAGCTCCCCAACCGGCAGCCCAGGCGTACTCGCCCAGGAAGTCGTCTCCCTTCTCCGGCAGGCAGATGGGTGAGATGTGCGGCTCGTAGGGCACGTACCGGTCCAGCCGGAGCACGGCCACATCGTATCGGTCAGCCTGCGGCGTGAATTTGAAATATGGATGGACGTGGATTTCAGAAACGCCCACCTGGATTGGCGAAAGTGGTTCCGCGTCCGAGTTCAATGAATACTCGCCCAGTGTTATCTTTACTTGCTCCGGCTTGGCCCTAATTTAAAGTTAACGTTTAAAAACTTAATTTATTAGGTATTTCAAAAAGATATTTACCTGGCAACACAGTGACCTGCCGTGACTACAAAATAATTGTTGAGCAAAGAGCCACCGCAACGACTCGAACCGATCCGGATATAGGCCTTTAAAAAAGTGAAATAAAGTTTTTGTTTACAATGGAGCAATAAAAAAAATCCCATTATTTAAAATGAGGACAAATTATAAATTGAGTGAGAAAAACTTTCGCATCTTCAGTCGACTTTATCGGCGAAAATTTTCTCCAAATTTTATAGACTATAAATAAAGAGTTTTACTACATCTCACCTGCCAGGGAAAGGTACCGAAACCGGCTTCATCACCTCCGACGATACGTCTTTGAGCAGTATCGGATCTCTGCAGTGTCTGCCCACATTCTATATCAAAACAGAAAACAAAAAAGCCATCCTCTTTGTTAGGTTTAAATCAAATTAATTTTTAAAATCGTCTTTTTGTGCAATGATGAAAGGTGCAGAGTCTGGATTAGTCAGCTTTTTTCACGTGATAATGATAATTTTTTTAAAGAGTTTGTGGATGGATGGACGGATGGAACGTGTACGTGTGTGACAAGTGTGTGTAGTACGTACGGGCGTCACTCCGGACGGGTCCGTACAGCACGTCCGGATGCTCCAGGGCGTCCACGTATGGAGTGGGTGGAGTTGGGCTGATACCCGGCCGATGGCAGCAAGCGAAGAGAAATCCGCCGCAGCTCTTCTGGATGAGACCTCCCGTGAGCCAGCAGAGAAGGAAGAATTCGCAGGAATCCGTGTAGCAGATCTTGGAGTCCCCGAAAAAGATTCGCCGATTGTTCTCCGTCACTTTTTGAAAGGGGACCAGGCAGGATGATGAGGATATTGTTTTTTGTGTATGTGAGATTTCAAAACAAATACTAATCTTCTAAAAAAAACCTTCACCTACTAAATTACATATTTTTTTAGGCTATATTAAAAAAACCGCATCTTCCTAAAGAAGGTGATATGCCTGTTATTAGGCCTACTGACATCCTTTTCTCGAATGTAGCATCATACTTCACGGTCGACGGAACAAATTGATATTGTCTGGAACAATACCCGTAATAAGGAAAGAAAAGAATTATAAACAATTTGGTCTATAGCGGCGTATCTTCTTTTCAGAAATATTAGGCGTTTCTTTTTTTTTTCTCTTCTCAAATCAACGACAGAAGAAAGTAAGGATATCATGCCGTATTGTCACCCTACATCCTGTCAACTCTTTCAAGTAGATTATGACCCACTTTCCCTCCTTCAGTCAGGTGATATATATAATTGATTGAGTAATTTAAAAAAAAATCATAGGTGCAGCACAAAAACAATATTTCCCTCAATAGTCACGTCAGTCCTGGTGCAGTTTTTATTATTTCTATTTAAAAAACGATCACTATTTTCATGACCTAAATAACGACTCACCTTCATTTCCGCGCGGTGATTGAAAACGCGGCGGGCCTTGGAAATTATTGCTGGGTGGAGGCACGGAAATGTATGGCTGAAGTGCCGGAATATTTTGTGGTAATCCTCGTTGCTGCTGTTGACGAATCTGTTGAAGTGACATCGCTTGCGGTGGAGGCGGTCGGTTCCTGGCCATTTGCGCTAATCGAACCATCGTCTGCGGATCCCGAAACTGTCGAAAGTCCATCATTCTCTTCATGAGAGTGGAATCATCACTTGCATTCGCCATCAGTCTCGATGGATCGAACTGAATGTCGAGTAATTCTCTTAAATTTGCCATCACCTATAAATTGGTTGATTAATAAATGGTTTAAGTGTATTTAAAAGAGTTTTTTTTTACCTGTTCTTGATCTACTGGTGGTTCTTGCTGCGGGATAGAAGGATCAATCTGCTGGCATCGAACTGAATTTGCGATCATAATCACGAAGACGAACGAGAAAGAGGTGCCGGTAAGCATCCTGTCGGTTTCGTGATGATCCTGTACAGACAAAAAGAAAGTTGTGGTCTTTAAAGGGTCGCGTCCTCGCCGCAAGGGCTCAGTTCGAAGGGGAAAGCACGACGGCGAGTACGACCTCTTCGTGATCGATAACTTTCTCCCCTTTTTTTCTATCTCTCTCTCCCCTCAGCCTTCCCCACAGAGTTATGAGGATGAAAATAATTTCATACGAGCGCGGAATGAAAGAAAACTAGGTCAAACCCCAAAGAAGAAGAAAGAATAGATGACACAGTTCCAGGCCGCCTAAAGAGCCCAGAGGGGCGTTAAAAGAGAAAACAACGAAGACTTCTTCTTCTTCTTCTCCATCTTCTTCTCTTTTTACGGGCAACAACTTTCTCCTTTCTTTCTCCAATGCTCTGCGGATGGCTGCCTTTTTATTTCTTTCTTTCCTTCCTCCCACTATATCTTTCCTCCATGCGCTGCTCGCAGAAATCCCTCACTCATATCCCAACAGGTGGTCTTCTACTTAGACGATTGTGATATATAGGCTAATTATGCAGCACCTGAATCACATATCAGGACGACGATACATAACCCACTGTCATACTTACACGTTGAAGGAGGAGGATGAGCTACTCTGGATTACAAATGAGCTGGCGGTTCTAGATGAAAATGGCAAGCTTGTCGTCGGTTAACAGATATTAAATCAAGGACCACATCCATAGAGTCTAGCCATTTAGATCAATCGTTCTTTATTTGAAATTGTAAAAAAGAAAAATCCGATTCACAGCCGTCGCACTGCTGTTGTTGTTATTGTCCGTAGCGGAATGTTTTCAGCGTAACGTCTAGGACGAGCGCCGACGAGCGACTGGAGTCTAAAGCTTACCGCCTTGGTATACTGGCTAGATGTGTGTGGGACTACTCTCTATGGAAGAAGAAGAAGAAGAAAAACTTTCTTCTTTCCCCATTTTCTCCGCCAAGCGGGCTGGTCCCCCCTTCATATCGTTTCTCTCTCGCTTAGCTGAAATCAACCGTATCCTGTTCCTGACGAATCTATCGAGAAAGAAACAACAGCAGCAGCAATATACTCTCGAAAGAGAAAGTGTCTCGATATCTATCGGAAAAAAACTTTATTATTATATATCCTCATCGATGACGAGGAAAAAACCTTGGGTAAAATTGTTATATTATTTTGAAACACATCACTTTCACCGCTACTAAAAATGGATTTAATAATATTGTTGTCGCGATTGGCACACGGTGGTGATAAACAGTTCGACCTGAATTGAGAAATGGTTAAACAGCTGCAGCACAATCACATATTATGCTAATCCAATCATTTATATGATTTTTTTTTTATGATAGAGAAAGGTTTCGGAAATATATGTGAATAAGATGACTGCCGATTGTACGACCTACTTTTATAAGCGCTCACGCTATATCGTTTTCTTTACTCGGATATGAATAATCATACATTTGTCTCCATAGATCACTAAAAGTATAGAAACGTGGGATACATTAGGGCATTAAAAGATTTCACTTAGTGTTTTTTTAAATGTGGGCCGTTTGTTAACTGATAACTGGATAACTAGGTCGTCACAAATATTCTTCTATCATCTAGGCATGCTTGAAATTCTTGAGCCTGATGTTGGAACTTGATTAAAAACTCTGCTTTTATTAATAGAATCAAGTTTATTCGATGCTCCTCCTACTTTATTCTCGTTTTATTGTCCAATGAATCAGACCACGAGAAAATGTCTATTCTGTCATCCCATACAGTCATCCCATACATACCAAAGTTTATATTGAATAGACTGTGAATATTGAAAGACCTGAAACTTGAAATCTATCGGACAACGATTATTGGACGACGAAATAAGTAGATCGTCGGTGAAAGGCCGGTTTTCTTCTATACACAGCGTACAACAGCGACAAAGATAGAAATGGAATTCCCAATTTCACTTTTTGCAAGCCGAGCGCATCCGATTCATTTTGACGAAGGAAGCGAAGCCCATTTAAAATAAAAATTGCATAACAAAGATGAAAATTTTCCTTTAGAACAAGAGAGGGAAATCATCCAAGTATTTAGGTGAAAACAGCATGTATATGTACATTTTAACATATCATTATATGATCTATAGGAGGGCCCCCTCTTGCGTGTCTCAGAGTTTTTTACAGCAAAGCACGCATATTTCTTGTTACCATCATCAGTACGAATTCGGTTTTTCCTTTGGCTGAAATAGTGGAGAAAGTCGCTTTCTCCTCTCCGCCAGCAGCGACAACGAATCTCACCTAGCTCTCCGCCGTCTACCCATTATCAATTTAGACACAACACTCTCTCATTTCTGTCGCGCACTTTTTAAAAACAGATTTTCGTTTGTTTCTAAATTACATTTTCAGCAGTTTGAAGAAAAAGGGTGAAAGCTAATGCTGCTTTTCTTTCATTTTTTATAGAGACATCGATGTTCTTCTAAAACAAACTTTGAGATTGAGTTAGAAGCGCGGGCGACTCATTTCACCTACATTTTATAAACAGTCCCATGCAAAACGGAACTTTCTCTCCTTTCTCCTTGCATTGGTATATCCGAAAACCCACACTAGAATAAAGAGAAGAAAAATGGAGCCCACAATACCGGTTGTTTTTTTGCCGCATCATCATTATGTACATTTCCCCCGATGTAATAACAATACTGTCCCCGCGCTTTTTTCATTTTTTCTCCGAGAAATGTTTTCACTTGCTCATTGCGCAAACCGGCGTGCTGTGCGGTGAGCACGGAGATAATTATTTTCCTTTTAAGGGGCTCATTAAAAAGCTAACAGTGGTAGCTCATTTTGTTGTTTCCTTGTATAGACTAATGCTTGTTCCTCATTTCTCCATACAATTTAAAAAATAGTAATCGATTCCTACTTGGAATGTCGATACCTAATTATACCGTATTGAAGCAATCAGCTGAGTAGCAGACGTCTTCAATGTTGAGAGGAAGACAGGAAAACTGAAAAGCTGATTTGTTTTTTGTTTACAATTTTAGGTCAGATCAGTCAATTGTTTCATATATCACGCGGAATAAATTAGACTAGCAGCCGATAAAATCAATGAGCCACAGAAGCACTATTGAAAATTAAAATGCTGTGTTTTGAATGTAGTTAACAGGTCATGCTGTTGAATTCGCTTTCCCGGCCCGTTTTCAGTAGCATTAGTTGCCAATCCAGGAAGCAGTATACAGCAGCAACAGCTCGTTATCTCCGACCTTTGTTATCAGCCACTTCTATTCCCATTTGTGATACTAAAAGAAACTTGAGCTTGACAGTAGCAGACATGAGTTCGTCCTCCTCTCGGTTTGTCTTGGCTGACAAGTATAAAGGCCTGGAAAAAAATGTCTGGTAATTACTTAATTTTAAAATATTTTATTTCTGTTATATATTCTAATTATTCTTTTTAAAAACATCTTTATAGGGTTGAGTTCATTGACCTTGCCCTGAAACATAAGCCACTCAATCTTGGCCAAGGTTTGAAACTAATGCTTAATCAGTTGTACATATGAATTTAACTTATAATTTATTCAGGTTTTCCGGATTTTGCTCCTCCAAAACATGTCACTGATGCCCTCAATGATGTTGTCAAGGACAGCAATGTTCTATTACATCAGTATACAAGAGGATATGTAAGTTCCAAAAAATTGCTACTCTTTCTAATTATTAATGTACTAATCAAATTGTTTCTAGGGTCATCCACGTCTGATCCAAGCTTTATCCAAGCTCTACAGTCAGCACATAAACAGAGTCATTAATCCAACAACTGAAATTCTTGTGACTGGTGGTGCTTATGAGGCCCTTTTTTGTTCCATCATGGGTTGCGTCAACTCTGGAGACGAAGTTATTATTATTGAGCCCTTTTTCGATTGTTATGAGCCCATGGTTCGACTAGCCGGTGGAACTCCAGTCTTCATACCACTTCGCCCCGTATAACAACTTAATTTTTGCTCACTTAAAATTGCTCTATATATATGTATATTTATCATCGTAAATGACAGAAATCATCAGGAGCTGCCCATTCTTCTGATTGGGCACTGGACGAAGAGGAGCTGGCTTCGAAATTCAACAAGCGTACTAAAGCCATCATCGTCAACACGCCAAACAATCCATTGGGCAAAGTTTTCAGCCGTAAAGAACTGGAATTTATCGGAGACTTGTGCAGAAAGTGGGACGTTCTCTGTATTATGGACGAAGTGTACGAGTGGTTGGTCTACGAACCCTATCAACACTTTCGGATGGGTACAGATTGATTAGAAACACCATTTCACACTTGTTTAATGCTTTTCTAAATTTTCTCGTTATTTTTAGCTTCAATTCCGGAAATGTGGGATCGAACTATTACTATTGGATCAGCTGGAAAGACGTTTAGTGTCACCGGCTGGAAATTAGGCTGGGCATACGGACCGAATCATTTGATGAAGAATCTATTTGTGGCCCATCAGAACGCTCTTTACACGTGCGCTACACCAACACAGGAAGCTGCGGCCCGTGGATTGGAGATTGAACTGGAACGTTTGGGCACGGAAGAAAGTTATTTCAAATCTTTGGCTAAAATGTTGGAGTCGAAGCGAGATTTCATGTCCAAATTTTTGGTAAACTATTTCTCATTTCATAGATGTCGAACCTTATAACATTTTTATTTATTTAGATGGATGTCGGTATGAAACCAATTATTCCTGAAGGAGGGTACTTTATGCTTGCGGATTGGTCCGCTCTTGGTATTAGGAAATGAAAATTTAGAAAATGTATAATAACTTTAATGACTTTTAACTTGAATAGAATCCCATGTAGACCTAAGCGAGAAAAAATATCCCGAAAAGGACTATTGTTTCGTGGAATGGCTAACTCGAGTGAAAAAACTAGCTGGAATACCCCCCTCTGCCTTTTATTCCGCTGAGAATAAATCTCTGGGGGAAGATTACATTCGATTCTGCTTCATTAAAGTAAGCAAAATGCTTTATTTTTACAATTTACTGAACTTAAAAAAAATCCGTATTTCATAATTATTTTAGGAGGATTCCAACTTGGAGAAAGCTGAAACTATTCTTAAAGAGTGGAAAAAGTCTATGTAGATTCCGAAAGTGTATTATATAAACGGCAAAAATATAAATATAAATTGCTATGTTATCAGTAATTGATGGGCAGCCAAAATTACTCTCATCTAGGTCTTAATAATAGAGGAAGGAGAAGGGAAATTCCAAAGGAAAGTGATTAGAAAACGATAGAGAAATGATGTGCAAAGACCACGAGACTCATCTCTTTTGATGCGGATCCAAGGGAGAGTGAACATTCGACCCATAGCAGTTTACAATCATTTATAATAATAATAACCGTTGCAATATTTTCCCTTTTTTCCAAAGCTTCCTTTAAAAAAATCATCATCACTTTTTCCGTTTCACTTTTTTACTGTCATCCGTCGGTAAAAAGCGTTCATGGTGGAGGAAATTAGATTTTTACGGGGGATTTTACAATGTTCTGTAGACAGTTTTATCATTTTTATTATATTTGCTTTCTTTTATAATAACAGAAAGCTATTTTTAAACTAGTTCGAACAAAAGACGGTTTCAGTCATCGCGGAACTTTTTACATGGTCAATTAAAGGTTATTGGCTTGAGCATTGAATCGCCGACTTTTTTTTTATTGCTGGTATTATTATTAAATTTTATAAATTAAACTTATTTTGCAAGTCTTAGGCGCGAACTATAGGAATGTTAACAAATTTACAATTCCTTAAAAAAAATAGTTATCATGGAAATTATGTCCGAATGTGTGATTTTTCTTACGTTTGTTTTCCTCATATTATGAAAGAAAATTTTGGAATGTCACATGATGTAGTAACGTAATTCTTAATGTCGGCATCTCGTGATTCGTGCCGGTTTCCGCGTTTTTTTTTAAACCTTCCTTCTTTGGTGTTGCATATGTGTTCGATGTATTATTAGGTCATCGTTACGCTTAGCAGACGAAAAAAATATTTTACTGCTGTTTTGGTGCTGTTCATGCGTTATACAGGTCCACTGATTTATATACTGTAGTATTTTCGTATAGAAATACCAAAATACGGACTATTTGAAATAGCTAAGCTAAACAACAGACCTAACAGTTAATAACAAACAACTTAATATTTTACTTGATTCCTAACTATCAGGGTGACAGCGGCACATAACCTCAAACAACGCGAAAGGTTCAAAATGTTATTACGATTTGATAGTGGCAACAAACGATAAAGTGGTTATCTTTGGCAAGACTGTAAATGAAGTCAGATAGCCAACTGATATCGTTTTAAATCAATTTGTTTGCATCCGATTAAAATATAGTGCTCCGAAGCTCCGGTAAAAGTTTAAAACATTTTAGAGCCTCATAACATTCCTGGGCTTTATCACCATGAGCTTTCAGAATAAGTTTGGCATAGCTGACAAGTATAAAGGTTTGGAACAAAATGTGTGGTAAATATATCTTTCAAAATTTTCATTTTAAATGCTAAAACATAATTCATTATACCAATTTGATGTAGGGTTGATTTTATAGAGTTAAATGAAATGCACCAGCCACTTAACTTAGGCCAAGGTATATTTACATAGCTATCTGACACTAATTATATTCCCATTCAAATACTTTTTGAAAAGTTATGTAATTATTGCAAAATTTAGGTTTCCCGGATTTTGCTCCACCTAGACATGTGACGGATGCACTATCTGAAGCACTCTCAGAGAACAACTTAAGTATTCATCAGTACACTCGAGGCTATGTAAGAAACCATAATCATACGTTCATTGAATTTTAAAAAAAAAATTTTAACTATTTAATTCAATTTCTAGGGACATCCGCGTCTCGTTCGAGCCTTATCAAAACTTTACAGTAATCTTATCGGGCGTGATATTAATCCAGAAAAAGAAGTCCTCGTGTCTGGGGGAGCATACGGAGCTCTACTGTGTTCCATCATGGGCTGCATCAATTCAGGTGATGAAGTTATCATCATTGAGCCGGCTTTTGATTGCTACGAGCCTATGGTGCGCTTGGCAGGTGGCACTCCTGTTTTCATTCCTTTGCGGCCAGTAATTAATTTAAATTATACCATTTTATCTTATTGTACGTAATGACGGATTTTAATCCATAGAAGTCATCCGAACCAACCCATTCTTCCGACTGGATTTTAGATGAGAAAGAATTTACTTCCAAATTCACTAAGCGGACTAAAGCCATCATTATCAATACGCCGAACAATCCATTAGGTAAAGTTTTCAGCCGTAAAGAATTAAAATTTATTGGAGAGTTGTGCCAGAAATGGGATGTCCTTTGCATCATGGACGAGGTGTACGAGTGGATGGTTTACGAACCCTACCAACACATTCGAATGGGTACAGATTGATTAGAAACACAATTGAAATATCCAACACATACATAATCATTTTCTTTCCTTATATTCTTAAATTATGAAAGCTTCTTTACCTGGAATGTGGGATCGAACAATCACAATTGGATCAGCTGGAAAGACATTTAGTATCACAGGCTGGAAACTAGGCTGGGCATATGGTCCAAGTGCTCTCATAAATAATGTTTTCGTAGCTCATTATAATTCAATTAAATGCTGCTACACTCCTGGACAGGTTGGTCGTAGTCTTATAAAAAAAATTCTATTTAAAATTATTTTGCCTAATGTGTTGAAATAATTCAGGAGGCTGTGGCAAGGGCTCTGGAAATGGAAATAACTTTATGGGATAGTCAGAGTGGCTTCTTGAGATCACTGCCGAAAATGTTAGAAGCTAAGCGAGATTTCATGGCAAAATTTTTGGTAAGAAATCGCAGAAAATTGATTATCTTGAACTCAATTTTTGGGTTGTTTCAGATTGACGTTGGCATGAAACCCGTGATTCCCGAAGGAGGATATTTCATCTTAGCAGATTGGACTGCCCTTGGTATAATTTTTTAGCACTAGAAAGCATAATTAGTCTATTACATTTTATTATTACTGCGCATGATGGTAGAATCTCATGTGGACCTCTCAAATAAGAAGTATGCCGAGAAAGATTACTGCTTCGCGGAATGGCTCACGAGGGTCAAGAAACTGGCCGTCATTCCACCATCTGCTTTTTATTCTGCCGAGAACAAGCACTTGGGCGAACCATTTATTCGATTATGCTTCATTAAAGTAATCATATTTTTAAAATCAAGTGCTTTCATGTTTCTAATATTTTGTTTGTATTCAACAGGAAGATGAAAAATTAAATAAAGCAAAAGAAATATTGGAGAAATGGAAGAAAACTATGGCATAAGTTGGTATATATACCTTGTTTATTGCCCAATAACCTAAAATGACTTATCACTAAGTAAATATTCTTATCTACTTTCCAAGATTTGAATATGCCGCTTCTGCGTACCTGCTTAAAAAAACGGACTGGCAACGCCGCGTGTTTAAAGGGCTCCTGCACACAACAAGAAAAATGGTGCGAGAAAGCTGAAAGCAGGAAGTGAAGTGGGCTACCTGTTGCGGTGCATTCAAGAGAAAACGTCTCTGCTCTTTCGTATTGTTGACTTCCCCTACTTAGAGTCATTTTGTTTTTGTGTGCAAGTGTACTGCCTGTGGAATGATTCTCCATCGTTACTATACATGCAAAATATACTTTGCATGATAAATATTCAACAAGTTACGTGTATGTCACTTCCGCCTGCGTCGACCTTACCTTGATGTTTTAATATTATTCTCGTGACAAATGAAGAAAACCAGTCGCCAAAGACTTGGAAGCCAATCTGAGAACATTTTCTTTCTCTCCTCTGTCTGTGCAAGTTCGAGATGAGTGGGGGATCATCCAATAGCCTCCTTCAGCGATGAACATCGATGGAGACAGCAATCAGGTATGATAAAAATAAGTTCCATAATAATAATATGTTCTTCCTTCTTTCAATGAATTTTCATTCATTCCAATTACAATGTAAAATAGCACCTTCAATTCTAGTTTTCTTTGTAAGGAAGAAATAAGAGTTCATAAATAATGGCAATTAAAAGAGAATAAAAAATTAAGGACGGCCTCCGTCGTGCTGGTCTCGAAAGAAGAAGGGTTGCATGTACAAGGATGGTATGCCGTCCTGGCGTGGGAAAGTAGGTTAGGGGCCAGCAGCATGAAAAGTCCGCTAGCGGCTGCCAGCCACTTCCTCTCTCTCTCACCGTCAAACCATCTGCCGGCTTTCAGATGCGTTTTATTTTTCTGTACTCTTCATCGACGACGATGCGGTCATTTGATTCGGACCACTGAGCGGGCAAATTCCGCATCTTGTCCTTCGAATTTTTACGTCTTTCAATATCTTCAAACTGGTTCCCAAAGATGCTCTTATATAGTAATGAGATAGTATATATCGATTGCGTGATCGTATTCATTAAATAATTTATGTACAATGCGAGTAGTGATTTTGCACGCTAGGAATGTGGTTTACGTTTTTCTCTCACAAATTCCGCATTTATGAAATACAGTATAAATAGGTCGCCCTTGGAAGCTTGTATCCCAACAAGGAATGGGTGTAGCCGTGTTATAATCATTAATTTTTCTATCGTGTTGCATCTCATTAGCTCCCGACGTGGCGACTATGGGGCGAAGAAAGAACTGATGGAGCCGTCTATGCAGTCTATTTGAAGAAAGTTCGCTACCATGTCCCAAGCAAAGCCATCAGCGTAATTATCATTCATTTTCATAAAAATTATATTTCCCATCATATTGTAATAAATTTTTGTTATGAACAGGATTCAGAAGATGATATTTCACACTTGGAATGGGAGACGGTCCGTGTGCGACTCATCAAGGCCGGCACGCTGGAAAAGCTGGTCGAGTCCCTGGCCTCGGATACCGGCGAGCTCGAATCGACTTACGTCAACGTCTTCCTCGCGACGTATCGCTGCTTCAGTACGGCGGACCAAGTGCTCGAACTCATCTCAAAGCGTTATGCCGACCTCAATAAGCCCACCGTCTTGGAATCCGTCCGCCTTCAGCACAAAAAGTAGGTTCATTCTTCCATGTCAAAAGACCCAAGTTATTTCAACGATTTTTGCCAATTTTTTCTTTAGGACGTTAAGAAGTACTTTGCATGTTTGGTTGGATGCTTTCCCGGAAGACTTTCGTGACCCGCCGGATTACCAGTTGCTCAACCAATTCCTCGACTTTTGCGAGCGCCAAGCCAAAGACACGGAGCTCCACTTTAAAGTCAAGCACCGAATGGAGCGTCTTATTAAAAATCCAGAAAGTCTTCTTCCTTCACTGCCCATCTTGGATCGCTCTTCACCCAGTAGTAAACGTATCCTGCATCACCACAATTCAGAGCTATCCTTCTCTCCGGATGCTGCTTCCTCACCTGCCGGTTTGTTGAAGAACGGCCGCAGCTCTTCCTTGGGCAACGGCCTCTCTCTCAGCCTCTGCCCAGCTGACCTCAACGAGTCCGGCCTTCATGCAGCATTTCTAGAAATGTCGGAAAGGCTCATGGCTGAGCAGCTTACTCGATTTGATACCGTAATTCTTATTTCTACATAGTTAGTTTCTTTATAGCGAATCCCGTTTTTGTGTGAATATTTTAAGCCATAAAGTTTCTGTTCATAATATGATTGATTATCACTTTAAAGGAGCTGTTCAAGCGAGTAATTCCGCATCAGTGCCTCGGTGCCGTTTGGTCCCGGAGAGAAAAAATCGGTAGCGGAGTAAGAGGAGGATCCAGAATGACGGAAGCCTGGACTGTGGCTGCAACGGTGGAGCAGTTCAATGCCGTCTCTTACAGGGTCATCAGCACCATTCTTTTAGGCGGTTCTTTACTCCTTAGAGCCCGCATTGCGGCCAAGTGGATCGACGTGGCTCAGGTTGTTATTGAAATTACCCGGAGGAGTTATATTAATAAGTTTCTTAACGTAAATTTAAATCTTTTTATAGGAGCTCCGGGTGTTGAAAAATTTCTCATCTTTGAAGGCCATCATTTCAGCTCTTCAATCAAACCCCATTTATAGGCTCAAACATATATGGGCTAATATTCCCAAAGAAAAGGTTTGGATGTTTTATTGCTATTATTGAATTGCTTTTATTATAGTATTACATTTATTATTAGGTTGAAGTGTATGAAGAATTGGCCCGAATTTTTAGTGAAGAAAATAATCAATCAGCCCAAAGAGAACTTTTGATGAAAGAAGGAACAGCAAAGGTAAAATTTTACATTAAAAAATAAAATAAAATAAAACTCAATTTGGACATGCTTGTTATTTAAAAATCTAGTTTGCCGAAACTGCCGGAGAGAATGACAAACAAATGCAAAAGGTCATTCAAAAACAGGCTAGCCATTCGAATGTAAGTTGCTAAATACGACGAATCTTGAGGAAGAAACCTGTTTTTTTGTTTACCTTCAAGTATTACATAGAAATTTCTCTCTTTGCTTTTTATCACAGTTGATCAGCCACGGGACGATTCCGTATTTGGGAACTTTCCTCACCGACTTGACGATGATAGGTACATAACAACTTTGTGTTGTCATAAACCGGTACTTTTTTGTACTCAATGTTTACTTTTTCTCTCACAGATACTGCAATTCCGGACATGACGTCCGAAGGCCTCATCAATTTTGACAAGCGACGTAAAGAATTTGAAATCTTGGCTCAAGTAATTTTTTTTCCAACCAAATATTGGAATTTGTATATTCATTTTATTTTTTCCTATAGATAAAACTGCTTCAGGGGGCTGCCAACTCGTATCAGATCGTGGCAGATCCGCGTTTTGAGCGATGGTTTGAATCTCTGACGGTATTGGACGAGCAAGAAGCGCACGAGCAGTCTTGCAACTTGGAACCAATCTCTGGCAGCGGAGGTGGCGTCAATTCGGCTCGCAATAGTGACAAATTCCAGCGCCGGAAACCGGTTTCCGCTCACCATATGGGACACCGGAAGAACGGTACTATAATACCTACTTAAATGCCGAAAGCATTTAGAACATTTTATAGTTATAAAAGAGCTCAACATCCTCTCTGGATTTCAAAAGAAAACTTAGATGAATCATTGGGATTTTACGGGGGATTGCCGCTCTAATGGTGTGTCACTTTCATTGTAGATTCGATTGCAAGCACGTCCAGCAGCTCAAGCAGTCAGTTTCTATCCGAGCTGGATAGCAGTAATCCGGCGAACACTGCTCATCACAGTGCCGGTGCTGCTAGTGCAGAAACGGCCTCCTTGGAACAGAAAATGTTCAGTACCCACCTCTCATCTTCGTCTAGCAGCTCATCATTACCGTCCTTGGATGTCTCGGTCAGTTCTAGCGGTGCCCAGTCTCAAGCTACACCGGGAAACAGTTCTAAGGCTGGCAGCCTGCCGCGCGGTATCACTCCGCCTTATAGTGTTAGCCCGATGAGAACACCAGACTTTTACGTCATTCGTGTGTCAATATCCACTTCATGTAAAGAAACGGAAGGCATAAACTTGTACAAAAGTATCATGGTCAGGTAATGAAACTATTTTATTACTTAGATATATCTTTTATTTTAAGTTCTTGATTAATTTTTTTCCTTTTTGATGTTAGCAATCACGAGCGGAGCCCTCAAGTAATCCGCAATGCAATGGCTAAACACGGCCTCGAAGGGAATCCAGAGGATTTCACTTTATCTCAAATTCTTCCGAAAGGAGGTAAGTTCAATTTTTAAAGTTTACATCTCATTACATTAATCAATCATTATTTCGCTCAACAGTTGAGATGGTTTTACCTCCAAACGCCAATGTTTACTACGCAATCAATACCAGTTGCGATCTGAACTTTGTTTTGCGACCTAAAAGCGATTCCAGCCTATCCAGTGCTCAAAGTTCACCCGGATCCGCTTCTATAGGTCCTATTGTTGGAAGAAGTAGTGGCGCTAGTAGTGGCACTCCCGGACGTCCACGACTTCGTGAGGCTTCCGGAACTAAGGAAGCACTTAAAGCTCGCAAAAAAATCCTCTCTCTTGGTCTTTGAACAAACTTTTCCAACCAATGAAACTCATTTTTCTTGATTGTTTAATTATCGCAATTCCTTTTTTTTCTGTGACACATATTCCAGTGTGATACGATTATTTTTTTTACAAATTGTTTTATATATGCTGTCCATATTTCATATTATCTCAATCAAAACCACATGATGTCTCAACTTTTTGGTGTTATAATAACAAAGTAATCTTTCATTCTTATGCAGCAATATTGTTTATATTATCACTCTTTTCTGTATATCAAGGAGTGTTTTTTAATTATCGTCCTGACTTTTGAATGCGTTTCTCTTAGCTAAACTTACTCTCGAAACATTTGAAACAAATAATTGCGATTATGAGCAGTTGTTGACGGTGCAACTTATTGTTTACACCCATGAAAAAGTGTTAATAAAAATTATAACATGCCATTTAAATATTTATTTTTATTGTTTCACAAAATTCTGCAAACCTGATAGGCGGGTAATGCATTAAAGAGTAGAGTATGAGAGGCGTATGATGTCATGAAACGGGAATCACCCCACGGGATACCCTTTTTAAAAAAAGAAACGGTAGTGTTGCTCTCACCACGAACAGGCCGAGCTCGGTATCTGGAAAATAGTGCAAGGGGAGCCATCTGCTGATTCTTTATAGAAGTTGATCGGAGAGTCCATTTTGGCCCTTTTTGTTATGATCATCAACATGCGGTAAATTCTGCGTTTTTTGTCACAGTCTAGTAGACGCTTTCTTCCTTTGGAACCCATTTTCTGACTTAAATTTAACTCTTCTTCTCAGTCAATGTTTTTATTAGTTTTGGGTTGAAGTTTTGATATGTTAATCAGGCTCTGGTGACACCACTATGGAGGACATTAGTAGCACGGCACTAGTCACAGTCCAAGCTTATCGTAACATAGCCGCCGACTCAACAAAGAGAGGAACACTCATTCAGGTTTGATATTTCCAAAATCTGGGTCTGTCACCTAGTTTAACTGTTTTATTTTTTCTAGGATGAAACTAGCATACAGTTCCTGGCCTATGTTTTGGGAGAGAAAAACACAGAAGTCGTCAGGCTGGCCCTGGTAAGCCTTCTTTCTTCAATTTTACATAATTGGTGACTCATCTTTTTCTTTATTCATCCAGGAAACTCTCAAGCTGCTCTCTGATACTCCTCGGCATCGCCAAAAGCTTGCTTCAGTCTTTGGAGTACTTGGTAAATGTTGATCACATATTACCTCTTATTGCTTTGTTCTTACCTCTATTTTTTATGATTTTGTATAACGATGGTACTCCTTTTGCAGAAGCACTGCAAGCCACAGCAGATTGTGTGGAGGAGTTTGGAGAAGATATAGCTAACATGGCTGCTGAAATATTTACTGCTCTGTAATTGTTAACTCAATGATAAAACTAAAAATACCTCTACTTACATTTTTATGTATTCCAAATTTCAGAAAGTTCACCAAGAATGCAGGGCACAAAAAAGTGCAACCTGCTAAGCCAATTGAAAAGGTCCAAGTCCAAGTTTCAACTGAAGAACTCCCTGCTGATGAAGAGGGACTCTTTGGGGCCCTTGATAGCTCTTCCCATAGCAGTGATAAAGGTCACCGTTTCCTCAAGTACAACTCCAAAGCAAAGACCATCTCCATTCAAGTGACAGGCCTAACCACTCAGGTTTGATTTCAGCTACTAATATTTTAATTTCCTTATTCAAACCTAAATTTTTACACAGGAGGATCGCGAACTATTGGAAAGGCAGCTCATTAAAGTGCAAGGCGTTATCTCGATTGTATTCGATGCCAACAATTCACGTGTCACCCTTCGTTCGCGTCCAGATTTGAGCGTCGAGGCCGTCGGCCAAGCCGTCCGCAAAACACAAACGATGCGGGCCTACTTGGTAGGCAAGAACGAATTGGGCGAAGAAACGCTGAAATCCATCGGAGAGTCTCACGCGGACGATGACGGTAATTTATCACAAACTTAAAAGGCGAAATTGTAACCTATTGTTAAGTAAATTGAGCCCATTTACGTAGTTATAAAAAATGTGTGTAATTTAGTCGACACCAAAAATATTATCCGGGAATTTATTTTGTAAATTAGAGAGAAAGTCGGACACACCTTTGCCGGATTATCTGCCCGAGGACGATATCACGTCAGAAAAATCAGATAAAGCTGTCGCTCCACACGGACTAACGGAAGCAGCGACCAACTGGATCAGTTCGGCGGCCACTTTTCTCCAGCGTTCCTTCTACTGGTGAATTTTGAATCAGAAGAGGCAAAAACAAACCTCCGTTTACATTAACTTCTCTATCTCTCTTTATAAAAACAATTTTTATAGCAGTAATAATAAAGCATAAAGTCGAAAGTTTTTCGGTCGTACTCGACGTATAACTGTATCGCTGTATCGCTTTCCTCCTTATTTTTTTCTAAATACCCTTTCCTCTCTCATCTTTCGCAAATTCAATTAAGTTTTTTTGCTCCTCCTATTTTCTCTTACAGGAGGAGCATAGTTCAATTTGTGGTCGTATTGAGTTTAAATTATGATGTGGAAAAAGAGAGATGCTGATTATTATAACTGTCACTGATATAATGATTCACCGCCATGGACAGGCATCAATATAGTTTCAATCTTTCGTGGTTTTTTATTACTTTCGAGAATTAATTCAAGTTAAGAGTAAAATTCATTATGGATTTGGGTGTATTGGTGCATATTGGCAAACTTTTTGTGATTTTGTTTTATGGTAAGTCCTACATTCTATATCTTCGCATATATATATTAACTAAATTTTGAAAAAAATGACTTAATAATCAAGTTATTTTAGAAATTTTCATTTTCCTTTCCATGCAGCAAGGTTAATGCGAGGTAAGATGGAATTCTTGCATGGCACTCGTGGATTGCTATTATTGTGGTTGAAATAGAAAATAAGAATTATTCAAAAAGTTATTTCTTAATGAATAGAGAAAAAAAATACTTACAGCTTAGGGCTTGGTAGAGCCATAGCGAATACTTGAACGCTTTCGAGAGCATCGGAATTGTCGCAAATAATGCGAGACAGTTTCACTTTCCGGAGCTCGTTTAATTGATCTTTCATTAAATGACCATAAACTCATTATTTATTCCATGTAAAAATTTTACATTTTAATACCTGGAGTAAAGGATGATGGCCATCCATCGTTTTCGTACCAGAAACGATCACCAAAACGAAGATTCCTGAATCCTTCAGCCATGATACAAGAGAAAACTGGTCCAGCCATCGAACCCTTTTTGTGAATTTCTGAAATTCCACCGGACCACAAGTCAATATCGTCTGGAGTCTCGTAAACCTGAGCGTAGAGACTCAAGGTTTCGTTAGGGAAAACTCCCCTAAGATCTTCCCAGCGATCGGCTCTTCCGAGACCGCAGTACTCGCGGAAGGTGTTATAGCTTGGCACTCCGTGTTCACGACCGCGCTGGATGTTACGGGAAGCCAAATCGTGACCAAAGTTCAAATCTGGTGGCCGGAAAAGTTGAGTCGTCACCTAAAATGGATTCAAATGTTAACAGTTCTAGATTTAGATTGCGTTTTGAAATCATACTTCAGCGGTCATTGAATCATCAAGAGCTTGGGCAACTTGGTTAACCATTCCGGAATAGAATTGATCCAGAGCGCCCGGTTGTAAGGCCTCAAAAGGTCGGAAAAACTGGTCGCTCATTCGAATAGCACCTTGAAAAATTTAACTTGTTAGCCATCGTCTTTTAAAAAAAAGAATGTGAATAAATTTACTGATGAATTTGTTTGAGGCGCTCCAGCGTTCAATAGTTGGTGGAATAAGTGAATGACCAAAACGGTAAGCGGCCGCAAAGAAAGAGGTAGATAATGTTGCGTCGATTTTTGGGTTGTATCCTTTTAGGTATCCCTATAATCATTCCAAAAAAAGATTTGAGAGAATGTTCTACAGTAATTTTACGCCGACAAGTACCTCTTTAAGAGGAATGAGGTCGTGGTTTTCCATAACACTTTTGCCGAGCACTAAAGGAAGGAATTCATTGTATGTAATGTGCTGGACAATTGCAGCCATAATATGCCTTGTTTCCTATTTCATATAAGAAAATCAGAAATGAATAAAAAATTAAAATAAATGAATTTAAGTTGATAATACCTGGAAGAGGCGTTCATCGTCCCAATGAGGATTGACTGCTTCCAGCTCTTGTGCGATACGGTTGTGCTCTCTGAACAATAGAATGTGAATGCTGGTAAGTAGCATTTGCTGATTGGCACGAATGTCCCCTATAGATTTAATCTTTTTTATCCTTTTGCTCTGAATAACATTTGGAAAAAATTATACCAGTGAGGAAACAGAAAATATTTGGGTTGCCATCTCGATTGCACAAATCATCGGGATCATCAGTTTTAGGTGGAGGAAGATCCTTGAGTCCTTGTTTGCGTAGTGAAGGATCCGCACTCAGTCGGCCTCCTCTGAATGCGCGAAGAGATCTTGTCTGGTCTGGATTTAGACCATAGATATGGCTAGCATCTAGGTAAGTAGACACGACGTTCAGACCGCCTCGGGAACCTGAAAACGAATTGCATCATTAGATTTAATAATGGGCTACAATCTAGGGCACCAATCGTATATAAAAAAAAATGGATGCATGCCCCACTTTGTAATTTGATGGTTTCAAAAATGATTTGAAAATAATATGTCATTTTAAAAAAGACACTGCGGACACTTTGGAATTGTTATACTTTTACAAACGAAAGTAAAGTTCACTGTCATTTCTTTTCAAAAGCGAAAATGAAAGGGAATGATGACTCACGCAATATACCGACAATTTTTGAAATTCTACAAAAAAAAAACCTGGAAATTGTAAAAGTAAGTCATTTCCTTACATCGCGAAGGAATTTCAAAATACCTTTAAAAGGTAACGAATCACTCATGCGCAGGCGTGTACTGCCTGTCTTCGTATAGAAAGCGCACCTTAATCTTTATAAAAAATAGCGTACTCTTTGTGATTCATACAAATCGTCGCCTCAATCCATCCGTCTTTGCTTCTAAGATGATTATTCACAACTTTCACTTGACGAGCTGGATTCGCTAGCAGCATGTCACGCATTCCATGTTTCCGTGTACATGCACAATTCATCAAAAAATCTTACTCCAAATAAAATCTAGTCTTTTTCTACAAGATTACAAACTTTCATCCTATTGTAAAGAAACATTCTAAAAAGTAAAAATACACAATCCAAAGATCTTTTGATAGCGCTAAGATAATAATGGTTGCTAGTAAAGCTCCATACTCTCTAATTATAGAGTATGTGCATTCTCATTATATCTCTTGGACGCTTGAAAAAAGAGAAATTTTCGAAATAAAACTCTTAGCTTAATTGGGCTACAGTGCTTTTGATTATTGATACGTACCAAGTTTGCACGAATCCCTCAATCCAGTTTCAGTACGGACGAATTCGAGGCACCTGCGTCGGAAAAGAGAGTAGAAAGGATCGTTCTTCGGGACTTCAATCTGAAAGCAAGCTGGATGACGGGCTTTAGGATCCACTTCGCAACAAAGAGGCTCGGCAGCAGTGGCAGGATCTGTATTACGATAAAAAGTTGAATTATAGTGTTGGTCTATTGCATTAAAACTTTTTTTTAAATTTACCCAAGGTAGCTCCACCAAAGGCAATATCGTGGTCAATCATTTGAGACCAGGCGATAATAAGAGTAGTCACAGCGTGGTCGTGGAATCCCAAATCCCGGTGAACTGTAGCTGAAACGACACGTGCGGATGGAAGAGGATTTCCAGTTAATGATGAAACTCGAGGAGCGCTCACACCTATTAAAAATAATGTGAATATATTTTTTTTACAGTTTAAGTATGTTCAAATCATACCATCAGCATAGTCTGCAGGGATAAGTCTGCGGAAGGCACTCATAGTAGCACCTCGGCTAGTAACTTCCAAGTTGTTGCAAGTGCCATCAGCAGTCCGGAACCGCTCCGTTCTACAAGTGAGTCCTCTGAAGTAATCTGGACAGAACTCACCAATTTCAGTCAAAGCAGTATTGATTTGAGACAATCCATTTTCAACATCTTCGCTCGACAATTTGAATCTGTTTTTAAAATTAATTTTAAAATAATGTTTGGAATTATTTAAAGAGAAATTTAACTAATTTACTGTTGGGCGAGAAGGCGACTGGTTTCAACAACTGCGCGACCTAACAAGTCAACTTCCGCCTCAACAGGTGTTTTGCTTTGTCGAATAGGAGCAGGCATTTGCAAAGTACTTCTTGCAGCCGCAAAGGTATCATTTACAGCTCCATATGTGATGCATCCCTTTTCACGTCTATAAAGTTAAATAATTATTTATAACTTCATCCATATTACATTTAAGTAATTAAATTGGACTCACCCTGTGATGATGAGCGCGCACTTGTCGTTACCTCCAGCAGCAGGAGTAGTCTGAGTTCTGATCTTCAACCGTGGTTGATAACGATATTGCGAGTATACATCTTCAACAAGCAGAAGGATCAATCCCACTGCTATCAGCCGTAGCCTAACAAAAAATGATTAATTATTGCTTTTTCCGATTAAAAATAAATAAATTAGGATGCTCACTTCATATCGAAGGATTTCAGGTATCAATAAAAAATCAGGGAGCCGAAGACAAAGTTTCAGAGACGAAATGAGACTGGAAAATATGAGCGTGATACATTCTGGTTTATATACGGGGAGGATTGCTTTACGAAGGAGGTGAATGATACTATCATCAACTAGTCTCGTTTTTCTTTCGAGGCTTGGGGGACAGCCCAGCTCCCATAGGCTAAAAGTACAGAAATGGCATTATAAGTGGGACTGATTTTCTTGAAACCCTATTTCTAGTTTATGAAAAAAAGTAAGACAGCGCGCCAATCCGCACTCCGGTGGTGAAAGGAGTGAAAGTCTGGATGGATATACTTCACGCATATGTGCTTTTTTGTTCAATTTTTTGGGAAATAACTAAACCACGCCTCGATCTAAAACAACAAGTGAAATGTAGCATCCTTTTTTGTAAAAAAAACACAACCAGTTGAGCTAGATAGTAGACCGGTAGTACTTGTGTAATAAATTATACCGCATTTCTAAAGTATTTGTTTTATAAACAAGTTAAATATAGGGATGAGCGAGGGAATTAAATTTTATAGCACAGCAATCATAGGTATTTTGGGCGAAAAACGGATTCAGGTGATAATTAGCCTAAAAAAAAAATCAGCGCATCCTTTCTGTTTATGTTTGGTGTACCGGCCTGTATTATATTGAAACATAATAAGCGATTTACTGAAAGGCCGCATTAGTATTAAGAAGTACCGTTATATAATATATCATTTATTATGGAAGGTACAGAAAAAAGTAGAGTGCATGCTTGACAGCGTGCTCTCTGGATCCTCGTCACGAATTGAAGCTACTTTCTTTTTGTTTCGTTTGCTTTCTAACAGGTTTTTATACATGATTTGAGCGCATTAGTAAAAATAAGGATTTAACACCTACTTTGGGCAGATGAATTCCAAAACTATTACCATAGCATTGAGCAAAATGAGAAAGTCAAGACTCAAATCTAGTTCATTTATATAATTTTTATTCAAGTGGCTCATCAAGTCATCAAAGAAATGCTGGAATCCAAAAAAAATTAGCTGCTTGTTCTAAATAGTTTAACCCACATTTTTCTATTACAATATATCAGAAAACATTTCGCGGGTAATAAAATTTTTGATTGAATAATCGAATGTTTTTTTATCTACTCTCGATCTTATTCCACAATCGTAAAAGTCAAAGGAAATTTATTAACGTTCTTTACTTTTCTGTGTATCGTAAAAAAGGCGTAGGCATGACTATCTATATGCGGGTAACGTAATAAAAACATGTCTAAAACATCAGTATTAGAAAGTGCAACAGAGCGCGATACCTTAGGAGGTTATTGATTGAATGATATCGCGATCTGTCGAACAAACATTGGACACGCTTACTAAATTTAACGAGCAGGTATGGTACTATTAATCAATTCAGGGGCGGGATAATATAGTCAATCAGAAAACGGTTTGTCACGGTCAACAGATTGGTATCCGACCCGTATATATGTGGTATGCGTTACACACAAGAAAAAGTAAAGACATAGTTAACACACTTAATGGATTGTGTGGTTTTGTATTACTTTATTGAATGCGATCGTGACTCGTAAGAGTAACACACCCCATTAATATCGGCAGTGAAGGAAAGTATATTGTTTGTTTCGACATTTTTAAGCAAAAGTGCAATAAATGCTGTCGAATATTTGAGTTTTCTTTTCATCAAAACTTTTTATTCACACTCGTCCTTGATATATAACCGATGTTAGAAATGTTTTGGAGTTCTAATAATCATTCATTATTAGAACACTCTTTCTTGGCCATTATTTATGTCTTAGCTATAAAAAATGTTATAAAGCATTTGAATTATTTACAGGAATTTGTTATTATTGGTTAGCACTAAAAATACGTTTTTTTTATAAATTGTTAGGTACGCTACTTTTTTTTTAATAGTCTATTGTTCTTTCCAGGCTTGTAAGTTGATTCGAGGTAGAATGGAACTCTTACAGGGTACCCTGGGATTTCTGCCAAAAATAAATCAATAATAAAAATAATTTCACTTTTGCAATACTTTTACGCATTAGAATTCGGAGAAAATTGAGGAAATGAAAGTTAAAAAAAACTTACATTTCAGGATCGGGTAACGCCATAATGTAAACTTGAACCGAATCGATGTTATCAGTATTGTCGCACACAATTCGAGACAGTTTCACCCTTCGAATTTCCCTTAGTTGGTCTTTAAAAAAAATCGATTTTTAAAAAGTTACTCTTACTTTCTGAAAGTTGAAATAGTAATGTATGCGGCATTCTTATTACCGAGAGTGAAAGATGACGGCCATCCAGAATTTTCAAACCAAAAACGATCACCAAAACGAAGATTCCTGAATCCTTCTCCAATAAGACACGAGAAAACTGGGCCGACCAAGGAGCCCTTTTTCGGTCTCTCAGAAATACCACCGGACCAAAGGTCAATGTCATCTGGGGTGGCGTAGATTCTAGAATAGCTTATAAGAGTTTCGTTGGAAAATACTCCAGCAAGATCGTCCCAGGTTCTAGCTCTTTTCAAATTACAGAATTCTCTGTAAGCGTTGTAACTGCTAACACCGTTGTCCCGACCACGCTGCATGTTCATAGATGCCAAATCAGAGCCGAATTGGTTTTGGGCTTCTTGGAAAAGATGGTTAGTCAACTGAATAGACGAATTTGATTAAGACTTCATAGAATAGACAAAATCATGTGAATATTACCTCAGAAGTGACGGAATCATCCATGGCCTGAGCAACTTGATTAGCCATGCCAGCGATAAACTGGTCAATTATACCCTCTTTGTACAAGCCAAAAGGCTGGTTGAACAGGTCTCTCAACCGATCGTTACCTGAAAAGAAATTCAGAGTTATGGTTTATTGCGAAAAAACGAAAGAGTAATAGTTATACTGATGTGTTGGTAGGAAGAGCTCGAACGCTCAAGCACAGGTGGAATAACTGAGTGACCGAAACGGTAAGCGGCAGTGAAGAAAGGTACTGTTAAAGTGGCATCCAATTTAGGATCATAATCATCCAAATAGCCCTAATATAATTATTTTTAAAAAATATGATTTCAGTTGCCGCAACAAAATTCAGTAGCTTATATTACATCTTTAAGTGGGAGAAGATTGAAGCGGTCCATCGCTTCTTTACCAAGAACCAAAGGTAAGAATTCGTGGTAAGTAATTTTCTGCACTAGAGCCGCCATAATGTGACGTGTTTCCTGATCAAATAATTAAATCATTTTAACCAATTTCTCTTTCATAGACAACTAGACAACAAACAATTGAAAGGAATTACCTGGTAAATGCGTTCATCATCCCAGTGAGGATTAATCTTGCCCAATTCTCTTGCCATACGGTTGTGCTCTCTTATGAGGAGAATGTGCTGGGTAGTTAACAATGGCTGCTGGTTAACTCGCCCATCACCTTATAACAATAAACAAACGTTTAGCAAGTGTTTCGATTAAATTAAAACTCTTATTCTTACCAGCTAGGAAACAAAATGTGTCTTGGCTGGGACGGTTGCAGTTTTGATCAGGATCAACAGTTTTTGGTGGCAATAGATCCTTCAAACCCTTGGCTCGCAAATCTTTATTGGTACGCATGAGGCCACCACGCATTTCACGGAGAGATATGGCAACATCTTCAGTTAATCCATAAACGTGACTTGCGTCTAAGTAACTGGATACGGCATTCAAACCACCACGGGCTCCTAAAACAATAATAAAGTTATTAAAAAAAAAGAACATTTTTAAAAGAGTTTATAAGAGTAAATGTACCCAATCTGCAGAAATCTTTTAAACCAGTTGCAGTTCGGACGAGATTGAGACAAGTGACGCGGAAAAGTGAGTAGAAAGGATCGTCCCTTGGTACTTCAACGGGGAAGCAGGCAGGATGGCGCTGCTTAGGATCTTGGACTTGACAGCATTCTGGCTCGGCTCTCGTCTTTGGATCTATTGTGTCGCCTCCTCTAGCCATGTCGTGATCGATCATCTGACCCCAAGCAGGCAAGAAAGTGGTAATGGCATGATCGTGGTATCCCAGATCCCTGTGAACAATGGCAGATACAATACGGGCAGAAGGTAAGGGCTGACCCGTAACTGAAACGCGGGGTGTGCTCACACCTGAAAACAATAAACTACAGTATTAACAAGCGATCTAATATGTAAGTAGGCCAATTGTAATCACCATCAGCGTATGAAGATGGAATGACTCTTCGCATAGATGAAAGAGCCGCTCCTTGGTGACCATTTTCCAAGTTGTTGCATGTTCCATCCAAAGTGCGGAACCGCTGGACCTCACATTTCATCTTCTGGAAAGATCCCGGACAGAAATTACCGATGTCGGTAACAAGTGTATTCACCTGTGGTAATCCATTGTGAATATCCTTCGGCGTTAAGTTAAAACTGTTGTAAACAAATAATTATATTATTTATATTAATAATTTAAATTATAATAATATGTATATACGTCTGAGCCAGGAGTCGAGTAGTTTCAACGAGTGCACGACCTATCAAGTCAACTTCCGCCTCAGTCGGGAAGAATGATCTAGCCGGAGTGGTCAACCGCACCCTTTCACGAGCAATAGTAAACGCTTGGTTGATGGCATCAACGGAGATGCAAGTTTTCACACTAAAAAAACACCAAATTTGTTTTAAAATCTGTTGCTCATTAAAAAAAATGATGGTGCCAAACTCACTCGGCTTTAGCGACGATGATGGCACACGGACTTTGATTCAGTTGGACTCCTTCCAATGTAAGAATGAATGCCAGCAAAACCAGCTGGGCTCTACACCAAGTATAACAATTAATTTGTAAGATAATTATACACAGCGATTTTGTGAACTTGAAAATCCTTACTTCATTTTTTTCAGCTAGCTTTTGTTATTCTCTTTAAAGAAAGAGTTCCTCCTTAGTGGATGTCCGGCGGTCGACTGGAAAAGATGAGTGGATTTCCCTCCTCTTTAAAAAAAACATGTGAAATCGCCTGCCAGTGGGTGGTTGTGGCTCGGGATCACGCCGACCGGTTCTTTCAAAACGTGCGTCTTGAATAGTTCGCATCACGTCAAGAAGAGAGAGGGATTTAAGGCGCAAAGCAATAGTGAAAGGCCCAATCTGTCAACTCGTCTCGTAACTTCTTTTTTAGATACTAGCACTCCCTGTAAAGCAAATGATACGCAGCTGCATCGCAGTTTTCTCCATCACGATCCATAATGTTAACCTAAAAACAGCAAGCGTTCCGCAGCGATAAGAAAACAATGTCCTTCTCGACGAGTATATAGTCCCTGATCCATGAAGTAGTATATTCTGTGGGGTACTATTGCAATTGAAGAAAGCGGAATAATAAGATCGTGTAATTATTGAAACAATGTCAACATTCGCTTTCTTTCAGACACAACATTTTTCGATTCATTTCATTTGAGGAAAATAGTTCAAGGGGAAAAACTGTGTGATGAACCAACCCACGAGTCACGAAAACAAATTTTAATGTCTAAATAAAATGGACTAAGGTTTTTCCCGCACTATTGCTACATTTTTTGGCCATTAAAGCTAGATATAGTGCAATCTTTCGATGGGAAAAATGCAACGCACTAATTAAAGTTTTAAAAATATTTTACAAAAAAAAAAAATAATTTACGGAATTCGCTGTAATGAGAAAAAGAAGAAATGGGAACAAGCTGCTGTTGTTTCAATCGTCTTTTTTGTACATGATAATAAGCATATTACAAGCTGTGAGGGTTTAGTGCTAATCAGCAGTTTGTTAAGAACTTGAGAAAAGAGAAATCGATTGATCTACTTTAGTTTCTCCTACATACAATACTGGACAAACCCGCAAATTGGTAGTCACGAAGAAAACAAGGCCTCTCTTTTTTTAGTAGGTACTATACTTTCCTTTGCCTGCTGATTACACTAAATGCTTTTTTGTGTTTTAAGTTTGTTGCAGAGACTTTGGAGAAAGTTAAAACCAAATAAGTCGGAGAAGGTTCATAATATATGCGCATAATCTACTCAATTTTTAGAGGACAAAAAAAAAGGATTTGATACTAAATAAAGTTTTTACTTTGTAAATATTTTTTTTAGCAACTAAAAACAGTATCGCATATCATGATACACATATTTTGAAATTTAAAATAATAATAATTTAACCTAATTAATAATAGAAATTTTATTTCAAGTTACTCAATTTTTGGCGAGTTCATATCAAATTTCAGTCTTTCCTGATACAAAAACAGGTTTTCCAAGAAATCGATTTAAGGTGGGGTTCAGTTCCTAGTCGGATTGTGACATAAACTATACAACCAGTTCTATCATGCAATTATTAAAAACAAAAATGATTTAAGTAGCAAAGTTTCTTTATTGCGTTGACCTAGTTTTTGTATATCCGGGCGCGACGATGAGAGCCAGTTGGGAGATAAACGCCTTCGCTACATATCGTGAGTTCATGACATTATCCTCGAACGCATCACATTTATGATAATAAATAAAGCTTTTTGAACTAGTTGCTTATTTCTCATAAAGTAATTACTGGTATTTGTGATATTCGAATTGCCTATGGTATCATTTTCAAGAGACATTTTGTGTTGTCCTTTTTTGGGACCGTCTATAATACCAAGAATAACCTGCTTTCCCAGGTAAAATTAAAGCGTAATTCCCTTACTAACGATTAATTACTACCCTAATCACATTTTATGTGCACTTAATTATATAGTACTTACGATAGGATCTTTAGCGCGGTATATCATTTATTTTCATTTTTGGTTTTGGTATTGCCGTATTGGAGAGGGTCAGATTAGCGGGGGAAACCCCTAAATAAAACGTTATTTAAAAAATGAACAGCCCCTTAAGTGGTTATGCCATTCTTCATTGTCGTCGAAGAGGATTAAAACTTTCTTTTTAAAAATGATGTATTACTTAGACCTGTCCTACAACTGCATATTTTTAAAAAATATGTATGTTAAATCATTAGGTTAACATTGGCATCTCTCACGCTCATACTCGTCCTAATATAAATAAGGTTGGATTTTTTAAATATTGTAAATGTTTTGTATGATCATGCTAGAAAATTTGTAATATAACCTACTTGGAACACTTCAAAATGTTTTATCATTGTACCATTTTCTAAATTACGCTGTCTCTTGTAATTTTATTTTTTATTGAGTCGTCATCCTCCGAGTCTGAATGATAATGCTAGTTTTAAAATAAGTTCTTTGAGTAGAACATGACTTCGAAAGCTATTATTATTCAGTCCAATGTATTTTGTTTGAGCACCTGGGCGAACAGATGTGTCTCTCGGCAACACGATGACTGATAAAAGATTGTAAAAAATAGTTAGCATTAGCCTATAGTCTACTAAGAACGACGTTACTAAGAATGTAGATTTTAGAAAAAGAAAAAAGCAAACCTCTTATGAAAATTCGCAAAAACCTGGACCTACTTACTTACCTACTACCTATCTAAATGCCCAGTTATAACGAGCCCTAATCGCGCTCCCTACGTTTAATTTCACACGTATAATACACTTTTTCAAATATTTTTAACGACTTTTTACGAGTGAGAAATATCGTGTATTCAAATCAATATTTAAGTATTCTATTAAAACATATGATCTCAAACATGGTCCCTTTTAAAAATATTTTAGTTGACATTTGAATATGTTTGAAAATAAGGATCAAGGGTAGATTGGGCGTTGTCCCATGCTTTCCTATATAAGAAGAAAAGTGACCGCGCATCTCGCGGGAATAGGCCCCATGTCGTAACATAAAGAAGAAGGGAAAAATATTTTGCAGATTATAGCCTTATATAAATACCGGTATTAGTTTTCCTACATAATAGGGAACGTTTGGTTATATATACATTAATGCTATTAGAAAGCTGACATTTTTTGTAGGGTATATAGAGTTATGAAAGAAAGGGTGTTGGAACAGCAATTATTGAGGAATAATTGCGAGTGTAGCGACTAATAACGTAGACTATATATCATGTGTTGCTTTAGTGAATCTTCAACCGACCAGAAAGAATGGATGATATCCGGCAACCGTTGTACCGGTTTCCTGCAAGGATGATGCCTATAATTGATGATGAAAGTAAGTGAAAACTCGTCTTTAATCTCTCTGAAACCGGTAGCAGCGAAAAATTTTCTAGAGCAAAATTGAAATTCCCTCCAAGTCCTATATTAGAGAGACTTGTAGACAACACGCCGTTGAAAAGTAGCACAAAGCCTTCTTTCATACATAATGACGATTATTGAAAAGAGATTTAACTGTATACATCAGGTTTTTGAAACTGCCCTAGTTCGATCCGTTATATTTTTGTATAATAATAGAAAGGAGTAAAACATCTGATCGAATCTATGGCTTATTGGGTTACGATTTTGACTGATTCACAAAAAAAAATGTATCTGATTTTTTGCTTTTGCATATATAATTATTAACTATACGTTAAATGTTTGAATCTGTCCTAGACTTCTTTAACAAAATCGTATTTTTTTTACCTTTAAAGTTCGTGAGTTAAATTAATTAGGTTTTTTTAGGCAATGGAAGGTGAAAGGAGAAACACTTAGAGAAATAAACTGGAATTATGTTCATGGTGGCAAGTATTGGCCTCAAAAATAATGCCAAAATAAGGTGATTCCCGATTTTGTTTCCACTGCAGGTTTTTATAAATTGTTGTTTTCTAATTTTCTGTCTCGTTCTCGGTTAAAAACGTCGGTTTACCAACAATGTACCGTAATGAGATTTTAAAAAATAACTAATGATGGTAGTAAACCCATAAAAATGGTCGTAAATATTAGGTATAATAATAGCAACATCTAGATAAGGAGAACCTCTGTCCATCTATAAAATGCTATAAATATTGGATTAATTGTACCATAAATTAATGTAATACATTGATGAAATTTGCATTATAACACTTTTTTCTCATGTTGATCTACAGTTTTAGCAAAGATTTCACAGCTTCTTAAACATACAGGTGACGAAATTTTATAAGATTTAAAAATTAACTCTAACTGCTCTCCTTCTGTATCTTCAAATTCAAGTTCTTAAAAGCGTTAAGAGAAATCGACTGGACCACTTGACAAATCTATTTAGTTCATCCTATTTATATAGTAGTCTAGATCACGAATTCGTGATGATCTGAAAGCATATTGGGTGCCTTTTTAATATTAATATTTCGTTCTATGAACATTTTATTTGTTAGTTTACAATAATTGAGAAGCCCCTATTAAATAATTACTCAAAATAACTTAACAATTATTTCTGGTCCGCTTGCTTCGGTATTTTAAAGTAGTTTTTAGTCCTTAAAAAATACAATAAAGCATCCTTTTTTAGAGGCATCTGTTTTTAGAGGTTTACTTACACGTAATATGTTTAATGTTTTCTTTTCTTGAAATATGTTATGAATGGATGTAAGCCACCAGCCATCACTCGCACTTTCCCTGCGCTCAAATGACATTTGACCTTTTTAGATTTCTAAGATTGCGTTCTGACTCAGGCATTGGCCATCAGCGACTATTTTAAAAGGGCAGTAAATGTCAGATGGTTATCTCTGGCTCACTGAATAATTTCTGACTTCATTAATATCCATGAATAATTTACAACAGGGAAAACCCCATTGAAAATTGGAATACTGCCATTTAAACCCATCGCACCGAAGGTGTCGAAAATTTGGTCTAAATATAAATTAGCATAAGTAAAAGTAAAAAAGTCGAAGTACCGTATTAGATTATTATAATGAAATTACCTAACTCGAATAAACTCGTTTCTACAGGCGTGCTAACTATAAAGTAGTTTTCATAATTTTTTTAGATTTTACTGTTACCTACTTACCAAATAATATGATGTTATATCATGTAAGTCAGCAAGTGTATCCTATAGTCAATTATTAAACTAGATCTCCCTGTCTGTAAAAGTCATGAACAAAAATTCTTCTACCTCGTTTGCAGTATCCAGCAGATCAGCCCCGGCTGCTGCTAGATCCTGCAGTTAAAATAATGCAATGCCTGAACTGATACGGCATCTGGTGGACACAACAATAGGTCTTCTGTAAAGGTACCTTTATAACATCATGAACATGGTTACCTTGGCTGGAATAAAAAAAAAAATCAGACAAGTTTTATTGAAATTTTCTACAATTTTAATATTAGTCGACGCGGTAATGCCGGTGATATAATATATCGCGCTCCCGACTCATGTACCTACGTTTTCTGTATGGTATCTTTAAACCTATAGCAAATAGATATAACATAGCTAGAGAGAATATAGATATAGAATAAATAGCAGCATGATTACAGGTATTTTTTATGTCTTGTGTTAGATCTATCTAGGATTATCTATGGATGAGTGTTAACTCATCATCTAGGGAATAACAATACGGTTTTCAATTTTTTCGTTTTTCCCGCGGTGAAATAAGTTTTTTTTATTTCTTCTTGCGTCTCGGGATCTTGTTTACAACTTATTCTTATTAGCTCTGATATAGTGATATGTAAAAAGAAATTAAAATAAGATAATATGATTATATTACATTATTCGAGCGTAAAAATGCTCCCTTCGGTCATTTATATTACCTACTGCAACAGTTAATAACTATAAATTAGTACTTAGTAAAGTTGTATATAAAAGAGTAATCAAAAAAAATTATTGTGTTGTTTTGTATTTGTCTCATTTCATCATCATTGTTTGAAGACAATTAAGGAATAAAAAATCCGGCAACAAATACATAATAGAGAATTAATAGGTTTAATATCCGGATGCTGATGCAATATTTTTTTCAGATCTCTGGCTTTGATGTGTGTTTTTGTTTTATTTGAACAAAAATCAGCAACTTTAAGTGTTTTTTATCGTTCATCCCACTGATATTCAATTGATTAAAAAAAAATTCTTGGAGGGTAGGGAGGAATTACAAGTGAGGAAGAATAGTCACAGGAGGAAAACATTCTAATTGACCCTCACCTTTATTTACACAATATATTACTCTATAGTGATTCATAAAAGTTTTTTTTCAATTGATTTGAAGACTTTCACCCATTCTTACTCTTTCCAGGCACCCAAGTTGATGCGGGGCAAGACAGAGCTCTTGCAAGGAACGCGAGGATTGCTATACCAAAAATAAAGTTAAAAAACTTATAGATATCTATAATCTGTTAAATTATTATTTATAACTTACATGTCGGGGTCGGGGAGGACCATGACGTACACCTGGACGTTCTCGAGTGAATCAGTGTTGTCGCAAACGATGCGGGACATCTTAACCTTGCGGATCTCGTTCAATTGATCTAGTAATGAAAAAAGTATTTTTTATACAAGTCCTTTATTAAAATGGAATGTAATTTATAGTATTACCGATGGTGAAAGATGAAGGCTGACCACCGTTCTCATACCAGAAACGATCTCCGAAACGAAGACTCCTGAAGGTCTCTCCCTGAATACAGGCGAAGACGGGTCCGACCATGGAGCCAGGAGCGGGCTTCTCAGAGATACCACCGGACCACAGATCAATATCATCGGGGCTAGCGTAGATGGAAGCATATTTGGAGAGAGTATCGTTGGTGAAGGCACCAGCGAGATCATTCCAGGTCTTGGCGGGCTTCAATCCGCAGAAAGCGCGGTAAGAGTTGTAGCTGTTGACACCGTGCTCACGACCACGCTGCATGTTCATGGAAGCCAGATCGGAACCGAATTGGTTCTTGGCTTCACGGAAGAGGTTGTTGGTCAACTGTTAAATAAGAATGCATTAAAATGTGATTTATATTTTGGCTTATATTAAGTGGCATACCTCAGCGGTGACGGCGTCATCGACAGCCTGGGCAACCTGGTTCAACAAACCAGTAATGTACTGATCAGCGATACCTTCCTTGTACAAGTCGAAAGGCCTGTTGAACAAGTCACTCAACCTCTTGGCACCTATAATCAATCCATTTTTTATTATGTCTCTAAAAGTAGGACAGAATGTTATAGTATTTAAGTTACCGATGAATTTGTGAGTAGGGCTCCAGCGCTCGATGGCACCGGGGATATTGGAGTGACCGTAACGGTAAGCAGCGGCGAAGAAAGAAGAAGGAAGAGTTGGGTCAATCTTACCATCATATCCCTTGAGGAAACCCTATATACGAAATTCAATAATTATTTAAAAAATCCTGCATAGAAAGCTATGAAGATGAGCTTCGTCATTACATCCTTAAGAGGGAGGAGGTCGTAACGGTCCATAACTTCCTTGCCCAAAACCATGGGCAAGTACTCGTTGTAAGTGACGTGTTGGGTGATGGCAGCAATGATGCGACGGGTTTCCTATTGATTAGATATCCGTAAATATTAAAACAATATGAAAAAAGAAGAGTAGAAATTAGTTACCTGGTAAAGACGCTCATCGTCCCAGCGAGGGTTGATGCTGGCCAATTCAGTGGCGATACGGTTGTGCTCTCTCAACATAAGAACGTGCTGAGTGGTCAAAAGCGGCTGCTGGTTAACACGCAAATCACCTAAATAAAGAGATTGTTTTATACAGTCCGTATATCTTGATTATTAAACAATTTAAAATCATACCGGCGAGGAAACAGAATTCGTTCTTGTTATCACGGACGCAGTTCTGATCGGGATCTTCAGTCTTGGGAGGCAAAAGATCCATCAATCCCTTGCTGCGAAGCTTGGTGTTGGTCCTGAGAAGACCACCCTTCATTTCACGGAGAGCCCTGGCAGTTTCGGCATCAAGTCCATAAACGTGGCTGGCATCCAAGAAGCTGGAGACGGCATTGAGACCATTGCGGGGACCTGAATGATATGAAATATAGCTTAATTATAATAGCATACTCAAAATACTCTATTTGATAATTACCAAGTTTGCAAGATTTCTGGACACCAGTAGCAGTGCGGACAAGGTTAAGGCAAGTCACGCGGAAAAGAGAGTAGAAAGGATCATCCTTGGGGACCTCAACGGGGAAGCAGGCAGGGTGGCGCTGCTTGGGATCGACCTGACAACACTCGGGCTCAGCCCTGGTCTTGGGATCTTAATGAAAGTAATAAAGTATTATGAAATTTCTTTTTTAAATAATTTCTGTACCATAAATTACCAATAGTATCAGCTCCTCTAGCCATGTCGTGGTCGATCATCTGACCCCAAGCGGGCAAGAAAGTGGTAACAGCGTGATCATGGAAGCCAAGATCTCTGTGAACGAGGGCAGAGACAATACGGGGGGAAGGCAGAGGCTTTCCAGTGACAGAAATGCGGGGAGTGCTCACACCTATTCAATAAAAATATGTATATGCTCACGTGAAAGTTATAAAGAATTAAGTTTATTGTTATTACCATCGGCGTACTCGTTGGGGATAAGACGACGCATAGCGCTCAAAGCAGCACCACGGTTGCTGACTTCCAAGTTGTTGCAAGAACCATCGAGAGAACGGAAACGCTCGGCGTCACATCTGACTCCCTGGTAAGGAGCAGGGCAGAAACCGCTGATCTCGGTATTCCTGGTATCAATCAAGGGGAGTCCAGAGTCGATGACATCGGCGGGCAGCTTGAACCTATTCAATCGTTTCCACTGTGTTCATCTCCATTCATTTTATATAAATAACTTTTAAAGCTTACTCTTCAGCCAAAAGGCGAGTGGTCTCAACGAGAGCGCGGGCGACGAGGTCGACCTCAGCCTCAGTGGGAGCCAAAGAGCGAGCAGGGGAAGTGAGGCGGACACGTTCGCGGGCAGTGGAGAAAGCCCTGTTTACGGCATCGGTAGTGATGCAAGTGTTGTCACTAAAAAGTAGAAATCGTTCAAGTAAAATCCATTTATTGTAGTGCAGAGGAACATTAAGCTATAGGACTCACCCAGAGTGAGGGATGAGGAGGGCACACTTGCCATCTCCACCGTGGCCAGAGGGCCTCTGATGTTCCCGGTGAGGAGGAGGACCAGGCCTGCTCTGATGCCGCTGCAAGTGGACGCACTGCAGGGTGAGGAGCAAACCCAACATAACAAGCTGGGCCCTGATGTTGAAAAAAAAAACAAAAACAATAGTATACGACATAATTTTAAATAATCCGTTTTCTCCAACTTTTCCTTACTTCATTGTATTTGTTTTTTAGAAGGTGTTGAAACCACACAAAAAATTGCAATATAAATCCTATAGGAAGAGAAGCTGGTAGCTCCTAGTGCGCAAAACTCTGTGGCCGGCACTCAACTGAGCAAGGTGATTGCGTTTCACTTGTCCTTTTAAGTTTGAGAGAGTGTGGTTCTATTGTACGATATATGAAGGCGGTCCGTGCAGCGGCAGCAGCTGCAGTCGTAGAGGAGGAGGCTCGTGCTACACGGCGAACCGGTCCAATGCGTTTTGCTTGCTTTTTTTGTTCTCTCTCTCTCTTCTCTTTTCGCTCAGCAGGCGCGCTGCTAGAAGCAGAGAGAGGTTTGCGCCCGAGAGAGAGTGAAAGGCGCGCACTTGCCCTATAACTCCATATATACAAGTACAATTCAAACCTCTCTCTATTGTGACAAAAAAAGTTTATCTAGTCATAGTTTTTTTATAAACGATTTATATTACTGAATTGATCAAAATCGTCCGTTTCCGCCATTTTGTCAGCATGATTCGCAACACATTTTTTTATTAAGCCTCGATATAAAATCGGAAAATATTCTTAGTGAACCCTGAACCGTTAAGATAATAGATAGACCATATTTGGAAACTCACGAGGCTCAACCTTGGCACTTGTTTTAACAGTAAACGTGACGAAGGCGCAACTCAAAAACATAGTTTCCCATAGCCAATATTTTGATTTCTCATCACCATAATTCTCGATTCATTCCAGAGTCACCTTAGGTAAATTGACGCGAAAGGAATTTTGAAGCTAAAAAAAGAAAAAAAAACTACGTCATTGTAAAAACGAGAGAGAGATAGGTAGATGGAAAAAAAAATCAGGTCACCCCCCGCCCAAGAATTGATCTCATTCGAGTATACCAATTAAAAAGTAGTACCGGGCTCTCATGCAATTCCCCGGGTGACCTTGCTGCTCGTAAAGGCAGGTGCGGTTTTATTTGCGCTTTGCTTCTTCTCCCGTCACGTATATTTTCTTCGGTCGTGCTCTACACGATCAGTACTACTCCCATTCTCACATTTCAATGCCAATGTTGCGTCACATTCTTTTTTCAAGTGCTTTTGAAGCACATTATGTGGTCATCTGTATGCAATCAAGTCGATGGATGAACTATAGGTATTAGGCTACGTGCTCCATTAGTGCCAAAATAAGAGTAAAAGTGAAAAAGTAAAAAAAAGGACTTATTAAGGACTTTCTAATAAAGGATCAGAGACCAGTTTTCTGTTTTAAAACATGTAAAAAGAGGTTAATCTTTCTCTCTCTCTTTCTGGTCTATATAAAAGTTCAATCAACTCGGTACATGTAATTTTACATAAGCGAGTCTGATTTTCTATGTAACCTTTCACTGTCTTTCAACGCCTCTCTACGGTACGCAAAGAGAAATCTTGCTCTCGTTTTTACTTTTTTTCCTCTTTTTTTTACCAATTTCTTTGTACGTTCATAAACTAATTCCGACCTCGCATGTCACAATGATGATCACGAACTGTTGATTTTCAAGAGATGACGAAATTTATTATTATGGTCAATATCATATATTTTATTTATTTATTTTAAAAAACACTCCAACTTTAACAATAAGAATAATGTAAAGAAAATGGCGTTTTTGAAGAGAGAAAGTCGGCAGAAGCAAATTGGAGGAAGGAATATTTATTTTTTTTTTTTCAACTATTTCAGAGATAATCATATTGATTATGCGCTTATTTCACTTTAATCCGGGGGGAAAGGCATTCCAAACCCGCCCGTTTATTGCATCACTTTATTGAAAACGTCCATCGAATGTTGAAGGCGGCTTCGGGAAGAAATTCAACAGCTGCTCAAATCCTGGAAACTACATCATGCTCAATCGAAAAAAAAGAAAAAGAAACATTAATTTAGAAAGCATGAAATAGAGATAATATTACATGCACACATTTTCTGCATGCATGACAAATCTGCAAATAGTTGGCATAGTTTAATCGACTGCTTTAAGACCACACCGCTTTGCCAAGAATAGAATAAATATGAGCACCCACATATCTTTATGGGATCGAGTGCCAAAATCAGGAATGCTATGAAATGAGCCGCAACGCGGCGGGTTTGTAGAAACAGCGAATAGATATTGTATAATATCTCCTCAGATGTTGGATGGAGGATGTCGAATTCGAAAAAGGGAAAGTTTTCTTTTCGTTGAACGTGAATGATTCCACAGTATTTCGGATTTGAATTATTAAAAGAGAAAATGATAGTAGATATATACTGACATCGTGTTCTGAATTGAAGGAACCGCCGCCGCTCGGCCGCCCAATGTGATGCTGGAAACTGCTGGATCCCGTTTTCTTGTTGGTCGGAGCCGCTTTGCTAGAATCACGCCATAATTGTAAGTTGAGCCTTGGCAGAACGGAGCTCTTGCACGGCACGCGTGGATTTCTGGCAGATGTTATGCAACATACAAAACAGAGAAGATATAGAGCAACGCACCGTAGAATCACGACATCTACCAAATTGGAGAAATTTTTCTCGTTCAAGAGGCATTTCTCCTCGCAGACTTTCTCTTGAATGGTACGAACATGTAGGCCATATTTTCAGGGGCTATTACTCTTTTCATTACAGTTTCTCGCCTCAATTTCCTTTCATGTGTGTGTTTAGGGGAATCATCTTCCTTCTTAGAGAGAGTTTTAACATGTACATATATTTTATTAGAAATGGGGCCTCTTTTTCCTCCTTGGTGCTGTGCACGATATGTGTTAATATGGCAATCGAAGGTAAAGATTGCGATCCAGTCATCAGATTAAGTACTTTTTAAAGCTTCTAATATGCATTTAGGTCAGCGCAATGTAATGATTACTTGGAGTTAATAACAGATTCAATGCGTATGGATTATTATTATTCAAAAGCTGCAGGCAGTGAAGGTCCACTACCACCCTCTTTACTTGTGCTCTCAAATTTGCAATAATATGCCCGACTACATATTATTTATAAATATATATATATATATATATGGATGGAAACCTTGACTCTTTGAAAGTGGACTGACGAGATTGGGCTTCGATTGCTAAATTTGATGGAGTAGCTAACGGTGATGCCTTAGGTGATGCCTATGATGTATTTGAAATCGACGCGACAGCATAGCGGCAGAGGGCGGTGAAAGCAAACACAGCAGGAGTTATAGCTAGGCGCCTATTCCGAAAACTTACCAACCGGTTCGAATCAATCGTGAGAAATCTTCCACACACACACACAAGCAAAAAGAAACATCCTTCAACACTTTCTATTTTTATGTTGTTTCTTCTTTGGGGATCCCAGACGGACCATACCGGTACGCTTTTTCCCCTTTTGTCGATGAATGGAAATTCTTGATGTTGTCTTTTGTTTTTCCTCTATAGGAAGATATAGGCCAAATGCAAATTTTGTTGCTTTATGACAGACGCACTCTGTCACCTAGACGCTATATAATTTTGATTGTGGCTGCCCACATTGAAGAAGCGTGATTCATTTACACGTATAAACCATTAAGAACGATTATGGACCCTATATCAATGCGGAATCAGACGCCATTAGTTTTACAGCATTGACCTGAATCAACTCATAAAAAAAAGAGACTAGCCCGAAATTATGTCAGAAGGGCGCCGCTGTTAGCACGATGACTATTACGTCGTAATCGTTTTAAAAACATATTTTCGATTGTCCGCCCTTTTTTTCTTTTGCTTATTCTTATAATAATAATGATAACGTTTATCTAAAATAAAATGAAAGGATAATAAATAGTACTGTACATGTCAGGATCGGGGAGCACCATGACGTAAACTTGGGCCGATTCCAAGTTGTCACTGTTGTCGCAGACGATGCGGGAAAGTTTGATGCGTCGGATTTCGTTCAATTGATCTGTATGTAAAAAAAAATTGAATATCTTATTCGCATTTTTACGTGAATCGCCCATAAAAGGAACGAGAAACAAAAAAAAATTGAATGAGAAATGAAAAAAATAGTGACGATAAAATCTACTATTATTTACGGTAATTCTCCTGAAAATAAATGCTCAAGGACAATAATGCAATAGCACATTGGATCATTTACGTACTTCAACAAGCATTCGTGCCTTTAAATTAGAAACAAAAAATGTGAAGAAATAATTAAGTTACCCACAAATATTTATTAATAGATTAAAGATAAAGAAATATCGAAGAAATACCATCGAATTAGCCAAATCACATGCGATATCCTTCAAAGATTGGACTATAACGACACGCCTTTAAAGGTTAAAGCAACCTTTTAGGTCACAAATAAAAAGATAAAAATGGTAAACAATTTTCCGGGAAAAAAAGAGAAATACTCTTCGACGAGTTCCTGAACGATACTCGAGCGCTTTCCAATATCACAGTCAGTAGAGCAAGGTAATGTAATAGGAAAAGACACGATGTGTTTCCACATCAACGCCGTGCTCCAGAAACAATCTCAGTGTATGACCATACCCTAGTTTTAAAGATGAATGGACCAACGGTCATATAGTGCCCGCATTAATTGACTCAAAATTTTATAAAGTTGTAAATAGTGACATATCTAAATCAGATAGCATATTAACCTTGTTGCCGTAATGTATTGTATTTTTAAATTTAATCAATTTTTCCCATATAAGAGCAAATAAGGATAACTGGTTTTCCTAATCGCTAAGATTAGATAAATTTATTAAATAAGAGTAAAATATTTGGAAATGATTTTAAGGACAAATCAGTTTCACAATCAGACCTTAATTTTGCCTGAACGTCTCGCACCCGGCTGCAAAATTATGTCTATTTACATTAGGTATTCCCTGATGTAATAAAATTAGAACGCTTTTTTAACAGAAAAATAGCTCAGTTATCGCTTGATCGAAAAAGATCGTGCTGTTTGGATTACCACGAAGAGCTTTGCTGAATTAACCTAGTTGGCGAACCTTGCTGTTTTATCATTTTTAAAACCCTTTCTTTTTCAACAATTTTTCAGAATTAAGGTTGACCTATTTCTTAAATAAATAAATCAATAAAGAATGGTGATTTCCAATCACTGATAACTCTTAAAATTTTTTCCAAGAACACTAATCTTTGCAATTTTTATTACCTAGAGTAAAAGATGAAGGCCAGCCGCCGTTCTCGTACCAGAACCGGTCTCCGAATCGAAGATTTTTAAACGTTTCTCCCATGATACATCCAAAGACTGGACCGACCATGGATCCAGCAAGGGGTCGCTCTGAAATGCCAGCTGTCCAGAGGTCAATATCATCCACAGAAGCGTAGATCTGTCTATATCTTAGGAGGGTATCGTTGGTGAAACTGCCGCTCAAATCAGCCCACTGTCGAGCCTTTGGAAGCCCACAGAATTCCCGAAAGGCGTTGTAACCTGGCATACCATGATCACGGCCTCGTTGCATATTCAAAGATGCTAGATCGGCGCCAAAACTCTTTTGGGGATCTTGGAATAAATGATTCGTCAACTAGAAGAAATCGAATGATGGTAAATAATGATATCTAAAGCCTTGACACGTTTCTTCAAAATATATTGTGGATTATTTCGATGCATACCTCTCCGGAGACAGAATCGTCTACAGCTTGAGAGACCTGGTTCATAAAACCAGCCAAATATTGATCACAAGTACCACCCTGATAAACGTCAAAAGGTCGATTCAGCATTTCACTTAACCTCCTTCCACCTGAATTAATATTCAAAATATATATAAGATTAGACAAGTTATATTTTAAATACAAAGATCAAATGCATTATACCGATAAATTTATGTGAAACGCTCCAGCGTTCGATAGCGGACGGGATCAAAGAGTGACCGAATCGAAAAGCAGCAGCAAAAAACGAGATTGGCAATGTTGGGTCCAATTTGGGATTGTAAAAGTTACCCATTCCCTAATTAAGAAAATGTTACATTAAATTGTATTGAGTACTTAAAAATAAAAATAAAGACTAAACGATAAGAACCTCTTTCTGGAGCAGAAGATTGTAACGCTTCATAATATCTTTGCCTAATACCATCGGCAGGAATTCGTTATAGGTGATGTGTTGCAACATAGCAATTATTATGTGCTTGGTTTCCTTTTGGAGAAAATAGATTCATCATAATAAATTTATTATAAATAATATAAATGGAAAACTACTTGAAAGATTTTCTCATCGTTCCAATGAGGATTGATGCGACCTAGCTCATTGGCGATCCTGTTATGCTCCCTCATAAAGATGGTGTGCTGTGCCACTAACATCATTTGTTGATTCACGCGTTGATCACCTGTGTGTTTTATAAGATTAGGTAAAGTTTAATTTAGGGCGATTTGAAACAAAACCAACACAAAAAGGACCGTAGAAACATTTCTTTTTTTGTTTTGTTTTGTTTTCATTTCTTATGAAAGAATGTTTTGTATTCTCAAGTTGTCTACTATCACCAGCAGGTCTAGGCCATGAATTAATCAAGTTATCCATAAAGGCCTTGAAAAATGGTTTCCAAATTTCACTGACCCAGACTTTATGCTTTTTATCAACACTGATTAAATGCTCGTTTAGGTCATCACTGATTTAAGGAATGCAACGTTTTCTGATTGAATCAGATTAAATTGGATTAAGATTATTAATAACCAGTTAACCACCAATATAAATAAATATTTAGGTAAGATTGCATCAAGCAGTTACTTTTATTGGAGAGTTTTAAATAATTATATTTTCGAAAAGACCGGCCCTTTAGGCATAAAGTGGATTTACTTTACCTCCATATTTATGAATAGGATAAACAAACTATTGAGTATCAAACTGGTTACGAGTATACCACTTTGCAAGCGTTGAAACCAGCACTAAATTTAAATGACCTGATCCGCAAACTTTAAATTGGAGCATTCTTCTGATAAGAGTCCCCCCCCCCCCCCCCCCTTTTGACTGAAAATCTGGTTCCAAATGTTGTTGAACCAAATAACCCGAATTTAGGAATGATCGATTTTCTTGTTTTATTTGTTGTTATTATTTCAAAAGAATTCATCCGACATCCTAACATGGATAGCACCAAAAAATGTACGTTACTAGATGATTGATATGGAAGAGTGCCAATATTCCACCTGAATCTATTTCAAGGCTATCCATATAAAGAGACGAATAATGTTGAATTTCATCTAGAAAGTAAGAGCATATGTCAACCCAATATAGTAGAATCCCAAGAGCTCAACAATAAAGGTGAAACTCCGGTCCCTTTTTAAAATGTAAATCTTATTTCTAGTCTACATATACATATGAACTGTTTTTTTTTTACCGGCAATGAAGCAAAAGACGTCTCGACTAGGCCTCTTGCAACCTTCATCCGGATTGTCTGATTTGGGTGGGAGCAAATCCTTGAGCCCTCTTCCGCCGAAAACGGGGTTGGATCGGAGTAGTCCTCGATGAAAAGTGCGCAGTTTGATGGACGTATCGTCATCACTTCCGTAGATGAAATTAGCGTCGAGGAAGCTGCTAACCGCATTGAAAGTACTCCTGGAACCAAGGCGACAGTTTTCTTTGAGTCCAGTACCAGAGCGAACGAATTCAAGGCAGCGCCGCCGGAAGAGCGAATAGAAAGGGTCGTTAACAGGGATATCGATAGGCCAGCAAGCCGGATGTCTTCTATCTGGTGAGACATCACAGCACTTGGGCTCAGAACCCGTAGCAGGATCCTTGGTCTCTCCACCGAATGCCATGTCGTGGTCTATTAGTTGACCAAATGCCGGCAAGAATACTGTTACGGCGTGATCGTGATACCCTTGATCTCGGTGAACCACGGCTGAAATGTAGCGTGCCGTTGGCAACTGTTCGCCAGTGACTGAAACGCGTGGAAGGCTCACACCTGAAAAAAAATGTGTTATGATTCCTAGTTCGTTTAAATGAGTTATAGGAAGCTATACCATCGGCATAAGATGGTGCTAAAAGTCGTCGGAAAGGTGACTGAGCAGCCCCCCAATGAGCTCGTTCCAAATTGTTGCAAAAACCATCCGAAGATCGGTAGCGCTGAGCAGTACAGCGCGGGCGCTTCAAACGGGCTGGGCAGTAACGATCAATGACTGTTTTACGAGTGTCGATTAGAGGAAGTCCAGAATGGATTGCGTCATGGGGTAGCTTATACCTTAATTTCAATATTCAATTAATAAATTTATGGTTAATTGTATTGCTTATAGAATTTGATTACTCTTTAGCGAGAAGTCTGCTGGTTTCCACCAAAACAGTTCCCAACTGATCATTTTCTAAATCCGCTTTTGGTAGTTTTGGGAGCTTCATTTCTGTAGCGGCCTGGTTGAAGGCCCTGTCAACGGACTGATAAGAGATACACACTTCCCTGGAAAAAAGAAATTTATGCATTAGTTAATGATTTATTTAAAAAATAATAATAATAATGGGACGACAAACCCATTTCCTCGAGGAATGATGAGAGCACACTTGCTTCCTGGTACGACTTTTGTAGGTACAATTGACTGGCCCAGACAGAGACCAGCGATGACAAGCCAAGAGCTAGCCGCCAGCAGAAGCACCGGCCTGTGAAAAATAAAACACGGGTAGCGTATTCGTATATAGTTCATAAGAAAAAAGCACAGGGGCCATCCCCACATACAGAGGGCACGCTCCAATGGGCTGCACTTTTTTTCTTATTCTGGACTAAATAATATCCGTTATATCTTGTATATTATACGAATGCGCCCCATATGCTGTTGTTGTCCGATGCATGAGCACAGCCCACCAAAGAATAAAAATTTAAATTAGAGGAACCTACTTTTGCGTGCATATTACTATTGCGAATTCTACATATGATATAACGATTTGGAAATATTTTTTTCGCGTGTCAATATTCAAATGTGGCATTCATATGCCGCAATGGGGGCGTCTACACAAAATACTTTTTAACAAATCAAAATATTTTGGTTTACGATTATGCAATGAAAAAGGATTGTTCATAACGAAGCCTTGCGGGGGACTGCCATCTGCAAAGCTAGGCAGGTAAACTAGTTCGACACTTATATGGAGTTGATAGTAGTAAACGAGGCTTCCGCCGTCAGTATGTTATTATTACAAGTTTTGATTTATGGTTTTGTCTAACGGTGGCTTCAGTTTCAAGTGGCGTTGACCAGCTTGCGTCTCCTTATTACTGCATATAAACTGCCTGTATGGAGAGTGTGTATAGTAGGTATAGTCGAATGTAGGCCAGTTGGCCATTGTAGCCCATCTGCCTTGGGGATGGAAATCGCTGAAGCGGCGAGCACTCTTTTTTCTAAGATAATACGGAAGAGGAAAAGGACCTTCGCTCTGCCATATCATTATTTATTGATATTTGTTTTATTTTCTTTAAAATAAATGGATGTGCAAATAATTTTCGCTGTCTAGTTCACGTAATTGCTCAATAGTGTTTGTTTTTCAAAGAACCAACTGTCCCTAATAAAGCTCGATTGCAGTGAAATTCAGTTCAATTGCACTTTCACAGTCGTACCTAAATGTTATCTTTTCAATTGTGGTTTAAACTAATACATATTCATTTAATTTCTATGACGATTGGTCAATGTTGTCAATGAATTATTCACACCAAGTAGAAACAAAATTATATGTATCATGGAAATGAGCTCGGACAATGAATTACAGTTAGGGAGCGGATAGGGTTCCGCTTGTTGTCGAAATTACCTTGTCATATTACTGCTGAGAATGGGATACGCGCACTGTAACTGAGTATAATAGTATTGGCACGCGTTTAGCACACGTTATAGAAGCACGGCACACGCAACGCACTAAATATGTGTCCAACTAGTCGCTTCTTCAGTATAGTAGGAGGAAGAGCGTGACAGGACCGTCCCGGATCGTTCTTCACGTCACAATGAGGACTGGCATCATCGTCGGTATTTCCCTTGTGTCCGCACTCATGTGTGTACCTAGGCATGCTGAGCTCATGTAAGAATATCCCGGTCGTGAGTTTTCCATTTCCCGCGGGAGAAAATGTCCTGCTGTAGGCTCACTAACTTTAGATTACAACAGATGGTTCCTCATATATATCGAAAAAAAAGAAGAAGCAGACGTTGCTAATAAAAAAAAACGGATGAAAAAGTGGGCATAGAAGAATAAGAAAATGGATGCGGATGCGTGTGAATAAAGAGGCATCCGCACAAAAACGGTGATGAAAGTTATGTTGCGTAAGTAAAAGACGTGTGGTTCGTCAGTACAGTTCCACTAACCTCCTTATTGGACAATTTTTCTTTTTAAAAATAACCACCGTAATGCGTTCCCTTCGATAGAGCCATTTGGAAATGACGTATTACAAGCGGCAGTATGCGGTAGAATATAATGTAAAAGGAGAAGATCGCATGTATACGATATTTTACAGACTTATTACCCTACTCTTTTTATATATTTGAAATTCAAAATGAGAGCATGATTATGCTAAAAATAAAACATGACACATTCTTATTTTTTACATGGAGAGTAATCGCGGTCTTATAACTTGTACCAGCTTTCTAAAGGGATTAGTTTAAGTGGCAAGCCGTTTATTTATGTAATGGATATCCGCAATATTGTAAAGTTTTATTAAACTGCCCAGTTTCGGACGAAACAATGGAAGCAACACCACAACCGCAGTGAGAGGTGAAAAATGTCCATTGTTTTCGCAATAATTACCCGCTGTTTTAATGCCTATTCTGAAAAAGAAAAAAAAATGCTGAAAAGTATATTATATTTGTAATTTGTAGCTACATTTTGAGAGTCAATTAGTCCTTATCCGCTGTAACAAGTTGTCAAAACACATTCCAATCTTATTTTCGTGACCAATACATTCCACGTCGGCATTTATGGTATAGGCGGAATATACTATCAGTGGATTGCAGCTTTTTTAAGGTCAATAGAGTGTTAAAAAATCAATCAGAACCTGTCAGTTTCTATAATTCTTTACATTTATTGATGAAGCTTTATGGAGCATCAGATAAATCACATTAGGACGTTCGGGAAAAGGGAAAAAAAGATGTCACGATTTCCTTCTAGTCTTATCCTTCAAGCGTGAAATGTGTTTTAGAACTTATATTTTGTCAGCACACAGATGGCTCGTCGTATACCACGTACCATACTATATGCTATACCGGTAAGATCTTGTAGGTAGTACGAAAGATTTCACCATGATGGAAATGCGCTTTTAGCCTAATAACAAATCTGGGTCAATTATTACACGCGGCATTTTTTTTCTCGGCCCCATATCGCTATGCAGTTTCATCTTCGCAACCGATTTCTATTTATTGTCACGCGTGAGTGAGGATGTGCAAGTTGACCTGGTATTCCAATAATTCATAATCCATGATGTATATTATATACTAACATAATGATTTTAAATGTTTACAAATACTCTCTCCTCGTGGCTGAAAGAAAAGTGGATTTTTAAGATGGGTAAACCGAATTTTATAAATTCTCTATTTCAAGGATTTGGTTCATGCAGATGACGCAATATTACGTCAAAAATGCTTGTATACAAATGAGTTGTGATTTTCTTTGACCTGTTTTTGTTGTAAATAAACTTTTTTTTTGTTTAATTAACAGTGAAATAAGGTTTGTAACGTATCGTATTACTATTAATGTTCTTGCGGTCAACATATTGTTAGTTCTTAAAAGAAATGAAGCTAAAAAAGACAAATGTCCTTCTAGCTGTTCTACATTAAGAGAACGATAACAGTTTAATCATCTCAGAATACGTTATTCACGACTATACCTTAATTGATCTAATAAAAAAATTGCTCACGAAGTTTGTTGACTCATATTTCAAACCTTTTTGGGGGAATTTGAGTTGCGCGCCTTTCTTTCAAAATATAAATCATTCAAAATATAAATCAAGCCAATAGATAAGAAAAAAGGTTAAAGCAATAAATTGAAAAATGGAACAGCGACTGATATAAAATTCCATAGGGATCTCTGACGGCTTTTGGAAAGGAAAAAAACGGAGAATTTAAGACAAGCGAGGATTATGCGCTAGACATTTTTTTCCCTTTTAGATTTCTCCCATGGGCAATGTCTATACTTTCAACTATATAATGTGACAGTTGGTTTTTTTCCTTTTTACGATTCCATCCACCATGATTTTTTTTTCAAATAAACCCTTTTTATGTTTTGCACATCATCGTTTCGACTTGAAAGAGAGAAAAAGCGTTCCGCCAGATACATATTTTATAAGTTACTGCTGTCGCTTTCTGTTCTAGTCGACTGAATCACTCACTATTCTTTCTGGTAATTTCAGCGGTTGGCGGTGAATTTGGCATGCCTAATTCTCGCAAATTCTATTCGATTTCAAATATTGCTCTTTTTCAGGACTTTCTTTCTTCCAGGTTTGAATCGAAAATACTTTTTCGTTTACTAAATTTGGTAAGTAAGAATGTGTATTATTCAACCTGTTAAATTTAACCAGACAAGCAAATGAAAGTAGATTCTAATTCCTGGAATTTGAGAAACATTAGTGTATCCGATTGGCGACTAAATTCAAAACCAGTTTCAATTTGTACTTTCTGTAGATTTATACATTTTTTGCGTAAAATTTACGATCAAACAGAAATGATAGTAGATGACAATAAACAAGAAAGTTACTTTTAAGGTTTCCTTAGAAAGTGAAATCGGAACAACAACAAAAAGTGTGCAAAGCATGATCAATCATCAGGGCAATGACATTGATAAAGAATATAGTAAGACTATTTTTCTGTCGTAAAAATAGGTCGAGATTAGGCAAGAAAAGTTAATTTAAGTTTAGATATTCATTCAAAAAAGTCGGTAAACATTCTGATACGACTTGTCCAAGGAGAATTCAGATTTCTTCGCCTTCCAGTCCTCCCATTATTATTATTATTGACAGGGGCCCGTGCCGCACCGCTTCTCCATTGTTCCAAGTTGATTCCAGGGATGGTGGCACAAGAGACGCGAGGATTCCTGTAAAATATAACACGTTAAAGAACCGTAAAATAATTCAAGTAAAAGTTTGTATAAATTACGAATTCTGGTTAGCTAAACGGAAAGCATTCCTCTGGACAGTTTGTATATTCTCGCTATTATCGCATATCATCCGAGAGAGGCTGACTTTACGGATCTCATCCAACTGACCTACAATAATCAGATGATGATTCAGTTTATAGAATAATTAAAAAATATATATACATACCTTGAGTGAAGGAACTAGGTTGGCCACCATTTTCATACCAAAATCGATCCCCTTTCCTAAGTCGCTGGAAAGTTAGGCCGATGATGCAAGCAAATACTTGTCCCACCCTTGAACCTGGTGCGTGTCGCTCGGAAATCCCTGCGCTCCACAGGTCAATATCATCAACAGAAGCGTAAAGCTGTCTGTAAGCTTCTAATGTCTTGGTATTGGTAAAAACGTTAACTAGATCATTCCAATTAGTAACAGGAGCCTGGCCGCAAAAGCGGCGGTATGCGTTGTAGCCCGGTAGACCTTGATCCCGACCTCTAGCTATGTTCCTGGAAGCCAGATCCTGGCCAAAACCACTTCCAGCAGCTGGGAAGAGTTGATTTGTCAACTGAGAGTAAAATAAAAGTTATGCAATGTATCTTTAGATTTGTTATATTCAAAATACTTCTTCAGTCATGGCTTCGTCTACAGATTGAGGCACTTGATTTAGATGACCCGCAATGTACTGGTCCAAAGTCCCCCCTTCATCATCAAATGGCTTACCGAATAAGTCACTCAAGTGCGCGCTAGCTAAAATAATTCTAGTTTAGGAATTTACATTTTCAAAAGTACTGTTCTTTTTTCTTTTCTTTTTACCAACAGATCTACTGTGATCGGTGCTCCATCTTTCGAGCTTAGAAGGAATGAGAGAGTGACCGAACCGGTAAGCAGCGCCGTTGAACGCGACTGGCAAAGTCGGATCAATGCTGCTGTCGTAAAAGTTTGTCATTCCCTATTTTTAAAAAATTGAATCATTTAATACATAATAATAATATTTAAAATGGTTCGACGCTTACCTGTTCTTGAAGAACAAGTTGGTATCGATTCAAAAGATTTGGACCCAAAATATTGGGCAGAAATTCCTTATATGTGATATGTTGCACGATAGCGCCGATTATCCGGCGTGTTTCCTAAAAGGAAGTATTTTTTTTAAATTAAAACAATAAATCTTAATTACATCATGTACTTGATAGATTTTTTCATCATCCCAGTGAGGATTTATCCTAAAGAGTTCCCTAGCGATCCTGTTGTGCTCCCGCAGGAACAGGGTGTGGCCCACAATCATCATCGGAGTTTGACTGGAACGAAAGTCACCTTGAAATTGTAAAAATCTTTAATATTATGATTACTGGCAGAGAAAACAATCATATATACCTGCAGATGTACAAAATTTCGTTCGGTCGGTACGCGCACAAAACATATCAGGATTTTCTATTTGAGGAGGAAGCAGTTCTTTGAGTCCTGGCCTACGAGGAGTTGGATCCGTTTTGAGTAGACCATTACGGCGACTTCGTAGTTTCTCAGCTGTCTCAGCATCACTACCGTAAAGGAAACTAGCATCCAGGAAGCTGGAAACCAAATTGAATGGGGTTTTCGATCCTAGACGACATCCCACCCTCAAACCCGAAGCTACGATAGGAAAATTGAGACACGTCTCCCGGAAGCGTGAGAAAAAAGGATCGTTGGCAGGATATGAGATTGTTCCGCAAGCTGGATTCTGCCGATTCAAAGGTACATTTTGACAACATTCTGTCGAACCGGTAAGAGACAGATGGTTCATATCGTGACCGATTAGTTGACCGTAAGCTGGTAGGAAAACGGTTGCGCCGCCGTTAGTACGGTCAGGTAGGTTAGAATCCCGATGAACGAGAGTTGAAATCTGGCGGACGTTCGGTAGTGCAGCACCAGTAACGGAAACCCGTTGAAGTTTCAACCCTATGGGTTTGAAATGAATGTGAAAATAAATAAAATAAAATATAAGAAGAAAAGATGATTATTTTATCTGAAATACCATCGGCGTATAAGGGTGGGAGGAGTCGTGTTAGAGGTGATTCAGCGGCACCATAGTGAGCGTTATTCAAATTATTACATGATCCATCAATGGTTCTGTAACGTTCAGCAGTACAGCGAGGCCGCAGCATTTTGGCCGGACATAAGTTGCGGATACCTGTCGAATCTATGTTGATGGTGGGTAATTGATTTTCGACTTCATCTCGAGTCAGATTGAGTCTTAATGATGATGAAACCCAATATGATTGTTGTAATATTGTGGATTATTGTATTTTTAAAGAAATAGTTTCTGGTTTTTACCCTCTTGCGAGACCTGCGGTCGTGTCGGCTATGGCAAGACCCAGGACTTCAGTCGCAACACCTGTGCTCAACGATCTCGACTGGCGAATCGATTGAAAAAATTTATCGATGGTTCGAATACCAATGCATATATTCCTGTTGTACAGTAAGATATTATGTTTTTTAAAAAAGATATTGGTATAATAAAAACGAGATGAAACTGACTGGTTATTGGGTCGTCTAATCGTGAGAGCATCGCACTGTTGACTTGCGCTTTGCCTCCCATTTTGACCCATTATCAATGAACAACAGCAGGAAAACAGAACCAAGAGATTAAGCTGGAACCTGCCGTCACAGTAATTAGAATTACTTCAATTTATAAATCAATATTTACACGGTTATTGTTTATTACCTCATTTTGAACGTAAATGAGAAAGGGGTTACTTTAGAGACCCCTTAGCAATTGGGTTGCGCCACACACACTGGAATAGGCTTGAGATTTTTATAGTTGTGTAAAAACGAAATGTATAATATTGTTTTTTTCAACAGTGGTTTGATGGTATACCTCATTTTACCCCACCGAGTTTGATAAATAAGCACACGGATGTAGCGGTAATCCACATCCACGTGCATAAGGAATATACTTTAGTAGGGAAAGGAAAGGGGATTTGTCAAACAAAAAACTTATTCCGATATGTAAACAAATTAACGAGATGATTTTATTCTCACGCAATTCAAAAACATATGCCGAAACCCGGGATCGAACCAGGGACCTTTAGATCTTCAGTCTAACGCTCTCCCAACTGAGCTATTTCGGCTTATGATATGTGATACCAAAGTTTGATAAAACCCAAATGATGCTCGTTCAAGGTTCCACACGGAAGTAGCAGATATCTAATAGTTGCGTTGTATGCTATACATTTGTTTTATCTGTATAGGTAAGGTAACGCAGCGATACGCTTGCTCTGATGATAACCGGTTTTCTGGCTGCTTTATAAAATTTATGCAGGGAAACTTAGGGGTACTCTTTATTATCACTTTTCTGGATATTACGCGCGCATGTTACATATAAATGCCTGTTTCTGTTGACGGAGCCGTCACCAGAGAAGTATCTACCTACTATTTTAAACTTATGTAGAATTAATTTTACTTTCGAATAGTTCTAATTGACAAATCACCTCTCTCAACCAACTGAGAGCAGATCTCGCATCCAGAAACCATGCCAGAGGAATGGACGAAAGTTTTCCGGGTTACAACGCATACCATCTCTTCTGCGGACTAACTGTAGCTGGGATTGGAATGATCCCTAACTAGTGCATTTTCCAATACCAAGAAAATAGAAACCTATAGACACTGTACGCCTCTGTGGGTGATAACGATCTGTGGAGCGTTGGGATCTTTGAACGACACACACCAGACGCAATTGTCGGACCCATTTTTAAAATTGGTGACTTCATTCAAGTGACTCCGACGGATCGTTTTTGTTACGAAAACGGTGACCCAGTGATTCCTTCTCTCAAGGTATATCATCTTTTATTTTTAAACATTATATGATTCGGAATTGTTTCATAATGAGAAACGTTATAATATTTTTTGTATCCAAAAAGAAAGATCTGCCGAAACCCGGGATCGAACCAGGGACCTTTTTGATTCAAGGTTCCACACATAAACGAAAGTTTTGAAACAGCTGTTTTGAATGATATGAAATTAATACATTGAATTCAACGCAGCGCTACGCTCAATAAAACAATAACCGGTTTTTTGTAGCTATGGTTATGGTAAAATACATCGGCAACACTAAATTATATACCACACTTGTGATGATAATTCTATTTTTGCTTGAAAGAATTATAATGCATATATGCGATGAATTCACGCAAATATTTTTTGAATGATCAGAACCGGACGATAAGTCAGGGAGTCGGAGTCACTCAGGCGTTATATGGAACAACCAAGTAAACGCAACATAAACAATAACTGTATATTATGAGGGTGAGATAATAAGTAAAATAATTAACGAAAGCCCGTTAGATTGAATAATCGCGGCAAGTGTATTATAATCAAATAAATCATAAAGGGGAAGATGGAAAAAAATTGATGAAAATATTAAAAGTATTAAAAGTATTAAAAGTATTAATTGATAATTATATTAAAAGTCTGCAAACATTCTCATGAGACTTGTGCTGTGAAGAATGCGATTTCTTCGATTAAAAACAGGCGACGTATCGATATCATTACTATCCTGGTTTTCTCTCCATAGGTCCAAGTTGATTTGGGGAAGGCTGGCGCAAGGAACACGAGGATTCCTGAACACAATATGGAAACAAATCAAGAATATTAAGTTATTGGGTAGCATACGTTGAATTTATAACTTACGAAGTTGAATTGGCTAATAGGAAAGCATTCCTCTGGACAGTCTGTATATTCTCACTATTATCACAGATGATTCTAGACAGGGTCATCTTACGAATCTCATTCAACTGACCTGAATCGACACGATGAAAATTCTGTTTTATTACAATATCTATAATGTAATTATAAATCAAATACCCAGAGTGAATGAGTTAGGGAAGCCACCGTTTTCGTACCAAAAACGATCACCTCGCCGGAGTCGTTGGAAAGTTGTGCCAATGATACAACCAAAAACGGGTCCAACAATTGAATCTGGTGGGTGACGTTCAGAAATTCCGCCGCTCCATAGGTCAATATCATTAACAGAGGCATACAACTGCTTGTAAGCCTCTAATGTTTTTGCATTGGCAAAGGTATTAGCAAGATCGTCCCAATTCCTAGCTGGAGTAAGTCCGCACAAGCGGCGGAATGCGTTGTAGCCCGGTAAACCTTCGTCCCTACCTCTGGCTAAGTTCGTGGAAGCAAGATCCTGGCCAAAACCGTTTTCAATTGCTTCAAAGAGATGATTCGTTAACTGCAAATAATAATAGTAGTAATTACTGGTTGCAATAAATCAATTTTAATCATGATACTTCTTCAGTAATTGCTTCATCAACAGAATGAGGCATTTGATTAAGAAATCCTGCAATGTACTGATCCAAAATCCCTCCTTCATCGTTGAATGGTCTACCAAATAACTCCCTAAACTGTTCGCTTCCTGAAAAAAAAATCGATTAATTTCTTAAATTTAAAAAGAGAAGAAGTTGATCTCTTTTCATACCAAGAACGCTACTGTGATCGACATTCCATCTTTCAAGTCTTGCAGGGATGAGAGAGTGGCCAAACCGAAAAGCAGCGGCATTGAATGCAACTGGCAAACTTGGATCCACATTTCCGTTGTATACTTGAGTAGCCATTCCCTAATAAATAAATTAATAAATAGTTACTGAAATAAATAAATCGATGAATTAGAAATTTGAAAATCACAACATAATATTCTAAACGGTAATATGTTAACTTGTGTTAGAAGCCTAAGTCGGAACTGTCGCATCAACCTTGGACCCAAGATAATGGGCAAGAATTCACCATAAGTAATATGCTGGACGAAAGCGGCGATTATCCGACGTGTTTCCTGATTTTCAATATAAAATTAAAGTGAAAAACATTACAAAAGAAACACCATCTTCATTTGATATTAAAATACTTGATAGATTTGTTCGTCATTCCAGTGGGGATTTATTTCAAACAGTTCCCTAGCGATCCTATTGTGCTCTCGCATGAAAAGAGTGTGACCCACAATCATCATTGGAGTTTGACTAGAACGAAAATCACCTGAAAATTGAATTTTCATATGAAGTTAACGTCAATTGCTCATTATTACATTATTTCATTAAAAGAAAATATTATACCAGCAAAAGTGCAGAATTGACTTTCATCAGTCCGCGTACAAAGAGCATTTTGATCTTCACCGAAATCTTCGTTTTGAGGTGGGAGTAATTCTTTGAGCCCTTCTCTACGAGGAGTTGGATCGGTGTGAAGCAAACCATTCTGGAGACTCCGGAGCCTACTAGCTCTATCATCATTACTTCCATAAACAAAACTAGCATCCAGAAAGGTGGTAGCCGAGTTGAAAGTGACTTTTGATCCTAAACGACATCCAGCTCTTAAACCTGAAGATGCGGTGGGGAAATTGGCGCATGTCTGTCGGAATCGTGAGAAGAAAGGATCGGTTGCGGGATATCTGATTCCCCACAGGACGGATTCGTGCGATTTACAGGAGCATTTTGGCAACAGCCCGCAGAACCAGTAAGAGCGACGTTATTGAAATCGTGACCGATTAGTTGACCAAAAGCCGGTAAGAAGAGAGATGCTCCGAAAGGATGGTCGGGCTTGCCAGTATCTTGATGAACTTGAGTTGATATTTGACGGACGTTTGGTAGCGCAGCACCCGTTACCGAAAGGCGTGGAAGACTTACCCCTGTACGTTTTTTAAAAATCAATCGATGGAATTATATTTTAGATAATGAAAATATACCATCGGCGTATAAAGGCGGAAGAAGTCGTGCTGTAGGTGATCCAGTAGCTCCATAGTGAGCGTTTCTCAAATTATTACATGACCCGTCGATGGATCTGTAACGTTCAGCAGTACAGCGAGGGTGTAGCATTCTAGCGGGGCAGAAGTTGCGGATACCCGTAGAACCCATGTTTATTAAGGGCAATAGAGTTTCAATATCATTCCGGGTTAGATTGAACCTTTGATGAAATCCATTATGTTACTAAAAAATTTAAAAAAATAAAAACTTATATACCCTCTTGTAAGAATTGTGGTAGTTTCAACTATGGCAAGACCCAAAACTTCAGTAGGGACTTCCGTCTCGGTTGTCAACAGAGGTCTTCTGCTCGACTGTACGATGCCAAATGTGTTATTGATCAACTGATATGAAAAGCAGACGCTCCTTATACACGAAATAATAAGTTTCAAAAAGATTCAATCGGTATTTTGTAAATATAATATAGCTAACTGGTGAGGGCGTTGAATCCTGAGAGCATCACACTGCCTTCCGTTGCTTTGCCTCTTGTGATTCCTATGTTGGGCTGTGATTAACACAGATAATAAGGAGAACAGTAATAGTAAGAGATAGAACCTGCAATCATAATATGATTTTTTCAATGAGAATTATTTCAGTAAAATCTATAATTTGTTATTTATTGTACCTCATTTTTAAGTAAACACCTTTGCAATGTGAGTGCGCTATACGCATTGAGAGGGGTTAAGGCATTTATGGTCATATAAATGCAATAATATGTATCTTTTTATTAATGCGGTTTTACGGATAGACCCTTTTTCCTTCAATAGGCACGGTGTGTTACAGGATGCAGTGGTAACTGGTTACCCACATTTTGGTTAAGGTAACAAGAAACGGAGATACTGTAATCGACTCTTTTTTTTTTTTTTAAGAAAAAGAGAAACGATTTTTTACACAATTAACACAAAAAATGAGATCCAATCAGGGACCATAAAACGTTCGGTCTAAATGATGGACTTTGATGATTCAGGGTTCAGAAACTTGAACTCGGTACTTGGGAAAAAAGCGCGTAACACGGCAATACCACTCACTATGAATGAATGATAACCAGTTATGCTTTTTGTTAAGAATAAATGGAGTGGCAGACTAGCATCAACACAAAGTTTAGTGTCAGTAATATGTTCTATATACTTTAAATTCGTATAATAAATTATATCTTGCCCATAATCATTTTCCAAATTAAGTTGCGCTCTTGATTAGGGGTCAAGTGCCAGTCGTCCAGTTTCCTCAAGCCAGTACAATTACAGATGATTAAGAAAAAAATATACATTCGCCTTTCGCAGCTGTTATACAAATACTTATGGCAATTCAGCGTTTTTACGAAAACAGCTTTCTGTCGAGACCCTTTGAATGTCGACGGTTAATGAAATCGATACTGCCCTTCCTTTCGTAATATGATGACGGGATTCATAATTTACAGAGTTAAGGTCGAAAGACTAGCCACTCTATCTGTTATTCGTCGGTTCAAAATGTGTTTTAGTTTAATGAAATTTATTCTCGAGTTTGCGGTATTTAGTTTTGGGTCATTCCATGGTATTTCAGAAAATTCTGCAATATCTTCAATCTTCAATCTTCAATCTTCAATATATGAAGATGAATCATTTTAAGAAGGGGGAGGCCGGGAGGAACAAGAAAAGGTAAATGGAAAGATGTCATGTAAGAACAATAAGCAGGTTCATTCAAAATCAGTTAAGATATTCATTCAAAAAGTCGGTAAACATTCGGTAGTCGGTACGACTTCTCCTGCCTCCCAAACGATTTGGACGAATTTGTCCACCGGTACCGGCAGGCCGTCCAGTACTAGTTTGCTGTTGCTGGTTTTCTCTCCATAGCTCCAAGTTGATTCGGGGAATGCTGGCGCAAGGGACACGAGGATTCCTTTAAAGCAACAAGAACATAAAGGACTATAAAGTTATAAACATTAAAAAATACTAATTATAACTTACGAATTTTGGTTGACTGCACGGAAAGCGTTTCTCTGGACAGTCTGTATATTCTCGCTATTATCACAGATCATCCGAGAGAGGCTGACTTTACGGATCTCATCCAACTGACCTATATAATAATCAGATGATGATTCAGTTTAATTTGAATAATCTTTAAAAATATATATACCTTGAGTGAAGGAGCTAGGTTGGCCACCAGTTTCGTACCAAAAACGATCACCTCGTTTAAGTCGCTGGAAAGTGAGTCCGATGATACAACCAAATACTTGTCCAACTTTAGCACCTGGTGCGTGTCGTTCAGAGATACCAGCGCTCCACAGGTCAATATCGTCCACAGAAGCATACAACTGTCTGTAGGCTTCCAATGTCTTGGGGGTTTGAAAGACATTAGCTAGATCATTCCAGTTTCTAGCAGAGGACTGTCCGCATAGGCGGCGGTATGCGTTGTAGCCAGGCAAACCTTCTTCTCGTCCTCTTGCAATGTTTCTGGATGCAAGATCATCCCCAAAATTACTTCCAGCGGCTTGCAAGACATGATTTGTCAACTGGAAAAATGATTCAAAAACATTAATACATTTCTATATCAAGTAACATTGCAGATGAATACTTCTTGGGTAAGAGCTCCGTCTACAGCATGAGTCATTTGGTTAAGAAATCCCGATATATATTGGTCTAATACTCCTCCTTGGTCGTTTAATTGTCTATTGAATAGGTTCCTCAATTGTTCGCTTGCTAGTATAACGAAAATCAATTATTTTCTTAAATTCATCTAAATGATCTTTTCTTTGTACCAACAACTCTGCTGTGATCGACACTCCATCGTTCGAGTCTTGGAGGAATGAGAGAGTGACCAAAGCGGAAAGCAGCAGCGTGGAATTCAATTGGTAAACTTGGGTCGAGAGTGCCACTGTAAACATTGGCAAATCCCTATTGTAAAAACAAAACAAAATTAGTTATAAAATTTTGTATTGCGTGTCACATTATTCTAAGACGGAACCTGTCGCTGAAGGTTAAGTTGATATTGACCCATCAAGTTTTGTCCCAAAACAATGGGCAAAAATTCACCATAAGTAATATGTTGAACATAAGCGCCAATAATCCGACGTGTTTCCTAATATTTTGAATCCAAATGATAAATATTCCAAAACGATAACGCCTTATCTAAAATAACAATAGATACCTGATAGATTCTTTCATCATTCCACTGTGGATTTATTCTAAATAGCTCCCTGGCAATCCTATTGTGCTCTCGTAAGAAAAGAGTATGAATCACAATCAACAGGGGAGTTTGGCTGGAACGAAAGTCACCTAAAAGTATAAATGAAATTTGTATGATGAAAAAATCACGAAAAATCAAGAAAATTGACTAATTTACCTGTTAAAGTTAGAGAATCTGCAGGATTTCGAGGGAGTAGCTCTTTGAGTCCTGGACCACGAGGAGCTGTATCCGTTCTTAGAAGTCCATTCGTTCGACTTCGTAGGTTCCTAGCCGTAGCATCATCACTCCCGTAGACAAAACTAGCGTCAATGAAGGTTGTAGCTGAATTGAAAGGATTCTTTGATCCCAAACGACACCCAGCCCTCACTCCCGAAGACGAAAGCGGGAAATCGGCGCATGTGACCCGGAGACGCGAGAAAAAAGGATCATTGGCAGGATAATTGATTGTTCCGCAGGAAGGATTCGGGCGATTTGCAGCCGCACTCTGGCAACAACCGTCCGCACCAGTAAGAGCCACATTGTTGAAATCGTGACCAAGGGTTTGACCGAAAGCCGGAAGGAAGAGGGTGGCGCTTGTGGAAGGATCGGGCTTACCAGTATCCTGATGAGCTAGAGTTGAAATCTGACGTGCGTTCGGTAGTGCACCACCGGAAGCCGAAACTCGTGCAGTACTCAATCCTGTAAACGTTTTAATTTTATTCGAAAATTCAGAATAAAAAATTAATTAATTAAGGAAAATATACCATCGCCATATGAAGCGGGAAGTAGTCGTGTTGTAGGTGAATCAGTGGCCCCAAAGTGAGCGTTATTCAAATTATTACATGATCCATCCATGGTTCTGAAACGTTGAGCAGTACAACGCGGCTGTAACAGTCTAGCGGGACAGAAGCGACGGATGGCTGTCGGAGCTGTGTTGATGGTGGGCAATTGATTTTCAATTTCAGGTCGAGTCAGAGTGAACCTTTTAATATATTTAATGTTTTACGAGTCAAGGTTTAAATCAATAACTATTTTTACTGTCTTGCAAGAGCTGAGGTGGTTTGAACTAAAGCAAGACCCAAGACATCGGTTGCGGCCCCTACGGTTAACGGCCTTGTTCCCTGGGCACTTTGAAATGCCGTATCAATCGCACGATTGGTGATACAAACGTTCCTTTTACGCAATAGAGTGGTTGGAATAAGTGATAAGGTCATGTAATAAAATAAATTATGGAACTGACTGGTTATTGGGCCGTTGAATTGTGAGAGCATCACATTGTTGATTTCCTCCATTTCTATTTTGGGCTGCGTTCAGCACAACCCAGGAGAAGAGAAGTAAGAGATGAAAGTCGATCCTTACGTCATTGAATGATTTTTTTAATGCAAATTATGCTATGGAAAGTTTAATTAATTATGGTACCTCATTTAAATATATTTTGGAGATATTGCAATTTGTGAAGTGACTCCTTTCGATAGCGGTGCAGCAATTCCACTGCCGGAATACACTTCAGATTTGTATAGTCAAATACAAGTGTATCGTTTGATTTTAAAATGTGGTTTATGGTTGACCATACTTGCTTCTATATGGTTGATTTATAAAAGGATGTAGAGGTAACCCACATCCTAAGTTCAATAATTATTAAGGAAAAAAAAAAGATTAGTAATCAACTAATTTCTTAAGAACATTTAGAAACCAAAAATTTCAAAACATTATTGCCGAAACCCGGGATCGAACCAGGGACCTTTAGATCTTCAGTCTAACGCTCTCCCAACTGAGCTATTTCGGCATATTTCAAGGGCGCTCAATTTATGATAAGATCCATATGGGTGTGCTCGCTCGTCACGCAGGGGCCCACACTCCAGACACACAAATGGAAGTTTTAAAGGAATAGATACGGTTTCCCATTGTTTAGTTGAATACTTTTAACATTCTGCTTATAATCTGTATATATGTTACTTGGCTATGCGACCACTTACGATGATAACTGGTTTGGTGGCTGCTATTATGGATAAATATCCTGAAAACAAACACGCAGAGTTACACCGCTTTCACATTTCTTAACGAAAAACAAAAATGAATTATTGCTTGTATATGATGAATTATGGGGGAATTTCTCATAGAATAAATCAAGGATAATAAGTTAAGTATTTTTAAGAAACTGAGAGTGCTCATCAGTGATAAACAGCCAAATTACGCGCTTTTTACCATACTTAAACTAGCTGCGGTATATCAAATACGAAGGAGAAACTGGTGGTACAAATGACGATTAAGTAAAAAAAAAAAGAATAAAAACATCCCCATTTAAAATAAACATTAGTAAATTCATCATTAGCAAAAAGACATTATGCTCAATTGAAATATTTCAATTAATTGAACTTTCGCTTCTCAGTATTATTATTTTGCTAACTCAGCGTTTAGACTTCGAACTGATAAAAAATGAGTGCCCTTGGGTGTTTATGTAACAAATACAGTATGCTAAGCGCGAAGTCATAAGATGATGAATTATTGGCAGATAAGAAATAAATAAATATTGAATACACCTCGTGTAAGTTTTACTCATGTAGCCCATCCAAAGAAGGGAACAATGAAGCAATTACGTTAATAAGGTACGTGTTGTTTGCAGACGATTTATCTCTTTATTATTTCAATCGTTTTCAGCGCAACCCATCAAATCTCTAATGGTTTTAAGTATAAATATTAATTATTAATTACAACTATTTTTGGCACTATGTATACGGGGATGTAACTCAGAGGTAGAGTGTTCGCTTCGCATGTGAAAAGTCCAGAGTTCAACCCTCCGCATTTCCAGACCTAGATTTTCTCAAATTTTTGTTAACTTATTTTAGCAGCTGTGTCAAAAATTTATAAAGTATCCCTTAATTTTTTTGCGAATATCTTCATAGAATTTGTTTATTTTACCAAGATTTTTAGAGTCAATCCAAGCCCTACAAGTTTCCTCACACAACTGCGATATAATTATCTAATATTAAATTGTATACATTACAAAATAAAAACGATACCATTTGATTCCCCAACAACATAAGTGTATCAGCGTAATATATACAAACATAAATACCTCTTTTTAAAAATGGGTTTCTCATTGTTGGAATAAAGATATTCACAAACGTCGAATCAATATTGAGTGTTTCGTCTTTAATTATTGAATTTATTTATTATATCCGTTATCCTAAAGAGAAGAACCTGTCGAGCAAAGAAGACTTGGCCGCAAGTAGACGATGTTTGAAACCTCGCCGATTATTAGGCCGATGCCGATTAGGTTCCGGCTCTGGATACGGATCTCCATATGGACCGAAATTCGGTCGGAATTGATGCATTGGTGGAGGAGGTGGATGAGGTGCCGCCGGATAGGGCGGACGGTATTCGTGATGAGGCTGATGGGGTGGAGCAGGTGGAGCCGGTGGAGGCTCGTGATGATAATTCGGACCGTCATCGTCATGATCGTCGTAGTGTAAGCCGATGGGCACTTTGAAGAGGTCGTCCGTATCGAAAAAGTCGTCATGTAAAGTCGTCCCATCGTCTTCGTACTATTAGTAGATATATATCAGTCTTAGTCGGTTTTTTATATATATATTTTAAATTTAATTATTTCCTATAAATTATTTGGCAATATCCAATTTTGTCCAAAACTTTTACATTTAAAAGTGTGTGAGTGTTTTTTTGAATGTATAGGAAATTATTTTTTTTATCAAGAAATTTGTTGGGAAATTGCTCTATGTAAGAATGTCATTTTTGTTTCTATTTTTAGCCCTTTTTGGGTTTTACATTTGTGTCTCTCCAGAATTCCAAGTTGATACGAGGTAAGATAGCGCTCTTGCACGGAACTCTTGGATTCCTAAAAAAGAAAGAGAGATATGAAACCAGTCAAATGATTGAAACTTGTTGTCTGACTATCAGGAATGTCTTAAGAATTTCAACTCACACGTTGTAATCGGGGAGAACCATGACGTAAACTTGCGATGACTCAATGTTGTCGCTGTTATCACAAATGATCCTAGAAAGCTTAATCTTGCGAATCTCGTTCAGTTGATCTACACAAATTCCATACGGTCAAATACCATTCAGCTATTTTCTCCTATATATCATGATTTTATACTACCTAGAGAGAAAGAAGACGGCCAACCACCGTTCTCGTACCAGAACCGATCCCCATAGCGAAGATTCTTGAAAGTTTCACCCATAATACAACCAAAAACTGGACCCACCATGGATCCTGGCAGAGGCCGCTCTGAAATACCGGCTGACCAAAGGTCAATATCATCCACAGAAGCGTACATTTGCGAGTAAGCGTAGAGAGTTTCATTGGTGAAAGATTCGACGAGATCATCCCAGTGGTAAGCCCGCGGAAGTCCGCAATATTCACGGAAGGCATTGTAACCGGGTATACCGTGATCTCGACCTCTCTGCATATTCAATGAAGCCAAATCAGCGCCCCAATTGTTCTGTCCTTCTTGAAACAGATGATTGGTCAACTGTGAATTCAAAAAGAAAAGAAAATTAGAAAACTGCAAAATAATTAATACGTCTTTGTATCAATACACCTCTTGAGTCATCGATTCGTCAACTGCTTGAGATACTTGATTCATGAAACCGGAAAGATACTGATCGCAAGTGCCTGCTTCGTAGACGTCAAAAGGTTTCAACAACATTTCACTCAATCTCCTAGCACCTGCGTTGTTTAATCAATTAATTTCTTTCTTTTTTTCAAAGCTTTCAACAGTGAATAATTATAATACCAACGTATTGATGAGAAACGCTCCATCGTTCAATGGCTGATGGAATTAGAGAGTGACCAAACCGGTAAGCAGCGGCAAAGAAAGAGACGGGCAGAGAGGGGTCCAGCGAAGGATTGTAAAATGAAGCCATTCCCTAATAAATGATTAAAGTTAATTAAAAGTTTTGCGGTAAACTTGAGATATGACGTACGTCTTTGAGAAGAAGAAGTCCGTATCTTTCCATTACTTCTTTGCCGAGGACCATGGGCAAGAATTCATTGTAGGTAATGTGTTGCACCACTGCTGCCATTATGTGACGTGCCTCCTGTGTAATAATATATCATTTAGTTCAGCGCAGTCCCTTCTTTTGCGAAACAAAAATGAACGCCCATTGAGTTTGTGTGAGAGAGAAATCGCGATAATAACAAGATCGACCAGGGCCGCGCACTACGGTGCGTCATCCAACATTTGCAGACCGTAACAAATGCATCAAAGAAGAAGAAGAAGTAGAAAAGAAAAAACCACTTTTCCTTAATGACTCTTATATAATCCGTATCAGGTCAGAACACATAAATAGAAATTTAGGACGAGCATGTATAGAGGATGCCCAGTGCAGTAGTAAAGAAAAGAAATGGACCGAGAAAAATCCACTTTTTAACGACCGTGTAAAAAAGAGAAGTGAAAACCCTACATGGTTTTATTATTCTCTTCAATGAAGTTGTACAATCCGTGAAAAAAGGGCGTCTATTTACCTGGAAAATCTTTTCGTCATTCCAGTGAGGATTAATTTGTCCTAATTCGTGAGCCATCCTGTTGTGCTCCCGCATAAAGATGGTGTGCTGGGCGATCAACATCATCTGCTGATTAGCACGGCTGTCACCGGCCATAAAGCAATAGGTATCGTTATTGGGACGGACGCAACCTGCATCTGGGCTCTCTAATTTAGGTGGAAGAAGATCCTTGAGGCCGAGGTGCCGATTTTCAGGGTTACTCGCTAGAAATCCACCTTGAAAAGTGCGCAACTTGTCCGCCGACTCTTTACTTGCACCGTAGATGAAGTTGGCATCCAAGATGCTCGTGATGGTATTCATTGTACTCCTAGGACCTATTTTTTTTTCAAATTTTAGAAAGTTCCTCAATCAAAATGCGTGGTGCTGTATAATTATATATTCAAAAGGTTATAAAACGATTACAACTAAACGAGTGATTTATAGTTATGGAAAGAAAGATGACGTGCTCATCCTTAATTATAAAGGACCTACGTTTTCATCAACTATTGTAAAATAGCAATAAAAATAGGCTGCCGCTATATATTATAGTGTTTCTCTTTTTATATTTTTTTACAGTTATTATATGAGCAGCTATGAAATCCTACCTAGTTTGCAGTATTCTTTGAGCCCTGTAGCAGAACGGACAAATTCCATACATCGGCGCCGGAAGAGGGAGTAGAAAGGATCAGCCGGTGGGATTTCAATAGGCCAGCAGGATGGATGCCGTTGATCCTCCGGTTTGTCGCAACATTTTGGCTCTGCGTCTGTCGCCGGATCTGAGATTTGAAAACGAAAACATAATTAAATTAATTGCTCTTTTAAAAAATGACGTGGTTAGCAACATTCATGTTTAAAAAACCACTACTACCATTTCTGGTTACATAATGAGTAATGACCATTAAAAGGGAAAAAATGCCTAAGAGTTATTGCATAATGACAAATAATGTTTAGAACGCGAGTCATGATGGTACATTTTTTTTTTCACACAAAAGGGAAAGTGATGTCATAATTCCCTGCCCACATGAAGTAAATATTTTTAAAAATGCGAAAAGAAGAAAATTATAATAATAATAAAAATAATATTTTACTTAGGACTCTCTTGTTTTCTTTTCTTTTAATTAAAAAAAGAAGAAAGAAATGAAGAGCCCATAATCATAGGGTGACGGTTCATTAAGTAAAGCTGGTTTGTCCCTTTACCTTTACTTTCTCCTCCTTGCGTCATGTCGTGATCGATCAATTGGCCCCATGCTGGTAAGTAGACAGTGACAGCGTGATCGTGATAGCCTAGGTCACGGTGGGCCACGGCTGAAACGTACCTGGCCGTCGGTAGCTCTGCCCCTGTCACGGACACTCTCGGCTCGCTTATTCCTATTGACAATAATTGATGAGTCATCAATACTTGGCGGTTATTTACTTTGCATATATTATCCTGAAAGGTGTCTGCTGACAAAGAAGAATTGAAGGATTCGTTAACGTCGAATTCAACATTACAACTTTTTTTTTCTAGCCAAACTCAACTTTCGAATTTTCTAGTGTACGCGCCTAAAAGAAAAACTCATCATTTTATATATACATGTGCTGTAATGAAGAATTCCTCACGCTACGCAAAGCAAAAGAGGTTTCAACATTTGATGCGTAATATAGACAATCGGGATACTCCCACTGGACGGTATGTAGAAAGTGAAAAAAAACTACTCATCTCAAAAAAAAAGAAGAAGTGAAGCGAAATAATTTGCGAAATAATTGTGATTGATTGTAAATATAGAAAAAAAATTACCATCCGCATAAGCCGCTGGTATGAGGCGTCTATAAGGTGCCAAGGTTGCGCCCCAGTGGGCGTTCTCCAAATTATTACACATGCCATTGTATTCCCTGTAGCGCTTCACTGCGCATTTCGGTCGCTTTAGGTAGGCCGGGCAGAAGCGGTCGATGAGCGTCCGACGCGTGTCGATCAAAGGCAGTCCCGCGTTCACGGCCTCCGGGTACAAATTATACCTATTACCAGACATCATTAAGGATCAAATGTACAAGCAAAGAGCACAACATAGTCTCCCTTATTTATATAATTTTTTCGCGATTGATAGTCACGCGAATTTTTGTTTTGATCCCGCAATCGCTCACACCTATCGAGAAATAATCAATGCATCACGATTTCCTCATCTTCTTTGAGAAAGTGAGGAGGAAAAAATCGATTTGGAAAAGGTTGATCATTTTAAATAATTTATCAAAGGGTGACGTGATATTTCGTATAGTGAAAACTTAATTGTTTTATAATAGTAAAAAGATTTCATTTCGGAGAAAGTGATTTATAACATATTCGTGGAGATTCTCTTATACAAGCGGAAAGTGGTCGAACGTTTGTGTAAGTCGGCGAAACAATACATTATCTGTCTAAACAAATGTGCCGAATTTATCAACTCGCTTTCGCCATTGTGTTTGTGCCTAGGATGGCGTTTTCAGTTTGAGAACAAATTAAACGTTTCTCGTGATGAAGATCCTGTCAACCGAATTCATTATACTTGCACGAAATCTGAGAGGTTTATTTCTTTTCTTGGGTATGAATAGAAAGTCACCTTTTCGGATGATTTATATTCTTCTCAAAGAAACGAAACTGTATTTTAATTATGTAATTTAATAGATTGTCAAATATTTACTTCTTTTTTATTATTCGAATGAATGGTGATAAATGGTATTTTTCACGGATGAAAGACTAGTTGATTTATACGTACTCTCGGGCGAGGATCTTGCTCGTCTCAACTAGGACGTGCCCCAGATTGTCGATGTCGATGTCGGTCATGGAGCGGCCCTTGGGGTTCGGCATCTTCATCTGCTCCAGGGCGGTGCTAAACGCCCGGTCCACAGCTTCGTACGTCACGCAACCGTCCCCACTTTAAAAAATTTGTTACGATTCCAGCGGCCAACATAAAAAATTAATAAAATAAACTTGATTAGATTTAAGAGCTAGAAAGTTGAAAGTCATGAGAATATAAGCGAGAAATCCGGAGTTTATCCTCTTTTTTTTTGTTGCTTGATTAAAGTGACAGTTTTTTTCTGTTTGTTGTGAAAGGTGTGTAATTCAATTAAGCTGTACTTAATAGGTACAAGTTATACAGGTTAATTCCTTCTTTAGTTTACTCTCACTTTTCTTAAACATTTTTGCAGACTTAAAAAAAAGTAATTCAGAAATGTTGATTTTAATTAATTGCAAAAGTATAAAGCGAAAGGATACGCAAGTAATTGAGTAACTATACTAAAAATAACAAGTTTCTTATTATTAGTGGTTTTAATGTCTAGCCACACCAGTTTTTTCCTTGTTATATTTCAAGCGAAAATTTGAATGGTTAGAGACTTTTACCCACCACCTTTATTGAAATTTATGCAAGACAGTAGAACGCCCTATTATCGGGGGGCTCTATACTTTAAGATAATAGGGGAAAACAAATATATTGGCATCATTCCCGCGCTTCAATATAAATAAGTGAGGTAACCCTTTAGAAAATGTATTCTTGTCGATCACTAAATTACTCGGTCGGATTGATAACTAGATTGCACCATCCTTATCATTTCATGGGGAGAAAAGAGAGAAGACTATGGGTATTATGTATAGGCTATACAGCATCCTGTTATCATTTCGCAATAATTTATTGTGGAAAGCCACTATTTTTCTTTCCGAGTGAAATTCTGCCACACTAAATATGTCTCTATATATATCAGCTTTTGAATTGCTGGCAATGGAATAACCAGTTGGGAAACAATGGATTTCCCGCAGGTATACAATATTCTGTATTCTAACAGGGTAAAAATGCGGGCAAAAATATTCTTTCTGGTTAGGTTATTTTTAAGGTTATTTCTTTAGCTTTCTCTCTTTTTTTTTTCTTTTGTATATATCATAATATTTTTGTATACACATAAAAAAAGAGGGGACGATCATCAATCGATGTGTTTAGGCAAATTTTGCTTGACAGGCCGGAATTTAGGACTAGATTCTGACATCCTTTCTCTCCCATTATGATGAGCCATTTTTACAGACCATATAGGAATATATAATGATATTCAATTTCAATTTCAAAAACAAAAGAAGAAAAGAAGAAATAAAAATTGAACAATTTACCCTTGATGGTACTGCCCAGCTGGGATGACGAGGGCGCAGCGGCCATCCTTAGCCAGAGGAGGTACAAGTGGCGGTTGTCCACCTTGAATGATATCATTCGGATGATGTTGCAGGTTGATGCTACTTAGACTCAAAGTCAGCGTCAAAAGCATCAGCTGTAACCTGCTGCTGTAATAAACCATAATAATGTTGTTTTTTTTTAAATATGGAAAAACCACGAAATCATTCGTTCAACAAAGGGAATAATAACTTTCTTACGACTCTTTTAAATCAACTCACTTTCTCTGCCCAAAAAAATCTTTTGTGTGCTGTATTTGAGCTGGATTATACACGCCGAATTTAAGAGAAAACGTTAAGTAGAAGAAAAAAGCAAAAAGTGCGCGCACTATTTGCTGGACTTTGCCGGCCCTATCCGGGAATTATCAGCGCATGATGAGAAAAAAAAAATGAGTAGCGAGCAGGGCGCACGGAAACGCTTGGTGCGCTTTCTTTCATTGATGATCGTCGTCATCAACATCGGCTAGAAGCAGCCAGCTGTGAAATAGTCCGCGCTTATCAACTTGTATAACATAATTGCTCTCAGCTTCTCGTGAGAAATCAAAGTCAATGTCATCATTATATAATATGTAGGACAGTTGGGAATTTAACGATGCAACATAAAACGCTTTAAGGTGTTTTTGAATGTATAATTAAACCATGTGGCAGCTTGTTTGATAATTAGCGCAACTGTTATACTTTGAAAGATGTAGAGCGGCCCAAGATTTATGGAACTTTATCATCACCTGTGATTTGTCCTACTCTTATATTATAATTCATAATACCCATATCGGGAACACACAATATTGCAATTAAATCAATTCAAATTTAAAATTACTTACTTTCTCATTTTTCAAAAGGCGTTGATGTTGCCACTAATTAATTCACTTTGATTCGTTTAAAAATAGCACCTTTAAAAAAATATATATTTTATTATATTTTACTTGGTGTTATAAAAAGCACACGGCGGACGCTAGATGCTGAATGGTCACTCACTATAGGACACCCAGTCCGTCTTATACGCAAGTAAAAAAAAAACCCGGTATGAAACATCCAGCCCAAGCAGTAGATCCAATTAAGCTCCTCCCTCTACCTTAAAGTAGTACAGAGAGAAAGAGCTTGTTGGTAAAGAGGCAGAAGCAGCTAAAGCTCTATACCGGTCCAGTCACTGAAATAGGGCCAACTGCTGAAGAAATGAAAAAAAATTGTATATGACGATTTGTTGTGTGAAGAGAGTAGACCTTTTGCATGTGCAAGCATGATTGAGCATAATTTAGAATCATCTAACAACATTCAGCAATAGCTATAGTGGTGAAAGCGGGAAATGACGGGAAACTAGTTCGGGAACCCTCTTCTTTATTATATTTTTTTTTTCAAGGATCAAAGAGGTCCTGACTGGAAAAGGAGGATCCCCTTCACTTTTTTTTCTTCTTATTCCATCTCGAGTTCTTCTTCTGCTTTTTTTTTGCAGCGAGAAAGTGACGCAAAAAAGGAACACGACTTTGTGTCATCACTTTCTAACCAAGGTCCTTTGGCCTCTTGTGTATGAGATTCACGTAGATCTAGCTCTCCTATTAAGTGCTACACGCGGCTAAATACCGAACTTCTCAAAGTCTGCCCCCTCTCCGTCCAAAAGGATGTATAACTTTCCACTTGAAGGCAACTTGTGCTAGAACTTATTATGACATCATCTTATATGCTAGAATATATGTATGTGTGTGCTGATGATTGTTATTACGTCTTTTTCATAAGTGCCATTCTACAATTCCTATTTGAAAAAGAGTTGATGGACGACGACGCCAAAGCATGTAATCACGGTACTGTTTATGGTTACTTGATGACGGTCATCGTGAGGGATTTTATTTTTGTCACAACCACTTTCTCTTTTCTTTTTATTTTTAAATCCTAAAAATAAATTCAATATGTTGCATCGTTTGTTCTAAATTTGTTTCAACTAATAGAATAAGTCTAAATAAGGCTCGATTTCATCGCTTCTTTTTCAAAACCGACCTGTATAATTGGTATTTACACAGCTGCGTGCTCTACCTCAACGGATGATTTAACTCTGTAAAAGAGGAGTTCGCGTGCTGTTGATGCCTCGCGGAAAATTCGCTTTATATGGTGTATGCTAAAGAGAAAACCCCGCCATCTTTCTACACTTGTAATCTCCTTGTGTGTTATGAAAAGAGCTTTTTTTTAAGAAGAAGATTTAAACTCTTACTGTTTTTATTGTGTTTTCACATGTGTCGATGAATAAGCTGACGACGTCATACTCCAAGAGTACTACTCGATTTTTTTCAATAGAAGTCGTCAGAATTTGCATAAATAAAGCCTTATCGACTCTCTTTTTATTTAAAAAAAATCTAAACAAGGAATAGGCGGGAACTTATAAAAAAGATGACGAATTGAGCACTAGATGGCCAATGCTTGACAAATTTCTCTCGGTCGGGAGCGTGACAAGAATGCCGGAAAAAAGTGGAGTCCGCCAGCTTGTAATATTCACGCTCGGTTAAAGAGATAAATGTATGAATGAAAAAGAATAATCCATGGCATCCAGGAGGACCGGCTCTAACACGTTCCATTTGTTCCATGGCTGACACAAAAAGTGAGAGCTGAATGGTATCTTTTCTGATTCCACTTGTAATTTGAGATGGATTCGATGGGATGGAATGTTATGTAACTCATCCAGTGGTCTAGAAAGCTACGTTTGGGGAGTTCTCTCTTCAACTTCACCTTCGTATCCATCACAAAAGGAACCGATTTCGTAGTCATCGATGTCTCTCCTCTCGGAAAACAATGTCTATTCTTTGATAACAAGTCTCTTACACTCTTTTCATTCAACTTTCTACCGGATTATTAAAAAAAGGAATAGAGAGAGAAAGAGAAGTAAACGAGTGGATTCTGGATTGAACCAGAGCTCTTTTTTTTTACAATAATAATTGCAATAGGCAACTTATTTTTCTGTTCCAAATCTGGAAAGCGCGGAATTTGTCGATTCGATTATCATAAAAATGTCTTTCCTCGCGTCGTCGATCTCCTCCTATTAACTTTTTTTCTATCATTATGAGTTAAAACGCCCATTGAACTCTTGTTTTCTTTTTTGAAAATTCGTAGGATAATCAACATATTTATGAATTGGTGAAGATTCTTCTAACCTCGAGGCAAATGTTAAGTATAAAGATGTTGGAGCGCACATTGTATGACCACTTTCCCACTCATTTCGCTCATCCTCGGGCAAGATTTAAAACCATTTGGGTCATCATATATTACATAGCATCAAATTTTCTGTTTCAATACGTAACTTTGAGCGTATAATCATCAAGGTTAATCGATCTTAATGAAAATGATTTCACAGTTTAGTATGCGCGAAAATGCTGCTGCCCACGTTCACTTTTTTTCCTGTTGAATTCATTATATTTGGCACCAATTTGTCCGAGTTTACACACGGCTAATTTAGTGCGCCTTCTCATAAATTAAGACAACAATGAAAATGAGACTTTCCCTTTTTTTCACTCTCTTCTTAATCTATCCGCCTTCTCGAGAGCTTACTCAGTGTGATACCACCGGTATTGTTTTCGCCAGCTCGACATGCATTCGAGATTTTTTGATTTTGTAAAAAAAAAGGAAAACTATAAGTTCCAGTTGACAAGTTCCAATGGCCTTCAATGAGTACTTCATAATCATTTCAACATGATTTATTCTGATCAAAAAATATTCTTTTCCGATTATTGAGGAAGAGGCAGCAGCTGCCAATGCTTAGATAATTTGTGAAAATAACCAAACCCATCATATCCTTGAAAGTTAATAACAAGTAACATCCTGAGAAGCGCGTTTAGAACCTTGAAAGGGAAAACCCAATAAACGATTTAGATGTTTAGTAATAATTATTATGTTCCCACTTCCCACAAACAAAGAGTGAATCAATCGAGGTCACCCAGCACATCATTAATAATCGTCACATCTTCCGGAAGTAATTTTCCCCTTTTTCCATTTTTCGTAAATCCAGTTTTATCGTTTGACATTGGGCAATTGAATCATGTTTTCAAATAATTCATCTAGATCTTGAAATATGGCACAAGAATGTAGAATGATCTAAAAGGCCATCCATCCGTTCTTGTCTCTTTATTGTGCACAACAATCATTTTCATCAAGGAGGTCGTGACGACATCCAAACCATTATTTTACACGGGGAAAACCGAATGCGACTTTCCAATATTTCTCCCCAATGACCGTCTGCAATCCGTCTTTTTCTCTTTCATCAATACACTAAATTAATAATTTAGCGTTTAAAAATTCGTGCACGAAAATTTGATATTGATCCAGAAGTGGTAGATGTGTAGAAGGTGCGGAAGAAAAAAAATGGAGAAAAGAACTGGAGCGTCAAATAGAGGTCAGCGAAAGAGACATTTGCTCCGCCGCTGGTGCACTTGCTGAGAGAGGAAGTTTATTTTTATTTTTATTTTTTAAATCACAATCGCTTCTCCATTGTGTCAATTTTTCTTTCTCTCCCAACAGTAGACTATACTTTCTCTCACGCCGAGTAACAACGGGGGAAAAACACGTTCAAGTTCTCTATGCACCTTACTGCGTGGTCAGCAAATTTCTAGGTCGCAATAATACTGCTGGCCATCCATTTTGCCTCTGAAGCGCAAATGAAGACCATGGAAATAAATAAAATGCTTTACTGTCTCTTCTTTATATTATACGACTCGCATGGTTTGATAAAAATGACAGTTTTTTCTACTCTGCGTTATATGGGAAAGACATCTGTCGACTATGTGAACGCAGCACTCAAACAAACAAATAAAAAGATACAGTTATCGCTCTTTTCCCCCTTTTTTAAAAGTTTTAAAATACTAAAAACTTGAAGAATCTTCATGACAGGTTGAAAGTATAAATGATTAATAATTATTACTGGATAACAATCGAATGTAAAGTATAAAATTGATTGCATCCTGATTCCGACCACTCCAAGTTGTTATAATAACATGACAAATCTTATCCATGTTACGTATTGAATGAAATAGTCTTAAATTATATTGACCAGTTGATAGAAGTGGTAAAGACAGTTGGAAAATCAGAAAGCGGGTTGAGGACAGTCGTTTCATCCGCACTTTGAGCAGCAGATTAGCCAGCTGTTTGATCGAGCCGATAATAGAAAGCTTTTCCAAAAGCTAGACATAGAAATTTCGTCGCCTTAAAGAGCGAGAGACAATTATTATGCTGGGATGAGGTGACCTGGATGATCACTTTTGTTACAAAGGAGTGGGCGGCCTGACGACGAGCTATAGCACGATTTCTCTCTTTACTGACGGACTCCTTCATCAAGCTGATGACAAGAAATCAGTCTGATAGTTCATCTCGTTCCATCAAGACGTTAATTATATTACTTGTTTTAAAAACCCACCCAGGACTTTATTTACATCGTGTGAAACATTTAAGGAAGCACTGTATATGTTGATATCTTGGACATCATCATCACACCTGATGTGAATCAAACAAAGGGTTGGGGGGCGTGTGATACAAACTGAACGAGAGCTCCACCTCCAAACTATATCAACACTTTGTTGTTATTAATGTCCATGTTTTGACTCTCACTTGGCTGGGCTCGTATAAATAGAAGCGAACGCCTTTTGTCACTCAAGTGACTTAATAGATCGGCCACACGATCAACGGTGGCGAAGAATGCAGTGCTCTTATTTAGTAGTGTTTGGGTTTGTGGTATCTTTGGTGAAGGCGGCCGTTCTTCATCCTGGTTTTCAGCCATCTCTTGGACCACCTACGCTCAACTATCCGCCTGTTCTTCCGGAAGGGCATGACCGTGATGCCTGTGCTCTCGTTTTAGACGGACCGGGTCGTTCCAGTCTCTTTGATCACACTCATTCCATTTTCTTTGGAGCTGGGTATATCTATTGTATACAAAATTTTAATATTTGAGATATTTTTATAAAATTTGTTTATAGTGCCTCTTATGGTGGCGGAGGAACTTGCATCACTTACGCAGCCGTAGATCACGCTCTAGCTCAAGCTCTCCATTACTTGCGTATTTATTTATCATTCTTTCAAATAAAATATAAAGTTAAACTTGGAATAATTACAGCGATTCAGACGCCGGAACAAGAATGGATGCCTGACGAATTAGCTACAGTGGGAGAAGTCTTTTTAGAAGTTACCCGAATCCTCACTAAAAAGTATTTCAATCATTCATAATTCCTAATTATTTCCTTAATAATATATTTAAATATAAATAGGTACGGACTATCGGCGCACGATGTGGAACACAAGCTTCCATTATTGGATACTCACAAAACAAATCTTTTGAAATACTGTCCGGATTATCTCGCACCTTTAGCGTGTAAGGCCGGAAAGTATCGCCGCTTCGACGGCCTTTGCAATAATTTAAAGAATCCTACATGGGGCGCTCGTCTTACCACTTTTAATCGGTATGTATAAATACTAATATTTATACTTTTTAAAATATAACACGAGGTTCTTCATTTAGTCTTTTACCGCCTGCTTACGATGACGGCGTGAGTGAACCGAGAAGCGGTTACGGTGGATACCCGCTCCCGTCTCCCAGATCTATTACGTCCGTAGTTCACCGTGAGGAAGGGTTGAGCGATCATGCCGCTACAACACTGGTCGTCTCTTGGGGCCAGTTTATGGATCATGATTTCACGCTGACAGGAACTATGCTCAGTCAGTCGAATAGAATAATAACAGTTGACTCGGTACTAAAATGAATTTACTATTTTCACGCAGATCCTCTTGACAGGAATGAGTTTGAAGAATGTTGCAAACCTCCATATGGAACTGTTCGCAATAAAAACTGCTTCAATATTGATGTGCCTGCCGATGATGAATTCTTTAGCAGGTTCGGAGTTCGATGCATTGATTTCGTTCGAGGATTTCCAGGTGTCCGTCACGGCTGCCGTCTAGGTTTGTTTCTTAGAAATTTGATATTTTTTAAAGCTAAAAAATGTTATTTGAAAACTAGGTTCAAGAGCTCAGTTCAACTTATTGACAGCCACGATCGACGCCAACACTGTTTACGGTGTCCGAGAATCTTTCGCCAGGTTGGTTATCACGGTCACTAGGCTTATTGTGTAACATCAGTGATGGAGCTCGAACCGTTTTTCTTGTTCATCAGTCATTACTAAAGAAAAAAAAAACCATCGCAATAACTAAATAGCTTATCATTGAGCAGAACACATTTCACTTTTGCGGTGACTGCGCAATTAATAATGTGGCCTTAACGCTATTTATTTATTGGTCAAGGATAAAGTAATGATGAAGACCACTTTTTTTTAGATCTCTACGTTCTGGATATGGTGGGCAATTGAGGATGAATCCTGTTATGAGGCATTACGGTCTAAAGGATCTTTTGCCGCCAAAGACGGACATTCCCAATGAAGGATGTACGCACCGAGAAGAAAACGGAAACCTCTTTTGCTTCGATGCCGGTATGATCATTAATTTTTATAACTATTATAATAAAGTCGGGTAATGGATCGATCAATTTATAGGTGAAATTCGGGTTAACGAGCAGCTCATTCTGACTTGTATGCACACCCTGTGGGCTCGTGAGCACAACACAATAGCACAGAAATTGGCAGAAATCAATCCTCATTGGGACGATGAAATCTTGTTCCAGGTTTGAATTAACATTTTTTCTAATTTTCTACCTAATATAATAAATATTGAATTATTAGGAAGCAAGACATATTGTTATTGCTATGATTCAGCACATCACATTCAATGAATTCTTGCCCGTAGTTCTGGGCAAAGACATGATCAGCAAATTTAACTTACTCCTTCAAAAAGAGGTATATCAATTAAATGACGTTTTATATTTCAAACTTAAACTAACTATAAATCTACTATCTAAGGGATACTGGAATGGATATGATCCTACAATTAATCCTGGTATCTTCGCCTCATTTGCCGCCGCCGCTTTCCGTTTCGGTCACACCATTTTACCTACTAATGTGGAGCGCTGGAGTAAACAGCATCGATACCTCACTCATACTCCGTTGTCCGATCTCATCCGTCAACCTTATCAGCTGTAACTACTCCTCTTCAATTCTTATAACTCTATTTGAAATGAATAACTTTTGTTTAATCCTATCCAGTTATCAGCCTGGTGTACTCGATGAATATTACATCGGAATGACGAATCAACCTGCTTTAGCTTTCGATAATTTCATCACAGCTGAAGTGACTACCATGTTATTCAGGAAGCCGAGAGAGAGGCACGGTGTAGATCTTACGGCTTTCAACCTCCAAAGGAACCGTGAAGTGGGCCTGCCCGGTTATACAGCCTTCAGAAAATATTGCGGTCTCTCACCTGTCGATACCTGGGAAGATTTGTTGGGATCTATGAGCAACGATACTGTCTACCGATACTCTAAAACTCTCAGGTAACGCTTTAATAATTTAATTAATTTATTGCATTTACTACAAACTCTTTTATAGGTCTCCACATGACATCGATTTGTGGTCAGGGGGTGTATCAGAACGTGCCTTACCGGGCAGCTTGTTGGGACCGACTTTTGCTTGTATTATCGCTACTCAGTTCAGCAGTGTTCGAGTTGGGGACCGATTCTGGTATGAGCTGGGCGATCAACCTTCTTCTTTCACTCCAGACCAACTGGAAGAAATCCGCAAGTCTCGTCTTGCTCGTGTTATGTGTGACAACACGGATCTAATTGAGACCATCCAACTCTATCCACTCGTTCTGCCAGACCACGAAATGTAAGTGAAATTTGCTGGACTCTGGCGCATAATTTCTATGCGTTATCAGACCGTTATTCGTAGAAAAAAAAGAGACACTGTGATGTCAGCAACACTTCAAGCGCTGTTTAGCACGTTGTCTTTTTTTTAATAGACAATCATTCTCTGTAATGAGGCGAACAACAATAGTAGATTTTTACTTGAAGTATTGTCTCCAGCAATCTTGGGTTTAGCTAAGAGAAATTTCTTTTTTTTTCTATTCGTTTTCACCTCTTCGCCACCTGTCATACTGCACTCTTAGAAAATTAATGATAAAAATTAACGTACCATTTATTTTTGTTGCTTTTAAACAGAAACCCGAGAGTAAGCTGCAAGTCATCCATCATCCCCTACCTAGACATTACAAAATGGGCAGAACATCCTGGCTCTTATAATCACGTTAGTATTGATTACTATTTGCTTTCTGCATGTTGACTATATTTTTAAATGGTTGATACCTTTTATGGATAGAAAACGCCTACGCTCGTCCAGCCTCTTCCTTATGGCCACGCACATCCTTCACCCAATCCCGATAAGAACGGAATCTCAGTCAACGAACACGCCATCAGTCTCCTTAGAGAGGCTCTCAGCCATGGGATCTATGCTGGTCAATTTGCTGGACCTCATCGAGCGCCCTTGTACCCTCATTCAGGAAAAGTCAAGCCAATCCCAACTAGACGACCGGTCATTCTCTCTCAAGAGTATTACGATACCCTAAATGGCCAACTAGTAGGAGCAGGTATAATTCGATTGATCACTTTAAAAGAATAAGAAATTTTATAGTGAAAAATTGATTTTATTTTAGGCTTCCCTGGTCTTAGTGGACTCTACAACATTTTGAGCCATGTGCCCAATAATCTTTACAAGCGGACTGCAAATAATAGTGAATTTTTTGGGGACTACACACCATACGCTCCGAAAAAAGCGGCAGAGTACCGAACTGACATGGATGTGATGGTGGATAATGCTATGCACGGACCTCTCGACGTCCAAGAAAAGTTCAACCCAAAAAGATTTACACCTATTTCAGTAAGAAATTTTTCTTATAATTTGTAGCGATTTATTTTTGATAAATTATTGTATATTTTCAGGGGCCTTATGGTAACTATACCCTGGAAGATTTTGTTAATTTAGCAGAACACTTGGTCCAAAGTAGTTTAAACGATGCGGTCACACCATCAATTCCCAACAATCAAGTTAATGATGAAGTGATTTTTGATGAAGATGCACCAAACTTTCTTAAAAAGAATATCGGTACAGCTAAAGCCAAAGTCTCAAGCTCGCCATCTTTACCTCATCAAAACGGAGGAAACACAGTTTCAAATACTCAACCGCTTTCGGAAAATCGGAAAACCAATAAGCAGTCGTCTAATCTACATAAAATAGGAAAAAGATCTTCTCCACCAGTCAATCTGACTGATCCTTCCCAAGTTCCTCTTGATGTTTCAAATTATTCGAAACCATCCCGATTGGATATTGTCCTACCAGAATTCATTGTGGATCACGTTGAATCATACAATACGACTAAAGATGTGCAGACAGAAGAGGATCGAGCGGAAGCTCACAAGAAACTTCAGAAGCAGATTGAAAAAGCGTTGGAAGCCATGAAAAGGCTTCAGGATTCGTACAAGCACCTCTACGAACAGATTAGTCAGGCCAAGACCCATTTCCCAATCGACGATCCTGCCCATAAGAGTTTGGATGATATCTTAGCAAGTGCTGTTGTTCCTGCGTCAGTTCTTCCAGATGATTTAATTCCTTCCATATCGACGAATGATAACAGCACTCAAACCAACCCGAATTAAGTTAACATTTATAACGAAACGTCCCCCTCGCATTATCTTATTATCGCCATGGCATTCCTATAAGATAGCATGTTTTTTTTCATATTCGGGCATGATTAATTTTCTCGTCTTATTATCTAATGGATTGTTTAACTCGATTGACATATATATAAATAAATAGCTATACATCTTTTAATCTTTATGTGAATCTCTTTTTTCTGGTTGGGATCATCGTCAATGAGATTAAGAACGTGTCAAGATATTCCATTCTTATTACAATAATTATTACATAAAAGAAAAGAAAATAAGAGAAATGAGTGATCAACAGCTACTATTAAAATAATAAGTACAAACAAGCAGTATTACCCGTGCGTTAAGTCGTGAATCCGCGTGTCCCGATGAGTAGGTCCCGACGATGAATACCGTGCCACAGGTACGTAGTTTTATAACTGACCGGTAGATGGAAAAGCATACCCGAAGCCTTCCATGTTTGTGGAAAAATCCCTCAAGGACTTAGCGAGCATCCCTTCAGTTTCTCACGAGGCAAAGTTGTTTGTGGTAAACTGTAAAAAATTGCGTGTCCTTCGTAATCACGTTATTGTGATTTCGTTGTTCATATTTGTCTGAGCAGGTTCTTTAGCATGAGGTCTCATTCCTCATCTGCCAACCCTCTCCCTCAAGTATAAAACCATTTTATTGTTGATTATTTCAACTTAACGTTAAGTCGTTCGAATCGTATACTAATCTTTCCTATTAGGTCATGGATTACGCCACGCTGTCCGAACGAGTCCGAAAGACCCTTTATTATGGACCATTGTTATCGGAAACTTTACAGGAATCAAAATCCAGTTTCTCTCTTACCAGTAAGATTATAAATGCAGTTCTTATTTGGCCATAACAGATGTTTGTTGGCAACACATTAATTTATGCTAATTCACATAGGTGTGGTGGTTGAGAAATTTGGGCAAAATGACACACTCTTTCTGGAAAAGCTCTGTTTTGATTATGCTGCTGACCTATCCAGAGAAGTGAGTCTGTCTCCATGCTCTCTCGTCCTGGCCCTCATCTACTTGGAACGACTTGGTGACAAAAACCCAAACTTTGTGTCATCTATCCCTTCTTCCCAGCTCTTCCTAATATCAGTGGTAAGTTTGCTTAAGTAATATTAAATATTTCTTTTTATTTTAAAGTAAAATTTAAATAAATTATCACAGATGGTTGCCTCAAAGTTCCTAAATGATGATGGAGAAGAGGATGAAGTGATCAATGCTGAATGGGCTACCAGTGCCAAATTGGATCTGAGCAAACTCAACGAACTGGAGCGGGAATTTCTCCAAGCTATCGTAAGTTTTAATTTATTTATCTCAAGAATGTTTGCCTTGAAGTAATTATTGAAATTACTAGGATTGGGCGCTCTTTGTCGATGAAGATGATTTCGCCTCAGCCCTAGAACGGATCGAAACACGTGTGGCGCAACGAGAAGGATTAAGACGAGGCTGGCTTACTTACACCGATCTGGATGTCCTCGCTCAATCTCGACTACTCGTCAATACCTGGGAATTGGTCCACCGCTTAGTCGTCAACGTTTCCATCACCTGCATGGCGGCCTACATTGCAAGCGTCGTTACTCTCTTTGGTTCGGCCCTTGTAGTTTCTTCTCTACCTTGGAACAGCAGCACTCCGACCTCCCTCTCGACGAACCTCGACACCTCATCACCCTGTAACTCTAGCAGTACGGCAACTCTACTCACTTCAACTGAAGAGTCGGAGCAAAATGATCTACTAGACGCTATAGACGACCTTCCATCATCGCTGGATCTCATGTCTCCGGAAACCTCTTTTTCCGAAATGCCAGGAAGTATTTTGTCCTCTAGCCATGGCCCATCAATAATCGGCACCTTTCCTCATCTTTCGAAACCTCCTTACTTTATTCAAACGATGATGAATATTACTGAAAACGCTACCACCGATTATAATCCTTCACGTTTATCTTACAATGACGTCATTCTTGTACCCCGATGTACTTTGATCGATACCGTTTCCCGGCTCTCTGGACATGGACATGTCAAGTTTCCACTTTGTATTGCAGCTTAAAAAGAAAACCTTATTTCTTTTATCAACTTCGCGATGCCCTAACAGCCTCCATAAATTGGCACAGTTTGTCAGGGTCAATGTCGCGGTCCCATCTGTATCGAATATATCCCGATTACAGTTGTAACTTATTTTATCCAAAATATAAAAACAAGTGAACTCTAACCTTCCGCCTTGTTTGAAATGAGAGCCGACTATCAATGCATTAGCCTTGGAATAGTTGCGCAGATTTTCTGCTGTCATACCAGATCCAACCATGACGGGAATGTCAACATGACTAGCCACATCTGGTGAAGGGAAAGCTAGAAACTGCTGATACATTAAGTAAATAGAATCAAGGAAAAGATACCTTGTAAGTCAGAAGGTTTTGCAGGATCTCCTGTAGCCGTTCCTGTGACTATAAGCCCGTCAGCCAAAAAGAATTCGGCCGCTTTAGCTGTTTCTACCAAGGAGACGTCACTTGTGATGGCGTGTGCGCTATGCTTTTTCTTTATATCGCAGTATATTTGGATATTTTCAGCGCCTATATTTCGTCGATATCTGAGAAGGTTGCCGGCGCACGAGTCAAAATATCCTTCGTCACCAATGTGTCCGAAAACAAAGCCTTCGCAACGAATAAAGTTAAAACCAGAAGATATGGCCACTGCAAGTGCCTCCGTATTCCCTCCAGCCAATACCTATAAATATTTAGTTCAACATTTACATGAAATAAGTACTTGTATAAAGAAATAATAAGATTATTGCCTGAACACCACACGGAATAGATGCGGGAAGACACTTTTTTACATCAGAACAGATTCTGGTCATTGAAGCAATAATTTCCGGCCCCAGAGGAGATTTGACGTAAGGAATATCGTGCATATTTTCGACCATAATTGCATCCTAAATCACTAATGTTTAGTCCAAAAAAGTATAGAGAGTTACTCAAATCGAAGTTACAATGCCATGTTTGGCGTAAAGCTCCGCTTCTTGACAAGCCAATTCCGATAAAGCTTCAACATTCAACGTTGAATTTGGAGAACCTGCTCTTTAAATTCGTTATAAATAGCTTCAATATTCAAGCTTTGTAATTTTAAATACCCGGAAGAGCTCGGAGATGGATCATTCCCACCACATTGCAGTACGCATGTTTGAAAAGTCTTCCAAATCTTTCCATGATGAAGGATGAAGACGAGTTAAGGGCGTCTTGTAACGAATTAAAAATTTATCAAAACAGCGAAACTCGACTGCTCATTACAGCATTGCCGGTGTGATTATCTAAGATAATTATTATTGAGCGACATTGTGAGAATTTTATTCATAGTCATAAACTTTGAATGTTGTTTTTGTGCACAAAACTCAATATCAACAAGTACACCAAAATGGGTGGAAAAAAAGGAATGGACTAATACATCATGTCAAATTTGCTTCTAAGAAAGATATAGAATTATGTATGGCTTAAGTTCACGCACAACACTATTTATCCTTCTTGTTCTCAACTGCTGCAACCGGTTTCCCTCCTGCTTGGTCTTCACCGGTAGATCCAAACTCATTGACCCGCTTTTTGTCGACAGGGTACAACCTAATTAAAAACAAATATTCGTAAATTGAAAGTTAATCAAATCTGAGAAACTCGTAGAACGTCTAATAAAACGCATACCATCGTTGATAGAGGTAGATGAGGAAAACTATGTCATCACGGAAGCAAGCTACACGGTGAGCCGTAGGCATGGTGATGATGAAAGCGAATATATCGTCAATAAATGTATTGAATGCCTTTAAAAAAAAGATTATTAAAAAAAATTATATTCTATCAGTAATAAGCACAACCGGTATTACCTTGTACATAAAGGCCCTCCAAGGTAAGTGAGCAACTGACTTCAACTTATAATTGACGAAAAGTTGAGGTAGCATAAAGAGGAACCCAAAAGCGTAGACTCCGTTAACAACGCTCTGAACACCCCACGAGTACCAGCTGTAAGAAAAAAATAATTAAAGATTGAATTTTTTTTTCTTTTTGGATCATGATCAATAATACCTTCGATGTGAGGAGTAGTAGAGAGAATAGAAAGCTCCGCCCAGACAGAGAGGGTAAAGGATGTAGGAAAGGTACTTCATACTCAACGAGTCATATTCTTCCGTTTTGGCTTCATCGGAGTTATTTGAAATTCCAAATACTAATCGTGGCATTCCGTTAGCCCGCCGGCCAAGTGTAATCCGGAACGCCTTTGTTACTTTCCATAACTAAGAAAACTATGATACAGGTAACTATTTTATAGATTGATTGTAATTTGTTTAGTACCTCGATAATGGTTCCTACTCCAGCTGGAATAACCACCAATAGGCTTGTATTTTCGTCGAGCAGGTAAAGAAAAATGACAAACTGGCTGAAAGCCCTCCAGAGGAGCGTACGCGATGAGAGTCCTACCATATTTTCTCGGTCACGCCAAAAATGAATATCATTTTTGAACGCCAAAAAGTCAAATAAGAGCTGAAAAATAAGGTAAAAATAAGGATAGTTATTTGGGATAGTAAAAAATATTTTATTACGTGAAGGGCAGCTACGACAAAAGTCATGCAGAGAAGAACGATGTTGGTATCCGCAAACAGACCCTTAAGCTCATCAATATCCTTCTCCGTAAATCCCATTGTCCGGAGTGTCTGCATTGCGACGCTAAACTGCATCCATAGACGGAGTTTACCGAAGGAAATAGGCGAATAGAAAACCGACACGGGTATTTCTGTGGTGCTGGTGTTGACCGGTACGAGGTCCTCCATCCGACTGCCGAGCAAGTCGATGTACAAAACGGGGAGGTAAGATTTTCCATCAGGCGCAAAACTAAATAGGATTCCATTTTTAATAATTTTGAATTGCTATGTTTATAAACAGTTTTTCATAAATACCTGAGCACTTGAGCAACATCAATTGGTATTTCATTTTTAGGTAGTGGTTCTTGATGATCCAAGATGTTAATAATTATTCTTGAATAGAGATGGGTAACCACCTTGCCAAAGTCTTTTTCTTTAGAGTTTACTTCATCAATCTATGTGGAGTTGAAAAATGTAGAATAAAATAAATTACATAAAGTTATGTAATGGATTACATTTTCTCTGAGCAAATTGAATGTATGCTGCACAGGGACTTGATATTGGGTGATTTGTGCAGCTGCATAAGTAGTTGTAGGGTCATTAAGGGCCGTTGACCAGTCCCTTCCATGGCTTCTTTTTGTCAAGAAGGCATGAAGGAATAGAGTGCCATTCCTACGAGTCTTCAAAGGCAAGGGGACATTCAAAGAATGTGTCAATTCAACAGCAGGATCAACATCAACTTGGTCTAAGAAGTTGAAATCAGATTTGCTGGCGGTAAACCTCTCAGTGGCAGTAGTAAACAGCAACAGCTATAATTTAATGAGATATTCATAATAAATGTAGAGAAAAATGAAATTAAACGTTTAAAAGACGGACCTGGAGAGGAGGAGATGTTTTAAGGTACGATTTTACACAGTTTTTCTTGACCGTACATTTAGGAGCAAAATACAGGGAACCTATACTCCAGATTGAATGTAATATGTAAGCTATGAAAACTCCACTCAAAGTTAGACTTAAGGAGGGTAACTGCATGTTTATTTCAGCAATCGAATTATCCCTATTTATAAATTAAAATTTCACATATGCATCAGCGACCGGTCACAAAACAAAAAATGACAATTTGTAAATATCCAAGCAGACGACGGATGAAACGTCATCTAAGTTATCGATTACTAGATGAATTTTTTTTTTCTTGAGTTGAAGTCAATGACCCAATGATTTGTTTTAAAACTTGCTATTCTAGTTTTGAAAATAAACCAAATAAGAAATACTACAAAATACTAACAAGTTTTTTTTATCCGCCAAGGCCAATTGACCTAAACGCCGTATTCACCAAGACAAGAAATTAAAATTAAAATAAGAAAATGGTTTATGTATTAATTTCTTGATATAGACCGAGAAAACACAAAACAAGGGATTAATTATTAAAATAAGAAAGAATCATGAAGATTGTATAGGGATGGGGAAATTATCGACCCCGCGGAATTATTATGCGCGCGCTTGGACGATGACACTAATAAATTGGTAAAGCTATCACCAAAGCAAATTATTTATGCCGTACCTTGACGCAAATGGCATCTGCGCAAGTAGGCATCTCTCAAAGAAAAGAAAAACACAAATACACTGAAATTTCTGTTATAAATATGATACATGAATTACAATGAGCCACAAAATATAACTGAAATAGTTTTTTTGTTGGTTTGCTCGGAGGCAAAATGTAAGAAAATATATAAAGGCTCTCGGAACGAGTGTGAGCGATGAGTGCTAGAAAATCTAGAAAAGGTCAGACCCGTCAGACGACTGTTTCTTCCCCGTCAACTAGGTTCGTTTCCAACTGATTCTCTATAGGAAAAACGGCAACCCCTTCTGATTCTCCTGACTTTTTCGCTTTCATCATTCTGCGTTTGTCTTCCATCATTTTTCGACGAGCTTCCTCCCTGGCTCGGGCTGCTTCTTCAGCTTTGGCTGACCGCGGAGCTGTGGCCGAGGTTGTTCCAGTAGGCCGGTTCTTCTTGGCGTTCTTGACGGTCACTTTAGTTATTTCGGGCTTTGGAAAAAAAAATTAGATTTCAAATTTATTAAATAAGAGCTTTAAAATAAAGTATACCTCTTTCCACCCGTTGTCCTTAACCCTTTGGATTTCGTTAAAAAGAGTTCTGATGTGTTCCACTTGAATGGTCACCATATCCCAGAAACCGGCCAGATCCTGGCCAGTTGTTGGAAAAGGTTCGTCTGGACTTTGAGTCAAATTCTTGTGGCACAAACCAGCAAACTGCTTAAATTTTTGAGCAAGCAAGAGCTTGGCTTTGCCTACTGCGGCATGGATCTTGCCAGTAAGCTCTTCTGATGAGGTGACGATAGGATCCATCAGATAAATTTCATTTTTGGCTATCATAACCTCTATCCGGACCTTTTCCTCTTCCAGAATCTGTAAAAGACGAGATTAAGTTGTCACATTAGTCATTCACACAGCTAAACAACAAGGACTGATAACTTAAAACTGATAATCATAAAAAGCTGAATTCTACAGTTTTTAACTTTAATGAAATAAAAATAATTGGGAGAAGAATCTATCACTCGATCTAGTTCACGAAAGTTGAATCAACTTCAAGCATCACGAAAAATGGAACATACTCGAAGGAATTTGTGACCGTCATCCTCTTGAGACGAAGTCTGAATTCCATTGACGGAAAGGGCCGGCGAACCGTTGGATGTGATGCTTACAACAGCTTGTGGTTCGGGAGAGGACAATACAGCTGGTTCTTTGGCAATAACGGGGCTTTTGCTGTGCTCTATGCTAGGTGATCGTTTCTTCAGGGAAAGCTGCTGCCGGAATTCAGCATTCAAATGCCTATATTAAATTTAAACAATGAAATCAATGAAACCCGTTAGTCACCATGAATTATAAGACTTGTATACCGGAAGACGGGTGGTGTAGAACATTCTTGGGATCCATTAGACGTCTCGTGAGTGATATTATTGTTATTGAGGGGTATTCCGTTGGTAGTAATAGAGTCCTTGGTAAAACTAGGACTCACCACGGTTGTCGGTGTCTTCATAGGAGATTTGACAAGGAAAAAACCTCGAGCAAGTGCCGCAGGGCCATAAAGCCGTTCAATTTTTTGTTGAATGACGGATTTAGAGTCATGTTGGCCGATTTCGTGCGGAACTGTGGAGCTTCGAACCCTGTTGCGACCTCTTTCGGTAGGGGCAGATTTAGTATTCATTTCTTCGGAACTTCCTCCATTCACCATAGCATTCAAGGTAGTTTTGTAAGTCACTGCTATGCCAGATGGGGGTTTGCTGATATGCTGAGATGAGTTGAGGAAATTTTGCCTGAGGTAGCCTCTATCCACACTTTTGGACCTTGTCTGGTTTTGGACAGTTGTGGCATGGTCCACAACTGAAATATCTGACATTATGAAACCAGAAGATTGCCTGTTGACGCCCACCTTAATGGGGCTTGGGCTTGATTCTCTACTTCTGGCCATGAATAGAGGAACCACAGATCTGTCCCTACTGGTATCCCTTGGTCTGGAATCATATTTGAGTCCTGTCATCACATAAAAGATAATGATTAATTAATGAATTTGTCTAACTTCAAAAACTACATTTTTATAAACTTACCACTGTAACCGCTCACAGCACAGGAAAGGCTGACATAACTTGGTGTTTTGTTGCTCTTCCTGTCAACTACTACTTCTTCCTCACTTCGGTAAGCAAACAGCTTTGCCCGGCTCTTGACAAAGCTGCTCTCCGTGGTCATGGTCCCATTCATGGTGCTACTGATGTCGTCACTATGACCAAGGAAAATAAAAGGAAATAATGAAAAAAAAAAGTTTTCTCTTGAAGGATGTCCAAATTAAGAAGAAGAGGGCTAAAGAGAGTGTCTTTGGGGCGTGACATGTTTACTGATCGTGTACATATGTGGAGAACCCGACGTTCTGTGCACTTTCACACACACTCAGCTGTTTCTGTAACACTCTAATTCGCAGTTTCAGGGTGCGACAACAGCTTACCTGGAATGCTATTTCGAAGCTTACGTGCAGTAATCGGCAGAAAGTGGAATTCCCGGAATAAAATGGACTATAAAAACAGCGTGACTTCGGGACAAGAAATGAGATGACAGTTCTTGGCAGAGCCACGACCTCCTGTGAGAAGAGAGACGAATGAGAATTCTTCTGCCGCGAGGGGGGAAAAGAAACGTCCACAGCGCCGCCGCTTCCTACGGTAACTAACAACAGGAGGGGCGCTGCCTGGCTACGCGTAGTACAACTGCACAAGAGGAGCCTCCGTGTCTGGGTACGGCGATTGTTTCAGAAGGAAATGCGCTCCATTTCCTACAATGAGCGACGCTGCGTTGAAACGACGAAACAAGTTCTCTAGGGGAAGCAAAAATGAGGGAGAGAGTTGATGGGCGGTGCGTTGATATCCACTGCTTGTTGTACAATCTCACGACTTTACCGATGCGTAACTGTATTAAATAGAACCAAAAAAAGACAACCCTCACCCTGAGGGCTGGGCAGGATGAGTGGAGGGGTACTCACGCGGCACCTACGGCTCAAATTTATTTCCCTTGTATTTTAATTGAACTCTCCTTCCTTTCTCAAGCCATCAAACTTGAATTTCCTATTTGGGTTTTGAAACTTTTTTAAAACTTAACATACTGACATCAAATCCAGTGTAATAAAATGCTTCCATTTCTACAGGACGTATAAAAGGAATGTCCATTCGTTTGTATTTTTAATCGGCGCAGCTCTTATCATACGAGTTCTAAATATACTTGCATTTTTTTTAAATATGCGGTGTCACAAATATATTAGCAGTGTCACTTACCACACGAGCGAGAAAAAAGAAATTTAAGATGTTGCGTATTGATATGCTTTATGGTTTGAAAAACAATCTTTAAACCAACAGTTTTCTCCCTACCGACTGCTGTTGTGTTGAGGCACTAATGAGCCAGCGGGATTATGACGATATTCTCCCCTCCTTTCCAGAGTGTAACGTGACACTCCCTCTTTTTTTCTGTTCCCCCCTATCGATTTCCGGATATTTCTTTCTCCTTATTAGTTTTGTTGCCATAAACTTCTTAAAAGCCCTTGAAATGCACTGCTGACGTCTTCATATATCGAGGAGAGAAGTCATAATAAAGGGCTTGTATAAAGTGGGCTTTTCTTTCAATGATTATATAGACCACTTCACTTCATTGAGCGCTTAACAGTTGAAACAAAATACGGTCCTTAGTGTTTTCGATTTATTTACTTTTACGTTTCTATTTTCTCCGAAAAGTAAACATCTGTTGGTCAGCTGCCTGGACCACGCTTGGATTGAAATAATAATAAACGAAAGCCAAAAAAGAAATTGCTGATAGAATGTCCTAGGTTTAACAAGGGAATATAAGGAATGCACTCAACTTGGTTCAGGCGATAGCGGAATGCTTCATGCATGTTGCAATAAATTGTGCTATTTATTATATGCGCGGTGGTATTGCATTTCATAAGGACATGAGCCGCAGAAAATAACGCGTGATCAACCATCCTCAAAACAGTAACTACGCAGTACCACAACTATGTTTGACTTTCCAAATTTTCTTTTCCTTTAAACTATTATTAGGATTAGTTAACTGCTGTATTATGTTGATGGCTACATTTCTTATCCTATTAAAAAATAATTTGAAAGTACAAAAAAGTACAGATAGACATTTGTTTACACTTTACACCTGCAACATGTTTGAGTCACGGGATTGGAATTTCGGTTACTAAAAGAAACAGACGTGATAAATAAAACCAATTTAAGGTTCTAGTCATAGTTTCACTCGTTTCTCCAAAAATTGAGAAAATGGGCGATGGTGCGTGTTTTATAAATTTAAAACTAATTCTTTTCAATTTTTTCCTACTTTTTCACGAAAGATGCTGCAAGCGTAGGAAACATTTCGTTTTTATGTTCCGCAACAACTCGATTAGCTTACAATTTCAGTGAGTCAGTGACCACTTCTTCAACGTTAACAGGTGTGCCATCATAGAATAGGCTTAATCAACTCCATTCTAGAAAATAAAAACTGGTTTTGACTAACTAAAATCCGGCTATAAGCAACAGCTGGCTGACGGCTGCGCTTCTACGTAAAATCTAAAAGTTACAAGGTTGATGAATTCTGTATTGTTCACAATTTACGATTCCAGTAAATATTTGATAAGAAGAGATGATAAAAAAAAGATAGGTGGAGAATGAATGAAACATTATCCGAGTACCGAACATAAAAAGGAAATTCTGCGAAATAAAGTACACAAATCTTCTGAATCATTTTAACTTGAAAACACACAAGATCTTCATTGATTATAAATTATTGCAATATGAGAGATGAAAGATGTCGACATTTTCATTAAGGAGGAGCAATGGACGATTCTGTCTTGTTCGACTTACCACCACCTTCGTGTTTTTCCAGGACGTGAACACGTAGCGTGTTTAGGTCAAACACCCGTTCGCAACACTTCAGGTGCGATACACTGAAAAAGATGTTCAAGGAAATTATAAAAACAACAATTTAAAACCTATTATAATAATAATTATAGTTACTCTGGTGGGCAGTAGAGCTTTAAGATCTGCGAGATTCCGTAGCGGTACATGGCATTGAAATTGCCATCATCATCTTTGTAACCAGTACCAGACCGGTTCTTGGTATTTTGCGTGATGGCGATGTTGGTGAAACGGCAGAAATCCTGAAGCGCTTTCAAGTCTTTGACTTTATTTCCCTTCCCCTTGGTAGATGAACTTGGCGGCGTAACATCGGTTACCTCTTCTTCAGGTGAGGACTGGCGAGGGGTATCGAGAGAATTGCGCTTCTCTTGCTTCGTTGTTGTACGACGACTTGGGGGTTTTGGGGTCTTTTTCTCCTCAGTAACTGAAATAAAAGAAGAAAAAAGTGAGATATTTTGATGTGGTAAAAATTGTATTACTTTTGTTTTTTAAAAAAGTTGGTTTGTCAAATATCATACACACATCAATATGTCACTTGTGTATGAAAAGTTAAAATGAAAGAAATAAGATTCTAAGAACGAAGACGAGGAGCCAACTCACGGTTGGGTGCCGATGGGGCGGACCACCTTCTAGCGGAGTTCAGAGAAAGAATGATAACGTTCTCCGCCGATTCCAAATCTTTAGCTTTATCCCAGTCCATGAACATGGGAAGAGTACTGTAGGCATACTGGACGGCCAAGAGAAGCGAATCTCGAGAGCTTTTCATTTCCTCCCAACGAGAGATCCCCTTCTTGGAGACATTCCAGACGTATTCAAGAACCTCAATATGGTTTGAACGCTCGTCCTGGTCGATGGTACCGAAGGATCGCGTGCGTTCCGCAAGGGCTGCTCCCAGCTCCAGAACCCGAACCAAAACGGGTATAAGATCCTTCAACGTTTGAGCTTGTTCTGATTGACGACGGAGTTTTCGTGCTTCTTCTTGCACTGCTTCCAGTTTGGCTGGAACCACCATACTAGTGTTCATCGGTCGGTCTAGAAACAATGAAATGCAATTTACTACTCTAAAAAGTTTATAAAGATTCATGTCTAAGATTACCTTCCAGAGATGTGTGATCGTTACGTGACGCTGACGGTTGTGGTGAAGCCGAAGAAGTTTGATGAGATGGCCCAGAACCATTAGATCCGTTCGTTGCTGTGGAGCTCCGATTACGACGATTACTTTTAGGTGGCGGGAGTGGGGACACAGACGGAGATCTGTCCATGGCATCGTTATCAATTCGTACAACCGGCACTTCCTCCGTCAAGACTGTTGGTTTAAGAGCCTTGCCCTTAGATCCATGACTAGCACTGATGTGGGACTGGAATTCTTTGCATTTGGTAAAAACTCGTCCGCAGCAGTTAAGCATACCAGGCCAGTAGTAAAGCATAAACTGGCCAATAGCGAGACTAAGAGGGATATTAGCAGCTTTATCCTTGAGATTTAAATGGCCGTATTTTTCTCGTTTGAGCTTCAACGCTTCTATAAAGTATTGAATGGTTTCCTCGTTCGCCTTGTAATCTAGAAATTGCATCCATTAGTAAAAATTAAGACATTTAGTGAATTAAATATATTACCTTCAGCGTCTCCGGGCTTGTGTTGAGGAGGGTATCGATTTTGATCGTCATTTATTCCAGCAGGAAGTTTCAGCGATTTTTTGTCAGATGATTTCGTTGGTTCTTGGGTTGAAAACGAAAAAAAAATTTCAAGTTAAAGACATAAATAAATAAATTCTTACAAATAAAACCCCCTAAAAATTCAAATTAAATCGAATTTTGAATTGATAATGATTACCTATCTTCTCTTCAATCTTCTCATCTTCAGAGGCACTTTCCTCTTTGGGAGCACCCGGTGGGACACTGAGAATCGGTAACGGTTTAGGAGGTCGGTGGGCTCGATTGATGTGCTTCTCCAGTTCGGTGACTGACGGACGTATGAGACCGCAGCAGATGACACGACCAGGCCAGTAATAGTGAGTAAATCCAGCGATTGTCATCGCTAGCGGAATGTGCTTGAGAGAACTGGTTGGTTTGAACGAGTTGAGGTGATTGTATTTCCCAATCTTCAAGGCTAGCACCTCACTGAAATACGTGGTTCGCTTTAGAGTGGCTGGAAAATCTGTTAAATGAAAACATTAGATAACTAAAGGTGCTTAAATGGTTTGAATTCAAATTACCTTCTTCTTTGCCAGGCTCGTGTTGCGGTGGGTATTTCATTTGATCATTTTCCAAAGTAACCAATTCATCGTCCTCTATCTCCTTATTGGCTTCAAAATTATAATCCGTAATCTTCTGCTGCTTCTGAGTTCGTTTGGGCCTAGACGAACTCTTGTCGTTATCAGATCCATTTTCGGCCAAAGAGTCTGTTTAAGTTAACAAAAATATATAAAGAATATATTAGGTCATTTTTTTTAAAACAGGGGCGATAAAACAACTTACCAATGGAAGCATCCGCATTTGACGTAACGGAGTTGAGCAATTCAGTGTTGGGAATTTTAACCATTTCTTGACCAGTGAGTTTTGGCAGTTTGCTACTTTTAGGCCCAGGCTTAGAAGAGGGACCTACTTGCACCACCACGACGCAAAAGACAATTTTAAAAAATTCACAAAAATAAATTCACAAAATGGTGCTTACTGTAAGACTTCCTTTTGCGAGATTCGTTTGCCGTATTATTGTCACTGTTGGACGCTGGTGCTTCATTTTCGTCCATGTTGATTAGATTTAAATTAGGTAAGCTCAGACTTGGTAAGGAATGAGTGAGTAAATAGGGTGAGTGAGTGTCACTGAAGTGAGAAAAGAAAGACTTGGAATTGGTGAATGATTTCTGACAACACAGGAGGCTTCCAGGCCAATAATGGAGGAAGAATGCTTCGTAGTCAAAAGAAAGAGGTATCTTCTTGAAAAGTTCCCTCTGACTATTTGTCAGGTGATGGTAAGTAGAAATCTTCTTCTGCAGAACAAAGTTAAAGCCAACTAAACTGTCAAGAGTGGCTGGAAGTTCTGAAAATTAAAAAGTAGCAATTAATTTTGGAAAAAAAGCTCCTGTCATGTAAGTTGACAAACCTTCAAATTTTCCAGGTTTGGCCTTAGGAGGAAAGAGACCATGATCTTTGATGATTTGTTCCTCTAAAATAGCTTCTGGGCCTTCTACAATGTTTGAGAGAAAAAAATAGTAATAATTTACTTACACAAAATGAATAGAACTCTTCTGTACCTGACACATCTTTGAAAATACACCTGTTGCCTTATGTCAATAAATATTACTTAGTCTTTACCCTTTGTACCCTTGGCAATTTCAAGACCGAAAAATTAATGCAAAAGATAATGCATATACAAAAACTTGCTTACTTAGAAATTCGTACAGGTATTGGCATAACAATTAATTTTTTTGACAAATTCTGGCTCTTTCTTACCGTCGTGGGTGTTGATCATCTGCCGATGCCAGTCAGTCCAATAATATAAGTGAACAATAGCCAGGTGTAGAGAAAGTCAGTTTCTTTACATTAAAGTGGAATGGTAAAAACTAATGATCTACAGATCAGTCAGGAAAATTCGTAATGTGAAATTCAAGGACGACAGCGTGCTACATAAAGAAGCAGAAAGACTTTGAAAATGTGGAAAATGGGAGCTAAAAAAGATTGACGACGAGTGTGTCTTCAGGGCAGAAGCAACGTTGCCAGCTTCACTAAATAATAATTCGTCAAGACCGCGAGAGCAGCATTTCAATTCAATCTGTGTATTTCTCATTGAAAACAACAAAGACTTCATCAAGAATAACTTCAAGCTTTGTTTTGATTATAAGTTTAAGAAATGGATTAAGAATCAGCACATCAAAATAGAGAATCAGTCAGAGTACCAGCCACTTTTATCCTTGGAGCTTGATAGGGAAAGATTTTTCAAATTCCGTGTCTCGTACTTTTTCCTAGCTGACAGCTGTCGAGAAGAAATATCATTCTTGACCCTGCAGCCAACATACAATGTAAAATTTAATTATCATCACAAACAGATCAATATTTTTCTACTAATAACAGGAGTTTTTAATTACCCCGGTAGGTATTGCTGAGCTAGCTCCAAAGCCTTTGGGAAGCTAGATGTTTTCTTCACCACTGATTGAGGTTTGATGGTGACTTTAGATCCCGAGCAAGACTGGCCAGCGGCTGATTCCATTTCTGGTAGCACGGATTCTCCAGCACGGATTTTTTTCACCATCTCAGCTTTGTCCAAAAGGGATTCCAAACTGTTGATCCTCTCTAGGAATCCGGGCTTCATCTCCTTGGTTTCTGACTGAATCATCAGCCTGATGTAATCCGTAGCAGTGAATGCATCTGGGCGTAGGGCGATCTCATCTAAACGCTGCAGACAAGCAGCAATATTAGTAATGTCCAACTTCAAGTCGTATTTGATTTGTTCCAGTTCAGATTCCAATGCATGGACAACTCCTTCTGTCGATAGTTTGCGCTGGACAGCTTCCTCATATTTTTTCAAAATTTCTTCATAAGTACGAGTTTCAGTAACGTCTTGAAAAATCCAGTGATAGTTTTGGTTCAAATGTAGATCCCATTTGCATTTCAAAGGGCAAGATTTACAGAAACCATCACGACCCATCGCAGCACATTTTTGTTTATCGGTCGTGATAGATAAAGTGCACGGGAAGTGGCAGGACATGGAGCATTTTGAGCAATTGGTGGTGCATTGTCCGTTGATAATGTTGATCTTATCACCTTTGGACACTGTTACAGAATATTTGAAATTCTTGTTAGCTTTGATTTGATCCGAATGGTTCTCTATCATTTGCTTCGTTTTGCGCAATTCTTCCATCTTTGTCAGCTGCTTGCGAACCGTCAATGTGAGTCCTTCGATGGACACGCTGATATGCTTCCTCTCTTCCAAAACTTCATTGGTGAGAGTCAAAGATATGGTTTTCATCGAAGTAAGACTAGAAAAGAACGACTCGAAACTCTTCAGTCCCATTTTCCAGAACATTTCGCTGAAATCAGAATATCCGCCCTTTTCATTGGAGGTGAGAAAACCTGAGTTGTTGAATCGGTGATGTTGCGGCTGACCGTGAGCGTCGAGCTGATGGGCTATCTTTGCCTCTTTGATCGCCTCAAGAACGGGGGGTGTAGGACCGTCGGTGAACGTCACTAAGAAACGAATGTTGTCCCGAACATCGTTCCCAAAGATGGCTAAGATAGATTCAAAAATATATTTCTGGGATGGAGTAAGGCGAACCAATGCAGACTGGACGGTAAATCCTACCGCATTCAACTCCTAAAATATGAAAAAATAGAGCAATCAAATTTGAGTAATTAAAGTTTAGACTTTACATAGATTTAATTTACTTACTTGAATGCCTTTTTTATCCTTGAAAAACTGCTGGATAGAGTCAGTGATCTCACGATCTCGGTCGATGCCCTTGGTGTCACCGTAGCCGGGAGTGTCCACGATTATCAAAGAATAAGGAATTCTGAATCCTACTTCATAATGGATCTCGTAAGCTGTCACTGTCGCAGTCTGACTGTGTGCTTGGCTGTTTGGTATTGAAGAGGTTTCTTTCTCGCTGATCAATATGAAGCGGAAAGGATCGTTCCACTCTACACCCAATATATAGTTAACCATCGCGTTGATGAGCGTAGTCTTACCCGATCCAGTGGCACCCATAAGGAGTATCGTCTTGGATTGACGAACGTTGGTTCTACAGGATTTGCCGAAAACCCAGCGTTCCGTCGTAGACGAGCGGGTCGGAGGTCTCCTAGTTATCGGAAGTTTGTACAATTGCATTCCACTTGAGTTCTCTTCAATGAATTCACAGCGGGTTTTCAATTTTTCAGCCAAACGATGAGGTTTAGGAGGTAGTAAAACAGCCTCATCGCAGATAGGACCTGTCAGAGTAGAACCTGCTCGTCCAAGTTGATGAACCTTTGCAGGTGATGATGTTTCTGGAATGTCCATTTTAGCTTTCCTCTTCAAGTTGTTGAACGGTTTGGGTGGTAGAGCACATTTAAGCGGTGACTCAACATCAGAAACATCTTTTTTGTCGTCTATAAGATCCTTAAGGGATTTCATGACGTTTGGTTCCTTTCCAGACAGGAAACTGACGAGTAACTTGTTCTTTTCGATTAGTTCTTCATTACATCTTTTCTTGGTCTCTGATGTAAAAACCCTTTCCATCATTGGCTGATTCAGTAGCTCCCTCTTCAGTTTGTTGAAACATCCAGGTGGGAAATTTCGGGTTCCTTTCAGAACTCCCCCATTGGATAGATCGTCAATTACGTCATCAATATCAGTGAAACTTAGAGCCGCGAATAGAAACCCGTAGACTTCAAGTCTTAATTTGAATAAAACTTTTAGAAGTTGGGGGAAAAGGAAAAAACTAGCAGCTTCGCTCAACCAATCTGCAGTGCCAGGCACTAGATCACGGCCTTCGTCAGCAGCTTGAAATATATCGTAAAAGATACGAAGAACGCTCCCTTCATTCCGATTTGGATTCATCATCATTTCTTTAAGATGGTTAATCTTCTGCGCAACGACCTCTTTATCCTGCATGATTCCCTCTTAATAAGGAACTGTAAGCAATCTAGTTAATAGTTTAATTATATTATTACTGTATAATATAGTAAATTAACATAAGCATATTTAACTTGTACAGAAATTGTAAAACGGTATAATTTCAATCTAAAAAATAAATTTAATTTTTAAAAGTAAAGTTATTATTAATTTACTTATGATGATCAGCAAGTTATGAAACGGCGCCTCTATACTCAACTCACTGGCTAATCGAATGGACGGTAGTCGGTAGACTATGGTTTTCGACGCTTACGTATTCAAGTATGATCCTCGTTTCCACATCTGACTACGGCAGTATGAACCGATGAACGGCTCTGTGACATTACCACTTTCCAGCCCCTGATGGTATCCAATAACTGTAAACTGAAATTGATATTTCCCGTCGCCACGTCTCAATAAGCTGCAATGCCATTCGATATATTTCATTTTTGGTTTCTATTTTCATGCATAAACAAAGCTTCTGTAATGCGCTACTGATGAATGATAAAAATCCAACAGAATGATTTATGTGTTGTTGATTTTTCCAACAAATTTACTTTTTTTTAACAAGATTTTAATGGCATATTTTAGGAAGAAGTGCCTCATTTTTTTTATCGGAACGTTCCCTCCCTTTGTAACCGGCGTAGTAATAGTAGAATTTACTTGGCTGAGAGTTATTTTCTTTTTACTGATCTATAAGTTTACAAGTTTTAGTATCATCGGGACCATAGGTTAGTACGAACATGTAACCTAGTGCTCTTGAATACCATTTCTAAGAAAAGAAACTGTTGAGCTTCAGGGATGCAAAACAAGGTATATACGACGTAGAGGGTGGAAAAAACCCGAAAGGGAAGGTCGAGACCGGAAATAAAAACAACCGTATGGGCAAGGATTGGTGTGAGAGCTCTTATTTTGTCCTGTCAATCCTTAAAAAAGGATAAACAAACATATTGAGAGAAAAATAACAGTACTAGTGTCCATCACTAATAATTTAAAATAAAATAGTTCATTATTAGCATTATACTTATTATATCTGATAACAAGGAGTGTATATTTAATCAAGGATCTTTCCCTTGAAGTCTCTGTTTTCTGTCTCGGTGTGCAGGGCGGCGTTATGATGCTGCTGGCCAAAACAGACGACGTCGTCCTCGTCCCAGCAGGTTGGGTATATGCCGAGAGTATAGAGCAAGGCTGGCATATCAACAACTTTGTCCCGAAATAGAAACCGGTGAAGGGGGGCCGGCTCGTCCCAAATCCTGGCAAAATATCTTTCCTCTCATGCCTCGTTCTTCCGGGACGGACTGTCCCGCCCCGTGTGAAACGTAGTACTAAACCATTTTCCAGCCGGCAGCCGCTCACGGCTCAGCAGAGCGCGAGCGCAAGTTTTTTTATTCACTCTGCCGATCCTATCAGGATTTTTTTTTCTTCTGCTGGCCGATTGGACCGTCGTAGTAGTGTAGTACACGCTCTACATCGTTGACTTGTATTTTCTTTGATGGTGTCACGGATTTCTTAATTATTCAAGTTCACCAGCTGCAACCGGCCCCACAGGAGGTAACACGAAACGATTCTTTTTCCCTCATCTGTTTTGTGTGAGACGGGTTGTTAAGGTCAGCTGTTGGGTTCTATATATTTGTTTTCTTACCCATTTTTTTAAATAATAAAACCTCGACATCCATTCTTGTTCTCTCGACTCGACTAATTGCTGATCAAGACTGATCGTTATGTGTCAATCCTCCATCGACCAACAATTTTGATTTTCTGGCTATTGTTGTATAATACCGAACGTGATATTCGATTGTATAAGAGAGATGAAGAAAACAAAAAATATCGTATTTTTAGCTCAGTCTTGTTTGGCCATGATCCACACTGTGCAAGGATTGTGCGGCCTACTTGCGTGTCCCAATCCCGCGGAAAAAGAAGACGGCCGATCTTATTATTATTTTTTTTTAAACATACAATTTGGGCACGAGTTTGGAGGTCTTGTAGGGGGTCGCACTGGAGACTGTGAGCAGCTGCCACCTAGCGACTGATGAAATGATCCATCGCACTGGAAGGAGTGGAAGGATCGACAAGTTAAAAAATGTTGGGGAAAAATAGAAACGCGTTCTAAACCCTTTAATCCAGAACGGATCCCTCTGAAATAGAATCTAGATTTTTAACTACAAAGTCCTTTTTTGAACAGGTCGTTTTCTCCTGTTGTAAATTAGGGAGATTTAGATGTGTTCTCCTTGGTAATTTATGCCACTTTTGATGATAAGCCCATGGAAAGATTTGTGATATTTCAAAACATCTTCTTCCCTTGCTTCTTTTATAGCATTTTAGCTGTATTCTATAGTCTTAAATTGGGATTCTCCGAAGGAAGAAATCTCCCCTGATGTTTACCAAATGATGTAAACAGGGTCATTGACCCAATTCCCTACGTTTGTTATTGACATTAGGGTAGCTATGGAACAAGGGGCTTATTGTTCTTTCCCTAATTATTCTCGTAGATGCAGGAGAAGATTCCCAAAATTCTATATAAAAGTTCTGTCCTACCATTTTTAGAATCCATAAGATGGCGGGACGGGAATCCTTAAATATGAGGTCGGCACAGTCATCCCGTGAGTCACATATTACGAAAACATATATAAATAAATTACTTCTTAAAAATAAAATTCTTTATTTTTGTCGTCAAGTGGTAAAAGAGTTGCAGCAACATCAACAGCAACGGACAGTGAATGTCACCGAGGGAGGAAGCAGCACTCAGCAAGAGACGAGAATGTCCGTCACTTCATCCAGCACATCCTACTCCACCTCATCCGCCGAGGGACAAAATGTAAGTTTAAAAAACTTTATCTATTAAAACGTATTAGATAGGAATTTCCTTCCCTTGGCGCAATCGAAGGAATGTTTTCATTACCGTTGATTGAAATGGGATATCTTGACCGAAAAATGTTGTTCGGTTATGGGCTGATGCGATGTGTGATGGACGTGTTATGATGCGTTGCTCTCACGTTGTTTGTTCTCCCCGATGACGATAAACAAATCTGGGTGGTTTCCAAATAACTCTTACACCCATTCAATTATTAAGAATATAAAATAGTCTAATAATAACATTTCCGGTGAAGACATAATTTTGAAACTTTACCAAATAACACGTTTCTCTCATATTTCTAATTAACAAAGATCAATAGGCAAGTTTCCAAAATAAATTTCGAACCTTTTTTTTGTGTCTAGCTTGAAATAAACTTAGTGTAATATAAATCCAGTGGATTGTAGCGAAAAGTCTCCTGCAGTGACGTTTTTGTGTTTCGCGCACGGTGCTGAAAGATGGTGGGCTGGACCGTAACGGTCCCTCCGGGTCCGTGTGGACGGGCCAAATTACTCAAGGGCGGCCACTACTCTATGGCACGCGCTCTATAAATAATCAGTTCAGCAGCCCCACGTATCCCCCAACCACTAGACTTTGTAAGCAAGTGAGACACTCTGATCCCTCTCAGACGTGCTCCGACCAGCATGTGAGACGCTTCTGTCGTCTTCGAACCGGTGCGAAACAAAAATGTTATTACCTCATTTCTGTCGAGTGACGGGCAATAGTCGGAACCTGCCCAAACCGAATTACTTCCCTCTTCTTCCGGCAATATCTCCAGTTGAAGCTCGTCGTCTTCTTGGGAAGCAGCAGCAGGAGCATCACCTTTACCTGCCCGTCATCGAATTTGCTCGACACTTTTCGTCCGTTTTGCAGTGCCACATTACCTCTCACGCAGATGGAGAGCATTCTTATCAGCCGCCGATATCAGCTAATCACGATGGAAGTGCTGCCAAGTGTCGCATCACAGCTAAACACCAAATCAATCCGAATCACAAATACGTTTATCCCGTTCTCAACGACTCGAATTACGACATGGCCCAGCTCAGGAAACTGCTCAAACGGAAACTGCTCCCAGGCCGGGGACAGCAGCGGTATGTCTATAATGTTGAAAAGCTCAATCTGGTCTTGCCTGATGAAATGGAACAAGCTGTACGGAGTGGGGACATTGAAAACCTTTTACTCTCTAAAGATGGATCAAATGCACTTGTACGGCTCAAAAACGGCCCTAATTTAAGCCTCAATTTAAGAAGCATCCCTCCACCAAATGATGAAGCTCTATTAGAAGGAGGTGGACAGGATGAAGATGTTCTAATAAAGCAGAAACAAGTCCAGCAATACCGAAAACGTAAAGTATCAGACCCTAGAACGAGTCTTGCAGCTTTAACTCCAGAATTCAAAGAAGAGGAGATCATCAAAGCTGACTGGAACGCTCGCATGACGGAATTAACGGCAGGACACCGTTCGGCTTCTAACTTATTGGTCGTTGGAACAGATTGGAGAGATTTAGTCTATCCCCAAATTGATAGCTGGGATTGGGACGATTTCCCCGATCTCACTAACGCTCCGCCACCTCTGCCCGTTTGCGACGTGGTGACACCCGTAGGGCCGCTACCGTCTGAGTTGCCCGTCAAAGTGTCACTCAGCGAAGAAGTCACCGGTTTTGAAACAGTGCCCGTATATGATGAACAAATTCCGGTTAGCAGTAGGCGCCAACCTAGTGAGGAATTCATTCACGCCGTGCTGGACAAGGTCCAACCCCAGTCAGGAGCGTCTAGTAGCTCCATCACGGACAAGTTGAGAGATTTGTTCAACGATGCAGAATCCCTCATGGTCCTACCATTTTTAAACGAAGTAACAGCCGTCGTAGAAGCGTTAAATCGAGGAATTCCAGGGTGGATGTCCGGAAGTAATATTAAAGAAGAAGGAGGAGGTCTCAAATTTGTAACTAAACTACCAGACGATGTTATTTCCTCTATTTCCGGTCAAATGGTTCCTCTCACTGGTGACGAGCAACGATTTGTGGTCGGTCAGCAAGTACCTGGACAAGGTTTTGTACCGGGTCGCTGTACTGCTAATGGATTCCGTCCTGGCTTAGTCGTTCAGAATGCTGAAGGTGCAGCTTTCATACCCGGCTGTATAGTAGATCGCAGTTTTGTAGCCGGTGAGATTGTTGAAGACAAATTTGTACCTGGCCAAGCAGTACAGACCTTATTTGGACCGAAATTCTTGCCCGGCTGTACAGTAAAAAGTGAAGAAGGATTGAAATTCATCGTCGGTCAGTCGGTAGAAGATAAGTTTCATCCTGGTCAAGTCTTCCAAACAGAAAGCGGACCCACTTGGGTAAGTGGAGTCACCTTCGACACTCCACAAGGAGCTCGATTTATTGCCGGATTACTGGACAAGTCCGGTAAATTTACTCCAGGTCAAGTAATTGACGGACAGTTTACTCCTGGACAAACAGTGGAAACAGCAGAAGGCCCGCTTTTCGTTCCTGGACAGAGCTACACTGATCCAAAAGGAGAAACACATTTCTGCCCAGGTCGGGTTCTACAGATGGAAGATGGACAGGCTCGCTTCGTTCCAGGCGAAACCATCGTAACAGATAAGGGTAAACAGTTTGTAGCTGGTGTGATTCAAGACTCAAAGTTCGTTCCGTGCACAATGGAGGCGGACGGCGAGCTCCACAAAGCAGCTCGGGAAGAGGAAATTTTCACCAAGGAAGGAATCAGTAGCGGCGATGGTCTGCCTATCGATAACAACACATTCACTGCTCTACCTCGAAAAAAGCCAGACATGGGTTACATGATCCAGCATCAGGAAAAGATCAAGTTTCTTCCAACAGAACAGAACCCAGGCGAGATATTAGCCGGTACCGATAGCATGAATTACAAAATAGTTCCTGGGCAGTTGCTGGAGATCGACGATTCTGGAGCTAAATTTGTACCTGGAAAAACCATCGAGAGTGCTTTAGGTAGCATCTTTATCCCAGGACAAGCAGTCAAGACGGGACCTAAAGAGCAATTCGTACCTGGCCAGGTGATTGATTCTCGTGAGAATGCGCCCATGTTCTGTCCAGGCCAAATGGTTCAGTGCGGCGGAGAGCTGGGAAAGCGCTTCATTCCCGGACAAGTAAGTTGAATTAATCTCTATACTTAATATTCATTCGAATTGAAACTAAACAAGTAAACTTTTGTTTAGGTTTTCAACACCAAAAATGGTCCACGATTCGTTCCAGGCAAGATCCTAACCACTCCGTCGGGAGCCAGCACTTTCATCCCTGGTCAAGTTTTCTTTACGGATTCTGGTTCACGATTTCTGCCGGGAAATGTCGTCGAAACGAACGAAGGTCCTTTCTTCGTTCCAGGACGAGTGGTGGAGCTTCCCACTGGTGGAATCAAGTTCGTCGCCGGTGAGGTAATCGAAACCGACGAAGGGCTTCGTTACGTTATGCCAGAGGAAGGAATGGATCAGGATGAAGATCTATTCGTTCAAGGTTTTCCCGTCACTCCCGAAGAGTTACGGCTCATCACAGCGTATCCTTTTGCCGCTCTGCATTATCCAATGACTGAAGGATCAGTGATTAATTCTAGGATGCTACGGCAGATGACTGCGGCCGGTGTTGCCGTCAACCGTTTAACAAATAACGTAGATGCGACGAAAGCCAACGATGTCAAGATCACGTCCGAAGTGGCAGACGAATCCCTTCTAGGCGCCAACGTCTTCCGGACCACCGAACCGGAACTGCAACCGGCCAAGCAAGGGAAAAGTAAGATTAAGAAAGTGAGTACCGGTACCGACGGCGATGCTTCGTTGAAACCAGAACAAGCTGTTACTCAAAACGGACAGCCACAAGGAATGAAATCAAATCAATCAAATGAAAATAAAGGATCAAACCAATTAAATGGAAATGAAGGATCAAACCAATCTAAAGGAAATCAAGGATCGAACCAATCGAAAGGAAATCAAGGATCAAGTAAAGACGATCTAACGAATGGACTTAAACAATCAAGTATAAATAACTCTTCGATTGATGACAAAACTGATAAAACCAAAAACATGAAAGCTGAGAATATGAATAACAAGGATCATCAACAAGCCGATGGAGTCAAGAACAGCAACCCTGCTGACAAATCGTTAGATGATGGATCCATGTTCAAAAATCTTCAAAGTGCAGATTCCAAAGTCAATAATCAAAATTCATCAGAATCCCTTGATGCTGAAGCTAGATTAAGAGAAGCCCAGCTCATTCCCGTCGATCCAGTGTCGGCTGCCATGGCTCAAAACGTGTCAAGCATCCACACGATGAGTGAATCAGCAGGTTTGTTGACAGACGGGGATCCGGTCGATCGCTCATCTGCCAGTGTCAAGAAAACAGAAACGTCCCAACAGCAACAACAACCTGCCCAGCATCAAAGCCATATAGGGAAAGGTGGGCTTATGTCGGTGACAATTCCGTCAGAAGAGGCAAACGCCAACTCGTCACACTCGAATTCTTTCAAGGATCGACATAATGAGTCTCTAACTCCTGGCTCAGATCCCAGCAATTGTTTGGCGGAAGGTCAACAACATCAGCAGACTGGTGGGATGACGACCAAAGATCAACAATTGCACAAAAAGGTGATAGTAGGGTCGAATGAGGAAGCCATTCATGCGTCGTCGTCAGGATCGAATCCATCGTTATCAGCATTTAACGGGTCGGGCGACGAAAGATTCGGGAGTAAGAGTAAAACAAAAGAATCTCTGGTTGTAGGCCAGGGCAGTCACGAGGTTGACGCTCCAATTGATGGATCGAACCATTCATTACTCGGTACAGAAACAATTGACATAACGAAGGAGGCTGGAACCGATGCGGAACGCCAAGGTCGCCTCAAACGGCGTGACGGGATAAAAGAAAATGGCCATACGGATCTATTGTTATCCAAGGACATGAACGAGTCTGCATCAGGCAAGGAAGGAAAAGATAACCACCAACCGAGCCGATCACAGCTGAGTCCTGTAAGCGACTTTTTCGCCAGGATCAAGATAGATATGGATTCCCTGGAAGAAGATCCTTTCGTCCGGGAAACACTGAAAGAGGCGGAAGCCTCAGCGCTCAACAGCGGGCGGCCAGATCTCGCCGAGAAGGTCCGCTCTCTTCTCGATATTTTGAAAAACACTGAACAAGATCCAGACGTGATGGATCTTATTAGAGAAATTCTCACCTTAAAAGGATCACCTTTAACAAATTCTGCTGTAAGAGAGCAGCCGCCAAATAACGCACTGTTGACAAAGGATTCAACTGATGTTGATTCGTGCACAGCCAAAAATGAAATTAATCGAAACAAAAGTCTTGTCAGCAGCAAGATTGATTCAGAAAAACCTGTTCCAGGCGATCCTAAAAATGGAACCAAAAATAAAGAACCTGGTGCTAACTGCAACACGAATTCTGATGTAAATAAACTTGCTGATGCTCAGCCCAACGTGGTAAAGCGAATCGAAAATGAAATGAGTGATGGATCGCCATCCATCCATCCTGGCGGCGGATCGGAGTCAGCAGGTCAAATTCATAAAGCTATTCCTAGCAAAGCATCTGAAACTAGCAGCACCAGCTCCGTTACAACCAAGAATCCAAACAATGTGACCGAATCGAAAATAAACTCGACACAAATCAACTGCCAAAGTAGTGGAATAAGTGAAGCGACCCGCAGTAAAAATGACTTATCTATTTCTCAACTAAATGCGGAATCTGCAGTGGTTGCGTCTAGTCCATCTCGGCTATCTGTTGAAGGCAAAATGGGCGATGAGTCGTCTGTCCAACAGTTGTCCAATGCTAAAGGATCAATAGCCAGTAAAACCAAACCTGATCGTAAACCAAAGGCTGCTAGAGACGTAAAAAGTGATGATGAAGGTAGTGGAAAGAATGTTGGCGTACCGCCCTCTGGTATTGATCACGAGTCAAGTTCTTCGGTCACCACTCCATCTCCTAATTTAAACGCGAATCATCTCGACAGTAGTGATATAATCAAGAATGAGTGCCCCGAGTCATCACCTGCATCAAGTGAGACATCTTCAAGGGTTGGTGCCAAGCAACAATCAGGATCAATCATCCTTTCAAATCAAACTTCTAAGACATCCGAAGGTCTTGAATCGAATAGCTGTGGCGCACAACAGGATTCAAATTCTACTGGATCAGCTGAGAAGAATTCTCAGTCAACTTTGAAGAATGGAACAACCGAGGATAGTTCATTAAAATCATCATTAAATGAAAACGAAACCTCTTCAAATAAAGGTGAAACCACTGGAAAGCGAACGAAAAGATCAGCAAAGATCCTTTCCAACCCTGATTCTCTTGTTTCAAAAGTAATTGACGATGAAAAAACAATTGAAATTGAATCGTCGAATAATAAAGACGACGTTTCTTTAGAGGAGAACGCCGAAAAGAATCAAAACGACTCATCTAAATCAACTTCGAATCTTGATGAAACAGAATCCACTGGAATTGTTGGACGAAACCGACGTATTAGCCGATTCATGAAAGATACAAATGGGCACAGCAAAAATGATTCACCTGGCACCGATGAAACCATTAATAATGAATCGCTCTCATCAGCAGAAGCAGAGAACGGAATGAAATCCAAAGTCGATGAGACCAAAATGGTTGACGAATGGACTTACCTCAACAGCAGTGGTGAAGATGGGGTACAGAAGAGGACCAACGGGAGTAGGCGAAGATCCCGAGGCAACCCTCGCAAAGTCAGCTCCCGCAGCTCCTCTCGCTCTTTCTTGGATCTTGATCTATCTGAAGAAGAAGAAATCGACTCCCTTAACGAAGAAGAACCAACTTCAATCCCAGAAGTTATCACGAGCGCTCGAGATATTTCTCGAGATGTCATGGAAACCTTACGTTATTCAAGAGACGCGGCTAAAAAGGCGCTCTACACTCAACAGATCCTCGAAGCATTAAATCCAGGATGCGGATCACGCAAAGGATCAGCGTGCATCATCTTGAAAGATTTCCTACAAACCATTGTTCCCCAGGAGGCTGCTCATAGCGTTCTAGTCGGAGATATTGATTACATGGTTGTAGACGACGAAGGAGTGAGATACTTTGAATCCGCAAGTGGCTTTGCATCTAGAAGGAACAGTCGATACGATATCAAACAGTCTGCTCGATCCCGATCCGGTAGCCGCGATGCATCGGTGGCGGATCAAGGGCCCTGGCCGTGGGCCGATGTCGGTCCAAGAAATAACAATAACCGGCGGATGAGTATCGATGACTTCCGGAAGAAACTGCATGAACAGGATTCGAGGATGGAGCCACGACCTGTGACGGGAGGAAGGCACTCGGTGACGGGGAATGCACCTTTAAGTCGCTCCAACAGTGGTTACATACCTCCGATACTGTCCAGCGGTCCTGGGCAGAGATCCAGCGTGTTGACAGATGATCTGGCTCTGCAGGCCGCCTCGGCCGTCCTCGGGCGAAAACGGCATCGGAGTAACGTCGTCCCTGATCCTTCAGTCCGTCTCAGCCGATCATCTTTGATCGACTATTACTAACACTCGATATTATAACAATAAATAACAACCTTTTTATTAGTTTTTCTAATGATTCGAAATTGCTGTGTGTTGTTTTATTACCTGTAAAAATATATATCAAGCGATCCCCGTTTCAAATATATACGTAAACTGCACCATATTGATTTTATAAGGTTTTTATTAGAGGCACTTATTCACAAGATTATGAGAGAGTTATTAGGAGTCTTTGTCCTTTAATGGCTATGTGGATCGCTATAGATACACGGCGTACGTCGTTTAGGGATGACTCACACCGTAAATAATCCCGCGTGAAGTGTGTTGATTGTTGATGGTGGATAAGCCACGCCGATCCCGAAATAGTGCACCCGTTTCCAAAAATGAGCGGGACGATGCCCTTGCAAAATTTACCATCACAAGGAGTTATGATGAAGATTGGACGTGCCGTTAGTCACGCATAAATCAGCTAAAAATTCTTGTTCGGAAGTTATGATGCGCTATCCGACTATAGACTATTTTGCAATGTCTTAGTCATCGTCTCAAATAAAAGATTTCAAAAATGTCATTTTGCTTATGTAAATTAGCTTGCCCAGATGTATGCAGCCTTGGAGGAGCAGTACTCTATCAACAGCAGCAGTCAATTTACAACCCAGCAGGAATCCCAATATGTCTCAAGGTATTTCCCCATTAATGATCTTTCTTTTTATTATATGCCTTTCTAAGGCTGAGCCAAAATTAGCAATGTATACTACGACGTAACACGCAGCTGGTAACATCCTGTGGCGTGTTCACGGCCACTCCAGCAAATGATCAACATAATTCTAGACCAAACGAGCCTAAAAATACAATATCCACGATGAAAGAAATCGATAGAATTATTAAAATTTTTTAAAATCAAAACATATCAATTATGTAACATTTATTTTGATAATCTACATCATGATTACTATAATATGATCCATTTTATAACAATGTCACTTGCTCTTAAACTGTTTTCCTGTTGCTGTCTCGAGATCCTGCCAAATTCCTTTCTCGAGCTGAACGACGAACTGGAACTGAGCCAATTAACTTAAAAAAATAAAAAAATAAAGAACGAATTCCTTGTCAAGACCTTGAAATAAAACTAAAGGGTTATTTTTTTAAAAGGAAGAGAAAAAAATAATAATGTGATCCATCATCGACAGCTAGAAATTATGCAGGGAGTGCACTGAGAAAGAATTAAAGGCGTGAAATTGTGAAGGGAGGCGAAGCTGTCGCCCAGAAAATTGTTGTGCTGAGAGATGGTGCTAATCGAGCATCCTAGGAGATCTAATATTTGCTCATAAGTATGATTACGATAAAACTTTATACTCATACAATTTTCCATTTTACTGTATAGCCATTTAGATCTAGGTGACGACAGTGAAGGTATTACGTTGTTGGATAACAGTGCGGCAAAACATAAAATGGCAGTGCGACCCCAGCGGAAGCGACCTTCGGAGTCTAGGCCTACTTCACTTCTCCTCAAAGACGGTGACACTACCGAATCTGGTAGTGATGTAGAGAGCAGCAAGAAAGTTAAATCTGAGCAAGAACAAGGACAGCAACCTTACAGGAGAACACGATCCGGTGGGCGACAAGGCGCATCTGCTGATCCTAAATCCAAAAGAGAGTAATAGTCATTTGAATTTTTTATGAAGCTTAATCGGATTGAGAATTATTTTTGAACATGTTCCAGAGCCACGGTTAAGGAACTGGTCGAGACGGAGGAAGAATTTGTAAGTGACATGGAACATGTTGTGACTGTATATTATCGTCAAATGGATCATCCGACAACACCGAGAATGGTCAGTGACCAAAGGGATTCTATCTTTGGACCTTTCAAACAAATCCAAGAGTTCCATAAAAGGTATTATTTTAAATACATATTCTATCCTCAATTACATTCTTAAATCAATATTTATGCATTATAACAGTGTTTTACTGGAGGGCCTCAAATACTATGCCAATGAGCCGAGTAAACTTGGAAGAACTTTTCTAAGATTGGTGAGATACATTTCTATTTTGTAAAGATATTGATAATCAATCTGTTACATTGTTTTCAGGAAAGGGATTTCGATAAGCACGCTCAATATTACGGAGCTGAACCAAAGGCGCAGGAATTGCTCAGAGAAGACAAACATTTGAAAGAGTTTTTCGAGGTATTTTTCTTCTTCTTCTTCTCCTTTTTGATTCGGGAAGGAACACTCCACGCCATCTACTAGTTAGCACATTTTGTTTGTAGCCAGTCTCCGGTAGAGCTCGCTTGAATCCGTTTCGGTGCGGTTTGGATTTTTTATACCAGTTTAAAAGGTAACACACCGTTGAGCTCTGATGATCCGAAGGAACGTGACGCAATCGCGCACCGTTGCAAGCGCTCGTTCCGCGCGCAAACTCTCGGCTTCGCGGGCGAGCGGGTGCGCAATATCTTCTCGGATTTCAGCGACAGTTGGAGAGGGTCGTCGCTATTTCTGAGCTCGGTCGTCCTTGCGGGCGGAGTCGAAAGAGGGAAACGACAAAAAACAATGTTATTCTTTTTAAGCGATCTTTAAAAAAAGTTTTTTTTTTCTTTGAATTGACCAGCATCAGCTGGTGGTCTTGACATTTGCAGTGAATCAACTGTAGAAACATTTCAACGCAACAAGAGAAAATGGGATTTCTCTTAGCGGGGATTTAGAATTCCCGCTTTTAACAGCACTTAACCATAATTGATTCCCTTTTAGAATGCTCCTATTATACACCTGAGTGTTTTTAACGATAAAAATTTCGATTAGAGACGTTATATTCTCAGTTTGTTGAAGAATTCTTCGAGAAACTCATATCTATATATAGATGCGACAGGCAAGAGAACAGCAAAAATACTGGCCTGGTCCAGCAAGCGTGCTGCCGGGTCCAAGGCGTTTGATGCCTGATTTAGACACGACGACAACGCCGCGCATCCCGAGCGCCGTTCCCGCTCACGATCCTCGCAAAGCGCAAGGCCATAGAAAGCTTTTTCTTTCCCGCTCCTGGCCACCTCCACGATTTGTTTGTCCCACTCTCTACCGGCTATTTGGGAAGGATCAGTCGAGTTTCAGCAGTGGCTTATAGTTCTCGAGGGCGAGTGCTCCTGCCCACGCTCCATAAAGTGTCCCAATGTATTCCAGGCCTTAAAGAAAACAAGGGAACAGATCCCTCCTCAGTGTCCTGATTGGATTACCTACTAGGATTTTTTAAAGTATCCAGAAATTCAAGTCCACTACATCACTTGCGTAGCCTTATAGGTAGGTTCTTCGATCAACATGTGGGTTTATATACAATATAGAACCCCCAGTGAGTGTGATTTCAAACAGTAGTACCGAAATCGACCTAGAAAGGAGCGTTTCAGGGCCACACAAGTCCAGCGAGCGGATGGCCGGACCGGCTAGTCCATAACTAAGAATAGAATTCTGAAAGAGGAAATATACGTCATCAAAGGAGAAGGGCTATTAAGTCTAGTACACATTTTCCTGTTTGGCATCCTGCCTGACTTAACCCTATATAAATTGCTCTATTTGGCAGGGTGTACGAAAGATTTAGTAGGCGTATGGCAGTTCCGAGTTCAACAACTGCTTGAACTTGCTGCTTTGCATTTCCTTGTTCTCCATTTAAGAGAGCTTGGTTGATTTTCATTTTTTTAAAGAAGAAAATACGATTTAAATTCCTGCGTCCGTCCTCACTAGCTGATGCTCTTCTAAATAGGCCTAATCATTTAACACGAACGCAGGAATACAGTCACCGGATCGGAGACAACAAGCGACTGAGCGAGTATCTCAAGTTACCCATTCAGCGCATCAACGATTTTCAAGTCCTTCTCCAAGTAAATGTTTTTATTTACATTCATTTGAAAATGGTTCATATTATTTCAAAATTCATATAGGATTTGATCAACTACTCGACAGCGCTTAAAGAGGACGTAAAGGATTTACGAAAGGCTCACGAGTTTATGCTAGGACTGCCTCAACGTCTATCCGACTCGCAGTTCATCAGTAACGTATCCGGTTATCGTGGGAATATCCACAAACTCGGCCGCCTTCTTCGACACGTGAGTCAACATAATTTAGAATCCATTTACTTCCTCTAGATTGACTTTTTTAAAAAAGGAAGTGTTGTAAAACGACATTAAATGATAGAAATTTGATTTATTGAGGGTTAACTCTTGTTGCTCCCTTTTTGAAAAATTAGGCTGATTACCGGTACAAAAATATTTACGTAAGGCCTAACAGGTTTGTTAAACATTTTCCCCTTTCACCCTAGTTTAAAAATGAGGGGTGAAGACATGCTAAGGATTTCTTTATTTAAAAAAAAAAAAAAAAGTTATTCATAGCGCTGATGGGTTGAGCCGCTATGCGGTCATGTTTAAAAATAGATTGGAACTGATTCATTTGCCCACGAAAAGAAGGGAGCACACTCAATTAATCCCTTCCTCGTGCCCATATCAGGATTGGTGGACGGTGACAGACAGTCGTGGAAGAGTTCGCGAACGTTACCTGTTCCTCTTTAAAGCTCGGATTCTGGTAACCAAAGTCAGGCGGGTGACGGATGATCGAAACCTTTTCCTGCTCAAAGACATCATCAGGGTTAGAACATTTACAAATTGAGGCCGTATAAACCTGTCAGCTCAGTTCGTTCATTTTCTTTCGTTTGTTAACGAGTTTAGTTACCGGACGTCGAAGTCAAAGCTCGAGAAGACGAGGATCCCGTCAGTTTCGACTTGATTCACAGCGATCCACGCTTCGTTAGATATCCTCTTAACTTACGCTGCTCTACTGGTCGTTCCATTCACGACGACTGGCTCACAGAGATCCGTAAATACGCTGCAGACGCAGGTTAGTAGGTCCCAAATAAGCCTCCGTCATGCTCGAATTAGACGTTTAACCTGTTTTTTTATTTATATATCTTTTTAAAACAGTTGCTTTGCAAGAGCACGCCGACGACGATTTACAGGTGGACGGACCCGGTGAAACAGATAACGACGCAGACGAAGTAACGATTCCTCCTCCGACGACGTCCAAACAGCAAGAGCCGGACTCGGCTCAGCTGGCTAAAAAGATCAAAGAGCTGATCGGTGTTAAAGGTGCTACTTCGAAAAAAGTAGTGATTGAAGAGCAGCTGTTGGAAAGATCGGAATCGTTGGAATCTCTGAAGCGGAGTGATACGCAATCTGCTCCTAGGAGTCCAAGTTCCGTCTCATCAGGTTTGTTTACATTGTATAGTTACTAATATACAACGTGTTGCGTTGCCTTCTGCTCTTCTGTCGAGCCACACATTCTTCTGCTATCTCTCTATTATACCAAAAATAAGGCGAATTGACTTTGTACTAAACGATCGCCTCGCATATTCCGTTTTAATCTCAAGACTACCAGACGTTGGCTTCGCATCGTGAAAGTGACGCGAGCAACAGTACCGTGTACGCATCAATGGCTGATCCGTCGTCGTCGTCAATCGGGCAAATGGAGGTCGACGATGTGGGCAACCGCCCCCGCTTTATCCGCACCATCCGTGGTACCTTTTGCGAACGTAAGTAATGCCTCTTTTTGCCTTCTGAGCCTTTATTCTCATACAGTTTCGAGCTTTTCTCTTATTGTAATTTCTGAAATAATCTTCTTGCTATCTATTTGTGCAATTGCTTCCATGAAAGTTTGCTCTATTAAGAAACACAGATAAGTAATTCACAAAACTATAAAAACATAAAACTTTAAAACAGCTGGAGAGAAAGCAGTCTTTGACTGTTCAATCGAATCCGTCCCTGAGTGCAACGTGACGTGGCTGCGGAACAACCGGCCGCTCGACGATCGTTTTGCTGATCGAATCCAGGTCGTCGCTCAAGGAAAAACGCATAAGCTTCAAATGATGAATTGTCGCGCCGATGACAGTGGCCTTTATACGGCATTGGCCGTAAACCCTGAAGGATCTACTGCCTGTTCTGCCTCTCTTGTTGTACAAGAACGTACGAACCTATCATTTCCGTCATTTTTAAAAAAGGGTCAGTATTAAAAAAAATTATTATTTGTAGTAACACCGGAAGAGAGGGAGAAGATGGCTGCTGTCAAGAGCCCTATATTCATTGTCCAACTGCACGATACGGAGCTTATGGAAGGCTCTTCTGCTCGCTTCATGATCAAAGTCAAAGGCGATCCCATCCCCGGCGTTGATTTGTAAGTAGTATGGCACATTTCATTTCGTGTACACGAAAATTACTGATTTCTGATTGATTTTAGCCGTAAAGATGGGAAGAAAGTTGTACAGTCCGATCGAATCAAAGTAGTAGATGACCAGGCTGCCACTGGATTCTTTGAGTTGGTGATTAAAAATGTTGTGGAAGCTGATAGTGGTGAATACTCTTGCAACGCCCTCAATCGATTCGGCGAAGCTAAATCTACTGCCAAAGTCACCGTCACAAGTAAATACTAATTTAAAATACTTGTTCTTTCCTTTTTTTTTATTAATAATTTCTATTCCTCCTGATTGTTTCAGATGAAAAAGAAATCTTTAAATTATTGGCCAATCAAAGTCTTTTAGCGCCTGGAGAGAAAGCTGAATTTCAGTGGTACAAAGATGGTGCTCCCTATGATCCTGAAGAACGCTTCAAAGTCGACTTTAAAGTACATAGCATTTTCCTTTATTAATTGTTTAATTTTAAAATGCATTTCTTTGCATAAAGGATGAGGAAGATACACTTTCGCTAGTTTTCCAGCACGTAAAACCGGAAGATGCCGGTTTGTACACTTGCGTGGCTGCAACCAGTACGGGTAAAATATCCTGCAGTGCCGAACTTACCGTCCAAGGTACACTTTATAAGTTCAATTAGTTTTTTTTAAAGGATTTTAATATTTTAATTTTAAACGTTTATTTCACAGGTGCTGTGCATCACTTGCTGCGCGAACCTGAACCTCCTAGCTTCACCATGGATTTGACTGATACCGAAGTAAGTTGTGGTGGATCAGCCATGATGGAACTCAAATGCAAAGGGTTCCCCAAACCCAAAATGGTTTGGAAGAAAGGAAATGATGTGGTTTCGGCCGGTGGTCGCTATCGGTTCCTTTATGAAGACGAGGAGTCTGTTGCTCTCATCATCAAAAGTATATTTTGCTACTCTTTTTATAGATTAAAAAAAATCTATTTTAAACGTAACCATTTTCGGTTGAAGGTGTCTGTATGGACGATGCTGGGCTCTACACTGTGACGGCCACTAACGATCTGGGCGAAGTCGTCACTGAAGGAAGATTGTACGTCAAAGCTCCACCTAAATTCAAAAAGAAGAATACAGATATTGCCTGCATGACTGACACACCTTTAAAGATGACGGTTGAAGTAGAAGGCTCCCCATCTCCCGAACTCAAATGGTACAAGGACGGCCAAATGATCCTCGAATCCGAACGGATTAAAGTGGTCAAAGAGTCGGATGAGTCATACGCTCTCGTCATTGAGCGGGTCAAAATTGAGGACAATGGCTCCTACTCTGTCGTGGCTTCTAATGCTCTCGGTCAAATGAGCGAATTTTGGCAATTGGTTGCTAACGCACCGCCAGCCTTCCTCAAAGAACTTCTCAAGACTAGAGAAGCGGATGAAGGAGAGGCCATCACTTTTCAAGTTCAAGTGGAAGGAAACCCCATGCCGACAGTTAAATGGTATCATTAAACTATTCAAATAAAATTTTTAAATTAGACTTAAATGAAAATTTGTTCTCAAAGGGTCAAGGATGGTAAAGAACTGGTACACGATGGAAAGCAAGTGCTGATCAAACAAGAAGGAGGACTTCATACTTGCACTGTCAACGGAGTTAAGCGTTGTGACACTGGTAATTCGTAGTTTTTAAAAAAAATTAAATAGACAGAAAATAGAAAATATATTTCATTAATCTAACAGGAAAGTATTCGTGCGTGATCACTAATCCGTACGGGACGAAAGAGGACACTTCAGAGCTCAAAGTGCGCTGCAAACCGGAAATCAAGCAAAGCTTGAAAGATGTCGAAGCCAAAGAGGGTGACAAGAATGTTGCATTTACTTGCAAAGCCGACGGCTATCCCGACCCAAAAATCAAATGGTTTGTTCATTTTTGATTTAATCCTTATTCTTTTACTGATAAAAGTAATTATTGGCACGCAGGTTTATCGATGAGATCGAGATCACTGAAGAGCGAAAAGAGTTTAAAAAAACAAGTGATCCCAAAACGGGCACTTATACGCTTACTATAGAGGAGATTCGAGCTGAGTTGTCTGGCAAGTACACAGTTCAGATCTCGAATGATTTGGGAACAGTCAAGAGCAGCGCAGCACTTGCTGTCCAGTGTAAGTTTCCATTAACTATTACTATGTATCTTTGCAGGAAATTATTATTAGACTATTTTTTAAAACAGATGCTCCTAAAATCGAGCAGCAACTTAAGGACGTTACTATCGAAGAAGGAAAAAATGCTTCTCTGACGCTCAAGTGCACTGGGCTCCCTGAGCCTACTGTTAAATGGTTCAAAGACGGCAACGAAGTCTCCGCGGATGCCCGAATCAAAATTAAGAAGGAAGCCGGAACGCATTCAATGACTGTGGAGAAATGCACTAGCAAGGATCAGGGAGCGTACGAAGCCAAGATTGTGAATGCTTTGGGTGAAGCCAGTGCCAAATGCACAATCACTGTTGACTGTAAGTAACGCAACAACTTATTTTTAGCTCAATTGTAATGGCTTATTTGATGTTCATTTTTTTTTAGCTAAGCCAAAGATCCTTTCGGATAACTTTACCACCAAAGAAATCTATGAAGAAGAGGAAATTTACTACGAAGTGCGTGCCAGTGGTCAGCCTAAACCTCAAGCTCAATGGTAATTTCGTGTTTTTTGTATTCTACTAAACCGTGTTAAAATTCATTTTCATGATCTCTCAAAAGGACAAAGAATGAGGAGACAATTGTCAAGAGCGAACGGATCGAGATTACAGAAACAGAGGAAGTGTACAGCTTAAAAATAAAGAAAGCCTCTATGACTGATGCGGGCACCTATAATCTGAAAATTAGCAACCGACTTGGTCATGAAACCAAAAGTGCCTCTCTTACAGTTAAATGTAATATACTTTTAAATATTACTTTCTCGATAGTAATTTTAAACTAAGAATATTCTTTACACACTTGTAGCTCTAGCTGAACTTCGGGTTCCCAAGATCTTGCAAGGATTGAACGATACTACCATCAGCAAAGGCCAGCAAATGGAAATGAAAGTGCGCATTCGAGGGCAGCCAACTCCTGATGTTGAATGGTAATATCCTCTTAATATACAAGTATCTTTAAAAAACAATATCTATCTCCAAATTATCGATTTGAAGGTTTAAGGATGGCAAGCCATTAAAGGGCAACAGTGAATACATCATGACGAACGATGAAGTGGAAAATTCTTACACCCTAGTCGTACCATCCGCTAAAGAAACTCACGCAGGAAAATACAGCGTAAAGGCTACAAACGAACATGGCTCTGATGAATCCAGCGTAAGTATTTAAGCTAATATTAACGCGTAAAACATAAATTTAACATAAACTTATACCTATTTTTAAAGGCTTCTTTGACGATCGTAATGAAACCTGAATTGAGTCATCCTCCTGAGCTCACGGTCGAGTACTATGAAGAGACCAACATTGAAGTGAAAGTAACAGCTCATCCGAAAGCCAAAGTCAAGTGGTTGAAGGAGGGCATCCAGATAAAATCTAGCGAACGGGTCAGCATTACAATGGAAGAAGGTGTCTACAAACTCAACGTTAAGGAAACTCAGTTGGACGATCAAGGCATCTACAGCTTCGTAGCTACTAACAAAGAAGGAGAAACAAAGGGAGATATAAAAGTCAACGTTCGCAGTATGCATTGAACAGTATTGTTTCATTTAAAAAAACAGATTTCTAATGATTCAATTGTATTTGTTTAGCTGAGGTACCAACAATCGACAAGAAACCAAAGAGTGCCTGTGTGAGACCGGGAGCAACAGCGAAATTCGAGGGAACGGCTCAAGGCATCCCAGCTCCAACTGTTTCTTGGTATTACCATTTTTCACTTTGTTCCTAGAATTTTTAGGATGATTTATTGCTTTTTATAGGTTGAAAAATGGAGAACCTCTGGTCGAATCAGATCGCATCAAAATGGAGAGTAAGAAAGAAGACGGCCAGTTTACTCTAACCGTCACGGATGTACAAGAGTCCGATTACGCCGAATACGTTGTTAAGGCAGTCAACGTTGTGGGCGAGGCTTCAGCACCGGCTGAGCTAATGTTGACAAGTGAGCCACCAACTTTGGGAGGAAAATTAGCCACCACTACAAAAGTAGAAGAAGGTGAACCGTTGCAATTGTCCGTCAAGGTGGACGGTAGTCCAATGCCGGATATCAAGTGGTACAAAGATGATCAAGAGATCATCCCAGACGATCATATTCATTTGAGTGTGCTGCCGGATGGTACGGCGCAGCTGGAAATTGCTTCCGCAGAACCGAAAGATTCTGGGGTCTACAAATTAGTGGCGGCCAATCCATCCGGTCAAGTTGCCACCCAGACCAACGCGGATGTAAAGAAGAAGCCCAAGAAGGCTACTGTGGATCAAGCCCTTCCGAGTACTCTTACTGCTGTACAGGGCGAGCCGCTCAAGTTAACAGCTAAGATATCAGGTCATCCGACTCCGGATGTCAAGTGGTTGAAAGACGGTCGACCGATTCGAAATGGTGGTCGTGTCAATTTAACAGAGCTTCCGGATGGAACCGTTTCCTTAGAGATTGATGCCGCTAAACCGGAAGACGCGGGCAACTACTCACTTGTAGTGAGCAACGACTTGGGAGAGAACAGCTCCGATGCGGCTGTTGAGGTTCAGCCTCCGCCTTCCAGTCCGGTTTTCATCTCTCCTTTGACACCCGTCAAAGGAACGGAAGGATATCCCATGCGGTTGGAAGCTAAAGTTAAGGGATTCCCCTTGCCAGATCTTGTTTGGATGAAAGATGGAAAGAAGGTTAAAGGCGCACCAAAGAAACCGCAACCCGATGGATCTATTTGTTTGAACATTGCATCTGCCAGCCCATCAGATGCTGGAGAATACAGCATCGTTGCCAAGAATAGTGAAGGAGATGCCAAAACTGCTGGAAAGGTGGACGTCCGGTCAAAGATGAGTGATGGTCCTGAAACTGCTCCAACTATTGTGACAGGACCTCACGACGTATCAGTGGAAGAGGGAGCGCCCATTCGTCTTTCAGCAACTATTGCTGGAAATCCAATCCCTGATATTGCATGGAGCAAAAATGGGGAACCTTTATCATTGGAAGACGGTCGTACTGTCCTCACAATGGATGGAGACAAGGTGGTCCTCGAGATGGACAAAGTTAAGAAGAGCGACGAAGGCGAATACCAATTGACTCTAACCAATCCATCAGGAACTCAATCCGGAAAAGCTCGTGTTAACGTCCGCAAAATCTACTCCGCGCCTGTTTTCACGCAACGCTTCTCCGATCAACAGCAACTGCCTGGCTATGACGCCAAATTGATGGCAAAAGTCAGTGGATTGCCTAAGCCAACCATCAAGTGGACTTTTAACGACCAGCCCATCTCCGAATCGGAAAAATACAAATTTAAACACGACGGTGATATTTGCGCGCTGTTTATTCGTGATTGCACACCTGAGCGTGCAGGTCGTTATGCTTGCATTGCTTCAAACTCTGAAGGTATATACGAGTCCACTTCTAATATTGAAAGCAGTTAATTAATAAAATATTCTGAATTAGGTGAGGATCGTTGTGAAGCTCAATTTGACGTGGTGGATAAGATTGAAAAGAAGGAAAAAGAGGAACGTCCGAGCTTCTTGAAACGCATTGGTGATTGCGAAGTCTACGAAGGCATGACGGCTAAATTCACAGCATGCGCTTCTGGCTTTCCGGAACCGGAATACGAGTGGTTCCGTAACGGTCAAAAGATTTTCCCTGGAGCTGCTCGAATCAAAATGGAGCGCGAGGGATCCGGCCTGCTGCGGCTGACCATTCGACACGTCGAAGAAGGTGATGTTGGACAGTACTCGTTGAGGATTTTTAATCCATCTGGTGAGGCCACTTGTTCTGCTGAACTGAGCTATGACTCACTGGAAACTCGACCTAAACGACCTGTGGGCGATCAATACGCTGACTTTGACAAGTTCCGTCAGCGTGGAGCTCCCGTTCCGCTGGCTGACCGGCCAATCATCAATCTCATTACGGATCGCTATTTGACTCTCTCTTGGAAGCCATCCATCCCGATTGGCCCACGCATACCTGTTACCTATCATGTCGAAATGTGCGAGCTCCCTGATGGTGATTGGCAAAAGGTAAAATCTAGTTCATGATATCCTTGAAAAACGGATTTGTAATCATCATAATTATTATAGGTTCGTTCGGGAATCCGTGGCTGTTGTTGTGATATCCGCAACTTGGACCCTTACCGTGACTACCGCTTCCGCATTCGTGTCGAGAATCAGTACGGTGTGTCGGATCCGTCACCTTACAATTCAACTAGCAGGGATCGACTCAACCTAGAGCCCATCCGACCTCGAAGATTCCTCGAGCCTGGCACTCCATTCGATCCAAACAGCTCTCATTGTTTCCCGAAGGATTACGACTTAGATCGTCCGCCCCACGATGGATACACTCATGCTCCCCGTTTCCTCCGACAAGTAAAATTAATATTTTAAAAAATAACATTTCGAATTTTTACTATGGCACGCTAATTTATAGGAATCAGATGCTCAGTATGGAGTTAAAAACCAGAACGTGCCTCTCTACTGGTACGTTTACGGCTATCCTAAGCCAACGATCAAGTTCTATTTCAATGATGAGCCGATCGAGACGGGTGGTGGTCGATTCGACTATTCTTATCTACGCAACGGCCAACTAACCCTCTTCATCAATAAGATGTTGGATCGGGATGCTGGAGTCTACGAAGCTGTCGCTACTAATGCACACGGGGAGGCTCGTCAGCGAGTCAAATTGCTGATTGCGGAGCATCCTCGCTTCATAGAGCGACCGGAAGAAAGCGTTTTCGTGACTCGCAAACCTGGACGACTCCAATGCCGCATTACTGGCTATCCAGAATGTGAAGTCAAATGGTACAAGGACTGGCAACCACTTGCCCCATCAAGCAGGATCAAGCTCCAGCAAATCCTGCCGGACACATACTTTATCTCCATCACGGATATCATCACTAAGGATGAAGGTCTTTACTCTGTGGTTGCCAGAAATCCAGCTGGATCCGTCTCGGCTTCGGCTATGGTTCACGTTGAAGAATCAGAAGACGAGTACGCGTTCCGAAGCTACCAGCGAGGCCGGAATGTCAAGCCTAAATCTTCAGATGTGGGTCGTGTCTTTGGGGATCACTACGACCTGGGCGACGAACTTGGCAGAGGCACACAAGGAGTGGTTTATCACGCTGTGGAGCGCTCTACTGGCATGAGCTACGCTGCCAAGATTATGACTGGAAATACACCAGACCTCAAGTCTCGTATGGGATCCGAGATGGATGCTATGAATCAACTCCATCATCCGCGACTCATCCGTCTACATGATGCATATGAAACCAAGGATTCAATGACGTTGGTAACGGAGCTGGCAGGTGGTGGCGATCTAATTGATAGTTTGACTCGCCGGTCGTACCTCACTGAGTCTGATATTGCCCATTACATTCGCCAAGTATGATATATAAATATAATAACTATAATTTAAAGAAATAAAATTCTACATTATTTTAAAACAGTTGCTTGAAGGGCTGGAATACATGCACGGTCACGGCTATGCTCATCTGGGTTTGAAGCCCGGTGATCTCTTCTTAGCCCGTCCGGATGGTGATGATCTAAAGATTGGCGATTTTGGTTTGGCGCGAAGGATCTATAACAACAAACTAGCTCCACTTGAATATGGAATGCCAGAATTTGCGGCGCCTGAGACTGTGAATGGACATGGAGTTGGTCACCCGGCTGATATGTGGTCTGTTGGTGTTATTACCTATATTTTCTTGTCGGGTATCTCTCCCTTCCGTGGAGAGACGGACCGTGACACTCTCCGCCGTGTTCAGGCCGGTCAGATCAACTTTGATCCGGAAGCATTTAGCAATATCTCTAGTGACGCCAAAGATTTTGTCGCTAAGCTGCTCGTCTTCAAGTCTGAAGGACGTCTTACTGCCAGCGAAGTAAGTTAAAAGAACTCTCAAGTTTTTTCTAGATTTGTTTAATGTGACACATCTTTTTAGGCTCTAAAACACCCATGGCTCAGGGCAGCAGATCGCTATCACATTGATGACCCATCCGCCTATCAAATCCCGACGGAGCGGTTGAAGACTTATTACGACCGCTACTACCGCGACTGGTACTCTAACGCTTCTTGCCGCACTTGGTACCGATACCGTCCACTCGGTGGTGCTTTTACCCATCCGTCCAGCATGGTCTATCCACCCGGAGAGATTTACACACCTCGAGCATCTGTCGCACCAGAGCGTCGCCCATCCAAGAATTACAAAAACGAAGTAAAACAATTTAAATTTCTTCATTTTATCAAGGAATTCTTTTAAATTGTAATTTCATTTCAAGTTCAAAACTTTCGAACATCCGGGAGTCGAAGGCGGAGTTGCCACAAGCGAGAGCCATTACCAGTACGGTCCGGATACATACTTGCTCCAGCTGCGTGACGTTGATTTCCCTGTCCGTCTACGACAATACATGAAAGTGGCAGCTGGTCGGAGTTTTTCGTATAACATACGATCGTCTGAGCTCAATTTTGAACCTGACATCCCGATTGTTCACGAGCGACGCCGCTTCACAGACATCATGGATGAAGAAATTGATGACGAATCCCGACGAGCTCGGCGTCAGTTCACTTCTAACCCCGTCAATGCTAATAGCGGAGATACCGGTCCGCTTCAATACTACGTCTACCACGCCAACCGAAGACTTAAGCATGAACTTGGTCTTAGAGATGAAGCTCACGCTGAAGCCGACGCTATCCTAGAAGCTAAACGTCGAGGACTGGCTCCGTTCCTCCGCGAAAAGCCCCAAACTGTGGCGATGGTGGAGAATAAACCGGTGCAGTTTTCGTGCTTGGCCGTAGGTGATCCCGCACCATCCGTTCAGTGGTTCAAGAATGATGTCGTCCTCCTGCCCGACAGGCGCATAACCATCACACACGACCCTGAGACTGGTGCTTCCGTCCTCAAGTTTAATCCAGCCCTCATTTTCGATTGCGGAATATACAAGGTTCTTTCATTTTTGAATTATATTAGAAACAATTACTTAGATTTATAGTTTTCAGGTAGTGGCAAGGAACAAGACTGGTCAAACAGTGGCGAAAGCTCGGTTAGTTATGGGTGACATCCCATCTGCTCCCGACAGTCCAGAATGTACTGACGTATCCGACAAGGAGCTTTTACTCCGCTGGAAGGTACCTCGTCATGATGGAAACTCGCCAGTTCTTTGCTACAGTCTCCAAATGAAACTTGCTGCCGATCCACCCACCCCTGAAAACTGGAAGGATCTTGCTGATAACATTGATCACGAATTTTTCTTGATCCGGGATCTGGAATCTGGAAAAGAGTATCAGTTCCGACTCGCCGCCCGAAACCGTTTCGGATGGAGCGAACGAAGTATACCCACCGAACCCATCGCAACCAAGGAGCCAGGTAAACATATTCATAGATTGGTACATGAAAATAAGATATGAATATTATTAAATTACAGGAAGCCCAAGAGTATCCGTGACAAGAGCGATGAAATACCTCCAACAGTTGACGGAATCTGGTCAGCCGATTGAAATTCCTCTTTCCTCTCCTGACCAAGAGCCCTCACCTCCAATAAATTACGTGGATATCGAGTCCAACCCGAAAGAAACCAAAACGGATACGGTGCCCACCGAAGATTACACCTTCATTGCCGAAGTGGCTCGAGGACGTTTCTCGATGGTGGCCAAGTGTGCTGACAAGAAAGATCCCAACAGCAAGATGTACGCCGCCAAAATTGTTGTAGACGACGAGTTGAGTCAACAAGAACTCAAAATTCATAAAACTCTTTGCCACGAAAGAATCGTCGCTTTCCACCAAGTATATAAAGAGACGAATTGGAATGTTATCTCAGTAACTTATTAATGAATCTTATAGGCTTACGAAAGTGGAGATCTTCTTGTGACAATCATGGAGAAACTCCAAGGTGTCGATGTCTTGACTTGCCTCTCTCAGCGTCACGAGTACACTGAAAATATGGTTGCCCACATTATTACTCAGGCAATTATTTTTTTTCTCAATTACATAAAGATATTTTAATGTAACAACTTTCTGTGGTCTTAGGTATTGGATGGCCTGCAGTACCTTCACTGGAGAGGAATCGGTCATTTAGATCTACAGCCGGACAACGTTCTGCTTACCTCTGCCAGGAGTATTGACGTCAAACTGTGCGATTTTGGATGCGCTCAGCGCGTCTCTAAGCTTGGCACTTCGTTGGATCCTGAAGTGAAGAAGCGGAACTACCTTCCCTTTACTTCTCCGGAGGTCCTCAACGACGAACTTGTTTTCCCACAGACTGACGTCTGGTCTTTGGGAGCCCTTACCTACGTCCTCTTGTCTGGCGTTTCACCTTTCACGTAATACATCTTAATGATTAATTATGAAGGCATACATATTTCATTATATTTCAAATTTCAGGGGTGAAAGTGATGACGAGACGAGGCAAAATATCACTTACGTCCGTTTCCGTTTTGAACATCTTTATAAAGAGATTAGCATGGAAGCAACTCGATTCATCATGCTCGTCTTTAAACGGGCGCCAAAGTATGTCGCATAATTTAAATTAAAGCTTAGAATGAAACTTATGATAACTTTTTTTTGGTTATACAGTAAGCGACCTTCGACAGAAGAGTGTCTGGAACATCGATGGTTCCAGCCTAGTGAACACATGTTGAAGAAGAGAGAACGAGCATCTTTCCTTGGAAACCGACTCAAAGTACTAATGCAAATTTCAATATTAAATCAAGGCTTTCAAAAACCTAAAAAAAAAAATTTCAATAGAATTATTCAGAAGAGTACCACCAGCAGCGGATGAAGCAGTCGACCAAGAACGACCAGGTGCTTTCCTCCTTCGGCTTGGGACTTGGTCGATCCATCAGCAATCAGACAGATATCTTCACCACCTTTTAATTTTTTTAAAAATATTATTTGTTTAACAATATGGTTTAGAACCGGTGAATATGGAAAACTTTAGCTTCATTCTTTTAAAAATTACCCTGCAGCCGAAATAAAATTTCGGGAATTGTTAAACATAAACTGATACGGCTATCAGAAAATCGTCACTGCCTCATATGCACCAAATTTGAAAATAAATTAAAACATTTGGCTGTTTAATATTTTTAAAATATACCTAATTTATCAAATATTTAAAATTAGAAACGAGAATCCCTAAAACTGATTTAACTAAACTTTTCAAAAAATCTTCCTTCTATCCTTTTGTTTCATATTTTATGTACCGAGTTGATGGAGAAGTACGTTGATAAATACATATACTATACACAAATTCATTGACGGCTGGCTGTATTTTTCAATTAGTTTTTCCTTGGTTAAGTCTACAATTACGAAAAGCAAGAACAGCAGTAGCGAGCAAGAAATGAAGGAGTCCGGCGCGAACCAATATTTCCAGCAGAGTCTATACTTGAACATAGCCAATTTTAAGGACCATCTTCCAGACGCCAGCTATCTGATCTCCATTCTTTGTGTCGTAATCAGTATCGCCAAGGTATCCATACCAATTCCAGCAACCCCTAGAATTAAAATCTTCTTCAGTCGGTGCCCCTTGCGGGAAAATGATGATGATTCCGTTTGATTCGGCCAGCTCCAAGTAGCCGGTATTAATGACGTACGTGTCCCCTAGAATCCATCTATTGCATTTTGCACACGGAAAGTTTTGAATTTAAAAATACATTAAATTGTATATTAAAGAATCCTTTACAGTCCTTGGTCGCAACCATGAAAGGCAACATGAAGTTTGCACGGATGGCTCTGATTTGGGTTTTTCTTACATTCCGTCTAGTATTTAAAATATAAACGGCTTGAAAAAAAACCCTTTTTAAATGAGGTTCTATATTTTTAAATACTGGAATGTAGACGTATCCTAAGTTGTCAATAGAGACATTTCTAGGATTTAGATTAGGGAAGAATTCTTTCTGGTCGAATAGGAAAAGATTGTTCATCACATCAGCTGGTTTGTCCCGTACAATATTCCCACCATAGAGGTGATTTAACATAACGAAAGCACCTTGGTAGCTGCAATTGTTAATCCCCGTTTCCTCGTCTTCAAGCTCACAAGGTCCTCCGAAATTATCTGTTGGCTAAAATAGTTGGGAAACGATTAGAATCATATTCGGTTTTAACTAAAAAAAAATAATTTACGAATCCATGTGCAGCTTCCAGCTCGAATTCTGTCATAATGTCCGATTCTGGATTACTCATATAATTTTTATAGTAGTCGACAGTGAGTGGTCCATTGCCTTTATAGAATTCGGTTTGATGATTTAAATTAGTTTATGAATAAATGCCTTTTTAAAAAACCTAATGGAGTGTCTAAGGTGCCGTGAAGGACATAAACTTTGTCTCTTTTCATGTTGTCCGTTGAATCGATAACGTTAGTCTTTTCATATTCCGTCGTTCGATCAAATAATTGATTGAGATCCGTCTGTTCGGGTTGTCGGATGCAGACTCCGGCCTGATCATCGCTTCCCAGAGCGCAACCGTAGGGAACTACATTGTATGGGGATTATTTTCATATATTGCGATAAGAATCTTTGTTTATTTGATAAATACAGCCTGAGAAGATGCCAACGCCGTTGATATCAGCTGAGAAAGCGACGTGAAACTGGGTGGCCATGGCTCCACCGGACGAAAAACCCGACACGGTAAGTGATCCAGCTTCAATTGCGTAAGGCTCTAAATGAAGACCATATAAAAATAGAATAATTCAACGTTTACAGCATGAGGCATTGAACAGTTTTATTTTTTAATAAGTTAGCACAGTAAACTATGAAGAAAACAGAAAAACCCGGTTATTATGATTGCATAACGAATTGGTAAACGAACGAACGGAGTGAGATGATTTGTCCGTGAGACGCAACGGTGAAAATAAGCAACTCTAAAAGAGTTGATAGCATTCGTCGGAAAGAAGCCATCATAGTAGAAATTTAAAGGTGCCTCAATTTAAAAAAAAAAGTACATAGAAATTAGGATATATCTTTTGATATACTGACGAGAATCATGCTTGTATATCAACTCTATAACTTGTATCTACATTTTTTTGTTTGTTATTAAGCTATGCCTAGCTTGTTTATCAAAGTTTAAACATTTGGATTAATTCTGTGATACAATCTAATAGACAGTAGTTATTATTTATATATATATATATATATATATTTTTTTTTTACTTGGATGCCATCTAAGGAAGCATTCATTTTGCATCAGTATATTTTATATATGATAAGAAAACCTACTAGGCCTACCGGTAAGCTATTTCATTCTGTTTTATTAAAAAGATGACATTTTCCGTTTCAGATGCAACCTTGATCAAGAAAAAGTTCAGGGCAAGGCTTGGTCATTGCACTTCGATTCAGGCATTACGATTACCCAAATGTAGGTAACTCGGGATCGTATTTCTGGTAATAGGGACTGCGTTCGCGCTGTCCTCTCGCGTACAGAATTTAGTAACAATTATTTAGTTGATTTAGAATGAATCAGGCCTTTCATCTTGCTACTATTTACACAACTAGACTCAGTATATATTTCATCAAGAATCATTTGCGTAATTTTATTAAGGAGAACATAACGATTTATTTTTAAAATTTATTAGTGTAGATTGATAAGCAAGACGGTAACGAACTATTAACTATGCCCAATCATGGGCTACTAAATATATAAGTATGGTTACATTACAAGGGCAGTTCTAGCTTTATCTAAAGAAACAAAATTAAGAAATTCGCGTGTAATGGTAATTAGGGCAAAGGTATAGATTGGTGGTCTCATGATGAATCAGTGCGTTATATTTTCTACCTTTCAGTATTACCTATAGTACTCTCTATTTTTAAAATAAGTAAGACTTCGATAAATTCATACTTTTTCATATTAACTGATGGAAGGCTATATTTTTAAATTATTTTTTCCCCTTGTTATTAGTTCTTTCTCTCCTCGTGACTACTATTACAACAAAAGCGAGAAACAGCGGTACAGAGCAAAAAACAGAACAAGAAACGAAAGAGTCTGGCGTGAACCAGTATTTCCAGCAGGGTCCACTGGAACATAGCCCATTTTTAGAATCATCTTCCAGACGCCAGCCATCTGATCTCCATTCTTAGTGTCGTAATCGGTGTCACCAAGGTATCCATACCAATTCCAGCAACCCCTAAGAAGACCTTCATCCGGAGTTGGTACCACTTGCGGGAAAATTATGATGATTCCGTTGGATTCGGCCAACTCCAAGTAGCCGGTATTAATAACGTACTTGTCTCCTAGAATCCATCTATTCGAATCAGTACATAATATTAGAGTAACAATGCCGTGAACACTGTAATCTAAAAACTTGTTTACAATCCTTGTTCGCAACCATGAAAGGCTACATGAAGTTTGCACGAATGGCTTTGATTTGGGTTTTTCTTACATTCTGTCTATTATAATTATAAATTAATCGATAAAAATGCATATAGTATTATCAACTTTTAAAAAAGATATTGAAGTTTAAATCATTACTGGAACGTAGACGTATCCTACATCATCCAGAGAGACATTTCTAGGATTTTGATTAGGGAAGAATTCTTTCTGGTCGAATAGGAAAAGATTGTTCACCACATCGGCCGGCTTGTCCCGTACAATTTTCCCATCATAGAGATGGTTTAACATCACAAAAGCACCTGGATAGCTGCAATTGTTAATCCCCGTTTCCTCGTCTTCAAACTCACAAGGTCCTCCAAAATTATCTGTCGGCTAAAACATTCCGGAAACGATTAAATCATATTCGCTTCATATTTCAGAGAAATCAATTTACGAATCCATGTGCACCTTCCAGCTCGAATTCCGTCATAATGTCCGATTCTGGGTTGCTCATATAGTTTTTATAGTAGTCGACGGTGAGGGGTCCATTACCTTTTATAGAATTTGGTTTGATGATTTTAATTAAATTTTAAAAGAAAATACCGTTAAAAAAAACCTAATGGAGCGTCTAAGGTGCCGTGAAGGACATAAACTTTGTCTCTTTTCATGTTGTCCGTTGAATCGATGACGTTAGTCATTTCATATTCCGTCGTTCGGTCAAATAATTGATTGAGATCCGTCTGTTCAGGTTGGCGGATGCAGACTCCGGCCTGATCATCGCTTCCGAGAGCGCAACCGTAGGGAACTACATTGCAATTGTGAACGAGGATTATTTTCATATATTGTGATAAGAATCTTTGTTTATTTGATAAATACAGCCAGAGAAGATGCCAACTCCGTTGATATCAGCTGAGAAAGCGACGTGAAACTGGGTGGCCATAGCTCCACCGGACGAAAAACCCGACACGGTTAGCGATCCAGCTTCAATCGCGTAAGGCTCTATATGGAAAACCGTACGAACAGAATGGGACTAGATTTTTTTTTAAATTCTCAGCTCAAGGCTTGAAATTTAATTTAATCACATAGTAAATTGATATAGTAAACCACGAAGAGTACCGAAGAAACCAATAAATGTAATAGTATAATGAATTACGGTACTAAACAATCGAACGTACGGAGTGAGATGATTTGTCCGTGAGCCGCTAGCGTGAAAATTAGCGGCTGTAGCAGGATTAATAAACGTCTTTGGAAAGAAGTCATCATAGCAAGCGTTGGTGTAGCTCAATTTAGGGAAAAAATAGATCTAAATTAGAACATATCTATTGATATACTGACGAGATTATATGCTTCTATAGCAACTTTATAGTTTTTATATATTTATATGGCTTTTCAACTCTGCCTAGCTGGTTTATCAAAGTTTAAACATTTGGATTAATTGCTTAACGCAATCTATAGTAACTAGTAGGTATTATTTATTGTTTTCGGACTTGAACGCCATCTGAAGAAATATTTTGCATATCACTATAATATGTTGTATAATAGTAGTACCTAAGTAGTAGAACTCATCATAATATAAAGTTCAAGTACCGTTATTGCATTACATTATATTAAAAGGTTGAGTTTCAATCAAGATTTTACATGCGTTATTATTTGAATGGACAACATAAAGTTTAGTCGGTTCTCTATTTGCATATTAGAAATCTGTTTTCGCATTTTGCAGTAATAATATGACTTGACCGATTCTAAGAATAGGTTTAAATTGTATCAAAAATCATGTACTAGTTGAGATCAATTAAAAAATAGTTTATGAAATAAAGACCGAAAATTTGAAAATCATCAGCTTCTCTTTACAGGACATCGTGTTGCGGTCTGATTGATTGTAGAGGCAAGATGATGCGTCTCAGCTGTTGTATCATCCATAGTTGTTAACCGTCCCATACCGCTGATCATCTTTACCATCATTTCACTTGTTAATGCTGGGCAAATCGATTCCTTTCCCACAGTCCAAGTTTTATGTGGTAAACTAATTTAAATTATTTCTATGTAATAACATTTTATTATTTTTTAAATTTGATTTCCCTCATGGATGTGAAGTTTACATGGACCCCATTATTCAACATCCTATTTAGTTATCAAAGCCGGTCAACTAGAGGAAGTCAATCTCAAGCTACCTTCGATCTATACGTACCACAATTCCATGCACTGTTAAAGTTTCATGGGGTGATGACCCCTTGGCCCTTGCGTTTACGTTGGGAAAAGTATAAACTTCTTGAATGATATTTTTTAATTTTTAATTTGAATTTTGCCATCCATTTTAAAGGTACATTCAGTGCGAAAAAGGAGCAGCTTTCCCAGAAAATGGTAAAGAATTGGATTGGCTTAAATTTCTTTTCTGCGAGTCCTCAAAGCAAAAAGAAAACGCTTTTGCAAAGTTCCACAAGGACGAGACAAATCTATTTTACGACACCGTAAAAACTGCAACGCTGAAGACCCATGATCCATCCATGATCCATCCAGGGACAAAATTCCAATTCACCGTTCGTCTTCAGTCCGAAGGGAGAAGAAAATTGAAAAATCCTCACCAGATCCTGCATTGAACACGGCTTTTTGGAAAAGCCCAGAATGGTTATAGTTATTTTAGTTACAAGTCCTAATTTGTTCTATACGTGCCTCTCCTCAGTTCGATCATTCCATGAATTTTTTTATTGAAATCTACGGCCAAAGTTCTAATTCCCAATAATACAATTTTGAATCTCCCGCGCAACGCCATCTATGAATCGATTTACTAGCATTATGAAACATATCGTGCCGACAAGCGATAGCCGCGGGGCTTGGCTCGATTTGACGTTTACGAACAAATCCAAAGGTGAGTCACCCACCACTTTCCCTTTCTTTCTCCTCTTTTTTCGTCAATTTTCTCTTTAAATTTGTACCTAAATCTTTGAAGAAAATTCTTTTTAATTGTGTTTACTCTACCCCGCACCTGGAACAAATCTGTAAGTTATAGCAACAACACAGGGCTCTATGCTGTGTGATGAAAAGGAAGGGCGTGAGACGTCCAGCTATTTTAGGAGCGTCTATCTTTATACAGCGGCGACTTTCTTCTCTTTAAGATATAAGCATTTAGAAATGTTCATGAAATCACGATACTTCCGGCAATTTCTGAGAGCTTTTCTGGCAATGTTTTGCAATTGCTGTCAGCTGATTTGTTGTTCGTAATCAGCAAGGTGATGCCAAGTTTGGAGTGGCAGACAGACTGATAAATGCACAATTGGGAGGAAGTTAAACCAGCCCTCTAGTCTTTTTCTCAGTGTGTTCAGAAATAAGATGACTCACCTCTCCTTTTTTTTCCCACCCACTCCTCTTTTTTATCTCTCTAGGAGATGGCATCAGCTGCAGAGCTGGCTCAGTTGGTTCAGCGCCTGGAGACTGTGGCCTCCAAGCTTGAGTCTGTTGTAGGTGCCGGCCAAGCAACATCCAACATGCAGGGTGAGTAATATTTTACAACCTTTTAACTATGTCAAGCCATTTACACTTATTTTATAGAGGTGACATTGCACAGATGTTACTCTTTTTCCAGTTACCTAAATGGGCACATAAGTCTTTTGTCATATTTCTCATGCTAGTGGAGTGAAAATGGCTGATTTTAGTTTGTGTAGGCATTTCAAAAGAGCCGGCTCCGTAGAGACGGTGATTTCATAGTCACCATTATTCTTTATATTCCATGTCTGCTGTTACAAAAAGTTTTAAAGATTATCAATTTGCGGCTTTGAAACAACAAAAAAGTATGCAACCCGACCATATGGGGGTCCCGAGATTATCATCTCGTCAAGTTCCTATAAAATCATTTTATGTTGATACAAGTGTAGAGTAGTAAAGATGATTCGCATCCTATTCGTCTCCTCCCCCCTTGAGGTCCCATTATATTTCCATAACGGTACTAAAAAAGGAAAAAAAAAAAATTCCCGGCTGTTCTGTAATTTTTTTTTTTGGGCCAAACAGCAGTAGTCGTTGACTTGCTGGTCTGTGCTCTGGATGCGGTGTAAGAAACGTCTGCTGATCCGAAAGAAAAATTCAATTGATTTCACGCTTGTATGGGATGGGAAACGCGAGTTCGTCATCGTCTAAATTGACGGGTTCTAATAGTAAATCACCTGGTCCTCCACCTACTACTCTCCGCTCGCCATCACCTCTTAAAGGATCGGTTACTTCTTTAGTTGGCTCTGAAGTTTGTTGTGGTGATTGTTGCGAATGTGCTGCAAGCACTTCAAGTGGTGGCAGCAGCAGTCATAGCGAAGGCAGCCAGCATGATGTTGAAGAGGAAGAAACCGTTGTTGGTAAGGTGGTGATGTTGTTGGCGGTCGTCGACCGTGATGGCGTCCAGCAGTATACTTTTTTGTTTCAGTCCATGATTTGAACAGCTGTCTGTCATGATTGTTCATTCATATGTATTTCCTTTTTATGTTTCTTTACAGAAGAAGCGTTAACTCCGTCCGTCTTAGCCTTTGACGATATTGTCTCTGGCCCTCTTGCTGCCTATATCAAATTTTCTAAAACTATGGGCGGCGATGTATCAACCCATTCTGATATGGTTCAGCAAGGATTCAAGTAAGCATGCTAGAATTTGTTCCATTTCGGCTATTTAACACAAAGTTGGAATGTCTTGTTTGAAAAAAAAGGCTACTAAATTGCGATTTCTCACGTTCAAGCAAGGTTGATGATGAATGAAATGTGTTTTTCTTTCTTTCTTTCTTTTTTTTTTTTGCAGTGCTCAGCGCCAGTACTTATTGTTGGCATCACGTTCCAAGGCTCCATCCGAGGCGGATATGATGAAGCTTCTGGCACCGACATCCCAATCCATTCAGTCGATTCAGAGTTTCCGGGAGAAGAACCGGACATCACCTCTCTTCAATCACCTGAGCGCCATCAGTGAGAGTATCCCCGCCCTTGGATGGGTCACTGTGGTATATTCATTATAAATTCATTTCCGTTCTTCCTTTTTTTTTTTTTTACAATTTCTAAAAATCTATTTTGTGAATTTATAGAGCCCTGCTCCTGGTCCCTACATCAAAGAGATGAATGATGCTGGACAGTTTTATACTAACCGAGTGTTGAAGGATTGGAAGGACAAGTAATATAGACCCATTTTTCACTCTTTTTAAATCACGCATTTTAATATTTTTTTATGAATTTGCAGGGACAAGATGCACGTGGATTGGGTTCGTGCTTGGATCCAAGTCTTGACTGATCTTCAAGCTTATGTAAAGCAATATCATACCACCGGTATCGTGTGGAACAATGCCAAAGGTGACTCATTCCTTATTACTCGCTCATGCAGCTGTGCTGATTGATTAATCTTTGTTTTTTTAACTGACAGGAGGAGATGCAGTACAAAATTCAGCCAAGGTTGGAAGCGCTCCGCCTCCACCCGGTCCACCTCCGCCTCCTATGCCGATGGGTCAACTTTTTGCTGAAGAATCGTCCACTGGCGGCGCCGGTGACGAAAAAAGTCGCGCTCAACTCTTTGCAGAGCTCAACAAAGGTGAAGACGTGACTAGAGGCCTTAAAAAAGTCACTGCCGATATGCAGACCCACAAGAATCCGAATTTGCGATCCGGCCCGGGTCCCATTCCGGCTGCTAAACCAGGTATCGGTCCTAAACCTGGCTCTGGTCCTGCTGCTCAATTCGGCAAACCGGCTGATAAACCTCCACGGAAGGAACTTGAAGGCAAAAAGTGGATGATTGAATACCAGAAGAACCAGACTGGCATCATCATCAGTGAGACTGAGATGAATCAAGTGGTTTACATTTACAAGTGTGAAGGATCTACCATTCAAGTCAAAGGTAAATATTTTTACAAAATGTGTTTATAATTTTATTCTTTAACATTTCTTTTTACAGGTAAAGTCAATTCAATCGTGTTGGATTCGTGCAAGAAGACGTCGGTGGTGCTGGATAGCGTAGTGTCGTCGGTCGAATTCGTCAATTGCCAGTCGGTCCAGATGCAGGTGCTCACCAAAGTACCGACCATTTCGATCGACAAAACGGACGGCTGCCAGATTTACCTCAATTCTGCTTCACTTGATGTATCCATCGTATCGGCCAAATCGTCCGAAATGAACGTTCTTGTCCCGAAAGCTGATGGAGACTACGTAATATATATATTTATTTTACATTTGAAATATTTTTAAACAAACACAATTTTCTCCTCTAAACGCAGGTTGAGTATCCAATTCCAGAACAGTTTAAGACCACCTACAACGGCAAGGGTTTGACGACTGTTATTAGCGAAATTGCCTAAAGGTGGAGCAGAGGAACAACGAAATCGAAAATGTATTGCGTCATTGCGTGTCAACATGAAGATGAAAAAAAAATTCTTAATAATATCCTTTATATTTCTCCCTTCTATAAACTTTTTTAGGGATTTCTTCCAGCATCATATCTTTCTACTGTTTTCAAATTGTGTTGTGCCACTTTCTTATTTCTTGTGCTTTTTGATTGATATTTCAGTCCTTTTTTTTCTATCGTCCTCGCGTGTCCACGTACACCCAGCTTCACATCAAGTCTTTACGCAAACACGTATTCACTTCTTCGAATATAATGATAATTTATCAATACACATTATCTTGAAGAACCTTTTCGCGTGATTCAAAGTTCACTCAGCTATTGCCCTCGAATTGATTTTCTTTCTGTTGTGGTTATCGTTCTCTTTCGTGGCCGTAAAAAATGGATAAAAAGTAAAGAGAGTAGAGGTTGTCGTTCAGCAATCTCTCGTTACATTCTGCGGTGGCGTGCTAGATCGACGTCGTCGTGAGTCGTGATTTCATGACATCTGGTGCTGCGACAGCGATTGGCGGTGTACGGTAATGGACTGTTGTTGTTAGTTGATGCACTCAAACGAGTCGTTCCGGAAACCGCAGACGTGCGCGAAATCTGGAAATGATGTAGACAAAAATTCATCGCGCTGGCTTTATATCCTTAAATCTCTTCCTGGTACTTGTGTAAAGAGTGCTGATGTTACGGTTTTCATGAGCATTTGTTATGGGGGATTTAGTTTCTGGGAAACTACTTTGGTAAAAGTCTGGCTGATGAAACTTGAATTTCTTTAGTTAACCATGCATATCGTAATCCATAGTATTTATTTACATTAAAGATAAAATCGTACACTTCAATATATATACGAAAATTTACCGGTAAAATTACATTTTCCTTAAGGGAAAAAATTTTTTTTTATTTTAGTATTTTAATTTTAATATTATTTTCCTACTTTTTTTTTTGAATAGTCAACTGGTGCCATCTAGGAGTAGAATTAACAACCCAACAGGTGTTCGACACCTCCCCCTCGCCTACCTGTGCGCTAGCTGCTGCACCTTCACAATTTCGAAAAGGAGAAGAAAAAAAAAACCGAGGTGGGGTTTGTGTGCGAGTCGACTGGCCGTAAACAGGCCGAAGCAGTCGTTGGGACTGGACGCGTCTTGTTTTTTTCGCCGACAGTTAAAGTCTCTTGTAATATCTTTTGTGGCCTTAATATCAATTTGATATTACCTGTGTGTGTGAGTGTACATCGTGAAAAATGTCAAAGTACTTTTCAATAAAAATCTGCTGACGGCCTAGTGCCTTCTTTTTTCTTCATGGGACTCGTTGTGTAATCGAGAGAGACGACAAACATTGAGAAATAACTTACGGAAATACCTTTTATTTCGGGTCGCCATACCTCAGTATTATTGTGTGGAAAGTCCTTGAACACGTTAACTCGACCAAGAAAAAATCGAAATCCCTGTGGCATTCCTTGAGTTCGTCTTTTCCCCTCATCTAGACCTATTCTGAAGAATTCGTTCCCGTAGGATTATTATTCATCAATCTAAGGTAAGCCGGCTCTGCTATCCCAATCAAGGCCAGCCAAGAACCTGGAATGTTAATCAGCTGTTGAAAATCGAAGTGTATCCACATAGGAATGTTTGATCGGAAGTGGGGACCCCTAAAAAGGGTGTGCTTTACCACTGCTAGGCTTCCATAATGCCATTTTGGTGTGTGTGTGTGTGTGATTCAAATAGAGGAGAGCCCGTCGAGTCACCTCAGGGTCTTCTTTGAATATTTTTCTTCCTTTCTTTCAGTTTTCTCTTTCAAACTCTGCGTCCCTAGGATGGGAGAGGGGGACCCCGCCGGCATCTTACCTGCTTTTTTTCTCCTTTCTTCTCTCTTTCTTTCTGTACACCTTTTCGCGTTGTTTGACCCCCTCGTCTCAACTCACGATGTATCGCCCGCAGGCCATACAGGTTTTTTTTTAAGGGCGTGGGAATATGTTATAAAGAGAAAGAAGCGTATTACTCTTTTTTAAGCCGAGCAACCCCCTCACAGGTGAGGGTGAAGAAAAGACTATCATCCTATAAAGAGGGGGAAGTTAACAACAGCAATGAAAAAACCTCATTTTGAGAGTCTTCCTTCTCAATAAAGACTGAGGCGTGGTTGGATCACGCTATATTACGAAGGGAATTTTTCAAAAATAAACTTTGATCATCTACCTTTAACCTTTTCAAAAAGTTTGAAAGTATCTTACTAATTGCTAATCCTAGTAGGAGATCGTTCCGCTTCTTGGAATTTTGTCAAAACCCTAAAGCGAACAATGATAATTTTCTTTTGAAAATCATAAAGCGGAAATAGTTCATTTGATTATCGGACCTAACTTAGATTTCGCAAGAGAATGTGCACTAATGGCTCGTCTTGTTTTTATGGATAGAAAGTTGCTTTTGCTCCCCTTTCTTTATTATTAGAGGATTTGATACCAGCTCCCGAAACTTTCAATCCTTCATGGATGATTTGGCAATCAAAGGGGGGTAATTCTATCACGAAGTGTCGCCTTTTACGACATGTCATCAATCCAATATTCGGGCACGGATCAGTTGCCTCACGTATTCAAGAAAACCTTGAGAGAAATAACAAGATTTTTGAGCACGATTACGCCGTTGCTTCGGTCTGTTTCCCTTTGCAATAGATGAATTCTTCTCTTAAACGTGACTCACCATTACAAACCTTGACATTTCTTCCCCCCTTTTTTTCTAACAATGGAGAGTTGAGGGGAGCCATACGTAACTTGGAAAATTATGCATCCCCCTTAACCGGAAACCAGGTGTCTTTCTCAACCTAGCTTTCCCCTCTCATTATTTGTAATGTTGTTGATCCGTCACGCCTGTTACCTCCGGTCACATTAGATGAATTAAAGACGACGACGACAAAAAAAGTTTAATCCAATAATAACATCCGTCTTCTAGTGGCTCTTGTTTTATTGAGGATTCCTATCCGGTCATAATAATGAACTTGGGATATCAGGTCAGTAGCGCAAAATGTCATGGTGTAGAAAAAACAATCACCGTACCTTTCCTGTTGTTATAAGTAAACAGTAAAGTAGCGGTTCACTGGTCGAGTAGATCCAGAAAAAAATTAAGAAAAATTTGCGGTCGACGTCCTTTTATTCTTCTCACGCTTGTATGTTCCTTATTGCCTTTGGGAAAAGAAGAGAAACATATGCAGCATCACGATAGATTCGAAAAAAAGAGAAAGTTGTAGGCTAAAGGAAAAAACGACATTCACTTTTTTTTGTGACTAATGTAGCCTTGAAAAAATAAAAAAGCCACCTGGTCACTCATCTGTTTTTCTTAGGAGTGACCTATTTGAGATATACGTGACATAATGCCACCCTTGGGGTTCATCAATCCTAACCCAAATATGGTCATTGTTTTTATGATTGTTGTGAAGGGGAGTTGAAAATAGAGAAATGGGCGGATGGAATCTGATCCTCTTGACGTGCTTTTTGGAAGGTTTCCCAAGCACACCGAAGACGGTGCGATGCTGATTGTTTTTTTGCCGTTTCCCTGCTCCAATTACTTCCTCGTTTCTTCGGTCCTCCCCATGATCCTTTGATTTACAACGCGGCAAACCGCTTCCGCCGGGTTCGTAATCCGGTTGCTGGGCTTCCAGCTCTGAATTGGGGCCGAAGACATCATCAAGCCGCTTAATCGACCGGATTGAATGCGGTTTTTTTGGCGCAACTGTTTCTTGATTTTTTCTTTGTTACCATCCACGGTCCATTTCGACTTGATCGAAGAGAGCAGGGCGTCGATATTATTAAACACCATATGGGTCAGTGTAAATTATATGCTCATCCATAAAGAACAGTACATAACATCACGCTGTGTAGTAGCCTCTTTTAGAAAGACCCATTTTGACTGTTGCGCCAGCTGGTGAGCAATCATCTCATCACGCAGGTGGGTGGTTCATTTCTTTTCTTTTTTCCAGAGCTTCGTGATGACCAAATTGATCGTTAAAGCGTCCGGTTGACCTTAAGATCTATTCTTATCACGTGATGCTGGTAGAGAAACCCACCTATTTTCGCATTCGTGTCGTGTCATCCTTGTGTAGGGATGGATTGATCTCGCGTTCATCATCAAGAAAAAAGAAGATTTATATTTTTTTATATTTTCTTGATTATGAAAAAAAGATCATCCATCATGAGTCACGATAGGCACGTCGTTGGGAGCGTGCTCGCTCCAATTTCCAATGAATCATATGTCTGGGGTTTTGCGACCTCATCGTGTCCCGCTGAGACTCCGTAGCGAAAGCAGTTTTTTAAGACGAAATTATTTTGAACTAGACACTTTCACCTTATTTAAATGATGGGAACAACGATTTCTAAAGGTTAAAAGTTCATACACATTCCTAAAGTGTTCTCATTTTTTTAACGATTAGTGAAACTCGTAAAATAAAATAAAAACGTTTTCAATTCACACAAGTTCTCTTGGTTTTAAGTACCGTGTTGTGGTAAAACAACTTAAAAAATTCCAGAAGTAAAAAGTTCGATACTTTCTAAATATTTGACTAGCCGTCCATCAATCTTTTTTTTAGTACAAATTGGTCAAGTGAGATTCATTTCATTCTCGCCCTACGTGTAACACGAATGTAATACGAAACCAGGGGAGAGAGAGAAAGAAAAACCTTGATTTCCCCCTTATTCACTCAAGTGGACGCGTCTCCAATTACCTCCCAGGCAGAGCTGCATATAATAACAATACTACAGTCACATTTTAAAATTTCAGTCTCTTGTTAGCGACCGACTTGTAAAGCAGGTTACTTTTTTTGTGTTCGGGGCAAAGCAGTACCACTGGTTGTCATGGTGATGCCCGAAGGTGTGAGGCCCTTTGTTGTTTAGGGGTCTTCTCTGTTATTATTATTGCTCTTCTCTCTCTGAAAAGTTTTCACGGGAAAAGGACCGTGAAGGCCATCTTGATTACCTCCTAGAAGAAGTTCCAACGCAGCATCACAACTCTGTGATTATGTAAAGTAAGGTTGTTTTCTCCATACTTGTACTCGGGGAATAAAAAACGAGAATAATATATTTTCTTCTCGTATCCTGCGTGTTTTTGTCTGTGTAGTATTCCCTCGACATTGACAAATTATCACCTTCAAATTAGAGGTGGCCAAACGTGCCATTTATTTGTCCAGCAGGTTCCAACAATTTCCCCCCTCTGAGCGTAACGGGGATAGAAGAAAACGATCATGGTATACGATAATCATTTAAATTTTCTCTCTTTTTTTTTTGCTTATCTAGATGGACGGGTATTACAGCCGTCCGAGGCTCCTGTATACTGGTCCCTCATCATGGCGGTTATTCTCTACTCTTTTGGTGATGCTCACTTCATCATTTCAGATCGCCTTTTCCAGTGAAATTTACCTGAACGGAACGACCTCTGCAATCGTCTCCGGCAGCTCCTCGTTCCCGCCGACCAATCCTCAAAATTACCATCTTGGATTCAGCTTTCGAACCTGTCGGCAGCTTCTTCTTCAGCAGCAGAACAATAACAGCCCCGTTCTTCTCTCTCAGGTGCGCAAATAATAATGAACATTGTAATAATTACGGACGCGGTTGATCAACACTGTACAATGATGATGCACCAGCGTGAGTGCAGTACCGTTGGCTCATCGTTTTTCTTTCCTTCAACAACGTTTTATTTTGGCGGGCGATTAGTGGTTTGGAACCGAGGCCTACACACGTAACAAGTAGAATAAAATCGACGATGGCTATAACAGTACTTTTCTTATTTTGCCGTCTTGCACGTTTGCGTAGGAGATGATGAAGGCGGACGTTATTCTTGAATCGACAACGGTTGTTGTTGTTGTTGTTAATTTGACGGAATTGTTCAATTTATTCCAAGGGTTGGGCTCTCTTACTTGGAATGCTTTACTCTATAGATTCATTCAACCAGCCACCGGAATTGAATGTTCTGCACAGCTGGATTCGCGGTTGAAAACAGGCAGAGTTTTAATGAGTGGGAAAAATTAAATGTCTTTTTTTTTAGTTTTTGTTAAATAAGTTTCCTTCATATTGAGATGTCAGGCGTGAAGATTATTAAAATTATCCTTGTTTTAAAGGAAGAAAAAAAAAAATAATACAACTGAAGGTCTCTTGTGAAGGATCTTTTTTAAAAGGTGATAAATTCGGGTACCATTCCCTTTTACAATCCTAAATTCAGCACACTTGATATGGTTCGAAGAATTGGAAAGGCTGAAATCAAGTATATCTAGAGCTTGATTATGATAAACAACTTTTACCATAAGAAAATGTAGTTCATGAAAGTGTAGCCAGATACTTGTACCGCCCATTGATACGAGTAATCCTGTACGAAAATCTTTCCCATCAATTGTGGCGTAAGAAAAAACCGGCTCTTCTTCTTCTCTATCTTTTAAAATTTATGACTCGAGTCTGCCAAACAAAGAGGTGCATTGTCTAACCAAAGTTGACTGACAGCACTTTGAATTCCTCAAATGAATTCTTTACTTTTTCTTCAGCAGAGTGAACACAGTATGAGGTCCATGATTAACATCGTTTTGTCTTAACAGGTGGCTTCTAATGGCGACCGTCTGAGCATCGAACTTTTAAGCCAACCGGGTAGCTCCTCCGTTCGCATCCGATTCAGCCTTTCCGTGGATTCGATAGGCTATTCGAGCGATTCTACAGATGGCCATGACTTGGGAGATAACCAGTGGCACGATGTGGACATAAGTTTTCAAGACCAACTCCTGCGATGGAGGCTGGATGGATCGGAAGACTGGAACCCGTTGGCCAACACGTCCGATGTGGATCGATCTCCTCTCTTCCGGCGCTCTGTGGGAGACAACTCGATCCATCAACAATCCATCACACTGGGTGGTCGAGGTTTCATCGGATGCATTCTTCAGGGTCCGTCACTCCGCTTAGATTCAAACTTGGAAAACGCAGAGGATATTCTCGTCGGACAGTGCCCGATTCCTCAACAAGGCAATTGCAGTAAGTTTCATTTCATTACTTTCTCCATTGAATAAAAACAAAATAGGAAAAGTTTCTCTTTAGGAATTTTAATTTTAGGCTTTCTGATTTTCTGCCTCAATTGATCGAGTACAATAGCGTGGGAATCTAACCTTTCTCTCACTCTTTTTTACCGCTTCAGGTGCTGGAGATCGAACTGATCCCTGCTGGAGTCGACCTTGCATGAACGACGGTCGGTGTCAACCGATTGGAACTACAGAGTTTACATGTCGTTGTACGAGGCGCTACGGTGGTAATCGCTGTGAACTCGACACGGGTTCCCTATGCGAGCGGCCGGATAACATTTGTCTCAACGGTGGAACCTGTCTTGAACAAGTGACGGGCAACGGTACCACTTGTCTCTGTCTCCCCAATTTCAGCGGTACTTAAATAAGAAAACCACATTTATATGCTCTAGCTGGACTCGTTTTAATTTGTTTCTTCCTCTACTCAATTTCTCATGTAGGAACTCTTTGTGAGAACAGAATCCGACTACCTCGCTGTCAGGTCAATACGTGTCTCAACAACGGCACTTGTTTTACATCCAACGGTGTTAACCAGTGCGTCTGCCCGCATGGTTTCGAAGGACCACGATGTGAGACGGACATTGACGAGTGTAATCCACAGCCTTGTAAAAATGGTGGAACTTGCATCGATGGACAAATCGGCGGTGGTTTTACTTGCGATTGCGAAGGAACTGGGTAAAACTGATTTTACCTAATCATATTATGAGGAAAATATATAAATATTTTAAATTATAGATACCAAGGAGATAGATGCCAAAGGAAGTTAAGTCACTGCCAGTCGGAGCCTTGCCAGCACGGTGGATCTTGTTTTAATCGCTATACTAGCAATGGATACGTCTGCCAGTGCTCCGGCGGATTCACAGGCGGAAATTGTGAAATTGAAAAGTCTTCAAGGGTCCGTTAAATGATTCTTATTCTTCCTCTTTTTTGGTTTTAATAAGGTATTCTATTTCAGATGGTAATGGAGAATGCAACAATTACCAGTGGAAGAACAACTTGTGAAACAGATTCCTGCCTTAATGGTGGTATCTGTAGCTCGTCGTTGAACAACGAAATCGAATGCCTTTGTCCGGATGAATTCACCGGCCCTCGTTGTGCTGAGAATAGCACAGCAACAAGCTCTTCCTTTTCAACATCTGTCAGCTCTTCCGTCAGTTCTTCCGTCCGCTCCTCTGTTAGCTCTTCAAGTAGCACGTCTGTGGGTTCCTCTTGCGAGTCAGAACCCTGTCGAAATAATGGATCCTGCACGGATCTGATTGATGGTGGTTACGATTGTCTCTGCTCACCTGGATTTGGTAAGATTTATTTCAAGACTCTTCATTTGTCCATTACTCATAGAATTATTTATACATAAGGCGGCCCAGACTGTTCCGTTTCGGTGGACTTTTCAACTACGAACGTCAACATCAATGCGGGCTGCAGTAGTGGATCTTCCAGACCTTGCTTGAACGGAGGGACCTGCGATACAAGCAGCAACGGCTCGTCTATCTGTGAATGCCGTCGTGGATTCGAAGGTGATCGCTGCCAGGATAATATAGACGAGTGCAGCGTACCAAGAAATCCTTGCATCCATTCTACGACCTGCATCGATTTGGTTGCCGATTACCAGTGCGTCTGTGAGGCTGGGTGGACTGGCCGGAATTGCGATATCGACATCGACGAATGCGCTTCGGATCCCTGTCTCAACAACGGAACATGCACAAGCGAACATAATGGCCGGTTTACTTGCGAATGTCCAGCAGGATTCTTGGGCACACGTTGCCAGGTAAATCGGGATGAATGCGCTCTACCTGAGGCTGTTTGCCAAAATAATGGCACTTGCGTGGATGGTATCAACAACTACACTTGTTCCTGTCCACCTCAATATGCCGGCCGACATTGCGAACTAGAATTCGACGCTTGCGCTTCAGGCCCGTGCCAGAATGGAGCCAGTTGTATCACAACTCGCCCTCAACAGAATTTTTACTGCGAGTGTTTACCCGGCTTCGAAGGCATGTACTGCGAGAACGATATTGACGAGTGCGTTTCGATCCAATGCACGGACGGAAAAGTTTGCTTTGATTTGATTAATCGACACGAATGCCGCTGTCCGACGGGTTTTGGTGGACCCCAGTGCCGCACCAACATCGACGAATGCGCTCCCGCCAACTCGACGAGCGGACCTATTTGCCAGAATGGAGGCACCTGCATCGACGGAATCGGAAACTACACCTGCTCTTGTCCTCCAGGATTCACCGGTATTTTATAAAAGTATTTAGAAAAGACCTTCAAATTAAAATTTGTATTTACTAATTAGGTCGGCATTGTTCGGAAGACATTGACGAGTGTGCTGTTCTCCGACCTTGCGTCTACGGAATCTGTCAGAATTCTATCGGTATAAATTATTTTTAATTACTAATCGTGAATGTGAATCTCAAATTCTTATAATCCTTCAGGATCTTACCAATGCTACTGCCGACCCGGTTTCTCAGGAGATAATTGTAACCTCGAATTCGACGAATGCCTTTCTCATCCATGTCAAAACAACGGAACTTGCAACAATCTCATCAACGGTTATGAATGTGTCTGCGCCCCCGGCTTTACCGGCAAGGATTGCGACATTAACATTAATGAATGCGAGTCCTCTCCTTGTCAGAATAACGGAACGTGCATAGATGGAATCGCAGCGTTTTCCTGCATCTGCCTTCCTGGTTTCACCGGTTCTCGTTGCGAGATCAACATTGATGAATGTGAAGTAAGTCATTTTCTTCGTTATCTCATTCATTTATCTTTCATATCATGATTAAACTAATTTTCAAAAATATTTTCCTTTAGTCCTCTCCGTGTCTGAACGAAGGTCTCTGCATAGATGGAATCGATTCGTACCGTTGCGATTGTAATGACACCGGATTCACTGGCAAACACTGCGAGACTAACGTAGACGACTGTCAAAATGCTCCTTGCCTCCATGACTCAGAGTGCGTCGACCTCATCAAGGACTACCTTTGCGAATGTCACTCTGGCTATAGAGGCAAAAATTGCGAACAAGATATTAACGAATGTATCGAATCAGATCCTTCCATGGATGAAATTTTACAATCAACATCCTCCGGCCTTGATAATCTTGGCCCTTGTCTTAACGGAGCTGAATGTTTCGAGCGATCCAACCGAAGTCTGTACGAACCGGGTGCAATCTTTCATCAAGACGGACCCTTCAGCTACAACACATCCGGCGGATATCTTTGTCGATGCATACCCGGATTTGAAGGCACAAATTGTCAGATCAATATCGACGAATGTGCTTTGGCAGCCACCACAATGTCCACTTCCGTCGGAGGCTCTTCAATGGGCCCTTGCAAGTTCGGTACCTGCGTCGACGGAATTAACAACTACACTTGCTCCTGCTTCCCCGGCTACGAAGGAGACGAATGCGAATCTGAGATTGACGAATGTGTGCGGTACGAACCATGTCGCAATGGGGCCAGCTGTGTGGACAAAATTGCCGATTATACCTGTCAGTGTCCACCAAATTACGGTGGGAAGAACTGCTCTGTAGAACTCCTGGGTTGCATTGACGTCTCATGTCTCCATGGTGGCACCTGCCAACCTTTCCTCGAAGAAGAGTCAATCCATCGATTTACTTGCCAGTGTCCATTCGGTTTCCATGGTCAGCTCTGCCAACACGCTACGACAATGAGCTTTAACGGCTCAGCTTTCATGCCCGTCCAGACGAACCGAGACGAAGGTTACGACTTGAGTTTCCGCTTCCGCACCACTCTACCCAGTGGATTGCTCGCCGTCGGACAGGGTCAAACTTATTATCGTTTGGAACTTCTCAACGGCCAGTTGAATCTCCATTCAAGTTTGTTGAACAAGTGGGAAGGTGTTTTCCTCGGATCCAATTTGAACGATGCGGAATGGCAATCAGTTCGAGTGCGATTCAACTTTACTCATCTCCATCTGGTGGTCAACCAGCAGGAAGCCATGTACCCTATCAATCCTGTAGAATCCATCAACTCGACTGAAACCAGTTTCGGAATGACGGTGTTGGGAGGTGCGACTTCTTTCCTGCGGATCCTGGCTCAAGGATTGCCCTTCTTTATTGGTTGCATGGAGAACGTTGTAGTCAATGGGCAATGGGTGATCCCAAGCCATTCACCAACAGCTGCTGCTCAGGCCCAACAAGCTACCAGCCCCACTGATCAAATGCTTCATTTGGCCGGAATTGCAGTTGAAATGGGATGTCCTCGAGTTGACCATTGTAGACCTAATCCTTGCCAGAATGCTGGCACCTGTAATGACCTTTGGACTTTCTTCAATTGTAGCTGCCAGCGACCATTCCTTGGCGACACTTGTCAATTCAGTATGCATTTCAAATGAATTTTCATGATTTCATTGTTACTAATAATTTATTTATTTATTTAGGTTACACTGCGGCCACTTTCGGACACGAGAATGTTACATCACCTGCAAATAGCTTGGTATCCGTCTCTATTACACCTCAAGAACGGTTAGCCCTCTCGAGTTCGATGGATATTTCCATGTTTGTAAGGACTCGGGAGCCTGGAGGACTCATCTTCTATCTGGGTACTCCACCGGCCGATGCCGGCGGACAGAGCTACATCGCAGCTGAGTTGCAAGAGGGTCGGCTCTTGGTTGTTGCAGACTTGGGTGATGGTGAGCAACTATTCCCAGTCGACCAGAGTCCACCTTTGAATGACGGTAGCAGTCATTTGGTCCAGGTGAGAACATAAAATTTTAAAAATCAATTGGTAAACTTAAAATAATTCTTTTATATTTTGAAATAGGTTATCCGTGACCGGCTACAATTAAGAGTACGGATCAACGATACCCTCTTCCTTAACGACTCTCTCACTTCCTTCAAACCACTGCAAGCCCAAGTGCTCTTCCTCGGTGGTCTCCCACCATCTGCTCGTCTTCGGAGACAGACAATAGCTTCCCAGCTAGCTACAGGCACCCTATCCAGCACTATTCCTTCCTCTATTAATGCCCTTGAAGGACAGAACTTTAAAGGTGTTCTACAAGATATTCAGGTAAACCATTTTCCCTTCTTCTTCTACCGGCAATATCTTAATAGAATATGTCAACTAACATCTAAAAGCTGGTCAAAAGGGAGCTATACCTGGTATGTTTAAAGGTAAAGTTCTTTAGTAAGGATTTCAGCTGTAGGTCGTTTTGCTTTTGCCGCTCGGTGCTTTTTTTAATTAGACTTGGGCAGGAAATAAAAATTTTTATTAATAAAAATGTTAATGTTTTTTTTTATAGATCAAGACCGGAAATATTACTCGCATCGTAGAAATCTTCCCTCTGGACAGCCGTAATGAGTTATCCTTACCGGATTCCTTGGGCACAGTCCAGAGGAGTAACGACGTCTTGGAAGGCGTCGTATCTGACGACAGCTGCCGGAGCAATCCTTGTGTTAACGGAGGAAACTGTACCGTTACCTGGAACGATTTCCTCTGCATCTGTCCATCTGGATTTAAAGGAAAAACTTGCTCTGAGCTCGAATTTTGTGCTATCCATACTTGCCCAGTTGGAGGATCGTGCCAGAACCTCAACGATGGTTACGAGTGTCTCACGAGCGCTACATTCAACGGCGTCAACACCACCGTCCAATATGGCTACACCGGGAGCGGTCTTTTACCTGTCGGAACAATTCAATTCGCCTTCCGTTCTCGACAGGGTGGCACTGCACTCATCATCCAGAATGAATCTCGAGGTCTAATCAAATTCCTCCGGGTGGATGTAGAAGAGCAAGGAGTAGTCACTCGATGGATTGATCGAGATGGATTGGTCGTCAACGAGTCTCTGCTTCAACTCAATGATACATTCAATGGCTCATGGCATTCAGTCACATTGAACCTTACGGCCATCTTAGGATTGAACTCAACTAGAAATGTATTGACCGATCTGGTCGCGGGGCAAATTATGTTGGGCGGAAGCGCAACAATCCATTCCATCGCTGAGCGGGACGTTGATGATATAGGTACATGTCTTTCTTCTATTCCAAATAAACTTAAACCCTAAACTTAATATTTATTTCCTTTAGAACGGGCTTTTGAAGACTCGACTACCATCTCATCTGAAGGTGTTTTAGCACCTGCTACTCTGATCTTGCCTCCTCCTGCTTATTTCCGCGGTTGCCTCAATGAATTCCGCATCGGTGGCCTTTTGCTTCCATTCTTCCCTGCCCAGCAGCTGCTTGACGATCCATCGGCTCGTAAATTCCGCCCGTTGGCTGAACTCGATGATGCGGAAGTTGGTGTATGTCGCGTTTGTTACGATCACGAGTGTTTCAATGGCGCAAAGTGCCTGGATCCATTGGTCAACCATACTTGCGAGTGCCTTCCGGGCTACGAAGGAGACCTTTGCCAGATCAACATAGACGAATGCGCCGAAAATGCTTGCAACGTCAACAACAGTCTTCGTTGTGTTGATGGAGTAGCCAATTACACTTGTCAGTGCCAAACTGGATGGACTGGATGGCTGTAAGTTTTAACTGTTTATCGCATTTAATAAATTAGATTTTAAATATAATTTTTCATTCTTCAACAGATGCGATGAAGATATCAACGAGTGTGACCCAGATCCTTGCCAGAATAACGCCACTTGCGACAATTTAGTTGGCCGTTACTTCTGTAACTGCACAGAAGACTTTGTTGGTGTTGATTGCGAGAGACCCCGTATCGTTACTTGCGCCAATGATCCGTGCCTTAATGGAGCCAATTGTTCCGACACATTTGATCTAGCTGTTTCGGATCAAGCTATAAATTACACTTGCGCCTGCCCGTTTGGTTTTGAAGGTGTCAATTGTCAACTAGAAATCGATTACTGTGTCGTCCTCGATCTCTGCCAAAACGGAGCTTATTGCTCCCGCGTTTCTTTCGAGCCTGTAAGTGCCTCTTTATATTCAAATTTTTTGTTTTATTGTACTCATTTATATCTTTATTGCAGGGATACATTTGCGAGTGTGCTGAAGGATTCAGCGGTGACCTCTGCGAAGTCGACATCAACGAGTGCCAACAAAGACCGTGCCTCAATGGTGGCCGGTGCATTGATGGCGTTAACAACTTCACTTGCGATTGCTCCAACACTGGATACGAGGGCTATCTATGTGAAGTGGACGTTGATGAGTGTAGCAGCAGTACAGGCATCGGCAATCCTTGCGTACGTGGACGTTGCCTTAATTCTCCGGGAAGCTATACCTGCATCTGTGACTCAGAGGATGACTGCGGCCGTCACTGTGACCGTAAAGATCCTTGCAAGGCGCCTCATTTGGATCCGCGAAGCGATAACGTAATAAAACGCATTGAGATTAGTTAAAAAAAGAACTTATCTAATATGTTATTTATTTTTATTTAGGGCACGGTGTGTTATAACGGAGCGACGTGCACTGCCTTTTGCGATGACCCCCTTGACGGATTCACGGGTTTGCCCGTCTACCGGTGTTCTTGTTTGGACGGTTTCGGAGGTTCCAACTGCTCATTGGCCATCACCACTCGTTTGGAGCCTAATCTTAAGTTGGTTGCCATCATTGTGCCGATTGTTGCTGCCCTGCTACTCATTGCCGTCATAGGCAGCGTCGTCTTCTTCATGATGGCTCGGAATAAGAGGGCAACCCGTGGCACCTACAGTCCCTCTCGGCAGGAAATGTTTTCTCCTCGAGTGGAGATGGGTCAAGTCATGAAACCGCCCCCAGAAGAGCGTCTCATATAGACAGCCTTAGATTTTCTATGAAATTTTATTAAAAATATGACAACGAACCGATTCGTTTGGGTGCCTTGATGATGTAGTAACTTCTCATACGATCTAATCATTGGCAATCACTTAATGCGAGCCACTTGAAGAGGTGAAGGACTTTAGTACTATATCTTAAACGATGCTGCTCTCTTAACCTTTTTTTTATGTACATTGTTTTCTTTTATTTGTCGTTTACAGTGTAACTTGATAAATATGATTAATGTGCCTCATGTCCCTTATTTAGCAGAAAACCTCCGTCCACTTGTACTCCCTATGCCTTCAACATTATAGTTGGGTATTTGCGTTTTTAATTGTCATTTTTTATATGCCTGTGTAAAAGTTATAGCCTTCTTTCATTAATAGTTTGTAATGAATTGAAATTGCGGTCCTTGTATACACTTATTCTTTTTGTATTCATGTCGTTCGAAGTTCAAATTCATTACTTTTCTCTTATTGGATTATTTTATTGGACAATTTTCAGCTAGGATTGTTTAACCTTTCAAGGTTTGAAAGAAATAGTGTATGTCACCTACAATGATTAAAGCTATCAATCAAAAGCGTTTGTATTTTGTAAATAGATAATGCTGTGGAAACCATGCCAGTATTGCTATTAGTTGATTGAATCCGTAACAAAAATGGGACGTTGGCACAAAGGGAATGTGAAAGCCCAGCTTCTTGAATTTTTAAAACTAAAATGCTTGCCTTATCTTATTAGATTTAGATGTCGTAGCAATCGCAACGTTTAGATTTCCAATTTTAGCTCGATTAAGCCTTTAAAAGAAGTTATTTAACTTTTAGATAAGCTATAATATTATTCTTTACTGAGCTCACTCTCTGCTCCCAAATATTAGCAAATTACAGCTTTCAAATTATCTTGTCAACCATTTTCTTTTTTTAAATGTAAGACTATGCGTTGAACACTTTACCAACAACAAGTTTAACACTTTACAAAAACTAACAATCAGGTTTTTGAAAATGTCCCTTTTGGCGTCGTCAACTCTATCGGACTGGCTTTTCGGTTCCACCTCATTTCCGCCTCTTTTTGGGAGAGTTACTTAGGCAAAGTACTCCTTCTCTAATCGGTCCCGGTGGAAAAACGATCTCCTTTCTACTTGGTCACCCTCCTTTCTCACTTCGTTCAACAAGGAATTCTCCTCTTTTTTCTTGAAGAGCGGTATCTTCTGGAATGAGATGGGCGGTTGACAGCGCAGGATACCCTTCTCAACGTGGTCACGGCTACTTGGAGCTTGGCGAAAAGATTGGTACACTCGAAGATGATTTCAGTTGAACAGTAGGTATTTTAGTCGATTTCGCTCGAATGGATGAGTTTAGTCGAAAGTTCCTTAATGAGTATAATAAGATTTTAATGAAGATTATTAATGAGTGTATAAGTAACTGTCACGATGGAACTATCCACATATTATTGGGTGGGAAACTGTGATCATTAAGAAAAACTTATTTTGGGATTAATCCAAGGATCAATCCCTAAATTCAATATTCGGTCTCGGTTATAACGTAAACATTTGAATAATTAAATAGCATGTATTTCTGGTTGGTAACACTGGCCTACTGAGGCCACTTTAATTAATTAAGTTTACGTGTGTAATTGACTGTATCAACGCAAAAAGTTACGCATATGAAGTTATCCAACTAGATTTTTTTAAAGAATGGTATTGCAGGTTCCCGTCACGTGTCTCCAGAACAATAAGAGGTCACCTGTTCTATTTCCTTTCTTTTTTAAAATGCTGCAAACTTTGGGATTTGAAATTTATTATTTATCAATTTTATCCTCTTGCTGGTATATTCATTCGTTTCCTTCTATCACTTAACTCCACTTCACTCTTATTAGTCACTAGTAAATTTAAACATGTAATGTGAAATTTTTCACCCATTAGTTGGAATAAATAAAACCCCACAGAAAAATCATCATAGCAGTTAATTTGTATAAATACGTAGTATTCCGGGTATGAGAGCCCAAAGTTTCAAATTAATGGAAAAGTTTGATGAGGGTACACATTAATGATCTGCTAATTAGAACTGTGTCACGCTTTCTATAAAGTTTCTTCAAGAGTTGCCGTTAACAAGACCCTTTGGTTAGAATATAAAGGGAGTGTTCGATCTGTGATGAGTTCGACATAATCGTGTACGGTAGTTAAAGGGTTCAAGGATTTCACAAAGAGACATCTACAAAGTATAATGTTTCACTCAGATTTGAACATTTATTGCTTTGTTTATTTTCTTTCTTTTTTTTGCAATTTCCGTACCGAACTAAACCTTCGAAACCCTTTCAAATCTTGCATAATAGCGGGATTTTCCCGCACGATAAAGGCCGCAATTTGAATTGTTAGAAGGTTCTTCATTGTCCATGAGTTTGTTTCTTATTTCGCGGAAGTCAAGAGTTTTACAATATCTTTAGTGAGTGAGTAGTCAACCTCTCTTAATTTTTCTACAATATCGAAATGGTCTAAAGAATCCAAAATTTTGTGCTCGACTTGAAATCCAACATCCCTTAAGGCCTATAGCATTAAAAAATAACTTATTTTTAAAGTTTATAAATGTCTTGAATGATTTATTTATACTTACTTGAGCGTATTCACTACTTTGGCGCCTGAATTCATTCGGATCGTTTTCGGCCACTACTATAAGTTGCTGAATGTGTTTCAAATATTCTACGTTCCGTTTTAACTTTTCGAGATTGTGAAGCGGGCTGAATTTCTCTGCCGTCGCACTACAAAAGATACCGTCCGTTTTTTAAATTCAAATTTTCTTCAGAATTCAATATATATTACTTAGTTAATTTAAGAGGGTCGTTGATGGACGTCATTGCAATCGGGCGAAGATCAAATACTCCACTTATATGTACCAATGCTTTGATCAAGTTCAAATTTGGCTCTTTTTCAGCCCAATCATTCTCCCTGTACATAAGCATTGTCGCTAAATGAGCTCCAGCAGAATGCCCTCCAATAGCTACACCTCTAAATTTAAATAATACAGTTAGAAATGTTTAAATGAATTTAAGACTTATATAACAATGCTACCTGGAACCTCTTTCAGCGGCCCAATTCAATATTGCTGAAATTGCAGTTTGGATTTCTTCAATTATTTCCTGAAATTCCACTGAAAATTATGAACATTAAATTTGATTAACTATTTATGAAACGAAAGCACTGTATTTTTCATAAGATGTACCATTGGGGGCAAGATCATAGCCAACTATAACTGATATAATTCCCTCGTTATGTAATGGTTTCACGCAGTAAGCGGATATGGATTTTCCCAAAAGTTGCCAATACCCTCCATGAATATAGACGAAGACAGGAGCATCTGAAAGAGGGAAAAAAATCAGGTGTTGAGTGGAAATTAATTTGAACCTGCTTTAATAAGGTCAAAAGTATATAGTTTAGTTATGTATAGTACCTTTAGGAAGACTTTCTGCTCCGTAAATGTCAAACTTTTCTCCTTCGCGCACTCCGTATGCTCCGTCTAATTTACACGGAATTGCCTTTCTTACTTCATTACTCTCTACGTAAAGAAGATTTCAACGATAAATGTGAGCTCTATTTGATTATGGTACGTAAAGACTTGAAGCAGACGAAAAAACGATAATTGTTTTAACAAATTATATTACTCGCGAGTAGACTTCATTTTTTTGGGTAAAGACAGGAATAATGACCTTGAGTAGCTAGCTGAATATGATTATCCAATATCCATTGAGCTGGCATTCCATTCGGACATCTTTTGGACCACTTTGTCGGCGAATATTCATCCTCTAGTCGCTGAAAGATGAGTGAGTTAAAAGTATACTGCTATGAGTTAATGTTTACTTATTTATTTAACTTGATACCTGTTGATCCCATGTCAGCCATTCTGCCATCTTTAATAAGTGGTTTTCCTGTCTTCAAAGGCCAAAGAGCTTCTGCTGACAGATGCCTTATTTTGTGAACCAACTTCTACAGAGAGAAAGGAACGACTGCAGTACTAATAAAGATAATTTACATATGGCTATAGGAGCACCGGCAACACTGCCCATCTTATATAGCCAGCGCCCAGGGAAGCCTTTTAAAATACTCACATCCGTCTTATCAGTTTTATGGGTTTCATTTTGTGTAACATAATATGCTGCGTAGCAGCTTCCGTTATTTATTTATTTTCTAAATTCAAAATATATTGAATTGCTTGTATCTACATATTTAGTATGATTAACAATGAAAGTAGAAAATTGCATCAATGAAAATAGAATTATAACAAACTTATAAACTTATTCTTTTGTGATTAGATTATCAGGAATCCCTTGATTGACTACCTCTATGATATTCCATAGAAAAATATCAGATATTGTTTCCAGTCATACTTAGCCAATTACCGAATATCTCAAGAGCCTCAACGTTTGTATATAATTACATCAATTTCCGAAGGCTACATACTTAATTTGTTTTAGTAAGAACTTCTTATTACTTCCTCCTTCAGGAAAAGCCTCGGATTGCCCAATTCTCTAACGAAGAGAGTAAGAGGAGGGAAAAAGTGTTTTCTTTTTTAATATGCTTAAGAAATATTCGCAACTTCCATCATACACAGTATGATTAAAATTAAAGTGGGACATTCCAATGCAATTTCTTTTCATTTATGTAATTGAACTTTTCGATTGGCTGCATAATTACATTGAATTCATTCTTCAAAATAATATTTTCCGGCTATTATTTCCCTATTAGTAAACATCTTATGATCTCTAGACTTTTAGCCTTCGTATATTAGGTACCAATTACCGTAGAACACCCATAATTTGTTTTAGTAAGAACTTGTTATTATCATTTCTACCTCTAAGAATCTCCCTGGACTCTCTAACCAAGGGGAAAGAATACACTTTATAGCGGGGAAAAGAAAAGAAAAAGAACTAGTGACGCACGATCAAATGGATGGAAACTTTTATCTACGGTAAGGTACCGACTTTAGTAATACAATACAGAACCTTTTACGCTCTCTACACCTTTTACCATTCTCCAAATAAAAGGATTTAAGGTAAACTTATACATCTATCATTATTAAAGTTAAATATGAAACTCACCTCCGTTCTTATAGCTAATTCACTATTGCATCCACCCATGTAAAATAAATAGTTCATATTACCGTGCCGGCACCAATTAACGGCTTAGAGCGCATAAAGCTTCTCGTAGTCAGATTAACCTTTTTCCTACTCGCCTTAGCTACTAATTAATAAACTTACAAGGAAGAAAATAGTAACTCTTTATTCATAACACTGCTTAATAATGCAGAAAAGCCCCATCATCAGGCTGGCGCTGAGTCCGGGGAAGCTAGTGAGCTGAGAAAAAAAATGAGTAGTAGTGAGCGGTGGTGTGCCGCGTGTCATCTCGTATTCCACTTCTCAAGTTAAGCACAACCCAGCAGAATGAAACCAAGTGGACGGTACATTTCCATATAAATTTGTTTTCCGTCTTGCTGTGATCCTATCATTTGTAGCAAATAATATTAATAAAAAAGTACGTCTAGGCAAGGACGTCACGGTAACGGTGACGAGTTCAAAGTAGCGAAGGCGTCATCATTATAAAACAATAATATATACTGAACTTTTTTTCAATCATTATATATTATAAAACTTGACGATATATCTAGGTTCTCACGTCAACCATTCAACAAGCTGACAGGTCTTCATTTTTACTTTCCAGATCAATAATGTGCGCATGTTGAAAAATCAATCTTAGAAGAAACCATACAGGAACTACTAGGAACACAATAATTAATTTAGTAAATAAGAAAAAGATGGAGGGAAGCGAGATTTTTGCTAACAATGGGCATCTACGCCTTCGCGCTGGTTTGTTGTATACAAAATTGATTTTCATTCCTGCCGACCTAGCAATTGGACCATAGAAGCCCTATGATCCCTACATATTTTCAAAAGCAATAAACTTATTGGATATTTTGAGCCATGCATTGTACGGTACTTAAAGTAAGGTACGGTATTTCTGGTCAGTTGAAAACTGCAATAAAAGTCACGTGCAAGATATGGCATAAGAATACTTTAGAAAGAATGAGTGTCTCTTTAACTACAACATGAATACAAAATTGTATGATAGTTTATTGAAAGAATCCACCCTTTACTTGGTAAGACTCTTCAATATTCATGACCTTTAAGAAGAAACAACTATTTTATTTATTTGAAAAATTTCAATTCGCGTGCGGTATTCGATACCTGCTGGTGAATGTAATAAACCATTTGGGATAGGAATATTTCTTGTAGATATAAATATTGAAAGCAATAAAGACGAAGCACTCGTTCATGAGCTATATGGTATATTTCAAGGCGTTTGAATAAGCTGCTTGGCGCGCACGTGCAATGGCACTTGATCCAGGAGTCACGTCAACAGTTTTCTCGTCTCTATAAAAGGGGAACACCATCCTCCCTTGCTCCATCAAGATATCTTTCGCATCGCGTCTAGACGCACTCTTACTATCGATCTTGAAATCTTCATCAACATGGACAGGTAAATATTTAACATCCAATAATACACTGTAAAAGTAAAGTTCAAGGTGCTTATTTTATTCACGCAGGAATTTAGTGGGGATATCATTACTAGTGCTGCTTAGCTGGACTTTGGTGGCTCAGGGACGTAATGCAGCCACTAACGCTCACCTGTGCATGATGTAAGTGTTGAAACTTCTAATCGTTAATATCTATTAAAATCGAATAAAACAATATTTCTCACAGGAATTGCGGGCAATGTAAAGAGATGTATGGAGACTACTTTGACGGTCGTCGCTGTGCCGAGTTCTGCCTCACCAGCGGCGCTTCAGGTCTTCTAGAGCTGCCCGATTGCAACGATCCTGAATCCGTGGATCAATTCCTCAAGTCCTCTGAACTGTACAAAGCGCCAATGAGTCAAGCCCTCAAAAGTGAGCGCTTCTCAAACAAAATGATGAATTTTGTCAACCATCCGAATAACGTCTACAAATCTTCCGGAGGCAACGTGAACCCTTCATCTGCGGGTAACTGGAAGAAACGGATCACCTCTGAAACCGACGGAATCCAAGCAGAAAACAATAAAGCCCTACCTCGTTGGTACTTTATCTAACCTTTTTTTTTACTTATTGTGAAATATATGTTTAAAAATTCACGACTCTAATTGTACAACGCCCACCTGGAAATAAATACATTTATTTGACGTCCATAAAAAATAAATCTGTGTGCAACACAAACTGTTATGAAAGAAATTCGGGTCAAACAACATACAAATATATATATTATAGTAGATAATAAGATGTTTAACCAAGCAGAAATACGTATACAAATCAAAAGGAGTTTCAGGCAGTACAAGAATGAGAATGTGTAGTAGGCCGGTAGCTCGTGGAACAATAACTTGGAAGCTACATGTAGAGAGAGATTAACAAGACGACAGGTTCATTCGTTCTTGTTGAGGAAAGGGGCGATAGACGCAACGTCGATGCAGTCCGGAATGAAGGCACCCCGCATGCGGAAGCAGCTCTTTGCGCACAGATCACCCTGTACATCGTAGAAAATGAGAAAATAAGGACGTCGTGACGTTGATGGATATCACTTTATACGACACATAATGTAAAGGGAAGGTTGTTATGCGTACCTCGAAATAAGCTCCGTACATGCTCTTGCATTGCTCGCAGTTTTTCATGCATAAGTAGAGGGTGTCAGCAGATTGGACAGGCGTCGTAGACAGGCCCAAGATCGTCATCACCACAAGAAACAGGAAGCAGCAGTAGCTCTTCGGTAGGACGGAAAATACCTTCATGACTAAAATACGTGGGTGGAAGAAGACATGCATATAAATTGAAGCTTAAATTTTAAACTATTTAAAGTTTGTAAAAATTTATAAGAAAAATCAAGAAACAGTGAGCTGAACCCGCAATTTTTTATAGATCTCATTCTGTCGTAAAAGATTTTTCCAGAGCCTGAAACTCGATTTCAAAGCACTCATTGAACTCGTTCAGAACGGCTACTCTCTACACTTGGAACCATTCTTTTCAAGAAATAAAAGATGAACGCCAACTTCCAGAATTCTGTTCATACCGTCGCATCACCCAATCATCTAACTCTTGTTAGATGGCCAATAGTGCAATAATAACTTTTCACTCAACACATTGAAATCAAATTTATGAAAAAATGAGCGAGATCCTATAGTAGAACTTTTTTTTCAGAATCGTTATCTACAAAAAATAGTTGGTCCAATTACTTCTCCCAATAGCTCTTACTGTATATTGCAAGCATGCAATTAAGGCCCGTTATATTATACAGGAACCGATCGCAAAAGCGTTTTAAGTGCATCACTTTTGCGCAGTACATCATTAACTTATCTTACAAATAAAAGATGATATTTTTTACACTCTGTAGTAAGTAGTATAAATAGCATAATTAAAATGAAGCCATTATAAATGTTTATGAAAATAACATTTTTCGAGACGGATCAGTAGTTATCAAGGTTTATAGGACACTTTCTCTCTCTCACGATCAAAGAAGGATCGATGTCGAGCTTACCTTCGGGATGAACTTTTGGGAAAATTTCCAATTGATTTCTCTCTCTTATTGGAAGACTCAACTACAGACTAAGCGCTGGTGGTCACGGACTGCTAACAGAATATCAACTGAAGAAAATTGGTTTGTCTCTCCTCCATTTATATATAAGCATAAACAAAACAAAAAGCAGTAGTTGCCTCAAGAAATATTTTCTAATCTGGCGGGTGCGTGTGGGCGTTGCATCAGCACGACGGGGATGACCGCATTGACGCCGGTTTCTTAGCTAATCAAGAAGGTATGCGTATCAACACCTTACATGGGATCCTATACACGGGCCACAGACAATAGCGTGATGCAGAGAATATAAGGAGCGCGCACTACTTCCTTCTTCCGGCATTCTCAATTATGTGTATCTCAAGGCTGACGATGAATATTATGTAAACAGCGTATCTATAATCTCGAATGGGATGAGAATAGCTAATAAAAGATTCCTATAAACCTGTTACTAGGACTACACATCCGCATTTCGAACGAGTGGATCCGCTAGATTCTTCTGGAGCAACTTTAACATTTTAAATAAGTTGACCTTGTCAAAGGTGTTTCACCTGCAGCCTCTGACTTTGCGCTGTCTTCCTGTCCTTCCTGTATTCATACCAGTTAAGAGGTTGGCACCACCAAAGAGTACCGGTATTTTAGAATAGAAGAACCGATTTCCTGCTTGCTGATGCAGATCCCTTAAATGGCAATGGAGGAGGTCAGTCAATAAACTAGACCTTGGGGATTAGAATTATATACGCACGTAGCAACGGGGATTCTGAAACAGGAAGTGAGACCAGTCTAGGGGAATTTTCATTTTAAGAAAAAACAAAAAATTATTACCGTACCTGTTGGTGTGATGGGTTGCGGGACTATGTCGTTGGATTTGTGCGAATCACATCGGTTTATATACTATTTTTATAATGGACATTGCCTAGTAGGCGGCACCTCTAATTAACTTACGGTAAGTGCATATATGCCTAATCTAAAGTGTTGGTGCACTTTTCTCTCATTTCATTACTGAAAGTGTCGTTGAATTTAATGTGTAATAGCACTCTACTCACATTTCGTCTGTATTTATTATTGTTTTGTATAGTATACTTACTCTAATTACTTAGATCACACGGTCCGGAATGATCTCATTTCTTTCATGTCGTGTCAATAATAAGCATTCAACAAAAACGAGAAAAAGACGGTCTCAAAAGTTGAAGGTGCATTCTTATTCTGTGAATATGCATGTATAATTTTATATGAGCAATAATAATAGAAGCTCTGACATAATATGTCGTTACTTTCGGAACAGAGTAGTTCAAATTCTCATCTTGTTTGAGTGGGCGGAAGGGGCGCCGCAAAAAGAAATTTCCCAATCTGCCGGCGATGTAGCAATTCAATTATATCAAGAGAAAGGGGGATCTAGAAGTGATCTCAGGCTCTTTCATGACGTTCTCCTTTAAATATTTCATGCAATAGATCTTTTCTAAAAGGGGAAAGGTATGGGACCATTGTATTGATCAATTCATCTCGAAACCCGCAGAAGGGAAAAAAAGACGTACTAGGAGTTGAGGGGACAGTAATAGTATAGAGCTTTTTAAAATAAGCATTCATTCTCATAAAAATTATTTATATATTATAAAATAAAATTGGCTTTGTTGTGTGATACTCTCTCTTTCTCTCATAGGATGCATAAAATAAATAGGATTTTGTTTTTTAAGGACGGTGTGGGCGATATTGAGCCTGGGCGATGGGCGGGCGGTAACCAGGAGCGACGTACTCTGTGTCTTTCCATTTAGATAGATCCATCCTTGGCAACACGGAGCTCTTGCAAGACACTCGAGGATTACTGTTTTAAATAAAAATTTGAATGTACATAACTGATAAGAAACTGAAGAATAAGAAATGATTCTTACATATCAGGATCGGGGAGAACCATAACGTAGACTTGAGCGCTCTCGATGTTGTCACTGTTGTCGCAAATGATCCTGGCCAGCTTGACGTTACGGATCTCTTGCAGTTGTTCTTTACAATATATAAATAAGTCAATGACTGTTACGTAAGATTTATATAAGATAGTATAGATTACCAGGAGTGAAAGAGCTAGGCTGTCCAGGATTTTCGTGCCAGAAGCGATCGCCTCGGCGAAGATCGCGGAAGGATTCGGCAATTAGACAGCCGAAAACCGAGCCGACCATCGAGCCGGGCAAAGGATTTTCAGAAACACCGGCCGTCCACAGATCAATGTCATCGGGAGAATCGTAAATGGAACTGAAATGTTTAAGCGTCTCGTTGGTGAAAGCTCCATTCAGATCGCTCCATTGTCGGGCAGGCTTCAATCCGCAGTACCTTTAAAAGGAAAATAAACATATTAACCGTAATAAAATCAAGGTCCTATATAAAAAAAAGCATCGGCGAATAAAATCCTTAAATGGATAATAGTATATCATATGCAAGTTATATCACGGATCTATTTATAAGACAATTATATGGAAATATGTTTTTTGCCTTCGGGAAGTAATAAGGAAAAGATGATTGTAGGTTATCATGCGATATTATGAAATCATGACATTTATAATGGATTAGGTTTGAAATGTTGCGAGTTTTGCGAAATCTATAGCTATAAATATTTATAACCGGTTAGGAAAAAAAATTCTAAGAAGTGATCTCATTTATACTTGTTCTATTGTTAAAAAGTCATTATTACGAAAATCATTTTCCAGGAAAAAAAAAGTTCGATTGAGTACGAATTCAAAGGAGACCAAAATAATTAAGGGATTTTCCCCTATTTGCTAATAGAAGAAATTTTAAACTCACTTTCTAAAGGCGTTGTAGCTGGGAATTCCGTGATCTCGACCTCTTTGCATGTTGAGAGCGGCCAAATCGAGTCCCCAGTTTTTATCTGAATCCTGGAAGAGATGGTTCGTCACTTCTTGGGACATTGATCCGTCCATGCCTTGGGAAACTTGATTCATTAAACCGCTGATGTACTGATCGCAGAAACCGCCCTTATACAGGTCATAAGGTTGACGCAACATTTCACTTAATCGCTGAGCGGCTATTACACAAATACTCAATTAATTGGAAATAGGTTTTTATAACGTTGATATGATACATACAAACGTATTTGTGATTAACGCTCCATCTTTCGACGGTGGACGGGAGTAGAGAGTGGCCGAAGCGGAAAGCGGCAGCAGTGAAAGCCGCCGGAACGGTGGGATCAACCTTGGCGTCGTAGCCATTCCAGTAACCTTCTCGTTCCAAGATCAGTTGATGTTTGGTCATTAGATCCTTACCCAAAACCATGGGCAAGAATTCATTGTAAGTGATCTGTTGGACGAGGGCAGCCATAATATGGCGCGTTTCCTATTTGATATTTAAGTCAAGATGATTTGTAGTTGTATTATTGTCCGCTAGACGGCGCCTGTTAACAGTTGATTTTAAAGTTACCTGGTAGATAGTCTCATCATCCCAGTGTGGATTAATTGCGCCAAGTTCGGTGGCAATCCGGTTATGTTCTCTCATCAAAAGAATGTGAGTGACGGACAAGACCAACTGCTCATTCACACGAGGATCGCCTAAAAATAATAGATCATCAGTAAGTTAAATAAAATATAAATGTATATAATTGAATAACAAACCAGCCATGAAACAATATGTGTCGGGAGTGGCACGAATGCATCCATCATCAGGATTATCCATTTTAAGAGGAAGCAGATCCTTGAGTCCGTACTCTTTGAAAACTTGAGTCGTCTTAAGAAGTCCCGATTGGAAGGATCTCAATTTATCCGCCGTTTCTTTATCGGAACCGTAGACCATGTTGGCATCGAGGACACTTGTGATCATGTTGAGTTGAGTACGAGGACCCAGTTTGCATTCCTGTTTCAGGGAAGAAGCGGAGCGCACAAATTCCATGCAGCGGCGACGGAAGAGTGCGTAGAAAGGATCGGCCGATGGGATCTCGATGGGCCAGCATTCGTCGTTCCTCTTCTCTTCAGGAACATCGCAACAAGCAGGATCCGTATCCGTAACTGGATCTGTTACATAAGAAATAATGAGTTGTTTCATAATGATGATCACGTTTTTATATTGTTATGATAAATACCCTTAGTATCGGCCGTGAAAGTCATATCGTGATCAATAGCTTGACCCCAAGAAATTAAGAAGACGGTAACGGCGTGATCGTGATAGCCCATGTCACGATGGTGGACGGCAGAAATGTGTCGGGCGGTAGGCAACTCCTTGCCCTTGGACGACATTCGCGGCTCACTGATGCCTGACAAAATATATACGTATTTTATACGGTTATATCACTGCAGCTCGTTTGCGGTTTTTGAATATCATTCATACCATCGGCGTAATCGGGCTGAAGGAGACGACGGTAAGGAGTTAGAGCGGCACCCCACGATGGGTTCTCTAAATTGTTGCACAATCCGTTGTACTGGCGGTAACGCTGAGCTGTACACATTTTAGAGGCCTGATCCTTCTTCAGGAAAGAAGGACAATACTGGTCGATTACCGTCTGTATAAACAATTAAATTTGTCAGTTTTTCCAAATGGAACAAAGTATAAAGAATTTCCAAGCGGATGGAGCAAAGGGCGTGGGATACAAAGAATTGACCTTTCAACTGAAGAATAAAAAGAGGTAACTGAGGCGTTTTCTCAACTCTTTTTTTCTCTCTCTCTTCAATGGAATGTGTGTCAAGCAAAAAAAGAAAAAAAAAATGGAACATCACCTTGCTGGTATCGATCATCGGCAGACCGTAGAAGATGGCGTCAGCAGGCAAACCGTATCTGATTATAAGAAATGGTTATTTTCATCATTTAATAATCAACTATTATTTTGATGATCCATCATACTGATGAGCCAAAATTCGGGTTGTTTCCACGATGACTTTGGCCAGATGATCAATGTCTGTCTCAGTCAACATTTTGCTCTTGGTGTTGGGTAATCGAAGTTTATTTTTGGCCGACACGAAAGCTGCGTTCACCGACTCGAAAGTGATGCACGTTTCGTCCGCGTTGTAACTAGGGCTACGCGACATTGAAAACAAAAGAAAAAAAAGTTATCGCCAGTCGATTTCTTGATGGACTGCAATTACTGAAAGTGCAATCGGTGCTCGGTCGTGCCCTTCATGAAATATATTTTTTTAAGCTTTCTATTTTGTCGGTCACTCTAATAGTTTTGCAGTCGTTTAAAAATATGTATATATAGAAAAATGGGACAAGCCCTAAATACAGCTTATAGAGCCGCTACCTTTGCTTTCAAGTAGTGTAATTATCTTATTTAAACAGTTTAAGAAAAAAAAAAATAAATACTTTGCATGGTTGAAACGATCAGCAGCAGACGATTTGCCTAGTCCTGGAATGATTAGAGCACAAGGAGAAGGCTCGTAAACGGGCTCCGGTTCTGTTGGGACGGGAGCGCCCAGATCGACCGGATAGGGCGGACGGATTGGCGGCTGCTGAGGTCCCCCTCGGTAATAAGGTCTCCTATGATGATTATTTTGCTGACCACTCACTAAAGAGACTGCTAACAATACGATGCTCAACCTATATTTTGAAAAAAAGGAGAAGAAATGGCAAATGCAATAAATATTTGGGTCATGTTGTTGAAAAATGATCCAATTTCTAGTGAGAAACCAATTCCAATTTTTACAGTCTTTACAAAAACGGACAAGTATATGGTCATAAATATTTCCTTTTCGGTTTACCTTTCTCTTTCCTTAAACAGGCCTAGAAACCTCAGCTGAAGAAAAAACATAGTTTTGTCCATTGGTACACCTCTTTGAGCTATTAGATGGATCTTCGCTAGTGAAAGTTTTTTTCGTCTTCTTTAGCGCAGTGGCCCGGGGTAGTCCCAAAGAATATATGTACCGTAATGAATTCATATGAGAACTTTTGGCCACACCCTTAGTTTAGGAGCACGCGGGATGCCGACCGTGACCCTGCTTTCCATTTCTTCTTCTTCGTCGTCTTCAAATCACGCTCAGCTGGATGCTAACTAGTGGCAAGGTCCAGCTGATCTTTGTCCCCAATGAATCCACCCAATGCCTGACCCAAATACAAATTTTGATTCTAATTTTTTTCTTCTCTTTTTGCATCTTGGCAGATGAGAGAACAATGATGCTATTTTGTTTCGTGACTTTGGATCGTGACCTCCATCTTTCTTCTTTTTAAAACATTTTTTCACTTTCATTTTTAATGACCCATGATGGAAATTGTGCGGGTGTCTCTAAATAAGATGAGCCTTCACACAATAAGCATCAGCCGCACGTGAGATTTATCGGTCATGATTTTCTTCTTCTCATGAATGAAATAATGAAAATGATAGACCTAGTGACCAAGACCTTATTTTCTCCGTTAGCTCATTCAAGTGTTCACCATAGAAACAAAAAAAGTAGGGCGTCGTAATAAAAACAAATAATATAAACAATTCATCCTTATTTAAAAAGTGTGGTGTTGCGGTCTCTTGATTTTTTTTTTCTTTTAAGAACCAGCATTGTTCCCATAATAATATAATGAGAGAAAACAAAAATCTCGCTTACCTGATGGGAATCATTTCAGGTTGATGATAATAATGATGGTGGTGCCTATTAATAGACAAAAAAAAACCTAAAAAACACTTGGTCGCTCAAGACTACCACTGCTGTGAACGGATGGTACCGAGAACGGACAATGATGTCGAGATGGCCATAACCAAGCCACCTTATACCCATATGAACGAAAGCGAAAGGAAGGTAAAGGGGGTGTGTAGTATTGCTTGATGCCGCACTCTGGGGGTCTCTCTCTCTCGGGCGTGCAGAGCTGTGCTCTGCGACTCCTCTCACTTCAATTGTTTTTTCTCTCCTACGCCTTCGAGGACAACCTTTGGAGCACACATGCACAAATGTATTTCGGAAGGCCCTATTACAGCTTCCCGAAAATCGTGTTTTTTATTGACACGCTGAATCACTCACGCGTAACGTGTCCGTACGGTGCATTGTAATAATACTACCGCTCCGCACCTTATAATCGTCGTCGTTGATCGTGCTGCTTCAATGACTACAAATGACCCAGTAAAATACTTTTCAATTTCATAGTTTTATTCATTTAAAAAAAGAGAAAATATTCAGTTGTCATAATAAGCCACTTGATTACGCAAATGCCGTGCGTGGTATGCAAATTGAAAAGATTTAATCCCCTTTTGAAATAAGTGGAGAGGAGATTAAACTGGAAGAAAGCAGGAGCAGCATTCCAACTATAGAAATAGTTTCACGTCATCCAGACGGCAGCCATAGCAGTAGCGATTAACTTGTTGAACAAGTGACATATATGACAAGTCCTCGACACATCGCAGCCAGAGTCTATATTATGACGTAACCAGTATCAAATTATAAACTCTTTTTCATACGCCGCCAAAGGCATATGAGCCTATACATATACTTTCTCTTTTTTTCTTCTTTTCTGTCTCACCTTTGGCCATCACCTTCGAGAGAGAGACGCGCCATTCATCACACGAGAATAAGCACAAAGTTGCGCACTTTTGCTCGAATCTCGTCGAGATGATATTTTTTTGTCTGCATATGGGCAGTCACTATGCGTATCTCCGGCGTCATCGCAGTCGGAGCAGCCTAAAGAATCGTGACCAATTTTAATATTGATGCTAAAAGAAAGCAGCAAGTCTCAAGCTGCAGAGCGACCTTCACATTGGACTCGTTTTCGTCGTCATCGTCTTCAATATGAAAAGCAGTGTGATTGCGGGGATAGTAGTGGAAACGTTATAGCTGCAAGTTATTCAATTCTTGTACCATTTTTATTTCTTTAAAGCAGCAGCTAGAAAGATTATCGATCATCCAGGGGGGATGCATATAACTGCTGCTGCTGCATTCTTTATGCATTCAATTCACCTTGACCAATTTGATGGGAGAGAGGTAGGCGTTTTGATGGTTGTTGTTTGCGGTCCATGTCGTGCACTATGATTACATTAGTCAAACGGCTTGGCAGTGTATTTACTCGGTAATAGATGCAGAAGCTGTAGCAGCTACTGTTTTCAGTTGATCACGGGATAGCAGGCCGTGTCTCCATCCAAAAGAAGAAGAAGAAGACTTTCAAATCACAGAGAGAAGATGCCGCCGTGAGAGCTCACCTTGGATTCACACATTCCTCGGACATTTTCAACTCTCTACGCAATTTAAGACATTCTTTCACATCATCAAAGGACCGACCTTGCTTCTTTCAAATGATACGCGCGTATTGCCGATTTGCATAAATCTGCGCGCTCGCGCTATACATTAAAAATCTCTATAGGTAGTCTATTGCATTTACATGTCTAATTTTTTTTGGCGAGATTAGAAAACTTTTTTTTTTCGTCGTGACGGTATAGACCTCGACAATAAATTCTAAAAGTTGGTGGTGGGGAACTCTTCATTTTTATATGTTTATTACCATACATTCAAGCGAGAGAAGACAATGGGCTTGAAAGTACCGCCCATTACAGCATAATTTTTTTTTGGCGGCTAGAAACACTTTTTTTTAAAAACTTTGTTACGACCCTCTGTGTAAAGCTACATGATGCCTTGATTACGATTCTCAGAATAAAAATTACATCATTCTTCCTATCTCTGCTGATCATAATGTTTGTAGCGCTCAACAATTGCCGATTCACTTTCGTGTTTATAATCAATAGCTTATATAGTTTCAATGATGAGTAGTGGGTGCCGCCTTTTTAAGGTTACACAAGCTGCTGCCGGCCCTTAAAGAAAGAGAAAACTGAAAGCCATGCAAATTGAGCATCGAAATTTTTATTTATATGGTCGCTATGGGTATTACCTGCGTGAAACGAAGCTGCTGATGCTCCAAGCAATGTCGACCAACCAAAAAAATTATTTTTTCTATATAATCTATTCGTTTTGTGTAATTGGGGCTGTGGCCCACTTTCACACTTTTCATTCAGAAAGACGTAATCTTTTTTGTGTGTGTGCCTTAGCTTGAATAAGAAATTCGGAAAAAAAATCATCTCTTTATAGTTCAAGTGATGGATCTATGCTGATTAGGTGCAAACAAAAAGCCTTTTGAATAAAGAAGAAACAATGGGTCTAATTCGTTCTCAAAAGATTTATGATTGGGCTGTCCAACACAAGTCAAGGTTTGCGAAAACGCCCCCGCCGGACAATAACTAATACTTTGGAATTCGAACGCTTTGAAATTTATTTGGTGGTACATTTTTTTATAAATGGAAAGAGGTCGCCTTGAGATCTGGGTGCGGGATTCGTCGAGGTGCAAACCTTTTGGCGTTACAAATATTCAAATTAAAAATGAAAAGGAGCAATATAGTGTGCTGGGGCTTCTTTCTGGGAGCAGCACAGCAGAACTATATTATTCACAACTCAAAAGAGTATTAAAAATTCGGGAATATAATGGCTCTTTAAATATCACGAACTTTCGTGATTTATAGCCCTATATAAACAGCCCAGTCTAGAAGAATGGGAGAGAAGGAAAGAGGTCAGGTAGTATAACGACTCTGCTCAAGAATGGAATCCGCCTTTTTCTTGTGTAGATGAGTGATCGCGAGTCTCCGTCATTAAATATTATATAGAAGCCAATCCCGGACGATGATGATGGCATTGCCATCAGAGAAACGTTATGTAATATATTCTTTCCTTTAAAAGGAGAAATGGAGCGACGGCTGTAGCGAGGAGCCGTATCGTATATTGTGCTGCTCGAAAGTGTACATCACTCTAGTGTTTAAGGGCGTAGTCATTGATAAACTATATATTGACTTGCGCTAAAATGAAGAAAGTTTATGTGGCTCTTAAGTTATATGAATATTTCTATAATCTATTTGGGATGGAATCATGAATCAATAATCCTTGAATATTTGATTATGCTATTCTTGCGAAAACAAAAATAAATGTTGTAATGATGCTATTTTTATGATGCGTTTTAGTGCAGATAAATTTTTGAAATAAATTGACTGTTTCTTTCCAAACTATTATTCACGCGGGAATCTTAGCCATCTAGCGGAAAGTCAAGAATTGTGTGTTACGGCACGAAATTTGTTAAATCTTATTTTGTTTGTATCTTGTCAGAAATAGTAGGTTTATCCGTTGATTTTTACTTTATATAAACATACAATTACTTTAATAGCTAAAATGTTTGTAAAAACTTTTCAAGATTTAATTGGTTCTTTAGTGATAGAAAACGTCCCATAGCTATCGGGTGTAGTAGGCTCCTCCAGCTCTTTACAGTTATATTCTAGAAATACGAGAGACCATCGTTCTTATTCAAGCCTGTGATGAATGATCTTGATTGATCGTTTATCCTTGAATTGTTTAGTTGGCATTTTCACTCCATTTTAGGTCTAATTAGGCCGTGTTATGTACACGAACATGAATTCAGAAACGTTACCACGGGTGTGGTCTCTTTTAGAGTCTTACACCCTGCGGATATTGGATAATAAGAGTGCCAATTCGCTCCCAATTTATTCTCAGCTTGCACTTGACGAATTGGTAAGTTTATCAAGTTAGAAAAGCTTTAGGTATTGAAATATTTGAAACATTTTGATTTTGCGGGTAAATACTGTAGGTGCTCAGGGTTATACTATTATTTGGCATATCGCTTTGATCAAGGAGGAATTGGAGTAGCTCATTTGTCATGGTTCCTTATTATTTATTTGCTTGAGCTTTTATATAGGTCGTGGTAAGAAGGCCAAGTAGTGATGCGAAATAAATCAATTCTGGAATGGTGCAGAATAAATTTTCGCAATTGCGGCGGATGTTTGGTTGTAGTCCTAGTGCTGATGGTTACATGTGGCGCTCCATGAATTAAATTCTCGACCGGCATCACAGTTCGATCAAAGAAGAATTAGAGTAACTCATCATTCAATCATATTCAGGTTCCTTTGTTATCTTCAACTATTGCATAGGCGAAGCCGCAAGGTAAGGAGGTCAAATGTTCGAAAATACATAAAAAATCTATCGACTTTCGGATTATTGGCGGTCACCTACCGAATACGTACTGCACTTACAAATAGGTTACAGTCTACACAACGTATTTGATATACCGTTTCTTCTGTACACAGAAATTCACTGAATTAGTATTTATTGATTAAGGAATAAGCTCGATGTCTACTTTCACATGCCTATAAATTAAGTCTAACATAAAATAACATTAATCTCAAAATGTATACAGTACCCACCGGAATATAAGAACACTTCTTTTTCTCCCATAAGCGCACGGGTTAAATTGACACCCGTTTTATTGCGATAACTAGCTGAATTTCAACGGTAGATTTTTTTCTGATTTTTCCCTAATTGGAAACATGTTTCCCTATCCCTCTGAATTATTTCAGATTTTTGTCATCATTTCTCATTGAGTTATTGATTAGGTCATGTATAAGAACACCTCGATTTTTTCCCCATTTAAGCACGGGTAAATAGTCCCGCGTTCAAAAATTCATAACTAATAAACGAAGCTCCGTTCCATCATCCGGTTGCCGACGATCTATTAAGATTGGACAGTTCTTTAACTGGAAATATCAAAAAATTAAAAGTCATGTTTTGATTAAAAGTTTCAGATTTTTAAAGTTCAACAACAACGTTTCTCCCATATCTTCTGTAGGACAAGATCCAAGGTCATTTTTGCCGTACGGAGAACATAGGGGAAACTTTTTTAGAGAACTTTGAAAATACGAAATTTCTAATCAAGACTTAATTTTTCGAAATTTTAAATTTCCAGTTGAAGAAGAGTCCAATCTCAATAGATTGTTGGTAACCGGAAGATCGAGCGGGTCCCCGTTCATTAGTTATGAATTTTTGAACGCGGGACTATTTACCCGTGCTTAAATGGGGAAAAAATCGAGGTGTTCTTATACATGACCTAATCAATAACTCAATGAGAAATGATGACAAAAATCTGAAATAATTCAGAGGGATAGGGAAACATGTTTCCAATTAGGGAAAAATCAGAAAAAAATCTACCGTTGAAATTCAGCTAGTTATCGCAATAAAACGGGTGTCAATTTAACCCGTGCGCTTATGGGAGAAAAAGAAGTGTTCTTATATTCCGGTGGGTACTGTATATCTATGCCGTCATATACTGTACTCAAATCAATATCAACGGTCCAGTCATAATCAAGGAAATAAGTGGAATATATACAATTAGTCATCTGACTTATTAAGACAAATTTGACTTAAGGGAATATAAAAACTCAAGAAAATTTTACATTGCCATACATCACTTATACTGAGATTAAACTAATCAAAGCAATCGTTGTACTTTCATGTTTTTCTACTCTCAAATTCTACTTAATGAACATTCATTCTTAATTTTTTTTTTCCTTTGGGAAAGTGATTTTATTATCTGATAACGCGGTGTTTGTTATTTTAATAATAAGATCTTATTATTAATCGCATTATTTTTTCTATATATATTGGCACCGTTTATTGTGATGTATTTATCTGATAAACTTCTTGTTCAAAATGGGGGAAAACATTAATAAAATGTATATAATAAGTTTATTTTGTCTTTAAAATTGTGTTAATTATTCATTACTGATAAATGTTTATCCGTATTTCTGTAGGAGTAGGGATATGGAATAAATAAATATTTATTCTTACTGCCATAGTCTATGAAAAAGTGGCTATTTTGACTGCAAAATAATGATAGTGTAAGTAGCAAGGAGGCTTAACATTGTCAAAAAAATGGACGGTGTGATACTGTAGAGTTCACTTGGGCAGGCTAGCAAGGGCTTGTTGACGAGCAAAAATGCGAATTTCTCAACAGATTTATTCGTAGTGATGTCCGCAGTTGATGACCTCTTATTTGGCTGGTTCTCAGCAATAGTTCTTGATAAAGAAGAAAGGACGATCGCCTTCAGCCGCTCGGAGGAACTATGCAGTTTGGACATGAACATAATAGGCCAGACTAAACGAGCAAGAAAAAATACAAGATTGGCAAGAAGGAGATCTCGAAGGGAATCTGAGCGTGTCCATAAAGAAGGCTTGAGGATAGTTGAAGTAAGAGTACAGATGAAGAAGAACATGATCCCGTGATTGAGGACAATTAGAGGGCCAAACAGATAATCTGCACGTGTTGCCAAACTTCCGATCGAATTATAAAGTAAAACAACTTTTTTGAATTTTGCCGAATCCCTTTGAAGTAGGAAAGATTTCCATTGATCAACCAATACTTGTACGGCCACTCCGGCTCGATAGTACACGAAAGATGGAACAATATCGATTAAAGAACAGAAGACGCTTACAATGAAAGAGGAAATAAATAAAATAAAATCTACATAACGAGCGTACGGCCCAAAAGCGATCACCGAAGCCCAATGGTCCATGATTTCTTCGTCATTTAGAACCATAATTCCAATGGCTAAAAAACTAAGGAGTGAAAAACTAAAGTAAATGCAGTAAATGAGAATGATCTTCTTCTCTAAACCGGTGGCCGTATTGGTTTTTTCACAATCAATATTAATCAACTGCTGCCGCCAATCAGTAAAAAAAGCCAACATTGCCGATCGCCGGATCAAAAAAATTACTTGGCTCAAGAAAGCAAGAGGGACGTTACTGAACAACGTCACTACGAACAAGACCTCTTGGCTTCCAACATTTAAGTTGCTGAAAAAAGCTCCTAGTCGAATGGAATAGAGTGTCATAGCAGAGATGGAAACGAACAAAGATGTGAATACCATCATCGTTTGAAATGTTGCAAAGAACAATTTCCAGCCTTTATTGTTGTGCTCTACTGGAGTGCACCAGTCGTAAAGTAAACCGCTGTAATGAGTCTGTTTGATGAACGATAATTTTTAGGTTAAAAATTAATTATTTAGATGCCAATAGTTGGGTTATACCAGTTTTACTAAAGGAGCCAAACTTTTATCTAAGCCACTAGTCATTTCGTCTTGCTGATGCTGGTCCTTGGAGTGGTTTTCATCCAAAGTTTTTTCAGAGAAATTTTAGTTCATTCTCTTGAGATACAAGCTGGCGTGTGTCAACAATGGAATTCTGCGTAAAACTATAAAACGCTACATTCAGGACTTTGTAGAGTAATAGGCATCTATTTGTACTTTTCATTTTCGCTTTTATAAAATATATTAAGGGAATTAGTATTCATTGATCAAAATAATGTGCCCGATGGAACACATACTAACTTTCGAATGCTCCGAAGTATAAACTAAAATATGCATATTTCTTATTATCAGCCTGCACTTTAAACATTAAATCAATAATAGCGACAAGAAAATAACGATAAGCGGAATACTTATTATACATTAGTATTAATTAGGGTATTATGATATATACCGTAGTAGTATAATAGCGTACGATATATAGCGATTTATTATTTCTCTATACTCTACTAACAGATAAACTGGGCATTTTATTCTAAATCAATTCTTTTAGTTTTTGATTTTTGTATTTCCTTCTTAAGTCAATAAAATGCAGGTAGGTATATTGTATATACGGTACCTACTTAGTGATCGAATGTTTACGCATGGGCGCGTTGCTGCTATTTTAGCGCAATTATAAATGCGCAATGATCAAGTTTCAATGGAAGCCCCGTGTAGATGTCCAGGTACCGCCGTACCGGCCTATCTAGACAACAAAAGAACTAAGAGAAGCCTGACTTGCCTCTTTGCCTAATCGAGCGTTCCTATACTAATTCTACTCTAATGGCGAAATCCTTTAATATAGACAAAACGTATAAAAACTCTACAGAAAGTGGGGTCGGGGAGAATCTGAGCTATTGGAATGGTTTTTTAAGATATTATCGACAAATTAATTTTTTCCTTTGTCTTATTGATAATGGCTCCCAAGTCTTAAGCTCCTTGGTTCAATACATAAATTACGTTAAGAAGATATGCTTTTACTTAACTTATTAAAGCTGTTGGAGGCTTGTAGTTTGAGCTGTTCTTTTTCCTATGCAAAAATCTAAGGATGAGCTCAACAGCATTAAGAGTAATATTATTATTTCTATAGAAATATTACCGAATAAATCTTATTGACGAAAGCGTTTGACTCCCATAACTTCACTAAGCCTTTTAATGAATACAACGGAAAAGAGAGCGATCAGAGAATGTAATCTCTATTTCGATAAAATAGAAAAACAATATTTGCTTAAAAATTTATTTATTATATAGACTTTGTGGTCTATATATATGCTTACGCGGTTACGCCGTATGCTTACGGCGTTCATATCGAGTACATTTATTTTGTTTCTAAGAGTGTATTTTCTAATTTTAAAATGTGTCTAAAATTTTAATGTGTTTAAAATCTGCATTGTTATATAATGAAAAAAAGTAATTGTTACATATTTCTAAAATTTATAGTAATTAAAATTTGGGCTAAAAAAAACATTAGGTCTGCATAATTATGATAGTATATGTTGCAAGAAGGCTTAACATCGTTAAAAATATGGACGGTGTAATGTTGTAGAGCCCACAAGGGCAGGCAGCTAAGGTCTTGTTGGCGAGGAAAAATGCAAATTTCTTTACTGATTTATTTGCAATGGCGATCTCAGGAGTTGACCCCATATTACTATGATAGTGCTTGAAACTATAAATACTTGAAGCCTCTAAATAATAAGAAAGAACAATCGTTTTTAGCTGCTCAGAGGAACCATGAAGTTTGGATTTGAATAGGATTGGCCAAATAAGACGAGCGAAGAAGAATATCAGCATGCCAAGTAGGATATCATTTGAGAGCGCTCGCGATTGTGTCCATAAAGAAGGCTTAAGGATAGCTGAAGTTAGAGTACAGATGGAGAAGAACGTGATACCGTGATTGATGACAATAATGGGACCAAAAAGATAATCGGCACGCGTTACAAGACTCCCTATCGAAATGTAGAGTGATATGTTTTGTTGAACTTTTACTGGGTCCATTTTAAGTAGGGTCACTTTCCATCGATCAACCAATACTTGAACGGCCAGTCCGGCTCGATAGTATACAAGAGATGGAACAATATCGATTACAGAGCAGAAGATACTTACAAGCACCGAAGAGCCACACAAAATATACCCTACAGAACTTACATACGGCCCATAAGCAATCATCGTAGTCCGATCATCCCTGATTTCTTCATTTTTGAGAATAGAAAACCAAAGAGCTCCAAACGTTGAGACTGAATTACCAAAATAAATGCAGTAAATGAAAATGATCTTTTTCTCTAAGCCGGTCATGCTTTTTCCGTCATCGATGTTAAGTAACTGCTTGCGCCAATCAGAGAAGAAGGTTAATAATGCAGAGCGGCGAAGCAGAAAAATCATCTGGGTCAAGAAGACCAGAGGTACACTGCTCGACATTATTAAGCCGACTAAAAAATCTTGGTTTCCGCTGCCCATGTTGTTGAAAACGATTGAAAGGCGAACGGAATATAATGCCATAGCAGAGATGGAAACGAACAAAGATGCGGATACAATCATAGTTTTTAAAGATGTGATGAACCATTTCCAGCCTTTATGGTTGTACTTGGTTGGAGTACACCAGTTGTAAAGTAAACCGCTATAATGAGTCTGTTATTAGAAAGTAAGTTTAGTAGGGACGTCATCACACTTGATGAAGAACTGTTGAAGTCTTACCAGTTTAACCAAAGGAGACAAGCATTTATCTAAGCCGCTCATTCCGCCCTTCTGATGCTGGTTGTTGTAAATTTTTTTCACAGATGCTCGTACGTACAGATCCGGCTTGATCATTTGAAGTAAAAGCAGTCGCGGGTTACTCATATTATAGAATACTACGTACAACTGCACACTGCAGCATTTCATATGTACCATACAGTACTTTTCCGACTTCTTACGCATATACAAACATTTAGTGAATTACTTTTATTGGACCTAAAACTTAGCCCCATGGCGGTTAATATACTAAAATTCAAATAATATCAATTGTTGCATTATTAACTGCATTGTGTTCGCCACTACACAAATTTCATAGCATCAGCCTGCACTGTACACAAGTCAATAAATAATCAAGGAAAATTGAATTTTAAATAATAATAATAAAATAAAAAAATTTGAAAATACAATTTGTCTGGGGCCTATATAAACCTGTTTTTGGTGCCTGGGTCCCTCACCCATCGGTCCACTAATTATATTACTTCTGATTACGAAAATCTGCACGATATACCGTATCCCATCTTAAAAGTATAGTACCGGTATCGGTATTAAAAGATCCAACCTAACAAGTAAGAATGGGGTCGAATTGCCTTGTCCGTCGTAAAAGCTTATTGTTTCTTTTTGCCTCAAAATAAAATTCCTTCAGGCTACCACGAACTTGTTTGAGAGCAAAAATACAAACTTCTTTATTGATTTATCCCCACTTATGTGTAAATGACTTCTGGTACTCAGCAGTAGTACTTGATGACTCAGATTTTTTTGTTTTTTGTTTATGTAGTAGGTATATATAACATGTGCAGAAGGAGATCATGAAGATCAAAATAGCTTCCCAACCAGGTAAATTGGCCAAAGCAACTGTATTTCACTACTTATGCGCAATATTATTGAATATAGCATTAATTGATTTTAAAACATTATAGTAAAATAATTATTGGGACTGTAAAATAATGATGGTGTAAGAAGCAAGGAGACTTAGCATTGTTAAAAAAATGGACGGCGTGATATTGTAGAGTCCACTTGGGCAGGCTGCCAAGGACTTATTGACAATCAAAAATGCAAATTTTTTAATAGATTTATCCGTTGCAGTGCTGGTCGCATTTGATAACTTCTTATTAAAGTGATTTTCAGCAACAGTAATTGATGACTCGGAATAAGAAGAAAGGACGATCGCCTTCAACCGCTCAGAGGAATCGTAAAGTTTGGACTGAAACATGATAGGCCAAACTAGTCGAGCGAGAAAGAATACTAAATTGCCAAAAAGAACAAGGAAATCCGATTGTGTCCATAAAGAAGGTTTCAAGAGAGTTGAAGTCAAAATGCAGATGAATAAAAATGTGGTGCCGTGATTAAGGACAATAAGTGGGCCAAATAGACAATCGGCACGTGTTGCTAAACTTCCAATTGAGTTGTAAAGTGAAATGATTTGTTGAACTTTAGCTGAATCCCTTTGATGTAGGATCGATTCCCATCGATTAACCAAAACTCGTACGGCAACTCCGGCTTGATAGTATACAAAAGACGGAACAATGTCGATTAAAGAGAAGAAGATGCTAACATTTAAAAAAGAACCAAACAAAAGACATTTTACAGAACGGACGTATGGTCCAAAAGCGATTCCCGAAGCCCAATCATCCATGATTTGCTTATTATTGAGAACTATAATTCCAAAAGCTCCAACACTAAGGATTATAAAACTCAAGTAAATACAGTAAATGAGAATGATTTTTTTTTCTAAACCGGTGGTCGTGCTTGTTTTGTTGTGATCAATATCATTTAGTTCCTGGCGCCAATCAACAAAAAAGGTCAACAATGCTGATCGACGTAGCAAAAAAATCATTTGTGTCAGGAAAACAAGTGGTAAGGTACTAAACATGATCACACTGGGCAAGAAATTTCGGCTACCGTCGCTCAAGTTGCTGAAAACAACTCCTAATCGAATAGAATATAATGCCATGGCAGAGATGGAAACGAACAAAGACGCGAATACCATCATCGTTTGAAATGATGCAACGAACCGATTCCAGCATTTATTGTTGTACTTAACTGGAATGCACCAGTCGTAAAGTAAACCGCTGTAATGAGTCTGTTTGACAAATCACATAATTTTAGGTGACAAGTTTTAAAATGATTTGCATAAAATAATCATACCAGTTTAACTAAAGGAGCCAAGCTGTTATCTAAACCGCTAGTCATTTCACCTTGCTGATGATGGTCTTTGTAGTGGTTTCTAAAAGTTTTTTGAATAAAATTCGACTTCATTCTCTTGAGGGAAAAGCTGGAGTGTCACTAATGGAATACTGCGCAAAACTACACATCGCTACAACATCCTATGTAGGTACCGGTATATATTGTACCTTTCATTTTCGTATGTACACATCAATTAAGGGGATTAGTTTTCATATGAATACTCTGAATCCAATATTGATTTATTAGAAATACGCCAGATGGATCACATTTTGACTTTCTTAATCCTTCGAAGTATAAACTGAATTATTTATACGCCTATTTCTGATAAACCTGAAGTACACACAAATGAATAATACAAAGAAAAAATAATCAAGGAAAGTGGAATACGAACAAATATATTAAATATGAGTATTACAAGTCTACGCCTAGAAATGTTAGGTATTTGAAACAATAGCAATTTTCATTCTTTTCTTGATCGGTAATATTTCATTGAGCCCATCATTAGGTGAGTACTCGAGTAGCGATAATTTTTATTTTTAATTGGAAAATATTGGGTGTGCATTTTATTCTACATCAATTCTTGAGTTCAGGATTTTCATATATTATAAAGAAATCAACAAAATGCAGAGCGTTATATATTTAAAAGTGAATGCGTACACATAAAAGTGCTCTTGACAACTTCGCAATGACTATAATTTCTAATTAAAGCCCTGTAGATGTTTAGGTAACTAGATAACAGAGAACTAAATACGGTACTTAATTGCCTCGTCGCAAGAAGAACGTGATACCGTGATTGAAGACAATAATGGGACCAAAAAGATAATCGGCACGCGTAACAAGACTTCCTATCGAAATGTAGAGTGATATGATTCGTTGAGCTTTTACCGGGTCCATTTCAAGTAGGGTCAATTTCCATCGAACAATCAATACTTTAACGGCGAGTCCGGCTCAATAGTATACAAGAGATGGAACAATATCGATTACAGAACAGAAGATACTTACAAGCACCGAAGAGCCACACAAAATATATCCTACAGAACTTACATACGGCCCATAACCAATCACCGTAGCACTATCATCCCTGGTTTCTTGAGAACAGAGAACCAAATAGGTTTTTTTTTTTTTTTTTTTTTTTTTTTTTTTTTTACATGAGATGTTTTTTTTCTTATTGTTAAATTCACCTATAAGTGCGGCGAGTATCAATTTAGGGGATTAGTGTTTATTGAATAATAGAGCCTGGTCCATAGAGGCCAAGATAACTTTCACATGTCTCAATACAATAAATAAAAACTTATTAATCTTAAATGTATATATATATATATATTTGCGAACCAACAAATAAAGCAGTGTTGTATAAGAAATGTGTATCAATCAACTATGTAATAAAAATGCGCATTGGCATTATAATAATACTAGAAAAGGAATCATAGCAATTAGTAACTATATAATTTATTAAATATATAAATTATAGTTGAATATAAAATTAACTTTATGATTGTATAATTATGATGGTATAAGTTGCAAGAAGGCTTAACATAGTTAACAAAATGGACGGTGTAATTCTGTAAAGTCCACAAGGGCAGGCAGCCAAGGACTTGTTTGCAAGCAGAAATGCTAACTTTTCTACAACAGATTTATCTGGATTGACGACGGTAGCTGATGTCTTTTGGTAATTCTGCTCAGTAACACAGTTAGACGACTCGGAATAAGAAGAATGGACAATCGACTTCAGCCGCTCGGATGAACTGTGAAGTTTGGACTTGAATAAGATAGGCCAAACAAGACGAGCGAGAAAGAATATAAAATAAAAATTAAGTTGGTCCCGATAAGTTCCAGTTAGTGTCCATAAAGAAGGCTTCAACATAGTTGAAGTCAAGGAGCAGGTGAAGAAAAACGTGATACCGTCATTAAGGATAATAAGGGGACCGAATAAATAATCGGCACGCGTTACAAGACGTCCAATCAAATTGTATAGTGAGATGATTCGTTGAACTTCTTCTAGATCCCTTTGCAGAAGGATCGAATCCCATCGATCAACCAAGACTTGTAGGACTATTCCAGCGCGATAGTAAAAAAATGAAGGAACAATGTCAATTACAGTGCAGAAGATGGCTATAAGGAACGAGGAACCAAACAATATATAGCCTACAGATCGCACATACGGGCCAAATACAATCTCCGAAAACGAATCATCCACGATTAGTTGATTGTTTAGCACCTTCAAGGTCATACTTCCAACGATACAGACTATTAAACCAAAGTAAGTACAGTAGATGAGAATGATCTTTTTCTCCAAACGTGTCGCGTTATTGGCAACATCAATATCAAGCAGCTGATGTCGCCAATCATCAAAGAGGGCCAACAACGCTGATCGGCGGAGCAAGTAATAAATTTGGGCCAACAAGACCAGGGGCACGTTGCTGCACATAGTCAACTCCAACAAGAAATCTTGGTTTTCGCCATTTTTCAAGTTTTCGTGAATGGCTACTAGCCGAATAGAATATAATACAATGGCGCAGATGGAAACGAACAGAGACGCGAATACCATGATTGTTTGAAATGTTGCAAAGAACCATTTCCAGACTTGATTCTTGTACTCTACGTGAGTGCACCAGTCATAGAGTAAACCGCTGTAACGAGTCTGTTAAGCACAAAATAATTTTTAGATACGTGCAATATATTGTCGCGTGCTAAACGCGTTATGTTCTTATATAAGAGAAGCGTCATTGTTACATAAACAATTAGCGCTATTGATTCTCAGTAATGACGTATGGAACCTTCTAGAAGCATTCCATCGCGGGTCATCAGTGGATACCCGGAATCAACTCTCCCCATGCTAGAGTGATAAGATTATAAGCATGTTTTTATTATTTGATGTGGCTCTCTCTTCTTCAATAGAGGTTGAGGAGAGGGCAAATTATTAGTATAAATGTAGGTCAATGTTGTCTACTCAATACACTTATTTTCGCAGTCTAGCCGACGAGTCATCTTATTATTCTCTCTTATTTCGTACGCAAGTCAGTTATCTTGCGACAAATGGTGAAGAAGCGGACGTTTCTTCTACTCAACTCTAAATCTACATCTCATCATTTTTAAAAATGGTAATTACCTCAATTCAAATTGAAAGTTTAATTTAAATCATTTAGTCCCAGGAACGATTTATCGTTTAAAAGTTATTGTTTTTTGGTGGGATTGAATCCCATCTTCCTTTTCATAAAGGAATGGGACTGGATAAGACGAACTTTTCGTTTTATCAGAGCGACGTTTAATACGTTACTCTTTACAAAAGTTATTGTTTCTGTATAGAGTTGAACTCTATAATCTTTTTCATAAAAGAAAAGTGCCAGTGACGTTCCATATTCAGGAACGCCATGATCAAGACGTTATATACGTATTTGATCAACAAAGTTATTTTTTTTAAGAGAGTAAAAGTTTAAAAAACTCTCGATTCTTTTTTTTTAAAAAGAAGGCACAAGTAAGTGATTTATTCATTTATATATTTTTGACCGTAGTCACGGTCTTAAAAAATTCAAAAAAGTTATCGTTTTTTAATGGAATAAGTTCCATCTTCTTTTCACAAAAGAAAAAGTGGAGACGGAGGCCCGTCATAAAAAAGTGTAAAAAAGACATTTTCCAAAAGAGGCAAATTTACGCCCTCCACAGTTACACTGAATTAAAGAAAGTTATGTTAAAGAATAAGACGTTTTTAACGTATAGATGAATTAATAAATTCTCTTCTTTCTTTCAGCCAAGAGGAGTGCCTTTAAAGAGGCAAAGAGAGAAAAATCAGCTCTATAAAAAGCGGAAAAAAGCTGAAGCAGCACAGCGGTTGGCCACAGTAGCGGTCGCCCCTATTACAGAACTTCGGAGCCGGTTTGGAGAAAGGAGACCAACTCTTTATGAAATTGATCAAATCAATTTACCACAGGGTCCATCTACTTCCAGTCAAGGAAGTAATTACCCAATCGGGTCATCTTTAGAAGGTGTGACTTGCTGGAGAAAGTCATATATCCGAATCAGACAGAGTGGAGACGGAGGACCGTCATCAACAGTTTTAAACAATTCATTTTAAAGAAGTGGCACAAATTTACGCCCTCCACGGTTAAACTTTATTCAGTTGCTGAAAGCCAAGTTGAAGAAAAAGACGTTAAACATAACGTATTGATGAATTATTTGAATTCTTTTCTTTCTTTCAGCCGGGAGGAGTGTCTTCAAGGAGGCAACAAGAGATAACTCAGCTCTATAAAGAGTTGAAAGCGGCGGAGGCAGCCCAGTGGTTAGCAACAGTAGCGATCGCTCCTATCAACTATATTTGGAGCTGGTTAGCAGAGCGGAAGCCTAGTCTACATCTCATATTAAAAATGCCAAGAGGCGTACCTTCGAAGAGGCAACATGAGAAAAACCAACTCTACAAGGAACAAAATGAAACATCTTTTCAGTCTAGCAGGTCTTCAGAACTGGATCTCCGTCACCGTCTAAGCCAGAGGAGGCTTACAACCGATTGGCACCAATCCAATAATGCCTATACAGCAGTTGATACAGATGGGAGAAACCAAAGCTTTTTCTTTAGTATAGAAAGACTACTGAACGATTTACAAACATTAGTAGACCTAATGAGAAATGAAGTCCGAGATCAGTCTCAAGTAGAAAGATTCCATCAGCCATTCACCAGATCTTGGGTGAATCGAAAACACCCTCTCAACGGGACCAGAAAGTGTTCCTATTGTGACATGACAGGCCACATTTACGAGACCTGTTTTTCAAATCCAGAGTCACACAGCTTTAAAGGAGAAGATTGGACGGTGGACAACCGTTATGAAGAGGACGAGTCATAAAAAATTTGAAGTTCGAGGACCAGTGACCACATAGAAACTCTAGTATTCTTTCTTAAATTGTATATGTTAAAAGTTATGAAGACGTATTCCACGTATTTCATTAGAGACTTTAACAATAGTCAAAAGTTATTGTTTTTTGATAGTATAACACTATTTTCTTGTCATAAAAGAATAACAGACGTTTGTCGTCATTAAAAGTTTTGTGACATAAAAGGGTCACTTAAAAGTTATTGTTTTTTTGATAGTTCATGCTATCTTCTTTTCATAAAAGAATAATGAAGACGTTAAGGCGTCATAATTCATTGTTTAAGGAATATGGAGTATAAAACATTCTTCATAATGGAACTTAAACGATGGGGTAATCAATGGAGAAGAACACTGTTTTAAAAATTTGGAGACGACGTTCTTCTTAGTATAAAACAATGAAGTGGTCAAAAATAAAGACCAAGTGAAGCATTGTTTTAAAAATTTGGAGACGACGTTCTTCTTAGTATAAAATAATGAAGTGGTCAAAAATAAAGACCAAGTGAAGCATTGTTTTAAGAATATGGGGACGACGTTCTCCTTGAAATAAAACAATGATGTGGTCAAAGTAATTTTCTAAAAAGCCGTGGAGACGTGAACCACGTTCTTCTTTCAGGGCTTGGAGTAGATAAATACTCAGTTTAATGTCGGGAGGATCCCGATTAAAGAGGCCAAACCAGAGGCCCGGATCAAGAAGAAGACCATGAAGTCTAAAACAATTTTCCTTTTTTATTCCTTCAAATTCCTTGAACCTCTTTTTTCCAAACTGACAAAAGAATACCTATTTTTTAAATCCTTACAGTGTTTTGTTTAAGAATTGAATCTAACAATTTCTTTTTTCTGAAAATTGTTTCTTGCCTATAAGAGTTGTTTTTATTTTTGCAATTAAATCTATGCACTGTTCATCAAATATTTGTGAAGACGGGGTCGAGATGACTCGAGACAGCTACCCGAGCAGTCTACCAAGCAGTTTTGCAGAGATCCTGAGCAAAAAGACGTCACTGAAGCATAAAAAATTAAATATTTTTTCTTTTTTATAAGTTGCTTCCGATTTCTTCAGCTTCCTCTCTTTATTTTTATGCAATGTTTTTTTTTTTCGTCTCAATTTTTTTTTCCAGTTATGGGTTATTATGCTTTGAATTTTCTATATTTTACAGTTTTGTCTATGCATATTCCCATGATATTTTCTTTGTTTCTTTGACCTTCCAATGTTTGTTTAAAGCAGTCGGGACGACTGGCCTAGAAGAGAGGGAGGTTGTAAGCCATTAGAAATGGTTCAAGTAATACTTTTTGTTTCATTTATGAAAGTAGTAAATTGCAGTAAAGGACTTGAAAGATCCTAAGAAGTAAAAAGTTCATTCAGTTATTCAATTATGCTTTGTTTTTTCTCTTAATGAAATTGGTTTTTTATTCTAATAGTTTCAGTAGAAACGGGGTTTTTTCTTATTCATGAAAGTAATGAGTAGGACAGTCGGGGCGACAGTCTTTAAAGAGGCGGGATTTGTCGCGTGCTAAACGCGTTATGTTCTTATATAAGAGAAGCGTCATTGTTACATAAACAATTAGCGCTATTGATTCTCAGTAATGACGTATGGAACCTTCTAGAAGCATTCCATCGCGGGTCATCAGTGGATACCCGGAATCAACTCTCCCCATGCTAGAGTGATAAGATTATAAGCATGTTTTTATTATTTGATGTGGCTCTCTCTTCTTCAATAGAGGTTGAGGAGAGGGCAAATTATTAGTATAAATGTAGGTCAATGTTGTCTACTCAATACACTTATTTTCGCAGTCTAGCCGACGAGTCATCTTATTATTCTCTCTTATTTCGTACGCAAGTCAGTTATCTTGCGACAATATGTAAATAGAGGAGTTTGACCTTTACCAGTATAAATACAGGAGCCAAGCTTTTATCTAGACCGCTCATTCCGTCCTGCTCTTGTTGCTTTTTGTTCCTCAGAGACGTTTTGTTTGGATTCGCGTTGATCATTTTGATGGCCCTAGTTCACAGTTTAACACTCGTGGAATTTACCTGATCCTGCTTTAACCTGCTTGCAGTACCTACTGTACAACATCATGTGTCTTGTACATTATTTAGTTTCCTAAATATATACATACACAAAAATTAAGAAAATGAATATTCATTGATTTTGAAACTATCATTTGGATGAAGCCCATATAAACTTACAAATGTATAGAATTATGACATTATAAACGGGAATATAGGTGCGTGTTTATTGATTCAATTGTCATACACCGTACACACATCGATAACGACATTTCAATAAAAAAAAGTAGAAAATGTTAGCTATTAAGAGGAAAACCATATCCAGTTTGCATGATAGATAATTACATGATGATTACATTAAAATTACAGTCAACTGATTCAATTTTACCGTTACTAATTCTTGAATTGAAAACCGCAATTTTGTCTTTCTTTCTTCTACGATTTATTTTTAATTCCTTTGTCTACATTGCTATCTAATCTTTATCTATTATCTATTGTTCTAAAACTATTAAATTTTTATGGCATAATAATTAAATATAGGGGTATTCCCTTGAGGGCTCCAGTTCTTGGCTCGAAGAATTCAGTGAGGATGAGCCACTCTTGAATGGTTTCAAATGGAAGAGCGGATTGAAATCTGAGACCAAAGGCATTTGGGTCTGGTCGAAGGTGTTCATTATCGATGGTCCTCGGGGTGAAAAGGTACTGATGTGGTTTTGACATCTAAGAGATAAAATTATTTTGAATATTTTTTTACCTGTATCGGCAGGTATTTGCAGAATTTGGAAGTATGGTGGGAGAAATGCGTGGGTATATGAAAGATGGCAAAAGCACGCCTTTTCAACGTATTGTTTTCTTTATCAGGAATTGGGAATACAAAGATGAGCACGATTATGGTGAACGAGGTGGCCAAGCATACTCGGTTGAATAGCTATTTTGATGTTACTATAATAAGGGAGCGAAGGTAAAAGAAACAGACGAAAGGCACAAAAAAATCCTTCAATGCTACAGATCTAGAGAAGTGACGTTGGATTGGGAAAGTGACAGAAGGAGTGTCAGGTCAGATAAGCAGCATTTCATATCGTAACTATATCATAAGTTACCGGCTAAACTGATTCGTGTGATGCAATGCACCCTTATATCTTCGAAGTAATGAGGCCACTTAAGCCATCAATTTTATAGATACCTAAGTAATTTCCAAACTTGAATTTTTTTTTATTAAAGATCATTGAAATTTTTATCATTTTGACTAAAAACGGTAGTCAACAGTGCTGATATGTGATGACCTTCCGACGGTACTCAGTTTTCTATTTAATTAAGGTGTTAAGCCGCGGTTCAGCCTTTGTATTAGTAAAGAAAAATGTCAAAATTCCGTAATTTAATGTATAAAAGATAATGGAATGGCTGAAAGAGGTAAATCTGAAGTCCGTTTTTCAATACATTTCCAAATATTTAAGCAAACTGAGATAGATACGCGCTCAAAAACTGCGTTGTACCGTACTTTGATTGCACTGGCGTCATCTCAACCAATATAACTATATGCGATTACCATGATAAAAAGATTATTATCATTTCAAAGAAAAATATTTTAAGAGAACAGGGTCATTTTACGAATGAATTAGTATATTCTAGAAACACCTGTTTGACCTTCCTGGTTTTAAAAATTGTATTGTTATTTTATTCCAAACTGATTATGTGACTCGACAATTAGCTGCATTTCTGGAAATAACATTTCTCTGAACTTTTCCTCCAATACATTTCAAAGTTACAGGGAGAAAAAAGCTTTAGTCATATCCGCCATGGACACAGGCTGGGTTGTGGCGGGTCGACACAAATCCATCAACGTCTCCACTCCGTATTTATCCGCTACTGCAAAGAGTTTCTCGCTTATGACCGAAGAGGATTCTATCATTCCAGTATAGAGAAACTCGAGAAAGCAGCGGAACGTATCAGGATCGACATCGTCGATTTGTACTTTCCCCGTCTGGAGTTCTTTCATCCCGCTGTCGAACATTGCAGCAAACACGGAACTTCGGGCAGAGAGAAGGGAGCGATGAGCAGCAAAGGATTCGCCTCCGACCTGGAACTCGACGTCCGTCAGTTGTTTGTTGACAGCAGAAGCCCAAAGTTGAAATTTCCATGTAGAATCAACAAGTTTATGGCTAAAAGATGGGATCGTGCTGGTTAGCTTGATGTAAAAAGTAATGGCCAAGGGTAGTTGAGGAAGAGTGGTTAGCGTATCTGTAAATATTTGAAGCAAACTCTCATCACTAGTTGAATTTACGTTCATTTTTACTGCTCCGGAATTATTTTTGTCGATAGAATATGCCACTTGTTCTACTCTGTAATTTATTTTCTTATTTTGGTAGCTAAGGAAAGTGAGCGTAATTTCGGTGTTGCGCATGACATAGGCATTTCGTGTAGAATCGTAAACTTTTTGACTGCCGATATAGTCAAGTTGAGCTCGAAATCGCTTGTTCTCTTTGCTCTCAAAAGATTCTGAAATTGCAGAATGCTTGTTCGAACTGCTTTCGGTCCAGTTTTTTACATTCCAGGTAAACTTAAAGTATGATGTGTTCGATTCCGATGTGATTTCTTTTCCGGAATCCGGTCTATAAAAGGAAAACAAATTATTCACTTTTTTTTATGTATAATTTTTTTAAAATTAGGCATCTATACTTGACTTCCATCAACGATTGGGCAGCTCCAGATCCTGGTGTTCTTAACTGCAAAGCAAGTCTTGCAACTTCGCTCTCATCAACATTAAACGAGGCAGCTTCACAAAGACTTTCTAGAGTTTTAACTCGATAAATCTTTGCCAATTGCATAAGCTGATCATCTTTGACTGGAGAATTAAGCTCTCCAGTGTAAATAAATTTGAGAAATGACTCCATAGAGCCGATTCCTACCGATTCAATCGTCATTGTTCTGGATGCATCTTGATTGAGCGACTCTTTAGAAAACTGGTCCGCAAAAACTGGACTCCTAGCCGCCTAGATGAATTTATGGACAGGGAATTTCCTTTCTCCGACGACCACTTCGAAATCTGTTCCAGAACGATTCATGACCGATGACCATATTTGACCGTTAAGGCGATCGTCAACTTGTAGAACCTCATAATCATCAGTGGTTCCAGCGGTGTAAATTTCAAAGTGGAAATTACAATTACCGCTTACCATAGCTTTTAATGGTACTGTGAAGAGTTGGATACGTTTTGCTTTATTATCTTCCATTTTTGTCTTATTGGCCATTTCCTCCAATTTTTCGTTCCCAGAAGAAAATTTTACATCAATTACTTTCATTCCCGTCTTGTTTAGATTCGTGGCGAGAAAGAAAAGAGTTGGAGAGAGGGCTTAATTTTTCACTCCTGCTCGAAACGATTCCTCCTTTCGATATTTTAGCATAGGGGAAAGAATGGTAAGAGGTTCCTCTTTAATGTTAGTAAGTTCCCAATTGTATCGAAATAGAAGAGGAGTGGCATCTTTAGAACCGCCCATCTGCAGCATTGAAAATATGAATTTAAAATGTAAATAAATCGATACCGTAGTTGCCGTATATGTGCGGCGCTTAAATTTCATGTTCATATAGCAGTGACTGTCTACGGTCAAGAAATTAAGTTGGCCACATTTTGGTTGATAATGAGCTTACAAAATATTATTTTATTTAAAAAATCAGTTATTATTTCGATTTTCTTTTCTCACCTGCAAATTTCCTGTTGCTGATGGTGCTTTTCGCATTTTACACAAAACACAAGAATTAGAAAAATTCTATATTACAACAGTGAACGATCAGAATCGAATTTTTTTTTTTGACCAACTGCTGGGCACTACGCAAAACACGAAACTATTAACTAAAAGATAAATGGTCTAATCTTCTTTACACAAAGCAAATGAGTAGAGTATCTATCATTATCTCTTTTAAATGTCGTCGTCACATTTAGGTTATTTCAATTTTTTTTTATTTGTTATCGTAATACGACCGACTCAACCGACACGTGACGAGCTGCGGAGCTGAAAGATAAACAAATTCGACTTTTTAAAGCTTGCATCGGATACTCAAAGAAATATTTCAAAGGTGTTTCTACTTTCAGAATCGGGAAGAAATAAGAAAGAGATGTACGACAATCTAAATTTCGTGCCAGATGAAAATTCACTTATATTTCCATAGCACAAACAAGAACAAAACAGCAACTTTTCCTTGATTCAAACAATGGCAAGGGAGAAACAGTCAAAACATGATACCGGTAATGATATAGAAATAGCCATCAAAATCTGTGTTCGCATTTTCCAAAAGGCAAAAAATAAGAATTCACAAAATACATTAAGAGCCCAAAAAGACATTGATTACGTCTTCAACCTTGACCGGTGGAGTCTGTTGACAAATTTCCATCAAAGTCTTCACATTATACTTGTTAGCTACGGCCCAGAGCGCAGCGGTCCGCTCTGATGGTTCCAAAGTCCCACTATAAAGAAACTCTAGGAAGTGGCGGAATGTAGTAGGATCGACATCGCCTATATTTGCTTCCCCCGTTTTAGCCTCTAACATATTAATTGTGAACATTGTAGCGAAAACGGAACTTTGTAAAGACAGAAGAAAGCGATGAGCCGGGAAGATCTTCGCTCCAACAATGAGCTGCGCATCCGCCAGCTGTTTGCTGACAGGAGAACCCCACAGCTGCTCTTTCCACGTGGAGTCTACAAGTTTGTGACCAATGTGTTCAATCGTGCTAGATAACTTGATTTGGAAATTGACCGAAAACGGCGGAGAGAAGGAAGAGCAAAACAAGCGATCCGCATAATGAAAGACTTGCAATACGTCATCTTTCGTAGGCGTCTCGTTCATTTTGAATTGATCAGTCGGGCAGTGCTCTTTGGAAACAATAGAGTAAGACACTTCCTCAATATTATAATTAAGGTTTCGATGCTGATAGCTGAGGAGAGTCATCGTGAAGTCGATTTTAACAATTCGTTTCTCCTTCTCCTTTCCGACATAAGCCTCACTGGGACAGATTTCGGCCTGAACTTGACAGAGTTTTTCTTCTTGGTACAAGAACGCTGGTGATATTGCGCAAACCCCACCTTTAACTTTTCCCGTCAAGTGGTCTGCATTCCAAGTGCACTCAAGGATCAAGGAGTTTTGATCCTGAAGAATTTCGGATACACCATCAAGTCTGAAATAAATAGTAGTTTAGAATGTTACAATTAATTAATAAAATCTCATTCAAGTATAGTAATACCTGACGATTTTTTCATTAGAGCACACAGATCTTCCAGGCTTCAAGTAAAAGGAAAGCTCCGTCATTTTGTGGATGTCGATGTCGGATGAGGCTGCTTGACAAAGTCTTTCCAGGGTCTTGATTTGATATTTCTGTGCCAACTGAAGTAATCCAGGATTTTTGATTGGTCCTTCAAGTTCACCTGTATAGATAAATCTGAGGAATTGCTCCAAGGAGGCAGCATCTTCAACATCTGTTTTGATTCGCTTCGGCTTTTCCTCTATTCCTTCTTCTTCTTCGTGTTCTTCCCTTTTGAATTGTTGAGCAAAAACGGGACTGCGTGCGGCCAGGATAAATTTGTGGACAGCAAACCTCTTACCTTCAGCGATGAACTCGTAATCTGTTCCACATTGATTTACAGAGGATGACCACAACTCCTTGGGTAAGAAATGGCTTATTTGTTGAACTCCATAATCTTCAATAGCGCCGGTCAGCGAAATCCTGAAGGCAAATTTGCGCCCACTATTGCTTCCTCTAGCATAGGCCAATGGGGAAGTAAACAGCTGGAGGCTACCATCATTTTCATCTTGTTCCTTGACTGTATGAAGATCCAAAGCTTCATATTTAGTCGAAGCAGCAGAGGTAAATGACACAGCTACTGCTTTCATTCCAATCTTGTTTAAATTCTTGGTCATCAAAAATAGAGTTCAGTGAGAATCTTGACGATTTTTGAAACCAACTTGGAAGAAATCTCCATCACGATACTTGATGTTGGATGTGTAGATTGTGTCATCTTGAATATTCTTCAAGTCCCAGTTGAATTGGAGAACAAAATAAGATGCTTTCTTCAATTCTGCCATGCTTTCTGGTTAGGAAAAAAACTGGAATCAGAAATAAATTCGTCAAGGGTAGAGGATACACATGTGATAAATTTTTTTCCAAAACTTACTGCCAGTGTCAGAATAATCACTTCTCGGTTTACGTATCGTTTTTAATTTAAGAGAACCGCAATCAAATAACTTGGCTTTGATACTTTTAAGTTTGAACCACAAAAAGCAAATGGAAACTTCAGAAGTGTGAAGGAACACTCCTTTGTTATGGTTCCACAACTGTAAAATGGCGGCTACAGCAGACGACGACAGAGAAACAGGGTTGATGGAGCGGTCAGCGGGACTGCGGAGTGCGGGTGTGCATGCCCGCTGGTGGGGTCAGCGCACCGCACCCACGGCCTCGCTCCCTCGCACGTAGAGACGTTTCCATGGGACTTGGGAGACTATATGGGAGGCAGTAGAGTATCGTACCACTGCCAGATGATATATTTTGGATAATTTTTAAAATATCTGACGTCGACCAATAATAAGCGCGTGCGCTATGAAATGTGTTTGAACAAATAAGATTGATTAGCTAGTAACGCATTATTAACACTTTTAAAAATACCTCTACTACAAGAATGATTACATATAGTGCATATTTCCGTCCTTCCTCAATTTCATTTTCAAAGAGTAGAATAACAAAGGCGCGTTTGAAATTAGGGCTCAAGATTAAATCGACTAGAATTCTTGGCAACATGTTCAAATGGCTGGTCTATGGTAACAAGACAAATGTCGCTGAAACTACTTCCAGAACGTCTTTCTCAGTATGATCCTTATTCATTCAACTCAACCATGTGAAAAAATAATAACTTCCATTTAAATAAAAAGCGCTTTTTCAAACATATTAGATTATTGCGTTATGCTGCATACTAGCAAAAAATAAGCGGTATCCCTTATGAGAATGTCGACATTTAGCGCTGAATATAAATCAATCGGAAAGAACAGGCTTGCTCTCTGCAATTCTGAATCTACATTTAGTATCAATCACAAATAGATTTTACACAGCTCATAACAGATAACAAAGTTCAACAAGCAAAGAAAGCTTCTGTTATGTCTTCCATGTTCTCCGGTTCCGTAGCCAGCTTGCAAAGATATACCAAAGTTTTCACTTGATACTTGTCGGCCACTGCAAGTAGTTCCTCCTTCTTGGCAGCAGTTTCAACCCTTCCGGTGTAGAGGAACTCGAGGAAGTGTTTGAATGTGCCGGGGTCGACATCTCCGATGCGGACCTTGCCTGTTAGAGCCTCTTCCATTCCACTTTGAAACATGGCGGCAAAGACGGGACTCACTGCAGAAAGGAGGAAACGGTGAGCCCCCAATGATTTGTCTCCGACCAAGAATTCGACATCAGTAAATTGTTTTTCCACTGCGGCGGTCCATAGCTGATCTCTCCACAAAGTATCAGCAATGCGGTATCCGAAGTTTGTAACCGTGCTCACCATCTTGACGTAGAACTTGAGATTGAACTGGGATCCATAATCATCCGTGTGGGCAAACGTCTGAAGAATGGACTCGTGATTTGTTGGTCTCTCCAACATCTTGGTCGGCGTAGACCAATCGTGATCTTGCCAGTCACGGCAGTAGAGAACTTCGTCAATCTTACAGCCAATTTGAGTGTGGTTGAAGCTGAGGAAAGTGAGCGTAAATTCTTGCTCTGAAGAGAATGAGGATTGGATTTCTCCTGATTTTATGATTTTAGCACGGAACATTGGCTCGCCTTGGTAGTGGAACGCTTCGGAAGAATTCTCAATGTTATCAAACTTGGTCCACTTGAAATTCCAGACGTATTGAAGAATGACAGCGTTTGATAGGAAATCCACTTCTGGCTTAATGGTATCTGGTCTGTAAATAGAATATTAAAATAGTTTTTAAAAAATCATAAACACATTATGTTGAAGCGATTAACTTTATCAACCTGATTTCCGTAGAAGGTTTGTTGCTTTCCGATTTCACCAGGGTCAAAGCCATTTCAGCCATTTGGTCACGGGTGATACTAGACGAAGCAGCCACGCAAAGGTCTTGAAGAGTCTTGATCTGATAAGCTGTGGCTAACTGCAAAAGCTGGCTACTGTTGTTGATAGATCCTACCAGTTCTCCAGTGTAAAGAAACCTGAGGAATTGATCCACGGTAGCAGAATCGACGCAATCAATTTCCAGTTTAGCACTGTCCATTCCATCATTGTGTCGCCGATTCGCTCTATCCCTTATTAGGGTCGCAAAAACAGGGCTCCTAGCTGCTAGAATAAATTGGTGGACTTGAAACTTGACTCCTCTATTGTTGATCTCGAAATCTGCAAAATCTTTCAAGGAATACAGTGCTGGCGACTTGAAGTTTTCAGTTAAATGCGAATCCAATCGTTGCACACGATAACCATTCACGATGCCAGCCATGTAGATGTGAAAGGTGAAAGTGCGATTATTTTTTAAACGGCCCAAGTCCTCCATCCTCCACAAAGTGCAGCAATTTATGTCTTCTGAATTAGGGTCATGATTGTAAGGTTCCATGCTTGATTCTTCACGAACACGCACATGAACAACTTTCAGTCCCATCTTGTTCAAGTTAGTTTCCAGGAAGAACACAGAAGCTTCTTTATTTTCAATCTTCACTCCAACTCGAAAGGACTGGGCTCCACAAAATTGTAGCATTGGAGAGAGAATGGTCTTGTCACCCTTTTGGATATTAACAAGATCCCACTGGTAGATCAACTCAAGTGAGTAATCTTCAAACTCGGAAGACATCTGGTAAAAAAAAAAATTACTTAATTAATTCACAAATAAATTATGAATCTTCAAAACTCAACTTTTTTATTTTACATATTTAAAAAATTCTTTCTTTTATACCTCTTTTCAGTAGGTCACACGGTTTAGGCGGGTTCAACTAGAAAGCAAATGATAACACGCAAAAATCTAACAAACTGCAAGTAAACTGAATATGCAAAGACGATCAATTTCTCCAGTTCTCTCCAGTGACGATTATTACACCTGCCAGCCGAGTAGCCGACAGAATCCGACAGCCCGGCACATATTATTCAGCAAACCTAACACATCCACGTCTCATGTCAAATCACCTAACTAAGCAGACGGCATGAAAACAAGTCGTGCGGCGGTGGCGTGGTGGTTTATTTTGGCGGTGATGCTTACAGACAGTTTTGTAGTTTAAAAAATATATATTGTTTAGGAGACTAGAAGCTGGATAATTTTAAAAGAATTAACGGATCAGGAAAAGCAAACAAAACGTATATAATACCGATAGCAAGAAATCTACCAAAGAGTGAACGGCAATCAAGCAATTAATGCTTTATATATTCGAATTTTCTTTCTAATTTCCAACCCATAAAAATTATATCACCAAAACCCGTCTCTTTTTCTATTTAAGAACCCACAGGACGTAGGGAAGAATTTACAAGAGAATCTTGTTATTCTTTGAAGTGATTTCTTCTTTGTTGGTAACGTGGACAAACTAATCTAGACCTTTACCAAACCTTTCTCGGGAAAAAGGTGTGTCGCATTATTAAGCTGCTTTAAAAACAATGAGATACAATATGAAAGGGAATTTTCTCTGAATTAGGTTTATTCTTTTCATAAAAACTGCGACTTTCTGAACAAATTCACCAGCCCAAAAATGCCTCAGTTACATCACTGATATCAAATCGTGTATCAATAAGCTGGCATAGGTTCTTCAACGTCTCGACTTGATACTTATCGGCGACTGCAAGCAGTTCTTTTTTATTCTTGGCCGTTGGCTCCAGCATTCCGGTGTAGAGAAACTTGAGGAAGTCACTAAAGACAGAAGGGTCCACATCGTCAAGGTGAACTTGTCCTGTTTGGCACTCTTGCATCCCACTGGAGAACATAGCGGCGAAAACAGGACTGCGGGCTGAGAGTAGGGAACGATGAGCGGCGATTGATTCGTCTCCAACAAGAAACTCGACGTCCGTAAATTGTTTGTTAACGGCAGAGGCCCAGAGCTCCCCCTGCCAAGTCGAATCAACAAACTTATGACCGAAGTTAGCGACAGTGCTTTCCAATGTGACAGAAAAGATGATATGGCAAGGGACGTAAAAGGAATCAGATTCAGTGAAGGTCTGTAGGATAGCATCTTGAACCGCAGGACTCCGGCCCATCATCTTGGGGACAGAATACATGTCATCTTTGAATTCACTGTTGTAGGCAACACTTTTCACTCTGCAACCAATTTGTTGATGATGGTAGCTGAGGAAGGTCATCTTAAAATCTTTTGAGGGGCCGTCAAAATCCCCCGGGTCCTTTGGTTTCAGTACGTCAATTTCAGCGCGGAAAAAGTTTACGCCTTGATAGGTGAAAGTTGCTGACATCTGGCTGCTGTATTCCTTTGACAACATTTTCTTGGTCCACTCGATTTCCCATGTGCACTTCAAGATTAGTTTGTTTGGCAATAAACCAATATCTGGTTCAGGTTCCGATCTATTCAAAAAAAGTTTAAAAAATCAACTAATGTAATATTTCACGTTATAAAAGAAATTAATTATCTGTATACTTGATTTGCACCGACGGCTTTTCGGTCCATTTTAGTTCCGAGGCCATAGCAGCTAACTCTCCTCGGACGATGTCATGCGAGGCAACTTGACAAAGTTCTATCAGAGTCTTATGATTTGATAAGTTTCGGCCAACTTGATCAATTGACCATTTTGAGCTGCACCTTCCAGCTCTCCATAGTAGATGAATTTCAGAAATTGCTCCATGCAGGCTGCTTCAACATATGGAGTTTTGAGTAGCCGAATTCCACTTCCGAGTTTGTCTCGAAAAACGGGGCTGCGAGCGGCCAAAACAAACTTGTGAACCGGGTAACTCTTTCCTCCACAGATCAGTTCAAAATCTGTTAAATTTGAATTTACAACAGATGACCAGAGTTGGCTGCTCAAGAGGTAATCCACCCTTTGAATTTGATAAGCTTTCACTATGCTGTTGATGAAAATGTAGCAGTCAAAACCAACATCACCAATCACGATACCAATAATGTCTCTTTCAAACATCTGAAAAGTTCCAGTTTCATCCTGTGCATTGGAATCAAGCACCATATTGTCATTGTCTAAGTAGAAGGGTTTATCAGAAGTGTCAGTATAGACTTGCACTCTCACAACCTTGATTCCCATTTTGTTTAAATGAGTTATTGTCATGAAGAATAGATATGAAACAGGGTCACGGCTCTTTAATATAAATCGAAATGCCTTTTCTCCGCGAAATTTTATCATTTGGGAAAGGGTTGTTTTGATTTTCCGGGGTTTGAATTCAGCAGAGTGATCAAGTTGGTGACGAAACAACAAGGAATCTTCTTTTACTGTTGTCATCTCGCTTGGCAAATTCGACATGATTGCAACTGCGTAACAGCCTGGGCAGCTAGTGATGAAGAATGTACTTTTAAGAAATTGAAAATAAAAAGTTATACTTCATAGCCAAGTAATTACCTGTGTTGCCCTTAGAAACACACTTTTTTGGAAGCGAGTAAGAGTATTATACTGTTCTACACTTCTACATGCAAAACACGATAGAACTAATTTTGTAATTGTTTGTTTACATGGGCGGCCACATCCACTTTATCCAGACTGCTGCCCCACTGCTCGAGATCGTCCCCTCAGATGGGGCACCAGTAAATGCAAGGTTGTCACGTCAAAAAATGATTTCTAATTGGTTAATTTAAAAAAAATTACCTCATTTACCTGGTAATCTTGTTAATATGTGTAAAACCTTTTATCCACAAAGTATTTTTTTACGACGCTAAACCCATAAAAACTGACCAACATCCGTACTGACTGCAACCGCCCAACCCCGTATGAATATCGAAAAGTAAAAAATGTTGTTACAATTGAACCGGCAAAAATTCACCTAACAATAGTTTAACGCATTTTTATTTGATCAAGAAACTTTCATTAAATTTTTCTCTAATCTGTTACCAAGTAGGGCATGTATTACGGGGGAAAAATCTTCTTCTCTCTGAATTACATTTACATTTTCATAAAAACATCAAATTTCCAAACACTGATTTCACCAACCAAAAAATGCTTCCGTTACATCACTGATGTCAGATTTTGTAGCAAGCTTGCACACATTCAATAGTGTCTCAACTTGATATTTATCGGCGACGGCAAGCAGTTCCTCTTTCTTGACCGAGGACTCCAAGGTTCCGGTGTAAAGAAACTTGAGGAAGTCACAGAATGTAGAAAAGTCTGCATCCTCAATGCGCACCTGTCCCGTTATGGTTTCTTCCATCCCACTGGCGAACATAGCGGCGAAAACGGGGCTTCGAGCTGAGAGGAGGGAACGATGAGCGCTGATTGATTCATCTCCGACAAGAAACTCGACGTCCGTAAATTGTTTGTTGACGGCGGAGGCCCACAGTTGCTCTATCCAAGTAGAGTCCACAAATTTGTGACCAAAGTTAGAGACCATGCTGCTCAGTTTAACGTAAAAAACTATGCGACAGGGAACTTCAATAGAATCCGAGCAGGAAAAGGTTTGAAAGAGAGCGTCATCAACCGAGGGACTCTTATCCATGTCCCTTGGGTAAGAAGAGTAGCCTTGATCAGATTTTGCAATGTAGAAAACTCCAGATACTCTCGAACCAATGTGACGGTGGTTGTAGCTGAGGAAGGTCATTTTGAAATCTCTGAAATCTTCATCAGGGTGTGGCGTTGGGTTTTCTACTTGCTGCCTAACTTGGATTTCAGCTCGAAAAAAGTCTCTATCTTGATAAGTGAAAGTTGCCGACATCTCGCTGTACTCTTTCGATAATCTCTTCTCCGTCCACCCCACATTCCATGTGCATTTCAACACTAAGACATTGGACAAGAAATCAATATCAGGTTCAGGCTCCAATCTATATATTTTTAAAAATTAACTTAATACAAGATAATAATTTTTTTTCAGTTTTAATATTTATCTGTACTTGATTTGAACTGAGGGCTCTTTGGTCCATTGTAGTCCCGAAGCCATGGCAGCTAGCTCTCCCAGTGGGATGTCGTGCGAGGCAACTCGACAAAGTTCAATAAGAGTCGTTATCTTGTAAGTTTTGGCCAACTTCATCAATTGATCACTTCGGGCTGGTCCCTCGAGTTCTCCGGTATAGATGAATTTCAAAAACTGCTCCAGGCAGGAAGCTTCTACAAATGGTAATTTGAGTTGACGTGTCCCCTTGTTGACAAGTGCTGAAAAGACCGGACTTCGGGCGGCTAGAACAAACTTATGAACAGGAAAGGTTTTTCCTCCAGTGATCAAATCGAAATCGGTTGAAGCCTGGTTTGCAACAGTTGACCACAATTGATTACTTAAGTGGTAGTCAATCAGCTGAATCTTGTACACTTCCACTATGCTTTTGAAGTAAATGTGACAGTCAAAACTGACATCACCACTCACAATACCATTGATAACTGTCTCAAACATTTGAAAACTTCCAGATCCATCCTGTGAACTGGTTATAAGTTCCATTCCATCATTGTCTACATAAAAGGGTTGGCCATTACTATCACAAAAGAGATGTGCATCCACAACCTTGTTTCCCATCTTATTTAAATTTGTTGCCATGAGGAAAAGACGTGGTGTAGGGTCATGGTTCTTGAGAATAAATCGAAATGACTTTTCTCCGCGGAAACATATCATTTGTGATAGTGTTGTTTTGGTTTTTGGTTCGATTTCAGTCAGATCAAATTGGTGTCGAAAGAGCAAAGAATTTGCTTTCACAGACGTCTTCTCGGTTGGTAAATTCGACATAGTAATGGTAGTTGTATGTATAATAGCCTATCAGGCGAATATGAAAAAAATGTATTTTTTTAAGGGAAGTAATACTTAAACTTGGTAGTCAACTAATTACCTATGATGCACTGAAAACACGTACAAATTTCACAACTTTATGATAATATTGATCCTTTTATCGCACAACACAAGCGTGGAACGAGGAACGAGTGTGAAACTGGCCTCGATTCTCGAAGCTTTTTGTTTACATTTCACATCTCCTACCGGTCCGTAGTAGGAACAGAACCAAATCCAATGTTGTCATGTCGTAAAGTGGTTTAAAAAATAAGTAATTGTGATTTTTAAAAACCAATAAAAAGTATTCAGTGAAATTATATTTTATAAATAAAGTGTTTTGGACTTTTAAAAAAATTACGAACGCGAAAAACAATGATCAGCAATTCAGCATCGAAATAATGATGTGCTCCGCCGGTCCGGCAACCCCGGTTGCTCATCAACATTCTGATTCCCGTAATCCCGTTCCCGTTTCCCCAGATTGACACCTAAATTCGTAAACACGTAATAGAAATCGCCTTGTTATTTTAAGTCGTATCGATCTAACGGAGTTTTGAACAATAAATTGTAGAAGAATTGGGGATTTTCACGAATTAAACTATAAGTTAGTGTTGATGAGGCTCTATTACATGTGCTATGGAGGACGAAATCAGCGAGGAGCTCCTTAACGAGGAAGGATGCACGCACGAACAAGAACAGTTTGATGTAGGCCAAACAGCATGACCATCCAGCATATCAAAATTTTATTAATTCATAATTTTTTAAACAGGAAATTCTGGTTGTACCCCCTATCCAGTCACCTCCTCGTTCAGATTTCATTGGTACAGTTTCACTGAAATGCCACTTGTGTGACTATTCTGCTAACAAGCACTGTAACCTAATTTACCATATGAGTACTCATGGTAGGAATCTAGAATTCAAGTGCAAATTGTGTAATTTTTCCTCCGCGAAAAAGTTTGCTTTGACTAATCACACCAAAAACCAGCACCACTTGATTGCAGATGACAACGATGAGGTAATAATTCTCTCATTTAAAACACTTTTTCATGTTGCTATCTTTTATGGCTTCAACTTGCTTACTTTTACTAATATTTTTTTGATTGTTTTTAAGGAAATATCCAACGACAATGATTTAGAACTCAGATTTAATGACGAAGATTCAGAGAGCGACTCGTGTTCCCTTACTTACGGTAAATGAAATAATTTTACAGACAATTTTTTTATTTCTACGTAATTATCTATATTCATTTAGGGTTGGGGTCTATGAAAAAAGTGCCGCTAGCAACAAAATTAATTTTCAATTCTAGGAAGACGAAAAAGAATTGTCCCATCAGAAAGCAACAGCATTCTAATCCCTTCTTTTTCTCTAAAAAACGAGAGCGGAAGTGGCGGTTCTACCCTCCCGGCCTGCGTCGTCTGCCATTTCCTTCCCAGAAAAACAAGTTGTTAAACAGCAATTCGAAGAAGAATTTTATGGCACTCCGCTTGAAGAAATCAAACGATCCTTTCCAGTCCCTTACTAGGATTGTCGAACGCCCGGTACCTTACATGAAATGTATTTATTTTAGCGGAAAGCACAGTTAATTTTTGGTTTTGTTTTGTAGAAGACGACTCGTTTGGACCAATCCCATTTTCCACTTGCAGATAAAATTCTACGAAGCGGAATCCATGAGGGCGATGTGGCTTATGCTCATCAGAAAGGATTAAAGCGGAAGAAAAGCGGGATGGTTTACAAGTGCCCTAAATGTGATTACACCGTCGGTCGCTTCGTCTGCAACGCATACAGGATCGAGCAACACGAACTCAATCATCAAGGGAAAGGACGACACAAGTGCAATCAATGTTCATTTTCGCACAACAGTTTAAACATCCTGAAGTTTCACTCCAGATTCGATCATCATCAAAGTGAAAAAATGGAAGAGGTGGGCATTGATAAAGAATCAATCGAGGTATGCGATTTTTTTTCTTTTACTTTTTCATTTTTTCAGTCACATTTAATGAGTCCTTTTATTTGTCACACAGGATAATCCCATTTCAACGAACAACTGCAGTGAGAAGGATGTAAGAACTGTTCCTCCTGTAAACCCACCTCTTTCTCTTCTGGAAGAAAATCCGCAAAACAGGATCCAATTTGGAATACCTTCTGAGACGGTCAGTTCAGATTGTCAAAATGTAGAATCTAAGGGGACGAAAAAAGAGTTTTACGAGTGCCATCTCTGCAATTGCACCTTCAATCAATCCAAGCAAACCGCTGACAAGATCAAACAACACGAGAAGGCACACAAAGGGAATGGGTGGAACAAGTGCGACAAATGTTCTTTCTCACATGATCGTTTAAACATCCTCACATTTCACTTGAAATATCATCATCGTGGAGGGGTTGAACCCAAGAAAGAAGAGTCAGTTCATCAGGTATGGTCGTATTCATCGCTTATTTTTGCTTAAATTTATTTTTTCTCGAAAATTTTCAAACTGGTATATTTATTACTGAGTAATTTTTATGTGGTTTTCTAGGTGCCACTGAATGACCCTGTTTTACCCGAATTTGATGGAATGGAGAATGGTGGTACAGACTCACCAACTTTAGAGGTAATCTTGTCATAATCAAGGCGCATTTTGAAGTTCTAATTGTATAGTTTACGTCTTCATTTAGTTTGAAGAAACGATTTACTTCCAAAAATTGGAAATTGGATCTCCTGATTCGCCACCTGATCTGGGATCGCCTGGATCTCCGCTTGATTTGGGAGAGCCAATCTGCTATGATCGGATCGAAAAAACTCTGGATTGCGGGGTTGAATATTCCGATTGTCTTCCTGTTTTGGAAGCGCTGACAAATCCCGACACTGCCGAAGAGGTTTTTGATTCTAAAATATAACTAATAGATACAAATTTTAATCTTTTTTTCAAAGGTGAGGGACGTTTTTGTCAAGATTTCATCCACTCCTGTTGGTTTTGGCTTTCAATCGCGTGAAAGAAATGCAATTGCTATAGACGAATGCTTAGAATGCGATCTTCGCTTGGCCTCGGTAAAATTCTATTGTTGGAATTTAAAGAAATTCTAATTAAATCTTGAATGTTGAATGATGTTTCATGATTTTAGGAAACCCCGAAAGGTAGTGTGCTGTCTGATGAAGATCCTAAAGTAGAGCAGCAGTTGACATTCCTAATGTCTTCTCACAGCATGTCATTGCAAGATACATCTTTTCTTCTTGAATCGGATGCCTTTAATTCGCTGATGGTATTAATTTATTGCCTTTTGTTTACTCTTCTTGCCAGTAGAATTTTAAATTAGACGCAATTACTTTCTAGGAAATGGGAGACGATTTAGTGGACCAAGTGTTGTCATCTGACAATTTACTGGAACAAGGATTGTGGGAAGCGATGCCGGAAAGCACCAAGAAAAGTGAGCTACCAAACTGGATTACTTTCGTACCGCGAATTACAGGTATTTCTTTCCTTAATTTATATCGACTGTTTTATGACTCTTAATATATTGTATTGTCTAATTATTATTTTTTCCTTTTTAGCTGCTAATGAATGGATGAAACAGTTCAATTTGTTCTATGAAGCAGTCAAGGAGCTGAAAAAGAAGGATTTAGATGGGTACCATTCAAGAGATCTACGTAAGTTTTTCGCTATCCCAGTTTAATTGTTGGTCCAATTTTTCGATTTATGATTTATTTTTTCTAATAGGAGCCAAATTAGTTTGCGCACAGGCGGAATGTAAGATACTCTTCAAGGAGTTGAATGCTGAAGTGGAGTTGGAACGGACTGCTGCGATTCGACTCCAAAATGAATCGGAACAGCAACAGCCCGCTCTTCACGAAAAGGGGGATTATCCCGACATCCGCAAAGCACGCAGTAAAGTGGACACCGCCAAAGAAGCCGTCCGGTCTACTGAACTTTGTCTTATACGTCTTCGAAAAGAGGAAGAAGTGTTGCATCAGAAAATTCAAGCGCTCCGCGATGCGAAATCTGGCCTTCAAGGAGCGTTACACAGAAAGCTGAAAATGTATAATGAATTCTTGGAATCTCATGTTTTCAAGACTGAAGATGTTCTGGCTGAGATGACCAAATGGCGCAAGACGATCGAGTCCATCAAAACGAGTATGGAAACAGTGGAGAAGAAACTCCAGTCTCTTCTGACTGAAGAAAGAATCGTTTCTGAGTGTCGTCAACGTGCCGATGACGATCTTATTGACGCTTATGAACAACAGTGCATCAACCAGATCAAATTGAACGATTTGGATACTGACCAGAATTCTCACAAGAATAAAATCAACCGACTTGCTTTTTCCAGCGAAAAAATGGAGGTTTGCAAGAAACTTGACTCTTGCCTACTGAAGATTGTGCAGGAGCTTTGTTCTTAAATTCTCAGCAATCTATTTTAACCTAGAAGTTCAAACCACTTGGTGCGCGTAAATTGAAACGCCGTTTTTTTATTCCGATACTTTTATGTTTTTCCCCTTCATGTCTGTATTTAGGTTGATTGATTTAATGTTACCATATGCAGAAGTTTTAATACAGACACATTTGCTGATGTAAATTCTGCTTAAACAACTACATATAAACATCCAGTCAAAATGAGTATAAAGCTGAACCAATAATTTATTATACAGAAGATGGTGTAGTTAGTGTGATGAATGATGGTGGGGTTGTCCCCATTTCATCATCATTGTCTCACAACTTTATAATAAAGCAGCTTAGCTTAATTGTGATACAAAGATCAAAAGAAGCTGTTACTGTAACCAGCAAGTTTCCCAATTCTGTTGATGATGACTTACCTGAGCGTCTGAAAAACTTCAACTTCTATCTTGTGCACTTTTTTCAAGTTCAACATAAATTGATGTTGGTAATTGTCTATATGGAAAAGGGTTTTAAATATCAGAGAAGGGTTGCACACACCTTGCAACATTCACTCCTAATTTATTTGTTAATTAAATGATGTCATTAATATATAATGGACCAGCTGCAGGGTCTCTTTTTAACCAGATATAAGGTCATTCTAGAGTGAAAATCGAATTGACTTTTCTCTGAAAGCATATCATCTTGAATACTAATGTTGTAATTAACTCCAGATTTCAGCCACATATATAGCATTAATGTTGTCTAAATAACAAAGAATCGTCTATTCTTACGACTGATGTGACAGGCACTAGTTTCGCTTATTGAAAATTCGACGAATGATCGAGTATACAATTTAGCCGAACCTGAGAATTGAATTTTTTTTAAATTTCAATCGTGATTCGTGTCACAGTCTCACAGCGTGAAACTGGACTTGTAAATATTTTTGTTGACATTTCCCTATCAGCTGTAATGCAGTACAGGACCAGAACGAAACCTATGTTGTCACATCATAAAGTTATTTCAACATTATTATTTATTTCACAATAAAACTGTTTAGTAAAATTATTTATTCGCATTCAATTATTTTTTGGGAATTAAAAAATCATGGGCTTAAAAACAATGACTAGCATCGGGACTCAAGAACTATGGCAACCTCGTTTTCCTTGCTCAATGCGTAATTGCGATTTCCCACATAGACCACGCCATTTGTTATTGTTGAATATCTTTCCTTTGGATTTTTTTGGATTGCAGCGTGTAAATTTTGACAAGTTTAACTACAAAGTATTGTTACTTTTGGACTGGAGAGAATTTTCTTTTACATGTGCCATGGACGAGGACATGCCAAGCGTGGGAGGATTTTTGACTCAACAAAAAGATCTTGATGTGGGTGTATATTTCTCATGGCCATTTCAACTAGCATTATTATAAACTGTATTGTAAAAAAAATCTCCTGCAGGAAATTATGGTTATCCCTCCTATCCAGTCTCCACCACATTCTGTTTCTGGCGGGAGACTTTCGCTTAACTCCAGCAACAAGAAACTTCAGTGTGACTTCTGTGACTATTCATCAAACAGACGGTCTTCCTTATCAAAACATGTGAATTATCATGGTCAAAATTTAGAATACCAGTGCCAAATTTGCAATTTTTCTGTGAATCGAAAATCCATTTTGACCATTCATGGTAAAACACATCACCTCAGCCACAAAAATGTTCCATCAACACCCACCAACAATACAATGCTGGAACGATTTGAGGTACTAAATTATCAATTCCCTAAAGAAAAATGTATCCCCAAAGTACCAACTACATGCTAATTTTTCTTATGAAAATTTATTCTTTTCTTTATTAAATTAGGAGTTAAACGAATTACATCTTGAATTGGACGATGAAGAATCGGAGAGCAACTCGTGCTCCCGCACTGAAGGTAATATAAAATATATCTATTAGGTAAAACCATTCTTTTTGCAACCCTTTCACTTTATACATATTTATTTAGAGTTGGTGCCCATGTCGAAAGTGTCGCATACATCACACTTGATTGCTAATTCTTCGAAAAAGAGGAATCGTTTTCCCATGAGTCAGCCGGAGAGTCACCCTTTCTTTCTCTCTAAACAAAGGGAGAGGAAGAGACGCTTCCAGCCACTGGGCTTATTGACCTCTTCCCAATTCAAAAAGAGGGTGAAACAGAGCCGTTTGGTGAAGCGTTTGAAGTCGCTCCGCTTGCAGAAATCGGATGTTCCTTTCCAGTCTGAAACAACGGTTGTCGAACGCCCGGTAACATCAAGTTAATGTATTCTATGGAGTAAGAAATCACATTATTTATTTTAATATTGGTTTGTTCAAGGTGACACCTCAAGTCCGATCACCTTCTACTCTCCCAGAGGATAATCCACCCAGCCAATTTCATACTGATTCTGTTTGTCAGAATGCAGTACCTAAGGGAAAGAAAATGTACAAGTGCTCAAAATGCGATTACACCGTTGGTCAGTACGTCTGTTTCGCATACAGGATTGAGCAACATGAAAAAAATCATGAAGGGAACGGACGGCACAAGTGTGATCAATGTTCATTTTCGCACAACCTTTCAAACATCCTGAAATTACACGTGAGATTCCATCATCGCAAAACTGAAATGGAAGAAATGAGTCTTGATAAGGTAAAAATTGTTTTGAGCCTTTGCTTAGCTTTTAATTTTATTCAACGGTGGCGGAAATCAAATTTCTGTTTTCTCTAGAATTTTTCAGTCCCATTTAACGAGTTACGTATTTCTAGGTCACACAGAACGGCTCCGTTTCACTTGAAAACTGCGATGAGAAGGAGAAAAATTTAGAAACTGTTCTTCCTCGAAACATATCTGGAAGGCTGGTAGTGATGCAAGTTGAAGAATCTGTCCAGGTACGTTTGTAGCACCTGCTGCTGCTTATTAGCTGAACTAAATTTCTTTCTACCATATTTTCTATCAACGGCTTAATTGAATTTCATTTTCTCTATGATCCGGCCGATTTATATTTATGAATAATTTTTGGGATTTTTGTTTTTAGATTTCACCCGATTCTTATGAGAGGGACCCTGGTATTGGTATTGACTCTTCTACTTCAGAGGTATTCTTAATTGATTAGAAACTAATAGTTACACTCTTAGACTAATATCGTTTTTATTGTCAATTAGGTTGAAAACACTAGTTTTGTTGAAGCAGAATCGCCTAGTCTTCCGCCTGATTTGGGGGGGCCGTTCTTGAACGATGATGTGGGATCGCCCGGTTCGCCGCCAGATTTGGGAGAGGCAATCTTAAGCCATGATTTGACTGAAAGGACTATGAATTGCGACACTGAATGTCCTAATAGTCCTCCTGTTTTGGAGGCGCTGGTGAATCCCGACACTCAAGATTCTGAACAGGTAGTTGATTGATAAATAGTAAAAATTTTCATCTGTACGTATTAAATTTGCTTTTTTTTTTTAAATTCTTATCCTTTTATCCATGTTTTAGGATGATTCAGTAAGGAGCGGTTTACCCGAGGAAGATGCTGAAATGGAAGAACAATTGACATCCGAATTTTCCTCCGATAGTGGTTTACGAGATCCATCTTCTCTACTTCAACCCAAAGAGGATGATTCGTTGACTGTAATAATTTATTAACCTTCTTGATTTATCTTACTTTCCACTAGCAAATTCAATAATCCAGAATTAATTTACAGGAGTTGGAAGACGATTCAGTGGACCAAGACTTGCCAGAAGTGATCCCGGAAAGTACCGAGAAAACCGAGCAACCAAGGTGGAATTCTTCCAAATCCCGAATCAAAGGTTTGTTTCTCTCCCTTGATTACATTTATTGTTTTAAGTAATCTAACATGGTCTATTTTCGAATTTTTAGTGGCAAAACTTTGGATGGAAAAATTCAACACCTTTTTTGAATCAGCGCAAAAAAGCAAGGAAGGAAATGTTTCAATGCGTAAGTTTGCCTTGACAATCGCTGCTCAATGTTTTCTTTTTTTAATTTTCAAATTATCTGTAATAGAAGCCAAACTGATGGTTGCGGAGTCGGAATGCCGAAAGCTCTTCGATGAGTTCCATTTAGACGGAGAACTGCAAATGGTTGCTATGGTACGACTTAGAAACGACTTGAAAAACCAACAACTCATCCTTCAGACGAAGAGTGACAATCCCGATATCCGTGAAGCTCGTAGTAAGGTGGACTCTGCCAAAGAAGCAATCCTGTCCGCTGACCTTCGTCTGAAACGTATTCGAGAAGAAGAGAAAGCGTTGCGAGAGAAAATGCAAGAAATGCGTGACACAAAAGCTTATCTACAAGCCGCGTTACATCAAGAACTGAAGATCAATCAAGAAACCTTGGAATCTGTGGTTTTCAAGACTGAAGAGTCCCTTGCTGAGATGTCTTCGCGACAGAAGCACATCGAGTCCATCAAAGAGAAAGTAAAAGAGGTGGACAAGAATCTTCAGTCCCTTCTGGATGAAGAAAAAGCTCTTATAGAGAGTAACCAGCGTGCCGACGATGATTTTTTTAAAGCTTTCGAGCAGCAAAGCGTTCACCAGAAAATATTGAAGAAGTTTGAACATGAGCGGAATACAATACTGCTCCATTACCAGGAAGAAATGAATCGCTTCACTTTTGCTACTGAAAAGATTGCGGTTTACAAGGAGCTCCACACTTGCTTACTGAAGATTCAGCAGGAGCTTTTTTTCACCTAGAAATTTATACCTTTTAGTGTTTAAATGAGAAACTCGTTTTTTATTTCGTTTTCTTTCGTTTTTTTTTCATTGCTGTACTGTCTTTAAGTTGAGTGATTTCTTAAAATGCCAAACACAGAAGTTTTTTTTTTTAAATAAAAACACATTTGATGCCCCAACTCAGATTTATTTTTATTTTACACATATCTGATGTCTGATTCTATTATTGACTGAACATAACTAGAACAAGGTAGATCAAGTAATTTTTAATTTATTAAGCAAGTCATTTTTTGTATTCAAATCTCAAGTAAATTCGCGCTCGTTGCTCATGGCAACAGGCGACTAGCAGACAACGGTACAAGTTTCACTCATCGTGAATCGTTTAAAAAACAAGAAGCCACGCTATTTTACGAGCAATAAGCTGTTTAATGTTTATCTTCGTCTTTCTTCTTGCCTTTCAGCCTTTGATTGTTTTCCGTTGGCAGGCTACTATTTAGGTAATTGAATTTAAATAGAAATTTCTACCCCTCGCATCCAAAAGTTTTGACTACAGTCGCCCATGCTACTGTTAGGCCTACACTACAGAGTACTCATGTGAATTTCTTCTTGATTTAATACAGGTTATCATCAATATTCAACTTGCTCAGATGAGACCTTTTTGAAGGTAAGGCTTTTTTGGGAAATTCATATACTGTAATGTAAATGTTCTGTCAGTTTGTATAGAAACTATACACCTAATAATGGTTTCCAACAATTGCTTGTCTGTCTACATATTATTGTAGACAAATATGTTCTAGCCCTTACATTTATTAAATTGTTATTACTTACAATTCATTTGCTAGACTGTTAGTGATAGTGGTCCTAGCTAAAGTGGTAGCTAGTCTGCATCAATTCCATCATACAGACTTGTCATTACGATGTGTTGTGGTAGAAAAAAAAATTGGGTTGAATTATTAGGGAATCTAGACTACAACACATTTTCTTCTGTAAAAAGCCTCATAATATGTCAATTGATTGATTTTACAGGAAATTTACTAATGAAGAATGGGGAAAGTTTCCAATTCCAAAGCTTCCACTTCATCGCTCAGTAATGTTGATGTGGGGGGTAGAGCAGTACAGCCCAAGAAGAAGAATCTTAAAACCAATGGCTTACGATGTCCACACTGCGACTATCGGACCAATCGGAGTGGGGATATGAAACGGCACTTGTCTCTCCATAAAATCAGATCGAATCATCCGTGCCCGCTGTGCTCGTATTCAACAGTGGGGTCACGCAATCTCACTCAACATTTAAATCAGCATCATTCCAACAACTCATCCCTATTGAATTGCAACATCTGCGAGTTTTCTACCCGGGATAAAAGATCCTATCGAGTTCACGAGAAGCGACACGAAGAAAAGTCAACTCATCGATGCAAAATCTGTGGTTTTTCTGCTCCGCGTCTCGACGTTTTGGAAGTACATGAGAAATTACATCATTTGAAAAGACAACAAATTCTCAAACAGGTATAACACCAATTAGTCATTTTAATTTGCAATACATCAAGATTTAATTTTTTTCTCTTAATTTTAGACGCAAAAGAATCCATCAGTTCGTTCCTCAGACGAAGAAGAGGAATGGTATAATGCTCCTGGTGGTACACGGATGCGATACAAATTTTGCAAAAGCTGTGACTACAAAACTACCAATCTCTACTCTTTGGAGCAGCATGTAAATAATGTGCATTCCGTCTCAAAGGTAAGAATTCCGCTGAAGTTTCGTACATCACTGCTGATTCTAATGAGTTTCATTATTTTACGTTTTACTGAATTCAGGCTGAAGCAGTGAAGGATAAGAAAGCACGTCGTTCTCTTCCGAATGTGGCGTCGAAAGAAAGTGAAAACAGGGAGTCCACTAGAAGGATGAAACAGACATCTCTTCCATCACCTCGCAAGGTAAATTCTGTCGGTTTCTCATGCGTGCTGAAGATATTTTTCTCTTAGTGAAGAGGTTTTGCATGATTTGTTTAACCTTGTTTCGTTTGCATCTTCCCAATATTTTTTTTTAGCCAAAGGATGATCCAGCTACTCGCCAAGCGGCAAATCGAAAGAAATCTCGAACTTCTACTCTGCTAAATACTAGTATGTCAAGTATAGCAAGTCATTCGTCTTTTCGCCAATGGAGAGGAAGCTTTTCCTTCGCATCGCCTGCTAAAAGTAGAGTAAAACGGAGCCTCTATCAATGCCCCGATTGCGAATTTTCATCAACTTATCCGCGCGATCAAAGGAGTCATCAAGTGCTGCATCAAAAGAAATCAGCTCAGCAATGCCACCTATGCAGTTATTCGGTTAAGTTAGCGAGTCATTTAAAGCGCCACTTGACACGTCATCATTCTGCTCAAGTAAAATGTTATCTTCTTCCAGTATTATAAAACTTTTCCCTTAATAACAAAGTGCTCTTAATTCTTAGGAAATGGCAGCTGGTGAAAGTGGATCATTTCACACGAATATGAACGTTGAACAAGGACAAGTTCCGAGGAGACGCACTCGTCACGACTTTCTGGTCGCCGATACCAATGGTGAAAAGGTAATTTGGTCAAGTCTTATGTATGAAACTGCTTCCTAACTATATCATATTTTAACTATTACCAGGAAAAAAGTATTGCAGCCCAGTTTTCTCTGCGCGATTGCCGTGTAGTCCTCCTAGATGTTGGTTTCTTCAGTGCTAAAAGTATATACTTTAATCACATTGATTAAGAACGCAAAGTAAAAGAGTAACAACTTTTTATTTTTATTTTTACAGAACTTGCTGAGGCTAAAAAGCCACAACCCGAAAGAAGAGAAGAGAAGATCAATGAGTTGAGGATTCGAGTGGAAAACTTAACAAAGAAGATGCAGCTTGCACATGAAGAGGCCGAAGAGATTGTGAACGAAAAAATCGACTTGAAGGAGGAAATTGAAGAATTAGAGGGAAAGAAAGCTAAGTTAGAGGGAGATCTTCAAGCGGAAAACAGCGAGGGGAATATTAGCGATTTAGAGGGCCAAGTAAATGAGATTGAAAGCGAACTGTTTGCCTTGCGGGAGCTAGAAAAAAGCCTCTCAGAGGATTTGGAGATTGCTGAAATGTCTTCAACCGGAGCTGCAGAAGTTTTGTGCGCCTTACGTCTCGAGCTGGAAGGCCTGTGCCCATAAATAGTCTTTCAATTCATCTTTTATGAAGAAGGGGTTAAATAGAGACTAGTTTTTATTGTTAGAATCAAGGCTTGTGAGGAAAACGTACTCATGTGGACCAACACAGAAAACTAATACTTTTTTTTTGCTTTTATGAATGTTTTTATGTAATTCAGACGAAATACTTTTAGCTGCGTGATGAACGGTTGATGAATGTTTAAATGTGTGCATTTATTGCTGCCTTGTATAATCCATTGTTTCTACTGTTACGATATTGGAAATATAATGGTCAAGTCCAGGAGTCAAAGAAATAAAAGCTGCTCTCTTTTCTTTTTACGCAAATGTTTTCAAGTGAAAATAATATGGATTCAACTACCTCATTTTTAACCCTCAAGGTCGTGATGACGACATAATTTTCAAAGTAGAAAAAAAATAGTTGGCTTTATTCTGCAGTCGGAAGATTCTTTCCTGGTAGACGGCTTACGGCAAACAAATAGCTATATTGTATTTAGAGAGGACAGATCCAATCCTCTGCCCTTATTAATTGCATCAGCTATATTGCTACACAGGTAGCTGTCTCTATAACCCCACTATTAACTGAGGGCCGCCAATGCTTCTAAAAGTCTTTTAAAAGAATTTGAAATTATTTTATTGATGATATATAGATGATATAAATAGATAGACAAGTAGATCCCCAAGGTAACTTTTTTCTTTTCTTTTTTGTCCTCATCGGTCAAGGCCGCAAGCATATCAGCCGGCTTAACCTCACCACAGACCAAATGCCCAACGGACACTCGGTAACCGGTCGAGGCCGAGCCTAAGCCGGCTGTAGCCCACCATCGATGGGATGCCTCATTATACATCGGTACTCGAGTTAACTAAGCTGGTTTTCACGATGAAAACAAAAGTGATACCTTGGATAAAAGTCGATGGAAAAGTAATAACATTGACTCAACCCTGAAGATTTCGTAAAGTTCCAGTGGTGATTAATGATTGATAACTACCCCGCTACCCGGGAGTTTTTCAGTCCAACTGGTGGGCCTATTTTTACCCATGGCCCGGCACCATGCCTTAACTCCAAATAACTTATCTCGAGAGATGCGCGCGTATTTTATTAGTCAAAACACTTTCATCAAACAAATAATAAGGCCAGAGCAAAAACCTATAATATTTAAAATTTTTACTTCAGCAGTTTTTAAAATGTATAGTAATAACAATGCTGATTATGCTAGCTGGATTGTCGATTTATTTAAGTTATCCAATTGTATCCAATACAAACGTACGTACACGCTCATCACATTATCCTTATTTTATACATTTTAAAATATCCAATAAATTTTGCTACTCTAACTGTATAATATGATTTGAAAAGGGTTCTGATATATTTCTATTAGAAATCAAATGGCAAGATCCTGATCTACGAGCCAGCCTGTATAATACAAGAGGTAAACCTTTCCCCACTGCATGACAAGTTCGACTTTATTGCCAGCATTCAATTTCCGAGAGAACTGAAAAGCAAAGCCACCCCAAAAAGTATTCTCAGAGCTTAGAACTTCGCCGATTGCCCCGCCATTAATTCTAACCAAAATACTCGTTCGAGACTCTTTAAATGGTGCTCCTGGTTTTGATCCTGAGATGGAAAAGAAGTAAATTCCTGGGTAAGGGGCTTTGAAATGTTGATTAGTCCATTCGAAACCATTGCCAATGTTGAGAAGTTGCCTCTCGAATGGAATCTTTTGACCGTTGTTACGGGATGACGATCCCAGCACTAACGAAAACGAGGGGAGGGATAAGATGATGAGACGCACGTTGAATCTAACTACGCAGTAAAGGATGATCGAGACGTAGTCCGAGTTTAAAGGCGATGTAATTGACACGAAAACACTGCTGAAATACACGAATAAGGCACAATAAATGAATGAAGCCTGAGTTTGGCAGAAAGAGTTACACGATTAAATTCACGGTAAAGAGAGAAAGAAAATGCTCGTGATGAGCCGAAGGTGAGACGGGACGTTGCGAACCTTGACGGTGGCTCGACTCGAGAACGACTGATGAGAGAGAGAGAAGGGGGTAAAACGGGTGAAAAGAGGGCGGAAAATAATGAGAGCAGGGGGTGGTGAATATGGATTCAAGAAGCCCTGTCTCGCCATCGATTATAAAATAAAAAGAAAGAAGAATCGTTGACCTGACGGTCACAACCATCTATTCCATAATCAGTTGACCGTTCAACGTGAAAGTGAATCAAAGAAGATTTGACATCGACGACACCGATTTTAGTTTCCAATACTCCGTCTATAATTAATAACGAAATTTATAGTATTTACATTAATTGCTTTAAAAGCTAAAAGACTTCGCATCAACATACTATTCAACGTGACTGAAGATGATTGGAAATCACAAAAGACAGTTTCAATTTTCCCTCCTTGCTGCTGGTTATTTGGTTGCGATGTTTTGATCGAATACAGTCCGTTTAGTTCGTGTCCTAATAATTGAAGATCTTTGCAGCTTGATGGGATGCCGTTCACTTTACTAGGATCCTTGATTAATCCGTTAACTGTTCCACTATATTTCCCTTTTCTATTTCGATTGGAATCGGGATGATCAGGGTAATAAAAGGTGCAAAATAAGCTAGCACTTTGGCAAGATGCTTTTGATGACGATGGCAACTCTTTGTTACCCTCCCTCTTCTGTATTCCGTGTTGGTAATTATTTTTTTTATTACTATTACGGCTCTTGGATTCTTCGTTACCGAAACTCTTAACAGTCTCAATTATGCTAACTTTTCCCTTGAGCTCATCTATTTGATCCTGAAGGCCGATAGCAAGCAGTTTGAATCGGGAATCAATCAGATTCTCCTGATAAACAGAATTATAAAAATGAACGAGTTCTTCTAAATTTTCCAAAAAATACCTAAGATTATTTTTTACCATTAATGGTGTAAATTTCGTGTCAGGATGAAACACCACAAGTTCTGTAGACCCATTAATTTTTTAAACGAAAAGGTATAAATTTGTAAGAAATTGATTTAACCTATTTTTAAATGAAAAAAAATAATACCAATATGCCCTTGGATGAGTACAGAAGCCAATGCTAAGATGATTCCCATCAAGTGGACAGGGGAAATCTTGTTCGTCGTCATCATGCTGGATATGTAAAGAGCGTATACACGAAGAGCGTGTATAAGAACTAATATACAATAATATAAACCAAGAGATATTTTCAACAATGGGCTGCAAATAATGTTATGCGTTACCTTCACTGGCGACGATCTTCAATAAGATTGATTGGTGGTTGAAAAACGGGTAACGGTTTGAATGGATAGATTGCATTTTTTTCTGGAAATTCAAAAAGCAATTCAATGGGCAGGAAATGGGAAGTACTTAATTAAATTTGGATTCAAATGTTTTCAGTTTTTAGTATCGAAATCAAATTCCTTACCGGTATCACGGTTGACGATCATTTAAATGAGAAGTAGAAGAATGCATTTATGTTTTAAATTCTTTTATGTTGTAGACCAAAAGTTTTGATGATTACATAAAAAATTTATTTTAAAAAGCTGCCATGTGCCATTTATATTGTTATATTTCATTGGAAATCAAAAATGTTTAAAAGACATTGATTTTTAACATCCAGCAAATTTTGTTTTCGTGTATTTCCGCTTTCAAATCACGACTTCATTTTAATTACTCAGGGTTATTCATCGTTCAATAGAGAGGAAAATCTACTCATGACAGCCGACAACTGTTCCTTTACCGAGAGCGCGACGCGCTTTGTTGTAAATCTGCTGGCTGCTCTAGTAACAATTTTTCATACATTCTAGTCTGTTCAGAAAACGGGGCAGTAATACGATATACTTTAAGACCGGCTTCTAGATGACGTAATGCGACAGTTTTCGTTTCCGGACTTGAAATGGCGATCCGGTAGAGGTGTACATGAACCAAAGCTCGATCACTCCACGATACGTTGAGTTCACGATGGATAGCAAGGACCTTCTCTCCAGCGGTCAGTGCAGATTTGATACGGCCACAAGCAGCCGAGACAACCATTTCTCGATAGAGTCGCTTCCCTTCTTTAATAAATTCTTGAACAGTAGGATCTTTGCAATAACAGTCAGCTGGACAGGTGATTCCCCATTGCATTCTCATGAAACTATCAATAATTTTGAATTCGATATCAGCAGAACTTGGTCCTTTTCGAATATCAGTGATCCCACATTGAGCACAAATGACGGATTGTAAATATTGCAGTTTTTCTTTGGATCCGACGGTAGGAGTCATGGAATCAAAATTATAAAGATGGGAATAGATGACGCTGACTTCCTCGCCTGGCTCGATGTCCCGTTGGGCAAGGAGGATCCTGACGCGGGCCGTCTCGTCGTAGTAAACAGATGAATTTGGCCGGCAGCTGTGATTCACTCTGGAAGTACGCAGTCCAAGAAAACTTTGATCGCCATCTCGCCTCGCAGAATGTCCGAAAAAAGAGTTCAATCGAAATTTTTCATCCAAAGAACCCTTTTTTGGTTCCAAATCCTTTATTCCTGTAGACAAGATTTTCTTGTTATTAAATACAATTTTTAAAGAAATTATTGTTAAGTTTAAACCTGGGTGATCGTGCGGATTGGTGAAAACGGGCTCAACGATGATCCTGAATCCGGCTGGAAGCAGCTTTTTAGCACGAACTCCAAGTCCTTTATTAAGAATAGGAACGATCTCCCAGTCGATATCTTCTTCGCCGTATTCGTAACGGCCGCACCAGTTATTGTGACGCTGCCCTGTACCGTCGATGGAGCAGTCCTTTTGTTGACAAATTTCCGAGCAGTATGCTCTCTTCTGGCATCCACTGCACATTATTATGGCAGATGGTTTACACACAATAAAGCAAAAGGCACAGTGCCTGACGTGGTTGTCATCCTTCTAAAATAATGTTGAAAATCATCAAAGTTAAATAAAAAAATAAATAATATAGAAGTGAAATGTTGCTCTATATTACTTTCGGTTGGAGACGAAAAGTTGATGAATCGGCAATTATAGAAGCCTTTGTGCTCTCTTGTGAACTAGACGGTGTTGAATTACCTTGACTAACAGCTTCCGCCATGACGTCAGTGTTTACGCCTCTGCTTATGTCACGAACGCCCTAGTAGAAGTAAACGAAAAGTTTATCGTCAAAAGTTTGTCAAAAGTATAAACGAGAATATGAATTCGAAAAAAACCCCGACAGTTGTGGACTTACCGACAATTGATTATTTTTGAAACTTTATAGCAACGGGTAATAGTGGACGTTTGGATGATGTGTGAGGCTTTAAGAGTCATCTGACGGACTGAAACAGTTAGTCAAATAGAAGAACTATGAGAGCTTATAAGTATACTAGCCGTGAGGTATAGTTGAGAGCATGTAAGGTGCGATGAAATAATAACACAATAAGCCAGGATCAAGGGACCGGTTAGGTACGTTGCGTTCCCTACACAAAGAAAGTGGTACAAAACTGCGCTCTTCCCCTGCCCAAAGAATTCAAAAAGTGTTAAAATGTTAAATATTTGCAACTTCCGGGAAATGATTCCAATTAAAATAGCGTATTTTCTTGTTGGTCCAATGTAACTACAGCAATAAATTTCTTATTACATCATAATAAGCGTCCAGGATGTTGCATTCGCATTTATTTTGTCGATAAATTTTTATCAGTAGGCCTATTCGAGATGGAAGTTCCCCCATTACGTTCTTGCCTTTGCTGGTCCCTTTAAAAAAAATTATCAGCACAAAAAATGTGGTAGCGTAAAATTCGACTTTCGAAAGTTTACAAGCTTATAAATACGCTTACAAATGCGTTAAAAACGATTGTTGTTAAAGATAATTCACACTCATTGTGTACAAAGCGAATTTTTTTTTGGCCATATAAACAGATCTTTTTAAGCACCCTATTGTTTAAATAATCGGTCCAAATAAGAAAAACACCCTAGGTTCGGATTTTTATTTCCATATTTTTCCAAATTGATACAAAGTTTCAAGAGAGGAAAGCTTCAGTTATCTCATCAATGTCTAAAAGTGATGATGAAGTAAGTTTGCATAGATTCAGCAACGTTTCAACTTGATATCTATCAGCCATAACTAACATTTTGCTCTTGTCTGCCCATGTTGACAGCGTACCGGTGTAGAGGAATTCGAGAAATTGGCGAAACGTAGTAGGATCAACACCATCAACGCGAACCCGTCCCGTTAGAGCTTCTTCCATTCCACTTTTGAACATGGCAGCGAAAACCGGACTGCGTGCTGAAAGTAGGGAACGATGAGCTGGAAACATCACTTTGCCGACCAGGAGCTCGACGTCCGTCAGCTTCCCGTCAGCGGCAGCGTCCCAAAGATGATCCTTGTGATACAAGTCGACCACCTTGTGTCCGTAATTTGTGACGGTGTTGCTTACTGTGACGTAAAAAACCAAGTCAAAGGGGGAAGAAAATTCACCGTTGCTGGTGAACGTATGAAGAAGACCTCCTTGAACTGGTTGCTTTTTCTTCATTTTGTTGATTACCGAAGCCGATGACGAAGGAGTAGAGGCCACGCAGTTGTTAGCGAAGACCATCACTGCATCGATACAAAGTCCGACTTTACGATGATTGTAGCTGAGGAAGGTCACCTTAAAAGTCCCTTTCCTGGCCGGCAAAGAAGACGCACCACCGATACTCGAAATTTCAATTTCAGCGCGAAACATTTTCTCATCTTCATACTCAAAAGCTGTCGACATAACGGAATCCTCCAGGGCTCCTTCCTTCGTCCACTTCAGGTTCCAGGTGCAAGAAAGGACTACACCAGTAGAAAGGCAATCTATCACTGTATTTTTGTCTGGTCTGCGGATACGAAATAAAATCATGAAAATAAGTATAAATTATATTTTAAGAATTTACCAGTCTATACATACTTGATTTGAATGCTTGTATTTCCAGTAATCGGTTTGAGGCTCAAGGCCATCGATGCCATCTGATCGAAGTCTACATCATCACCTACATAAGCGGCACCTTGACAAATAGTCTCCAAAGTTTGCATTCGACAAATGGAAGCCAGTTGAAGTAGTTTAGAATTTCCAACTTCATCCAGTTCTCCAGTATAGATGAACTTGAGGAACTGTTCCATACAGGCTGCATCCACGGAAGCAATTCGAAGAATAGTGTTGATGGATTCAGTTGCAGTTTGGCTAGCTTCATCTTCTAGTAAGGACGCGAAAACAGGACTACGAGCGGAGAGAACAAACTTGTGAACGGGGAAGCACTTTCCATCTACGGTCAACTCGAAGTCAGTCAGATTTCCGTTCACTGCGGAGGACCATAATTGTTCTTTCAAGAGAAAATCCACTTTCTGTAAGCCATAATATTCATCGTTGAGGCTTTTCAAGAAGATGTAAAATGTGAAAATGTTCTTGGTAGCCTCTAAATCCTTCAAGTTTGCTGTGTATAATCGTACTGAAGACTTGTTTTCATCTTTACCCCCACTGTCTTGACTTTTTCTGGAGCTAAGCTTCATTTGCTCACGATCGCGATTTTGAAGAGAATACATCGCACCAAAAAGGTTGAGTCCCATCTTGTTTAAATCAGCAGCAACCAAGAACAGAGTAGTAGGAGATGATGGTTGGTTTTTCAAACCCACTCTGAATGTTTTGTGTCCACCTAAGGTGATCATGCTTGAGAGGAAAGTGCTGTTGCTTTCTGTTGTGATTACATCTAGCTCCCATTGAAATTGAAGCACCAATGCTGTTTCATACACATACAGCATCTGTAAACAAAATGAATGAGTCACTTCAAAACAAAAATCTAGTAGGCCTATCTCAGTGAGAATAAATAATTTACCTTTGTCAACAGTTCCTGGCTTTTAAGTAGTGAACAACCTACTGACGAACAGTTTTAAATAACAATAACGCCAATATTTAAGAAGTAATAAAAAGGAAACGAGAAGAGCTACACAGTCGTGTACGTCGAGTCGTCGCGGACGTGTCAACAGAGCACTGACGAAACATAAACAAGAAAACATAAAATTCAAAATGGTTCTCGGCTAGTGATGGGGTGGACCGTGGACTCATTGCTCTTTGGAGGATTATTGAAGGGAGGGGGGAAAACAAAACATGAATAGGCTAAGCAGCACCCCAAGTCCACTACCGGTGCACCTGTTATAATCAAGCATAGAAAACGGCGAGAATGGAAAAGTGATTAGTAAATTAAGTCACTGTCATTTTGTTCATTCACAAAAAAAGATTATAATTTATTGAGCTTTGAATAAAAATGGGAATAGTTTTCTTTCTAAATTTTAAAATATGCTTTACTTCACTTTATGGTGATGTTCTTTAAACTACGAATTATTGTATTTCAATTCAGTACTCACTTTCCGATCAGCACTACTATTTATAATGGTGCCGTTTGACGAATCTTATATACTAATATGTAATACCGTTTAAAAATTGATTTGCAATGATGCGGCGACCCCTTATATAGGTTTTAATACGCTTCACGACAATATTTTCAGTGCGGAGTTTTTTGCTTGAACTAGTTGCTTAAATAGTGTCCATAAAAGATGTTACTGTCATTACTCTTTCATTTTCATCATCCATTAAGCACTGTCGACTACGTCACTCGTTTTGACTGTTGTTTACCGATCGTAGATCTAATCAAACATTTTATGCGTCTTTATAATTTAATCTGAAAACCAAGTAATCCACTGAAACTAAACTGTTATTTCTCTCGGTCGTTCCCAAGTAGGCAGCGTTTATGTATTTCTTTCTTCCACATAAAAAAATTGAAATTCAACTCAGTTCACAACAAGAGGTACAAGACGAGCCAAATTATATCCGGAATAGCTTTAACAATTCTACTAGATTTTAACATCAACAAGAAAAAAAGACCTTTGTAAACTCATCTAAATCAATCGGTTGGGTTGCGCTTCGGCACAGATCCATCAAAGTGTCTACTTGATACTTGTCGGCAAGCACAAACACCTCTTCTTTATTGGCAGACTCTTCCAGCATCCCAGTGTAGAGGAAATGGAGAAAGTGGCGGAACGTATCAAGATTGACAGCGTCTTCTAGGCGGACCTGTCCCGTTAGAGTCTCCTCCATCCCGCTGTTGAACATGGCGGCGAAGACGGGGCTCCGGGCGGCAAGAAGGAAACGATGAGCAGCAACAGATTCTCCTCCAATTAGGAATTCAACGTCCGCAAATTTGTTAGCAATCGCAGCACCCCAGATTTGGTTTTCCCAAGAGGAGTCCACGAAAGTGAAGTCGTAATTTGGGTTTAACATAACCAGTTGAATGTGAAAGACTACGGAGCTAGGAATGGACGAGTAAATATCTGTTCTGGTGAATTTTTGGAGTAACTCCTCTTGAGTCGTTGGAGTCTCATTGAATTTCAAGGGCTCAGTCCAGTGGTTCTTCCTAGGGTAGGTTGAGTAACCAACTTCATGTATGCAACAGGAGACCTTCTTCAGGTGGAAAGCGACAAAGATGAGCTTTAATTCGTAGTTGCAGGAATCATTCTTAGATGAGGCTTGACTTTTGCGTTTCAAAACTTCAAATCGAAAGAGTGTTTGATTCTGATACTCTAACGTTTTAGATCCTACAGTTGTAGTCTCCTGCTGATGTTTCTCACACTCCTTTAACTCCAATAAGAACGTGAAAACTCCAGCGTTAGTTGAGAACCTAATTTCTGAACCAGTATTAGGACTGAAAAAAATTAAATATAATAGATTTAAGATCAAGACAAAACTTCGCCATGATGCTGTAAAGAATCGTATTTTATACTGTGTTTTTATTTCTCGTTCTTCCTCGTCTTCTTGCCACTCCAAAATCAATGAGGAGAGCTGGTTTCCATCGATTTTATGCGAGGCAGCATTGCAGAGATCCTCCAAAGTCTTCATTCGGTAAGCCACAGCCAGCTGCTTCAGTTTCCCGCTGCGAACCGGTCCCTCCAGGTGTCCGGTATAGATGAACTCAAGAAACTGCTCCATAGTGACAACATTAACAGCTTCAATCTTTCGTGTAAGTGTCTTCGTTTCAGCTCTTTCCCTCTCTCTAACAGAGGCGGAGTTCTCTTCGGTTGTGAGGGGACAGCTTCTGTAAATAGATTAATGTTTAGTTAATATAAATTTACACATATGGGGTGTTGGAAAAAAATGTGTTACATGTGTTTTTCACGAGATGGAGAGGTAGTTTCCATTGAAGAATTCTCTCCAGGGATTTCAGTAGGTTCAATCACAATGCTTCCTTGAGCTGACATGCCAACACCAAACAGCGCTGCAAAAACAGGACTTCTAGCCGCCAGTATGAATTTGTGGACTGGAAATCTTTTCCCTTCAGCGATGAATTCGAAATCCGTCAGAGTGCGGTTCACCCAGAGCTGCTCTCTCATAAGACCATCCATAGTTTTAATTTTATAGCCCGTCGCATCTCCATTGAGGAAAATCTGAAAGTCGAATTGTTGATTTCCAGTTATAATGCCGTCTCTCAAACGGCCTCTAAACAACTGAACACTATGGTTACATCCAAAAACGAACTCCATTTTCTCGCGCATTTTTTCTGTAGAACGATCAGGCGACGAGATATGGTTTACTTCATCTACAATAATTCCCATTTTGTTAAGGTTCAACGCCATGAAGAAAAGGATAGGACTCTTGGAATTCTTTAAGCCAATTCTAAAGATTGCTTCCCCACAGAATTTGATTGGAGGAGAAACAATAGACATGATTTTGTTTTCAATTCCAGTGAGATTCCATGAGTGAGTAAAAACCAAAGATGATACTTCAAAGCCTGCCATATCTGAAATGAAAATAATAAATAAAAATAATTAATGATCCTAATTATTACTTGTGCACGAGCAGCTCGCATGCAGCAGGTATGATGGACTTGTGATGGACATGTATTTGACAGCTTTTATTAAAAATTGATTGCTACTATAATTATGTACAATAATTTCAATTATCAGTACTCGACTGATCAAAAGTTTAAGAAAACTCACCTATATTTTCTGGAATTGAAACTGCTTATATAATATTAGTCACCAACAAAGTAACTTCTACCTGCTGGTGTTGTACTGTTGTTGTGATAGGAGATAGGAAATATGCGAGTGTAGACTGTCAACACCAGACAGCCAGTCAACACTGTATAATGGCGCCACTATCGTTAATTATATGAACTGTTTCAAATTTTAAACGGACCCTGATTTTGTTCCCTCTCTTTCCATGCATATTATTTTTTTTTTCATAGTTCCAGCTTGTTTTTATTTTTAACCTGTTCTGTCTGAGAATGAGTACGAAGAAAACTGAATCACCGATTGTAACACTTCTTGTATTGCTATCCGGTACGTTTTACATGCCACTACTCGCCAAAGGAATCAAGAGAAGAAGATACTAAATGAAGCCGTAAAATTGTATTACTACAAGCTTATTTATTCTTTTTTAAAGAGCAGAAAAATTAACATTGAATCAACCAGTTGAACTGCTGGAGCATGGAAGCTCATCGTAAATCTGCTATTCGTTGTTCCAGACTTGTTCAACACCAGATCCAAAAACGACGTAGAAGAGACTGCTAAAAACCTGAATCCCAGCAGTGATGAATAAAACTAGTTTCCATTGGGATAATGAACCCTGTTTTATTAAAAGAGAACCAATTGTTACCAAAACTTGTTAAAAAATAAGTTCTCTACCGCTTTTACCGCCTCAGTCACTATGCTATTGACTAGATAAGGAGCTAGGAAACCATCAAGACTTGAAAAAGAGTTCGATATGCCCATCAAAATGCCTGCATAGTTGCATGCTATATCCGCGTGATTCACCTATATTAATTCACGAAAAATTGTGATATAATGGAGGTGTGAAAAACGTCGATACAATAAATCTAGAGTACGAACATAGATGCTCGAGTACATTGCTCCTGTTAAACCAGCTCCCACAGTAATCTATATTTAGAAAAGTACTTAATTATATGTTTTTGTAATCATGCAGTAACAATTTAAAGTAAATTATATTTACTAAAGCGACGGTGGAAAAAGCATCACAACCCGTGAAGGCTGCTCCAACCAATGCGCAAGCCGGCGGAAATAATGCTTTCACAATGGTTACATTTAAACAGATTATATATACATGAGGTTTTTAGGTTTAATGTGATGAATATGATATAAGCTATATACGGTACTCTTTGCATACCAATAGTCGTGAATATTTTCCTGACAGTAGTCGTAGTCAAACAATTTTTCCTTAAAACATCGGATACATTGCTAAAAATAATGGATCCGATCCACATAGCTAAATATGGCAGAGCAGATAGGAAACCATTCTTAATCAAACAAAACAAAAAAATTTATATTTTGGAATGTTGATGCATCCTATGATGTATTTAATGATGGCTTACTGATTTCAGATCGAAATGAAGGACGCTGTCCATGTAAGTTGGAAGCTCTGTAAGCAAGACGTAAAATCCACAGCTGACACCAAAATGTGCAATTATTATGGCCCACATTCGTACAGAAAAGAAAATTCTGCGCCACGGAAAATTGCTCAGCTTTAACTTGAAAAATGTATAAATAATCATCGATCAGTATTTATATGCTAGTCTCGATACTACTTTTGAAATGATAATGTTAGAATGTATACGGAATGTGCTGCATCAGCTTTTCTTCCAGTGGATCCCATAATATAAGTTCTCTCTTTTTCCGATATGTAACGATGGTTTTCGGGACTTTCAGAGATAAGGAAAGACCAAAGGCAAAACCAGACAACGCCTATTGTACCAGGAACGTAGAAGGCCCATGGCCAGCCATTGTCCAACTTAATTTCACAAAGGATGCTCAGAAGAGGAAATCCAACAACCATTCCTATAGGAGTTCCTATATTTGTTTGAAAGAAAAATGGTAAATGAGAATGTAAATCGGCATTAGCAACAGATTATATCTCAATTGTAGTTTGTAGGTCAATTATTCGAGAACATATTATAAAGTGAAACCTGCATAAACGAGTGCTCCTAAAGTCGAACGCTCAGGGATTGGCACCTAATTATAGTGTTTAAAAGTATGTATTTATATTAGTTAAACTTTATTTTAAAAATATTTTTTACCCATTTTGAAAGCATGGTGTTGACAGCCGGAAAAACACCACCCTTTAATTAATATCATAAGTTTATGAATGGATAGTAATAAGGAGAGTTAATTACCCCAACAAGTCCAGAGAGGGTTTGAACGACAACAGCGGCTGCAACACTCGATCGAGCCGCCAAGGGAGTAAAGAGAGAGAAGAGGGCCATTAGGAAGATGCTCCCACCGAAGACGTACTTTGCACCAAATCTCTCCGCCAGTAATCCTCCAGGTAACTGCATCACCGTGTAACCCCAATAAAAACAGCCCAGTAAAAGGCCTTTTTGAGTGTTGTCCCAGTCGAACTCACCTCTACTAATCTGATTTCAGTACATTCGATTACAAAAGCTGTATAAGCTGTGCTACATCATTCTTATGATCGACCTACATAATATTCTGGCTGCGATGTTTCCTCCTGAACAGGACAGAGGTTTGATGTATAGTTTTCTGGTCGTATTAGAGATGACGACGATGTTATTAAAGCAGTTTCGTTGAGGCTGGCGTTGATGGTAGGTCGAACCATTGCTACAATCGCAACAGAAAATGCAATCCGCATAATGAAGAAACAGATCATTCCAAGAAATCCCATAAAGGCGAAAACATGGCGAAATCCAAAACAGCCTTTTTCAAAAAGTATAGTTAACAAACATGGAAACATAACTACATAAGTATTAAATAGGACTACCAGGAGAGGTTATTGGTATTGAATTACTATCTTCACCATTGTTTTTGATCTGCTTGGATTTTTGAATTGTGATTATAAACTCTGCTACATATATTTTTTAAGATTTCATCCAAGTGGCAACTAAAAATAAAATATAATGAACGTACCTCGCTTTCTTCAACGGATATTAAATCCGGGAGAACGTATATTTCCTTCATGCCTTGATCAATGTCACCGTCAACCGAGCAATTGTTACGAGTTGATTGCTGATTGGTTACAAAGTCAATTTGACCCATAGTTAAATAAATAAGGAAGTATGTTACATAATTCTTACAGAATAATAAAGAAACCCAACTAGTATGCTAGTGCTGTGGCTTCTGTGATGTACAAAAGCACACTTCTTCGGACGAAAAAGGGGCAATCATGCGGCAATAAATAATAAGGTTGTGACATGGTCTTTTATTATCGGAACCATAGTATTCCTATAGAGAAAATAGCGACAAGCTGCCCATTATATTGCAGCCTTATATCAATATCATGTGCACTGTTAGGAATGTATATCGTCCTATGCTTTAAGCTTTAATGTATGATGCATTAAGAATTATTATGTAATACAGACTACTATAACTTAGTACGCTCACATCATTAAATCGCATTTGTATGTCACTGCCTATTCCTGTAACTATTACTGTAGGAAAATAGAAACAATTACTATTAAATATTTATTTAAACAAATACAAATTCACATTATTTTCTCATACGCCTATTGATTGCGTACTACCGCGTACTCCACTAGTCCACTACACCAAAATTTCTCTATTGCTAGATCCGCTTATGTCCGTGACGAGATTTTAATGTCCACTAAATGATACGAGAGCTCTGCCATCTCTGATGATATGTGTTTGATAGATGCAGATGACATTCGGGTATAATCAGAGCAGCAGCGCAAGAGCGAAACCGCGGGGTAAGCCGCGTTACTTCTCTATTCAAGTTAGGGCAACTAATTGATTGCTGATACCTTAACTTTGTTTATTGTTCTGTTCTCCTTCTCACTACATATCTATAGTTCAGCATGAGTATCAATACTGCAAAAAAAACTACCGCTTATCAGATTAGCAAGATAGAAACGCCTTAGTGTACTCCCCGATATCCAACGGCTGCGTAGATGGTCGGCATAGGTCCATCAAAGTTTCCACTTGGTATTTGTCAGCTACTGCGTAAAGCTTGTCTCTCTTGGTTGATGACTCCAAGATTCCGGTGTAGAGAAATTTCAGAAAATGTCGAAAAATATCAGGTTCGACGTCGTCAACGAAAACACGCCCTGTTTGGGACTCTTTCATTCCACTTCCGAACATTGCGGCGAAAACAGGACTGCGGACTGAAAGAAGGAAGCGGTGGGCAGCCATGGACTCTTCTCCGACGAGAAATTCTACATCTGTATGCTGTTTGTTAATAGCACTAGTCAAGAGTTGGGTTATCCACGTCGAATCGATAAGAGCGTGACCGAAATTTGCAAAGTTATTGGTTAATTGGACGTGAAAAGTAATCGAAAACGGAAGAGAATTAGAGTCCATAAGTTCACGAGTATGGACGAACATTTGAAGAAATTGTTCGTTAGTTGTTTGCGTCTCTTCCATTTTCTCATAAGTAGTCAAGTTTTCCAATGTGTGCATTTGGGTGGAAAAGGTGACCCTGTCCACTTTGCAGCCGATTTTCTTACGAGGATATCTAAAGAGAATGAACTTGAAATTGTAGCGAGGAACTTGTGCGGGTTCATCCCATCTCCCACGGTAAGAAGGATTACGTATCATTCTTTCGGTAACCTTGACTTGAGCTCCAAATAGATTTTCTCCTCCATAAGTAAACGGTTCTGATTCTACTGATTTCTCTTTTCCATTCGCTTCCGTCCATTTTTCAGGCTTCCAATAGCAATCTAAGACAAAAGAGTTTGGTAGAAAAGTAATTTCAGAGTCGGTCTCTGACCTGAAAATATAAAACAAATCATTTTTTTTTATTATTAATTTTTTTTTTAAATTATCTTACTTTACTATCACCGTCGATTGGCTCGTCTCTGCTTTCAGCTGTAAAGCTACTTTGATCATCTGATCGTCGTCTATATCAGCCGAAGCAGCTTGACAAAGATTTTCAAGCGTTTTAATTTCGTAGGTTACAGCCAACTGCATCAATCCGTCACTGATAACGGGCTCCCCCAGTTCTCCAGTGTAGATGAATTTTAGAAATTGCTCCATACATGCAGAGTCGACACCATCCAAATCCTGGTTTCTTTGTCGACTTCCTTCTTCTTCATCATCTTTTAGAACGTGACTCGAGGATTTTTCGTTGTTGAATTGACTTTCAAAAACAGGGCTTCGTGCAGCCAGGATGAACTTGTGGACCGGGAATTTCTTTTCCTCAGTAGTGATTTCAAAATCGGTTCCATAAGGATTAGCGACGGTGGATGACCAAATCTGCTCTTTCAGAAGACCGTCCATTCGTTGAACTTGGTATCCCTCAACAGTTCCGACAATATAAATGTGGAAGTTGAAGCTGCTATTAGTAGTTATAGACCAACCGTACGAAGCCGTGAAGAGTTGGATGCTTCCATTTTTGTCTTCCTTGCTGGTTATTGGAGCCATTTCCTCGTGATCTGATAGGTGTGATGAACTCGAGGCCGATGAACTGTAACTCACAGCAACTGCTTTCATTCCCATCTTGTTCAAGTTTGTTGTCATAAAAATGAGTTTCTTGGACGAAGGTTGTATCTTCAGAGCTGCTCGAAATAGTTTCTGCTTGCGAAAGGTAATCATTTTGGAAAGTATGGTCACATTTTCGAATTTGGTGGTACCACTCAGATCCCATTTAAATTGAAACACTAAAGGTGATTTCTCCAATTCAGTCATCTATAATACACAAATCAAGAGATTATTTCACATTTTTGCTATCGAACATGATGAGTAATTTATTATTTAAGGAAGCTGTAAAATATTTCTCATCGGATGTCCGTTGCATGATTCAATTCAAAATTACTTACACTAATTGTGAATTTTTTAATTTTCTGAAATAGATCGAATGGTATAGGCAAGCAAATATGCAATGTTTCACTGTGAAGAAAAAATGATCTACGTACTGCGACTACTGGACACTTGCTTGTCGACTTCTAGTCGATTCTTTTCCGCAGAAGTCGCCGCAACGAACGAACGACGACCGACGTATATGTATTTGAAAACGTAGTTTAATGGAATACGACGGGACGCTTTGCTGAAGGATGCTTTGTCGATTGCTTATTCCTCTAAGGACAATCTTTGTACATTTATTATGATTAAAGAATAAAAAGGCCAGGCTATAGAACGTTTCTTGATTTTGTAAAAAATGCCACATTGATATTACGCGCGTTCCTGTGTGATTTATTACACGGGAAAAAGCTACAGATTAAGACAACAAAATTTACATTTATTAGACTGTATACTTTTAAAATATTTTATATTCAATTATATTTACACTGCCTCATCTGAGCTTCCAGGAGAAATATAGTTTTTAGGCCTAGCATACCGTATACTTTCAGGCTTGATGTGGGTTTTTCCATTCATGAGACCAAAAAACATTCGAACGTATGGTGCAGGTCACCAATCTTTAATTATAGACATCGCGCACCGGGCGCGGCTATACTATGAGGATACGGCGAGCGCGTGGGAGGATAACGAACGAATACCCGTTGAGGGTTGAAAACAGTTAAATCTATATTATCATTGAGATGATCAGATGGATAGAGTGCGATGCATGTATTGTCAATCCACTTCTTCTATTCATTAATTAATACGGTAATTAAAGTATATTATATATTTAACTAAAATGGAAAAAATAAGATATGCGAACGTGACACAAACATTTGATTACCATAAAAAAAAGTTAACTTGATCAGTAATCACGGTTCACAGAGTTGCAGATAACAACTCCATCTTAAAACCATCACACAAACAATCACCAGCCCATTATTTTTTTAGTACATATCACGATTCACTTATTTTAAAATAATAACTCGATGCTTTTGAATATTACCTGCCTGTCTCTTTTCTAGCGCATCCATCCAAGAGCACGTATTAATATATTTGGTCGTCACTTACACCTGCAGAATACCTACGAGTAACTTAATGGCTCGAAAACTTGCTTTAATATTATATTTGTGAGTTAACCAAATCCTATTACCACAATTTAGCTCCGTAATACACAGCTTTGGCATGGTACTATTCGTATATGTGTTCATGAAATGCCCCATTAACACAAAAACACATAATTAACTCCACATATTTTCCACCACCAATCCAAGTAGCTGCAACGTCGCGAATCCTCTCGGGGCCCTTTCTACACGCAGTGGGCAGCAAATCTGTTTCTTTCCAGTCACAATAAATACCGCGCTGGGTATGGGAAATGCGGCTTGTAACTCGGGTGACTTCAACGAGACAAATGTTCTATCGATTACCTACACCATCAATTGATAATCAGATAACAGAGGGAACCCTTTTCCGTTTTTAAATTTTATTATATTCAAATAGTTATCTCTAGGTGTTGGGTATCCTCTGCTTTATGGATATTTTAAAGGGTTCTGACGTATGGTTTCAATAAACTTTTCTTTGACTTGATAAAACTGAGTTTACATTTGAATATAAAGTCGACTATAAAGTGCAGTTGGAGTCTCTGGAATAATAAGTTGAAAGGGATGATCAATATGACAGGGACATGCTGTAAAATATTCTGCAATGGCTGCCACAAATTCCAACGTTTAGTTCTAAAACAAAACTCGATGATTGAGATTAAGATCTTCGGCTACTACTTAGTAGGTTCAAAATGAACCATAATAGGTGAATTAAATATTGCAACACCTAATTTGTCTGATCGTACACCTGTAATGTCCGATTTGTTCACTCCCAACAAAGAAACTATTTGAAAACAAAACCAGTGATTTTATTTCTGTGTTCCTTGAAAAATAATTTTTTTCAATTGAAAGAAACCGCAATGGTTTCAGTTGTAGGCTAGAGAATACTTGATACCGCACACAGCTCTCGTTCCGTCATCAATTCACAGATTTTGACTCATTATTAGCATGAAAGAAAGACCTTGGTAAGCTCTTCGACGTCCACCGACTGCGTAGCGGACTTGCAGCAATCTTCTAGCGTCTCGACGAGATACTTGTCGGCCAGGACCAAGAGTTCTTCTTTATCTGCTGATGGTTCCAACATACCGGTGTAGAGAAACTTGAGGAAGTCGCGGAAAGTAGTTGGATCGACATCTTCTATACAGACTCTACTAGTTTGACTTTCGCTCATTCCGCTTTTAAACATTGCTGCAAAAATGGGACTACGAGCAGATAGAATAAAGCGATGTGCATTAATGGAATCGTCTCCAACGAGAAGCACGACGTCGGTCAACTTGTTGGCAGACAAAGCGCCCCAGAACTGGTCTTTCCACGTTGAGTCGACGAAATCGAAATCGAAGTTTGAAAGCGTGCTCTCCAGCTGGATGTGGAAGGTGATGGAATTAGGCAGAGATGGAAATTCATCAGTTCTGGTGAACTTTTGGAGTAAATTCCCGTCAGTCGTTGGGATTTCCTCCAATTTCTCTGGTTCATTCCAATAGTCTTCACCCGACTCGTCGGAATAGCCAACTTCGCGTATTCTGCAATTAATTCTTTCAAGTTGGAGTCCGAGGAAGACGAGGCTGATTTTGTAGGGGAGTCGGTCATCCTTTTCGCTTCCGGTCTTGACGATCTTGGCTTCAACTCGGAAGAGTTTTTCTTTTCGATGATCGAACGTTTTTGACCGTGTCCAGTTCTTCATTCTATCTTTTTCCTCTCTCTTCAGATCCAACGTGAAGTTGATAACAGCAGCAACTTCTCCGAAATCAATTTCTGAGTCTTCATCCGGGCTGCAAGTAAATGAATTTTCTATTAGACGAAATTTTAAGGTAATAATAAAAATAAAAACAATTTCATCAACGTACGCGATTCTAAGAGGAATTTCGCCGTCTTTGCTATTCATTGCCAATGAAGCCAGTTTGTTGACGTCGACTTTACTAGCTGCAGCTTTACAGATGCTAATCAGGGTCTTGATTTGATAGGTTTCAGCTAAATACTTCAATTTGCGACTGGATAACGGATCTTTCAATTTTCCGAAGTATAAGAACTTCAGAAATTGCTCCATACAACCCGCATCTACGGGTTCGACTATCTGTTGGGGCACAGTTGTTAACTCGGGCGTAATATTCCCTTCGGCAGTCGTGTAATTGCTGCTTAATCTAAAGAAAATCAAATCAATAAGAATGTTTCTTTATATGTTCAAATAATAATAATAATTAACAGTACCTAAGTCTTTTCCGTGTGGGGGACTCTCCTGGTTGGTTGTCTTGTTGATTGCTCGTACCTGCCATTTCTTGATTACTAGCCATTCCTTTACCAAAAAGAACTGCGAAAGCAGGGCTCCTAGCAGCCAGGACAAATTTGTGAACTGGAAACCGTTTTCCCTCTGCGATGAATTCGAAATCCGTCCCAAACCGATTCTCCCAAAGATGTTTACACAAGAGACAGTCCCATCGTTGAATGTGATAGTTTTTTACAATTCCGTCAAGGTAGATGTTGAAGGTGAACTTGCGGTTCTTAGTAACAATCTCATCCAGCGCCGTGTCCGTATAAAGCTGAATGCTTCCTTCGTCATCTTCTTGATCTTGAAGTTCCATTCTTTCACGACGTTTCTTCCCTCGAGGATCATCACCCTGTGTTGATGAGATGTAAGTGACATCTGTTACTTTCATACCCAATTTGTTTAAATTGATAGCTATGAAGAACAAAGTGGGATTTTGGGAGTTCTTCAATCCAAGGCGAAATGACAATTGATCACAGAATTTGATGGTTTTAGAGAGAATGGTCATGGGTTTGTTTTCGACATCTGTCAGCTCCCATTCGTAGGTGAACACCAAAGATGATATTTCAAGATCAGCCATCTATAATTCAAAATAATAAAAAAATATATAAATGCAGAAGAAAAATATTTTTGAATCAATTTAAATCCCACGCTACATTGTAATTATCCAAGGATCATAGGAACATAGTGATAATAAAATAGAAAATCAAGCAACAAATATAATTGATGGGTTAGATAAAAAAAAGACTCCTTACGAAAATTACCTTACGCTACGAATACAATTTTCCACAAAAATGAGCGCTTCTTTAATTGAATAGGAGAGAAAAAAAACTCCAGTACTGTAAATTGTGATCACGATTTCTAATTTCTGCGATCGGTCGCCATTTTTTAAAAGAAAACAACAATCCTGGAAATCGCGGGGACTAGGTGCGGGAGCTGGGATGGGGTCAGCTAGTCAGGGGGCGGAGCGGCTTCCAGCAAAGCATTTACAGTGGCTAGCGCATCTTGCTTTCGTCGACTCGCCTGCGTCGCATCGACCCTAATTATTTATACCTTTTCTGACTGACTGATTTCACCTTTCGGATTTCGTAGAATAACAGGTATGGGGTCCGTCGGGTTGGTTATGTCTCAAGAAACTACTTCATTTGTGAAATTCGAAAGTGAACTCTACAGCTTGCTTGAAAAAAAAAGATAAACATAAACCAATGTATTTCTTTGTTGAATGAACGGGGTAAAACAAAAAAGGAACAGTCTGTATTCAACAACTCTTAAGAGAATGTTCTCATGAACACACCGCAGTGTTTCAATTATGTCACATATACATCAGCAAGACAGGAAAACTTCGGTGAAGTCATCGACATCTGTCGGTTCTGTAGCGGTCCTAGCGGATGATAGAATGAGGAACAGATCGATATTTATTCGACCTGGTGAACTTCTGGAGTATGTTGCCTTCTTCAGTCAGGAATACTTCATTCAATTTCAACGATTCACTATTGTCGTTCAAGCAGGATTGGTCCGAGTTGTCAGCACGGTCGTCAGAATAGATGACACCGACTACGCGGCAGTTGATTCTTTCAAGTTGGAAAGCGAGGAAGATGAGTTTCAATTCATAGAGGCAGGAAGTATCTTTGGTGCTATTCGCTACCTTGTCGATCTTAGCATCAACTCGGAAGAGTTTCTCATTGTTGAGATATACGAATGTTTCCGACCGCGTGAAACTCTCTTTTCCTTCTTCACTCTTCAGACTAAATGTGATGCGATGAACACCAATATTGGGCCAGAAATACCGTCCAACGTAGTCATCATCGCTGAAACAAATGTATGCGGTCAGTTAGACAAAATAATAGAAAAGTGAATCATATTTTAAACACATCACGTACGGTATTTCAACCAGCGGCTTTTCTCCTTTCAAGTCCCAATCCAATGCAAACGAAGCTAGGTTGTTCCCTTCGATGTTGAGTGCTGCCGCTTCACAAATCTTTATCAAGGTCTTGATTCGATAAGTTTCTGCCAAATTCTTCAATTTACGACTACATACTGGATCATCCAGTAGACCCGTGTAGATGAATTCAATAAACTGAGAAATACAGTGCGTATCTACGGATTCAATTAGAATTTCTTTCAATTCTGCTTCTCTTTCTACGGTAGAAAAGTTATCACTCATCCTAAAAAAGAAATATTATTATTGAAAATAAGGGATAATATAATTGTGTCTCACGCACTTCCTTCTCTTCTGGGAGGGAGAGCAAATTTCAGAAGTTGATAGGTGTAGCCTTGTAGATTCCCGTGACGTAATAATATCTTGATTGGTCGATGAGGCAGATTCTTGATTATGGCCACAAAAGAGAGCTTCAAAAACAGGGCTCCTTGCAGCCAAGATGAACTTGTGGACTGAGAATCTTTTACCACCTGCTGCAATGATTTGAAAATCTGTTCCGAAACGATTCAACGAAAGCTGATCCCTCATTGCAAAATCCATTCGTTGAATACGGCAATCTTCTACGATTCCTTGGATGTAAATATGGAAACTAAATGCCCGTCTCTAATTCATCCATGAATAGCTGCGATGCGTAATGCGTGATACGCGCAATGTGTTGAATCGGCTTTAACCCAGTGAAATTACTGTTTACCTAAACTTGCAGTTCACTACGATAATAACTACAAGTGCAGTGTGAAAATATAATCCAAAAACAAGACCCTTTCTCCTAGTAAACAAAACCATCATGTTCTCACAATCTGTTTTAATTTTATTGCATAATATTGAAATCAGTTTGAATGACACCATCATTTGGATTTATTATAGAAAGTAGGATCAAGGAAAAGTAATCAATTGAAATCTCTAGGTAAACACCGCCGCTCGTGGCTCTTTAAGAGCGAACAATCAACAAGTGAGAAAGGCTTCCGTAATCTTTTCGATGTCGACGGGTTCCACTGCGGCTTTACACATCTCTATCAGCGTCTCGACTCGATACTTGTCGGCCACGACAAAGAGATTTTCTTTATTAGCGGACGGTGCCAATATTCCGGTGTACAAGAACTGCAGAAACTCTCGGAATGTGGCAGGGTCGATGTCTTCGATGCAGACTCGTCCTGTTCGCGCCTCTTCCATCCCACAGTTGAACATTCCAGCAAATACAGGACTCCGGGCGGAAAGAAGGGAGCGGTGAGCGCTGAAGGTCTCCTCTCCGACTAGAAACTCTACGTCCGTGAATTTTCTGTTGGCAGTAGCGGCCCACAATTCGTTTTTCCAATTGAAGTCTACGAGAGCATAATCATAGCTTTGGAGGGTACTAACGAGATGAATTTGAAAGGCGATGGCTCGAGGAGAAAATGTGTACGAGTCGGATACGGTGAACTTTTGAAGTACTTCCTCGTCGTCGTTCAATGGAATCACATTTAGCGTTTTGGGTTCAAAGCGATAGCGGGAGAAAGAAGCATAATCCTCAGGAAGAATAAAATATCCAACTTCTGAAATCGAGCTCTTATTCTTTCCATGATTAAAGCTGAGTAAGATGAGATCAATTTTATAGGTGATGACTGGCATAGAAGTCTTGACCGCAGCGGGGTATTCACGAATACATGATTGAACTCGGAAAAGTTTTCCGGTTTCATCCTCGAACGTCTTTGATTCCTTCTCTTCTGTCCGCTTCAATTCCCAGGTGAGACTTAAAACGCCAGCGTTTGATGAGAATTCGATGTCTGGAATAGGACTATCCAGGCTGGAATAGAGAGTAAGGAATTACACTGTTAATAAAGAAAATTAACCTAAAATAATACTTGAAAGAACAATACCTTATTTCGTATGAAACCTTTTCAAGGCTTGGATTCAACTGCAAAGCTAATATCGACATTTCTTCACCATCGATGTCGTATGAGGCAGCTTCGCAAAGGTCTTCGAGAGTTCTGATCTGATAAGTTGTAGCTAGCTGCTTTAGTTGGCGACCGCTGATGGAGCCTCCCAGCTTTCCAGTATAGACGAATTTGAGGAACTGTTCCATGGAGGCAGCATCTACGGGTTCAGTTTTCTCTCTAGGTATCGGACTTCTAGCAGATGTCTCTTTTTTCGGGTCGAGCATATCGCTTGAGAATAAAGCAGCAAAAACGGGGCTTCTAGCGGCCAAGATGAATTTGTGTACGGGGAACCTTTTTCCTTCAGCGAAAAATACGAAATCTGACTCGACACCATTCGTGACAGATGACCACAATTGCTCGTAGATGTGACTGTCCATTCGTTGAATTTGATACCCGTCTGCGATTCCACTGATGTAGATGTCAAAGAATATGAATTGTTTGCCAAGGGGTAAGCAGCTTTCTAATTGGAGTGTAAACAGCTGGACACTACTTTTGGCTGCATCATGATTGTAAGGTTGAATTCTCATTCTTTCTTGTTTCCTCTCTTGACCAGAATCAGTAGTCATCAGGGATGTAGAAGAAATCACATCTGCTACTCTGAGTCCCATTTTATTTAAGTTTGTGGCCATGAAAAGTAGAGTTGGGTGGGTTATTGATGATTTGTTCAATGCTGCTCGAAATATCTTCTCATTTTGAAACTTGACCATCTCAGAGAGAGTGACATTAGTTGGCTGAAATTCTGCAACAACATTGTTGAGCTTCCACACGAAATTAAATACCAAGGATGATATTTTATTCTTTTCCCTCAGCATCTGTATAATAATTATAGCATTATTGATTTATTTGGTTATCTCAATATTGCTATTATAGAAAAATTTATAGATACTGGAGCATCAGAATAGGTCACTTGGACTAGCTTAACTATTAAGTGGTGATGATGCAAGGTAATAATGTTTACACACAATTACTTACTTTCCTGTCGAACTTTCAAGTTTAAAAAATTCTCTTTCACACTCGGCAGTTGCCGTTTGAACGATTTTTAATCGCTTGCTTTCTAATCAGGTAGAACCTTTTGTTTAGACTTTAGGTGAACATTCCCACTTCCCAGATTCGTTGAAGTGTTGAAGCAACTTGCAGCTGTCACTTTAGCAGCTTTAGACTTTAGAGAGCCTCAGGGAACCGCTAGTGGGCACTGGGCGGTGAGGGGACAACAGGGCTAGATCTGCACTAAAGATACATATTTACAACTATTTGTTATAGAGGTGACGTACTGTCGTGGCGATCGACGGATCGAGAGGCCCTTACGTAATGTATATATTTTTCAAAAACATAATTCTAACTAAATTAAGTTTACCATTTTACATCAACGATTTGCGTATGCTAGCTCAATAAAAACATTTCCCTCTTTTATCTTGTTCTAATTTCCCCCAGCTTAATTAAAAAAAAAAATGACCGGAGATTATTACTTTTTAAAAAACAAGTACGAATGAAAAAAGGTCTTTCATTTCAATATTATTTGAAATCAAATTTAAATATATTTCTCTTCCATTGTATTCCTTAGTATCCTTACTGAACTCTCACTGATGTAATACACGCTTCTACACTGTTTGAGGTAATTATTGTAAGCAGCAGGATTCAATTTTTTTATTTTTAAAATAGCAATCGGAATTAAGTAAGGGCTGTAGAGATCCATCAGATCGTAGATGAAGCTATGCAAATCCGCCCTCTGTTTGCAATTTAATCCCACTCTTGTATCTCCCTTTCTTTAACTATTTAAGTCTCCCCTGGGTCTACCTTACGATCAGTTTTTTAAGTTGTGTATGAATGAATGTGATTTACTGATTTTAGCTTCTTGTTTAGATCTCGGTTTAGATTTTAAACGTCACACCATTGATTAAGCTTCATTAATTTAATAACTCGATTGTTAGAAACAATCCTTCTCTAGATTAAATATAATTTTTCCTGAAACCATTTCCGTTATCAAAAACATAATGCAAACAAAATTAAGATAGCAAATAGGAATCACTCTATGAGTGCCAAGTCTGAGTTTCAACTAAAATAACACGAGCAAAAAGGACAACAAACATTTATCTTTGAAAACTTTTCAACAAGAAAGAAAAGCTCTCGTGAATTCGTCTACGTCGAGAGCCGGCTGAGTAGCGGGCCGGCACAAGTCCACCAGCGTTTCTACTTGATACTTGTCGGCCACCGCGAAGAGCTTTGCGTTTCTGGATGATGGCAACACTATCCCGGTGTAAATGAACTCCAGAAAGTCGCGGAAGGTATCTGGATCGACATCATTGATGTAGACATTGCCCGATGTTGCCTCCTCCATCCCGCTGGCAAACATGGCTTCGAAAACGGGGCTGCGCGCGGAGAGAAGGCGACGGTGAGCTGAGAAAGTTTCCTCTTCGACGAGGAACTCTACGTCGGTCTGCTGTTTGTTGATAGAAGCAGCCCACAGCTGTGCTCCGCAAGTAGAATCCATCAGATTTCGATCGAAGTTGGCCACCATTCCCGTTAACTTGATGTAAAAAGTGACGGAGAGAGGTGGAGTGAAATGACTCATTCTAATTTTCCTAGAGAAAACTTGACGCATTTTCTCGTCGCCCTGTGTGCTTTGGTACATCCCGACATATCCAGTAGATATGTCTCCTTTGACAATCGAAAAAGCCGCATGGCGGACTTGACAGTTGATCTTCCTGTGCTGGTAGACAAGGAAGGTGACGTCGGTTGGATTAGTTTGATTTGAAGTCTCGAACCGCGCGCGGAAAAGATTCTTCTTTCGGTACTCGAACGGTGGTGATGTCGCGAAGGTAATCGCGGAATTACCAGCTTCCTCTCTCTGCAAGGTATTAACATTCCAGGTAAAAGAGAGCACTTCAAAAGTTGAAGGGTCGATTTTGAAGTCATTATCTGGCCTGAATTTATAAACATGCAATAAATAAATAAATAAAAACCAAACTAGTTTATAACCAAATAAAATTACGTGACGTGTAGTTGCGAGTCTGAAGCGGCCGGTCGAATAAACTGCATAGCGAAGTCCATCACCTCGTCGTCGTCGATATCATGGGAAGCGAATCGGGAAAGACTTTCAAGAGTCTTGATCTGGTAGACAGTTGCTAGTTGCATCAAACCTGGGTCGTGCATAGGTTCTTCTAACTCTCCGGTGTAGACGAATTTTAGAAACTGCTCCATTGAAGCTGCAGAGACATTTTCTTCTTTCTTGACGAGTTGTTCATGCGCGTCGCTGCTGAATAAGGCAGCAAAAACAGGACTTCGAGCGACCAGGACGTACTTGTGGACGGGAAATGACCTTCCTGCAGCGATGAATTCGAAATCAGTCCCGACTTGATTCATGACGGAAGACCACATCTGATTCTTCAGCAGACGGTCTCTTTCTTGAAACTGGTAATTTTCTGAAATCCCAGTGAAGTGAATTTCGAAGGTATATAATCGAGGATAATGCGGTACTGTTGGTAATGACGCAGTAAATAACTGAAGGCATCCAGTTACGTCTCCGTTCCGTGCATCAAGGTCCATCGTCTTGAGATGACTGGTGATACCTTTGGAAAACAACACTTTGAACACCTTGATCCCAATTTTGTTCAGGTTTGAAGCCATAAAGAAAAGAGTTGATCGTTCTGCTGAGAATGGATGAGCCTTGAGTCCTACTCGAAAAGCCTTCTCTCCCAGAAATGGGATCATCTTGGAAAGGACAGTGATGTTTCCAGTTGCGATGTTGGCCAGCTTCCATTTGAACCGGGAGACAGCAAGGGGAGTTGATTCAATTGTTTGAGACATCTCTCAGATCTGTTGGTAGAGAAAAAATATCAGAATATATGAAAAAAGACAATCAGACATTATCAATGCTAAATATGAACATTATTGAAAGCTTTCAAGATTGGTCACAAACATAAAAAGATTCACACTTACCAAATTTATGTAAAAGGCAGATAAGCTGATTTTCAAAATCTTCACTGACGTTCCTACAGTCAACTGACTCGTAGACTGGGCAACTGATTATTAGAATAATTCGAATAGACAATTTGTTCATAAAAAAGAAAACTTTACACTACTTGAGAAAAGTAAACGACTGGTATGCGTGATGGCTAATGGAGTATTAACTGAGAACGACAACACGACGAATCAACGAAGAGAGGAGCAGTAATAACTAGCACAAAATGATAAAATGGCGTTCCTAACTTCCTACAGCATTGTCTGATCGGGCCAACGCGAAGCTCCTTTTCCCTATTGCACAATTTTTGAGTTTTGTGTCGCGTTTCTACTGCGCATCTTCAGGATTTAGGAAAGAAAGGGAAAAAAATCGTTTTGGAACGAACAAAAAGTGGTGTAATCACTCGGATGGTGCAAAAAAAGAGGAAGAAAGATGAGGGCGATGAAAGTTGATATGGGCTGATTTTATTAATTATGGGAAAACCTTTCAATTTATTAAATCGTACCAAATTTAAATGCATGAATCTTAAAATTTGTCTCAGCTTTGACTGAACTGAAAAAATGATAGCTTCCGGTCCAATTTTGACTAATAAATAGGAAGAGCTTTTAGTGAAGCTATACTTTCTTCAAACAAAGCATTAAATAAGAAAGGATTCGAAATTAAGAAATTCCGAGTTGAGTTTATTTTCCAGTATCCACGAAGAGATTACGTACAGAACATTTTCAGAGAAAAAAACGAACTAGCCGATCTGAGATTTAACCGAAACAATGACGCCATGTGAGATGAAACTTGGATTTTAGCAGGAAAGAAAAATTCTTGAAACGTCGTCTACGTCGTAAGCGGGTTGAGCTATGGGTCGACACAGCTCCATCAACGTCTCCACCTCGTATTTCTCGGCCAGAAAGAAGAGCTGGTCACTTCTGTCGGTCAACACCAACGTTCCGGTGTAAAGGAATTCCAAAAAGACGCGAAAGGTTGTAGGATCGGCATCATGGATGCGCACTTGCTCTTCTTGCAATGTACCGTTGAGTAAAGCAGCAAAAACGGTGCTTCGGGCAGAGAGAAGGCAGCGATGAACTGAGAAGGATTGATCGCCGACGAGAAGCACGACGTCCGTCAGAAGGTTGTTGAGGGAAGAGGCCCAAATCTGCTCCTTCCAAGATGAATCTACGAGGTAGTGACGGAAGTTGGGAATGGTGTTGACCAAATTGATTTCAAATGTGACGGAAAATGGAGGTGAAGGCGTAGGCGCACGAGTATATTCGCTTGAAGTGAATAGTTGAAGTAGCATCTCGTCACTTGTTGGCTTCTCGCGCAATCTCCTGATTGAATTGAAAGGTTCTTTATTGATAGAATAGGTTACTTGGGTAACTTTGCAATGGATCTTTCTGTGCTGATAGACCACAAAAGTTTGACGGATATATCGGCCAGGAGAGTTGGGATTTTGTTGTTCATCACTCGGTTGAGTAACCTCTAGTCGGACTCGGAAGAGCTTACTTCCTCGATACTCGAAGGCTGGCGATGTTGCTGTTTTCGTTACAGGGGTATCTTGGTTCCACTGAGTAACATTCCAAGTGAACGAAACCGCTTTGGAAGTCAAGGATGGGTCAATTTCAAAGTCAGCTTCAGGCCTATGGAAATTAATGCAAAAATAGCGCTTCAGAAAACATAATTTAAAAAAAAATGAAAAAATAATAATATTACCAAATAGCCCTTTCTCCGCCTGCTTTCAACTGCATGGAAAATTCCGCCATCTCGTCCTCGTCGATATCATGTGAAGCAAATTTACAGAGGTCCTCCAAAGTCTTAATTTGATATAAAGCAGCCAGTTTTCCTACTCCTGGTTCACTGATGGTTCCATCAAGTTCACCAGTGTAAACAAATTTTAGAAACTGCTCCATTGCAGCTGGAGAGACGTTAAACTCTTTCACGTTAGATTGTTCCACAATATTCAATTGGGCAGCAAATACGGTACTTCGTGCAGCAAGGATGAATTTGTGCACAGGAAATCTTTTTCCGCCAGCGATGAACTCGAAATCGGCTCCAACTTGATTAGAGACGGATGACCACAGTTGTTCGTTGAGTCGACCATCCTTTTCTTGAAAGCGATAATTTTCTGTGATACCGCCAAAATGAATATTGAAGAAGTAACAACAGTTATCATTCGAGAGAGTGGGTAATGGTGCTGTAAACAGCTGAAGGCTCCCATTGACGTCTCCATTCTTCTCTTCGTGGTGGTTCATGTCGACCATCTGGCCACTTCTAGTTGAGTAGGTCACTTTAACAACTTTAACCCCCATTTTGTTCAAGTTAGTGGTTAAAAAGAAAAGAGCAGAAGTGTAAGATTCGTAATGGTGCCTAATTGCGGCACGAAACGAAAACACATCTCGAAATTTGACCATTTTTGAAATGATCGTCATGGCTGCGTGAGGGATGGAGACGAGATTCCATTTGAATTGCACCGCCATTGACGGATATTCTGAAACTTGCGACATCTAAATAACAAAAATAAACAAATTGATGAGACTAATATAACATTTTACTTGAAAAAATACGAAGTTATACATATGAATTCTGTTTTAATATCTTACCGTGGGTTGTCAGTTTTTAGTCTTAGTGGTCCTAAACAAAGCACATAAAAACGCTTACAGACGGGGTCACGAGGAGCGCTTTAACGCACTCACCTCTCTCTTGGCAACTGAATCTACTACTAACAATTTTAAAAAAAAAATGGCAGCCAAATGCCCAAATGGGTCTTGGGGAAGAGGGCGAGGAGGCAAGGTCTCTTGAGACTTTATTTTCGTAGAGAGAGAAGAGGAGGAAAAGATGAAGCGAGGAAATGGAGGAAAAAATAACGACACCGCAATTCGGTAGTTGACTGGACGAATGCATAGGGGGAAAACAATTAATGAGAAGGAGAAGAAAGTGATTAAGATTTTTTTTAAATTGACATTATCACAGCCAACTACGTGAATGAAGTTCAAACTTAAAGATTTGTAATATTGCGGATTTCGGAATATTTTTTTAAAATTTAGGTAAGTTACATACATAAAATCTACACTTAGCACTTCGTTGTCGGTAAATACAGTGTAACGACTACAGTTCGCCCAATGATGGGACATCGCTTTGACGTATAGCGCATAAAATAGCTGTTTTATTAAAGATAAAGAAATTCAATTCAGGTCTTTGTAATTAAAACTAAAAGATCATCGCATAGTGAGGTCAATGAATTAAAACAAAGTTCTGAATTTTGAAAAGCAACATTCACAGCTAGATAAGGCAACAAGAAATATGCTACATTATTTAATTGATTCCTCTTGATTTTTCCAAACAGGTGAGTAAATCCTCACGCGTTACAGGATTTTCCAATGTCAACAACTTTCCTGTTAAATAAGTAAAAATCGCGCGTTAATTCTTTTCATATAAATAAGATATGTAATGTACTTCTAATTTTAAAATATTATATTTATTAGTTGAACGTACCATCGACAGACCGATACCCATTGGGATGCTTGCGATCATTGCGCACGCGGACGAAAATCCAATGATGGTCGACATAACTACATTCGATGATTGAATCGATCATTTTCTTCAGATCATCTGTTAAATCAATCGTAGTATTCCTGTACTGCTGCTCTTTCCGTCCACGCGCCACTACATGCAATTCCCCCTTAGATGGACTAAAGTTCAAGTCAAAAATAATATTTTTTGATAATCAATAGCTCAAGTTTGCATAGGTCAGTCCGTAAATTATGTCAACTTACTCGTCAGCTGAAAGTTTGAGGCGGAAGGAACATTCCTGATCGAGTTTCTCATCCCACTGTAGAATATCTGGACACGTTCCGCAAGTATAGCCCTAAAAATAAAAATGAATTCTCGTTATTAGAAGCAAGTTTGTAAAAAGCGATAAAAGATTCATGAATAAATTGGTAAAATAGTCTTACGTTACGGCGGGGATGGAAAATGATGGAACGAAGCTGATACTTAAAGCTATCTTTAAAGTCTTCTGCCAGGTACACTTCAGCTCGAAATGCGTCCTCATATTTTGCGATGTCCAAGTCGAAAATTTCTTGTTCGGTCCGAATGCAACGGCTTTCAATTCCATCCAAGCGTGGATTCATGACTTCCTCCTAGATACATTGGATAAATTTTTAAATATATTGTATCTAAGTGATAAAAAAATGGTTTTTCTGAAATAAAATTCTAGAAACTTTGTACCTGCACAAAAGAGATTCTTTCAAGAATATTTCGTCTAGTCAAATCCACACCACTGCAGCGAGTCGCATCCATGATGACAAAAGTTAGTTTTCCTTTCGTCTCTTCGTCGGCTTCAGCAGATGGGGAGCCGTCGTGATGAACCTTCCTCACCATCAATCCATCCAAGACAGTGTCCTTGACGGTGATATGAGGCGCACGATCATCATCCAATTTGAAGACGTGCTGCGTCATATTTTCCATAAACATGCTTCCCTCCGAGTCGATGTAGAGTAAGTAACGTACTCCGACGGGTTTCGGAGAGGCTACGTATGGCTCCGACTTAAGTTTCTGGATGTTGTTCATACCGAGGGAAACAGGCCAGTTGGCTGGGAAGAAATCTACCGGACCATGAGCGAAGCGACCAAGTTTTACTTGCAGTTCTCTGACGAGATCGTAGTCTGGTACGAGAGAAACACCATCAACTCTCTCGTCTTTTAAAAATGGAACCTCGGGATCTACTCCAACAAATTCTCCCGAAAAACTCCTAAAAAATAATAAGCATTAGCTAGACAAGATTTATAAGAATACTCAAAATGGCCAACAATATACACTTTCCACATTAGTGCTTAAACTTTACTAGTAGCCTAAATATGAAATCGTGAAAACAAATCTTACGGTTTCTTTGGTCCACGCGGTCCTGATGATTTCTGGAACATTTCGGCTTCAATACAAATAAAGTTTCTTCCCGGCCCAAGCACGTCTCTTCGTAACAGCTGCACGAAAGAAGCTGCTGTTAAATACTGTTTACTTCGCTGACTACGCGAGGGTATACGTAGTTACAACGTGGAATGTTGAGTGTCGAATGTCATCGATACCAGAAACGCTGACGATCAAAAAGTGTTTTCTTATTCACCCGAAGCCTTTTTCTTTCTTTCTTGGAAACTGCTTTCTGGCTCACATTTGGACTATTAATAAGAATCGGGCTTTACATTCAAGATAGGCCCTAGCTAATTTGACCTTCAAATTAAGTCGTCACTTTAAACAACTTTTCGTAGAAGCCCAAGATGCAATAGGAATATGTAGGCCCTAGTTAATACCCTACTTTAATTATCATTAATAGCATCGAGAATATGCATTCAACGAATTCAGCATAATTGCGCTGATAGTTGCCTCCCAAGGTACTACAATTCTTTTGAGCAATCTATTTTCGTTTCGTTCGTTATCACATGCGTAAAAGGTTCTTCAATAAAAATTTTGAAATATTCTGATGACAAGCGATTGACAGAAACAATTGTTTGTATTTATTATTCAGCAGCGAAATATATACAGAGAAAAAAATATGCACTTGATGATCTGATGATGTCATCAACTAAGCGGAATTTGGGTGGGAGATATATAAGGCCGATCCTTAGAAGTGTTCAATCATTATATAAAATGGAAAGTGAAGTTAAGTATTATAGAGAAATATAATGATGGGCACGTTAACATACACAGAATAAAGTATAACCGATAGGATTCACAATTCAGAATAAGGGAAAGAAAACAGATCGTCAGCTGTGAAAGGCACTCCATTCCATCAGGCTCGATATGATTGAGAAATTATAGTAATAGGAAGTTTTAATTGTTTAAAAATAAGCGGTGCATAATTAGTAAATTGGTAAAAATGCTGTTTCAATTTCCATCATGTGCACAGGCGTGGCAGTGTTCGGCTTGTGATGGAACTTTCAATTCAGAAATTCTATTTTTCAACATTTAACTGGAATCATTCCAAATTTCGTTAAGGAAAACAAAAGAGAAGAAGTTGGGAGGAGGAAGAGCTTGATTATCCGCTGATTATCTTTAAGGTGAATTCTCATATCTCTTTTACACGTACTGCTTGTGCGTTGTCAAAGAAGGCTGAAAAAGATAGAAATAATAAAAAGAATCTCATTGTTCGAGAAGAAGAAGAAAAACGTCTTTCTTTGACAACACCTTCTCTCCTCCCGCTTCATTATTGAATATTGCATCACTCAGACTAGCAAACAGCTCGCTAAGCCAATCACGGAATTGCATAGCCTTTCCATCCCCAGATTTATTTTAACAAATAATAAAGAAGAGAAAAAAGAAATAAAAAGAAAAAAGTGTTTTATGTTTCTGAGACGTTCTTGGGGCGAAAACATATAAAAGTGTCAATGTATAATAGAGAGTGAAATACAATAACAAGAAAAAGAGGGGAAAGATAGGTGTCCATTCAATTGTTTTGTATTACTATTAGTCTACTTTCTGCGCCTGGAAAAGACGGATGCACTACCTGTCTTGTAATCCTGGAGATGGGGTCCAGTGGCCGGCAGCTGGCCGGCCAGCGTGCACGACTTGCAGCAGAACCGGGCATAGTATTTATTCGTACAGAATCTTGCCTTTACAATCAGCTTGCAGTTGGCGAAGAATGGATTGTCCGTGCAGTTAGGATGCAGATAGACACCTGTAATTAATAAAATTCTTTAGTTAAAGAATCTGAGAGAATAAAAGTATTTAATATACCATCGATAGATAGAGTAACGACGCTGTTTGATTCTCCGATCAAGTTGATAGCTTCACATCGGTAGGTTCCAGAGTCAGCACTATCCACTCCGGTAATCATCAAAGAATTGTTCCCTTTAAAAGTTTTCCAAAAGAGAAGTCAAAAAGATGTTTCAATCGTTATGAATATTAAATGCTAATTTACTGTTGATTGTGATGCGATCTGTGGGTTGGATTTGGTTGTTGTCCTTGTACCACGTCACTCTTGATTCAGGATAACCCTGAACGTCGCAGTGGACTTGAACGTCAGTGCCCACCGAATAGCTGGATTGCTCCGACCAAACTCTTGCAGTTGGCGCCACTATGATTAAATACAAGTGGAATTAGTTTCAGTCAGCCAATTTAATTTTAACTAGAAAAGGTTAGTTGGAAAGTGTTAAGGCTACCCAAATTGGGTCTCGCAGGCGCCGGAGTGTAGCCAGTCTGAGACGGGCGAGTTCGATAAGGAGCGACAGTAGTAGTCGTAGTAGAAGGAAGGAGCCGAGGATCCGGCTGAGGAGGCGGTAGCAAGTACCGACGGAACTCGATCTCATCCGCATCAACCGAATAGACCGGACCGATGGCTTGAAGAGTGATAGTATAGGAAGAAGGGCGGCCATAGCCGTTGTAAGCCTGACAAGTGTAAGGACCAAGATCCCGGAAGGAAACACGACGAACAAGAAGGGAGTAGTCGCGGAACTGCTCGTAGCGCTCCGAAGAGAGTGGGAGCATCCTCTCTCCTCTCCACCAGGTCACGGAGGGCCGTGGCCAACCAATGGCGTGACAGTGAAGGATGCAAGGATTACCCAGAACAACGATAGTCATGGCATCATCCGGCACAATATCAGTTCCGGCCGGAGCAGCCGCGTCTTATTATTGATTATTAATTAAATTGTTAATACAAGGCAACAAAGTGTGAAAGAGTTAGGTTGTTAGAAGGTTGTTAGTTATCAGAATCGCCGATATTTAACACATACCTTTGACCTCGAGTTGAGTCTGTTTGATAGCAGAGGTGCCAACTCCATTGTCAGCGATGCAAGTGAAGGAACCGGCATCCATGCGCGAGACGCCAATGATCTGTAGCGTACCGTCCGATTGGATCTTGTACTTTCCTTCGTCGTTCACGATCTGACAGGTTTAAAACGGTTTTAGTTTTATTGATCCTTAAAAAAGGGAAAGAATTGTATACCTCTTCCTTGCCACGGCGCCAGTAGATGGTCGGTGCGGGAGTTCCGGTGGCTTCGCATCTGAGGGCGGCAACACTACCTTCATCCGCCGCTACTCGGCTTTCTCCATCCACGATCCTTGGGGGTTGTCCTCCTAAATAGTACATTAGATAAAAAATCCTCCATCTGAAGATAGTAGTTTGAATATACCTCTGACGGGATATGGAGTAGTGGATACGACGGAGGGGGAGTAGTCACCGGATGAAGTGGGGCTGAGGCAGGAACGGCCGCATCCATTGAAGCAGCATTTGTATTCTCCGTTACAGTCGGCATCCGAGCGGCACTCTTCCGCACATAATCCGACACTTGTGCGCTGGACAGATGGACAGCGGCCTTCTTTAGTCACTGTAGAATAGAGAATGATTGTTTATCAGGATTTATTCATGATTAATATGTATAATTTTCAATACCTGATCGGCAAGTGGGTTGGACACGCGTAACGGGTCCTTGGTCCGCTCTCTGAGGATCAGCCGGCTCGCTAACTAATTCCGGATGGCATTGAGTTCCATCAGGACAAGAGTAACCGCGACAAGGCTCGTAGCAGCGACACTCGTCACATCCAGCATTGGAAACGAACCTTTGAAATATTTCAATTCTTGAGTAAGAAATTCATTCGAAAATAAAATTTGTTCAACTACCTTTCAATTCCGTAAGGACAGCTGATGGATCGGCAGTTTGCAAGAGCCTCTCCGCAAGGCTCATTGTCGTAAGGATTGGGCTTGAATGGTTCAACAGATGGTCCAACATCGATTTCATTCTCAGATTCTGCAAAAATAAATAAATAACCTTAATGAATTTTCTAATCACAAGAAGTATATGACAAAAGCAGCGGACATGTAGACAACAATCAAAAGCGGACGGGCACAAACACATTTGCTAAAGCAATCCCGAACTAATTTCGAACCCTGATTCGAAGTAGAGCTTGATGTTGGCTGTCTAGCCGGATCTCGTGAACAGAAATTGCTGCAACTATCAAAAGATTTGAAGCGGTTCATATTGCCAGCGCAGCCACCGTAGAGGAACGGCTCACATCTGGATCGCTCGCTGTCAAAGTACCAGCGTTCATGACGCTCCCGACAAGGACCAGGGTCCATTGGTAAACGGCACACAACTATTATACACTCGTTATTGATTATCAATCGTCATTCCACTTTTAACTATTGGTTAATGTGTTAATAGTTATAGTTATACAAAGTAATATGACCATATTTAAAGGAGCACCTGAATTGGAATCGGCAGTAGCGTTTCCAGGTGGAGCCAATTCCGCTCGTTGTAAGCAGAGAGACTGGCACTCTTCCAATGTGCTGAACCGGTTTCCATTGCCTCTGCATCCGCCGTATCTGAGTTCCAGACATTGCAAGGTTGTACGATCGAAGTAATATTTGCGGAAGGAGCCGCGGCACGGACCCCTCTCGGCCGGAAGTCGGCATACATCTGTTGTCGAGTAAAATTCATTAAATATACTTGATTGATTGAATTTTGAATCTTAGAAATACCCTCTCCACGGAAGGATCCGCACTGGCGTTCGCACTGCTCCTCTGAATGGAATCGGTTGGCGTTGCCGTCGCATCCGCCGTAACTGAAGGCTTCACAACGTTCCGTCGCTTTATTGTAATACCAAGCCGGAATACTGGCTCTGCAGGGTCCGGGTTCCACATCCAATCCGCACATTTCTAATTCATTCATTTATATAGTAACAATAATAAATTTAGTAAAATATACATCTGTAAGTCTTTACCTCCACCGGAAGGTTGCTGTTCCCTATCCGGTTGCCTATCTCGATCTCTCTCGCGTTCCCTCTCGCGTTCCCTCTCAGCACGCTCACGTTCACGTTCTTGTTCTTCCCGCTCCCGCTCTCTATCATACTCTCTGTCGGGTACTCGGGTATAAGGAGGTTCCGTAGGTGTAGGACGTTTGGTGCGCATGCAACGCTGCTGGCACTCCTGAGCGTTGTTGAAACGGTTTGGATTACCCTGGCATCCACCATAATCGAACTCGTAGCAGTTATCCGTTGCGGAGTCGTAGAACCATTGGCGGAAGGATCCACTGCACGGTCCAACCACTCTTGGTAGGATGCAAACATCTTGGGATTGACTGCAACGGCTCTCGCATTCCTGACGGGTAGCAAAGCGGTTCCCGTTTCCTTCGCATCCTCGGTAGATGAACTGCTTACAGACTCCGTCACTCCGTTCGTAGTACCAGTGCAATTGAGATTCACTGCAGGATCCTTCTTCTTTGCCCATGAAGCAGAATTCTACATATAAAGAAATGTTGAATAAATCCTTTCCTTTTCAATGATTAAAAAGAAAATATACCAGTTTTGAAATCTTCTTCGACGGGTGAAGCGTTTTCGGGCACCAACGGGGCGACAGCTGTTTGGCACTTGGCTCTACAAGCGCTGAGCGTTTCAAAGTTATTGGCATTACCGCCACATCCACCAAATAGGAACGCTCTGCACTCCTTGTCCTCTTCGTCATAATACCAACGTTCAGTGAAATCTTTACAGTCACCAATTTCACGTGGCATCTTGCAAGTGTCCTCATCTATGTATAGAAAATTCATTGAATTTGTAAGGTTTCAATAGGTAGGATTTTTAGGTGATGAATAAGGATCACAAGTTAATTGCATAGCGAAGTTAATAAAAGCTACCGGTGACGAGTGAAAGAGCGCGGCAGGATTGTTGGCAGCTCTCTTCCGACTCGAAGTTGTTGGCATTGCCCTGACATCCGCCGTAGTAGAAGGGCATGCAACGGCGCTCTGCCTGGTCGTAGAACCAGCGAGCCTGTCGCTCACTACAAGGACCTTCCGCACGCGGCAACAAACACGAATCTGGCAGGATCGGTTAGATGAATTAGTGAAGCCACAAGTTAATAGGCGCATTGTTTGGTTAGTTTCAGCGATAAATAAGCGTCAAATGTGTCTTTGTGAGTGGAATGTTCCGCACAAAAACCTTTTGGAGGGATCCGCTCCGTGTAAGGATCGATGAGGGGAATCATCGTTGATCTGGGCGCTTCGTTGCAAACAGAAGCGCAAGCCATGTGGCTATCGAAGCGATTTGCATTGCCTCCGCAACCCGAGTAGAGGAAACTGTGGCACAGCTGCGTCCGGCTGTCGAAATGCCAGTGGAGCTGTTGGCCGTGACATCGGCCGTAATCCGCTTTCATGTTGCATCGCTCAACAGCCGACACTTTGATTGTGTATATGTATGTTTTTTGTTTGTGTGTAAAAGCGGATTAAACCATGAGATTAAGAGACTGACAACCTCTTTAGCCGTGATTCCGGATTGATACTTGATATATAATCCGGATGTGATTAAGGTTGTGAGTTTCTTTTTCTTATATTCAAAGCTCCCCGATATAGTCTTACCTCTGGATCGGGCGGAATCCTTGCAGCGTAGGTGGCACTCTCTCTCGCTCAAAAAGTTGTTTTCATTACCCTGGCATCCGCCCCAGGTAAACTCTTGGCATGTCATGCTTGATTTATCGTAGCTCCAGCGGCTGAAATTACCTTGACATCCGCCAGCATCTTGTGGCTTCTCGCATTTGTCTAAAAAATAAACCGTCAAATCTATCATTATCGTAAAAATTAATAGTAATTTTACCAAGAAGTTTGGGTGCGACGCATTGCTGGTTGCATTCCTCTCGGCTAGCGAAGCGGTTGTTGTTACCAAGGCATCCACCGTACCGGAAAGGTCTGCAGGTACCAGTAGCAGTGTCGTGATACCATGATGGATAGTTGCCTTCACAAGGTCCAGATACTCTCGGTAAAGAGCAAGCACCTGTCAATTAAAATAAGAGAATGAGCAAAGCCGGAAGAATTTTAAAGTATAAGAATTCTTACGGATTCCTTCCGGTTCAACGCAGTGAGATTTGCAGTCGTCCTGAGTTGGGAAGCGGTTGTCGTTACCATCGCACCCACCCCACCAGAAACGGGAACAGCCTCCATATTCCATGTCGAAGAACCATTTGACGGTGAAGTTCCGGCAGGATCCACGATCCTTGTCCAATCCACACACCTCTGCAATACACAAATTGAATTTTGATTTGTAAATCAAAATCGAATGAAAAAGAAGTTCTGAAAAATCACCTCCGCCGAGAGTCGGTTTCTCATCGCATCCATCGAAAGTGGAGCTCTCCGCCGGAGTGACTCCATCCAAGCAGCAGCCAAATCGAGAGGCCTCGCACCCGCATCCTTCGTATTGAGGTCCTTGAGCTGGAGTCCGTCCATCTTGGCAGCATCCGTGAGCAGTATTCTCGCATCCACAACCTTCCAGATTGGGTCCTTTGGCCACCATAATGAGATCCGGGCAGCAGCCAAATTCGAAAGTATTGCATCCGCAGCCTTGGTAGTTGGGGCCGGCAGCTGGAGTGTAGCTATCCGGGCAGCATCCGTGCTCCGTGTAGACGCAACCGCAACCCTGGTTCCCTGGTCCTCGAGCGGATGTTTTATCATCCGGACAACAACCGAATGGACTAAATTTACAGCTACATCCTTCCAGTCCTGGACCTTTGGCGACGCCGATATTGTCTGGACAGCATCCGAATTCGCTGTTGAGACAGCATCCTTCCTTAAGAGGTCCGTGAGCCGCAGTGGTGTTGTCGTCACAGCAACCAAACTTGGCTTGAGCACAAGGGGTATCACATCCAGCATAATCCGGTCCGGAAGCTGATAAATTTGATTGCAATGTACTATTTTATGCAATTTCGAGTTAACTACTCTGCACTTACCGGCTGTCTTATCGTCCAAACAGCATCCGAATTCCGTCTCGCTGCATTTAATCGCTGTGGATGGATCCGGCGTTGCCGATTCTCCTGAACCACCTTGAACAACAAAATATAATTTATTACTGATTTCAAAAATGGATAAAACTTTGAATATCAAAGTAATACTTTCGATGGCTTCGCATCCTTCGCCCATCGGTCCTTTAGCGGCACGCAGGCCGTCGGGACAACAGCCGAATTTAGTGTCATCGCATGAATCGCATTCACCCATGGCTCCACTTCCACTGCCACTTCCAGATCCATCCATATCAGATTCACACACGAAACATCCCTCATTCGATGGTCCCGTAGCAGGGGTCATCTGATCCGGACAGCAACCGAATTCGGATTCTTTGCAAGCGACAGGAAGGAACTCCTCGTCGGTAGAAGGTGTAGTGGAAGGAGCCGGAGTTGTGGGAACAGGGCATCCCTCACCATCATTGCCTTCAGAAGCAGTGAATCCATCGGGACAGCATCCGTAGAGTGATGTCTTACAGGCATCCGTCTGGCATCCCTCATTATCAGCACCTTTAGCCGGAGTGACACCATCGGGACAGCACTTGAACTCGGCATCTTCGCAAGTCTCATATTTGGGGCATCCTAGAAAAACAGATGGGCGCTTTTGTAATGGCATCTTTAAGTGGACAATTCAGAAACAGATGTTGCATTACCAGCTTCGAAGGGACCTTGAGCAGGAGTGACATCATCCGAACAGCATCCGTATTGCGTCGTATTGCAATTCGGTTTCGGGGGAGGAACGACTTTGCACACTTTTTCCTTCTTCTTCTTGCCTCCGAGTTTCCTGGCTGGAGTTTTACCAGCTTTGCGGGACACTGGACCGTCCTCTTCTTTAGCGGGTTTCTTGGTTGCTGCAGCGGAAGGTTTCTTGGTGGTTGCTCCGGGTTTCTTGGTAGTCGCTGCAGCAGGTTTTTTGGTTGTAACTGCTCCAGCTTTTGTGGTGGCAGCAGCATCGGGTTTTTTAGCTAAAATAGATTAATTTAGAAATAGTTTTTAAAACTTTATGAAGAGAGCGCGTCTTACTACTAGTCGAAACGGGTATAACGTTTTCAGCTTGAAGTAGTCCGGTTTTGGTGTCGGTGACGTTCATCTCCTCTTCGCCTTCTATTTTAGCGGGGTCCATAGCGTCGATTCCAGAACCGGATTCACTCAGCATGATACCAGATCCAAGTCCGGAGGAGCCAAGTCCCGATCCCATTCCCGATCCTTCATCACCTGCAATCAGCAGTTCTTCAGCAGCCTGGCGCTTTCGTCGGTTTCCTTCGGCTGACAGATCCGGAAGGGTTGATTCTTCTTCCATCATGATAGGTGGTTGAACCATCCCTCCCATCACCAATCCCAATCCAGACTGATAAAGTGTAAAACATTATTGAAAAGTTAATTTAATTAGTATGAACTTTGATTTATACCGATTCGGTTGCATCACCGGAACCTTCCGGCTCCATAGTAGCAGAGGATGAGCCTTCCATTGTGGAATCCGTAGAGCTCTCAGTAGCTGGAGAGGAGGTTTCAAGAGTCGGAGCTTCGGATGAAGAAGACTCAACGGCATCAGGTGAATCGGATGAAGTAGAATCTTCCGTAGGAGCGACCGTTGTTGAGTTGTCCTGGGTCAGAGCTTCACTTTCCACCGTTGAAGAGCTCTCATCACCCGATCCGGAGCTCTCATCTTCATAATCATCCGTCTCGACCTCCTCACAGATCTCGATCAACTCTTCTTTAGGAGGTTCCGTACTGGTCTCTGGGGTGCAGGCTTCTACGTTGCATTTCTCTTCCGCAAATGGTATAGTGTCAACTCCGCACTGTTTCAAATCCGACGTAGTCTCGTTCTTAACAAGGCACAAAACGGCCCTAGTTCGGCTACCAGATCCGCACGGTTTAGAGCACTAGACAAAGACAATATTTATTAATTTTGCTACTCCGGATGGATGAAATATTATTATATACAATACCTCTGTCCAAGGACCAGAAAACCAGGCTCCAGTGCACTTATCTTCAGGCGTCTCGCACTCTTCCGTGTTCACGAAGCGTTTAGCAGCATCGCATTTGTCGTCCTCCACTTTAGTGATGGTATCGTCCTTCAATGCTCCGCAGAAAACGAGACGACTCTTGATTCCGGTTCCGCAATCAGCTGAGCACTAAGTGATGCATGATAAAAATGTATAAAATACTTATTGATTTATATATTTCTTAAATAACATACTTCACTCCATTGTGAAGCGAACCACATGTACTCGCAAAGAGTGGGCTCCATACAGGGTCGGCTCAATTCCGGTTTACGGTCAGCTTTGCAGAACTTATCCTCATAGGCTTTGCCTTTCGGAGAGACGCACTGAGCACGACGAGTTTCCGTATCCAGTCCGCATTTATTTTTACATCCAGACCAATCTGAAGTGATCCAGTCGACTCCTTCACACGGCCGGAGGAAGCAGGACTCTGAGCGGGCAGGTGGAGTACCTTCACAATCTGTATCATTCAACGCCTGGATTTTCTCGTCCACTTTGCGGAAGCAGGTGACTTTACGGTGACGCTCTCCATCCCCGCACAATTTATCGCACTGTTTTGTTATTAAAAATATAAATAAAAATTACATCGTAAAACAGAAGACTTAATACTGCATACCGGTCCCCATTCATCTGTATGGAACTGAGGGCAGACGGCATCTTGATTGCATGTTTCAGTAGTAGAAGGCTTAGGTCCGTTTGCGTTGACGCATGTTTCATCATCGATGACGGATTGTAGTCCACCAGCGGCGATCTGCTGACAGTAGACCGTGCGGTGACGGACGCCGGCTTGGCAGTTACTGGAACACTTAGTCCATTCTCCAATAAACCAGCTAATTCAAAAAGTAATTTAGAAATCAAGATTCACCATAGTAACTTAATTAAGAATCCACCTTGGTTCGCAAGGATCGCTAGCGCAAGTCTTATTCGTGGGTGGCTGCAGTTGAGGATCGCACAAGTCATCAGAGACGACTTCAAAGTCGGCCGTTCTGGCGCAACTAACGTTCCTGGTTTGGACTCCTGTAAACAGTACAAGAGGATCGTATATTCGTTGAACTCTTTTAGGAATTAGAATTTAAAAAGTACCTCCTCCGCAAGTGGAAGAGCAATCGCTCCACGATCCGTAAATCCAGTTGTAACTATCGCCTTGCGGGAGAGAGACATCTTTCGGGAAACTGTACTCGTATTCAATCCCGGGATTCGGTTCTTGGTATAATAACTGTCGAATATCGATCCTGATTAATCCATTATGTAACTATTACAATAATAGATTAACAACTTACGACAATATAAAGGGCTTCGGTTGTGGGTCCAAGTGCTGTAATTGTTTCGGGAGCGATGAAAGCGTGAGGCTTCCTTTCATATTGAAAAATGCTTCCGGCGAATTTCATTTCACGCGGGAAATCGATCCTCCAATTACCGTTCAGATAATAGTGGCCAGTAGTATTACGAATAGCTTTAACGATTGAGAGGAAAAAGTTATTTGATATTCTGTTTATTTTTAAAAGGGAAAAAGTTGAAAATACCCAAGTAGTTGTTGGATGCCCTCATTTCCCGGATTTTGATGTTTGTAGCGCCCACCGGAATTAGGAGGACGTCGTTGTAACCTGAGTATAAATACGTGACGGATTTCAACGATATAATTGGGGATATTTACGAGCAGGAAAATCACGAGGAAAGCTTTTATTGGATTAACGGGATGGAAGGAGCGTTTTAACCGTCTCTCGAAACGTAAACAAACCGAGTAAAACTAGTTAACAAATCAAAACAAGATAAAGATCGCAAAGGAGAAGGTCGTCTATTTCAAATGGTCCATAAAAACTAGAGAGAGAGTCGAATGCGATTCTCACCCGTCTGGAAGTTGTTCGAGTCGTAGACTCCCTGGACGGAGCTGCAGGAGGATCCATCTCCTCCACAAACCCGGCACTGATCCTCTTTAGCTTTGGATCCTAGTTTCAGGTCGCACCCAACCGGCTGTTTTATTTTGAATACACACAAGCCTGTATTATTTCTCTATTTGAAAAAAGAAACACAGAAAAACATGTTTTATTTACGAGGCACTGTCCTGCGACGCAGACGTCGGTTCCTTGCTGCTCGTCACAGCGGGTACCATCGATGACTTTACGCCGATGCCGATAGTAAAATCTCTCCCCTTTAGGCATACAGTTAAGCTCGCACTTGTTGGGCGCTCTTGTATAGGGTATCCACCTTTTTAATATTTGAATAATAATAATCATAATCTTTCTCTTCTCTTGAATAAATAAAGAGGTATATGTTATGTACATACTCATAATATCTGTTTTCAAAAGGCACACCGTTATAGCGGGAACACTGTTCGGCTCGGAAGTCTGGCGTATCCTCCGGACACTCCTACAAGTCGTTCATCATATTTAGGAAAATGTAATTAGATCTTATCTTTTTTTAAATAACCTGTACCTGAACGTTGCATGAGGTGTGCCTCTTTGTGGCGCCCGTGCATGTAGGCTCTCCTTGCTCTCTAATATATAACAGGTATATGATGAAAAAAAAATGGTCAAAGAGAGATGAATAGCGAAGATATGCATACCCTTTTTGAAGGCATTCGCGGGTTTGAGTGGCAACGCCGCCTCCGCACGTTCGCGAGCACTCGGAAGGAGGAGACCATTCGGACCAGATGCCCGATTCGACCGTGTCTTGAAGATCACTCACGTTCGCCTCCGGATCAGGAACGCCTATAAAATCCGTCAATATGGCTGCTTCTCCTCGGCCTCCTCCGCGCTGTCGCTTATGGCGGATGTGTTGGTGTCCATCATGATGTCTCTACAGATAAAAGAAAACATGACAGATCCTCTAACTGACGGCGGGGTTAAATCCCTTATATAGACATTTTAACTGAGTGAGGATTTTTAGAAAGCTACAAGGATCATCATAAACAGTTCGTTTTGAATCGATATGAGAAATATGTGGAATTCTAAGCTTTAGAATATGTATTTTTCTTTTTCGGTGAATCTACAATAGGACCAATCAAGTCATTTGTCTCTTTGAATAAAGGCAGCTATCCCGCGACGTCATCCATCATCTTCAGAAGAAGCGCTTTCAGGTGTAATTTATGCTGAAATCATCATCCAACCCGATGGATGAATAGAGAGAAATCACGAAAATAAAAAGGGAGGAGTGAAGTATCACTTCTCCCGAGATCCCTCACCACCTGGCGTGATTTTCCGACAGGTATATATGTATAAGGATTCCTGTGGTTGTCATCGACACCGTATGGACACGATATCCATCACCTCATTAATAGAAATGCGGTGCTTGTCCGACGACATCTATCTTCGCTTCTCGTTTTTCAAAATATACTATGTATGTAACCCCTCTTTCCCTCTCTAAAAATAGTTACTTTTTTTCTCTAAAGGATTTATATTCAGCTGAGAGATCGTGACTTTCAAGAAGGGGAAAAATCTCTCACCCCTTCGAGTGACTATTCCTTTTTTTTTTTTATACATATAAATTCTTAAGTGGTAGGTAGCAGACTACCAAATTAACCTATAGGAGTAAAACCCTCATTTTGAAAATGTCGGGATTAAGATGAAAAAAGAGTGACGTCAAGAGGTTTGTTGACATCACGAACGGCCACCTTTGTCGGCTTGTTCATCCTAGCGTGACTCGATCAAAATGAGACGTTCAATACCACCCAAGATGTGTCGTAAGACGCCCCCCTCTTTCTTCATAATAATAATTCAACAACAGTTTTGTTTGTGTGTACTTACGGCAGTCGTTACGGCAAGGACGAGGAGCAGCACCGCCAGTAATAACCTGGAAATGAATAGAAAAAAAAAAGAATTTAGGAATAACCGACTGTAACTGGTGTTCGTATCAATATACAAAGGACATCGTCCTCAAAATTCCTCATAAAGTAATGATGCTAGACGCGTACCCACACAAAGTTCATTGTTTACATTCGAGATATATCGCCCCTTTTCTTTTACAAGGTTGGCTATGAAATCCAGCAGCAACAAGCGCAGCCTCATCAAGTTTTATATTTACGTCGATGTAGGGGGTTGGTTTCATATATTTTTTTACGAGGTCTCATTACAGGCATGGCGCCAATCGATCCCTATTTTTGTTGAAATTTGAGAGGCCCACCCTTAATTTGCTTACAAAAGCCCGCCTAATGCTTAAAGTAAATAGAGAAGCTTTTAATATATTAGTTAAATGATGTCATATTTGCAAACTTATTTTCCCTTTCTTTGCGCGAATATATCGCATTACATTTAAATACGGCGGCGGGGTTTATTGATGTAAAAACGGGTCGTCGGGAGCGATAAGTCAATATTGTCCCGAATGATTTTTCAAGTCCCTTTTCCGGAAAGTAAAAAAAGACAAAAATTCATTCGTCAACAGGAATGACTTTGCAATCGCCATTCAAATGGGCTGTAAGAAAAAAATAACCCGAAAGTTATTTGCACTTTTTCTCTCTGCTTTATCTTTTGGTGACTTTTTTCCTCGTCGTGAAAGGATGTAACACAATTGAATCATCCTTCAAGGACATATTATGTGTGGACGATGAATGCAACATCTTTCCAGGTGTCTCATTCAAAAGGACAGACAATTTTTTAACGACGACGCGCGTCTCTTTTTAAAGCTCCTCTTCCGGGCGCACTCTTTTGATTTTATCAAACATTTTTTAAATAAAAGAAAAATAAATTAACATTTAACTGAACCATCCCCCTGCGTGAGAAAGGTCCAGTTTTCTTCGTGATGGATTGAACAATTGTATTTTGAATCTCTATCATGCATCCACCCCTTGAAAATAAAAATCTTCCGGTTAATTATTCCACGAACGATTCCTATATAGCTTTAACTGAAATTTTTTTCTGATTACATTTACTATGTAAATATCCAACTGCCAAAGAGGGAAATAATCATCATTCTCAATGCAAATTAGCTACTGCCGTGAAAACAGGTATATAAATAAAAACTAAACCGCACCCTATAGACCTCATTGATTCAATCAGATGGTTTATCTTCTTTTTCTCCCTCCCATATGTATTTTACCTGTCAGGGAAGCACCGGTGATCAATTGTAGGTATAATAATCATCGCAGCTTTCACTTCTGAAAGACTCTTCAAGAAGCGTTTAAATCATTAAAGGATAATGAGGGGGGCCTCTTTCAAGAGAGAGGAAAATATGACAAGAACGCCACTTGTTTGTGCGTACGTGCTGTGTTTTGACGAAGAGGGTGCTTGCTTCATGTTTATGACAGCTACCCGTCAAATTTTTGTACACCAACTTCCGCCGGTTAACAGCGCCAAAAATATTGCGTACACCAAACAAGAAAATTTCTCTATTTATTCTTTCTTTCTTTTCTAAATATTTGTGACGAAATATATATATAACTTTAGAACTCTAATTTTGATGCACTTTAGCATCTGGCTTTGTGCAGAGTAAGCCACACTCGAGACGCCCCACACGACATCACGCCATCTTATCGAACCATACGTCCCTTTTTTTTCTCTATTTTTATAACTTTGGGAATAAATTTTTCTGTTTTTTTAATTACAGGAAGAGGGAGGCAAACGTCCGCTGATACAAAGTCTCCCATTTTATTTTATTTTTTTAACGATTAAAAGTGCTGTCAATCAAAATCATTTAAGATGCGTATAATACGACAGGTCCCTGCTGGAAATCGACACGCGTATAATCACGTCATCATTTTTCTCAAAAAGAAAAAAAGGAGGAGAGCCCAGCACAAATAAATGTCTCGGCTTTTCAGCAGCTCGCTGCAAAGCTGTCGTTATACATTTTTATGGTCGGAAAAAGACGGTTATTTCTCCTTTTGGTCAAATAACTTTTTTAGCCACCCCTACTAAACTATTCCTTGGCGAAAAAAAAATGCAGTGACCTGTGTGTGGTCCCCCCTGTTATAATATACACCTTGACCAGATGGTATGCCCTCCCAAATTGGTATTTTTTTTAAAAGAAGAAGACAAAGTTTCCCTTTCTTTTCCAAGACATGAGGGCTAAAATATATCGAATTACCGATCATAGCGGCGATATGTACATGTTTTGATATTCATAGTATCTATTTTTTAAAGGGAAAAGAATACATTTTTGTCAGAGTAAAAGCTGATTTAGTATAGGGGAAAGATGGAGAAGTTGTATCGAATTCGTTACACCGATTCGAGCCATTCCAACGCAATTTAAGGCAACCTTCAAATGGGTTACATATCAACCCTTTCGTAACGAAGTGGGTTGGAATCTCCCCTACATGTTCCGTGTTTATATACATTTAATGTAATAAATTGTCTTATTCCCCACCAAAACGCTAAAGTCGCATGCGTATCCCGATTCTCCTCACCGATATTATGTCAATTTGATTTAAGACTTTGAGAAGAAAGAGCTTTCAATATTCGTTAAAAACGGTTATAAATTATACCGTTGGAAAAAAAAGAAAATCGTTTGATAGGGTAAAGACGATAATCATTCCCCTAATTTTTTTTCCTTAGGCTCCAGACAATGAATCCGCCCTCAGGAATTTCAAGTAGAGTCCCATCGAATTCGTTCCGCCGACCGCTTTGATTTAAACCCGAAAATATCCATCCCTTAAAAAAATTCTCTTCCGACCTTTTTTCTTCTTAAACCATGACAATGTGACACTTTTTTTCTTTTTCTTTAAAAACTCCAAAGTGATTAGTTTTTAGTGTTCCTTGTAGGTTTACATATGTTGTAGGAGTCCTGCTGTGCGGATGTGAACAATAAACGGGCCAGCCCGCGCCGGAATGAAGTGTTGCCAGTTTACTTTTTTTTTGCATTTCACTAGCCGCAATTGTTGTATTTTTTTTCTTTTACGGTTCAAAGAATCCGTTCATTGAAAGACTGAGCACGTCAATGGATAGCTAGGGGTTCTTCTTCTTCCCCTCTCTCTCTTCAAAGTCAAAAGAGAAAAGAGGGGCAAGAGATGAACCATCCATCAGCTCCGGAATGCTCTCCCTCGTCTTCTTTGGCACACACAAAATCTCCGCTCTTCTTTCCTCCCTCTAGAGAAACATATATATAACAGAGGGTTCCCCCCTTTTTCTTCTATCTGCACTAAATTTTAAGAGGAAAAAAAAATAACTTCACGTGTGGAATCAATCAGCCAGGGGAGACCCCCTATACCGGTGTGCTGTCAACACTGTCGGCGTGCGGAAGGGACTTACATCAATCTGTCGGTAACTAGGGCACGTGCAATAATTATTTCTGAGAAAAAAGAGGCGAGGGAGACACACACACAAAAGTTGCTAAATTTGGAACTCCTAACCATTGATACACACGAGTCTAGACTGAGTAAATAATTAACTTACCGGCCTCGATGCCACCCAGGTATGGTCATGCTGCGGCGGGTTCCTGTTCTTCTATATAGTGTCAATTCCAACACTGGGTCGGTAACAAACTTTGGTGTTTATAAGAATGTCAAAGTTATGTGAGGTTCTCTCAAAGGTGAATGTTCAAGAGCAAGAGCAGCTGATAGATGTTGTGCCCTCGCCACTCGGTGGATCACTGCCCGTCTGGCTCGACTTGCCGCTGATCTTCCTCTCTCTCTCTATGCACCGCTCCTCCCCCAATGCCGCTGCATCAACTCTTTGCCATGTGAAGTATTTTCACGAGCCACTTGACCCCCTCGCGCCAATTTTTTTTTGCTCATCACAAGTGGAGAGTTGTCTTTCAAAAAATAGAAAAATATTACGCGAGACAATATGCCAGTGTTTATATAATTTCCTTTTCAGCTCGCTGGAGATGGTCACGATTTTTGAATTTAACATGAGAGAAGTAAAAGAAATGTCTGTCAATCGTAGCCAGAAAAGCGTGAAGGGTTCGTGATAGAATTTAATTTAGGAAGATTCTTTTGTCTGAGTGTGCTTTGTGTTCGTAAAGAAAAAGCATACATAAATATATATATCTTTAAGATATCATTTAAAATTATTGCTTGAACGTGATGCCATTCGAACAAAACCACAAAAAAATTGTCATCAATCAAAAATACAACCTGTTGTCATCCATGAAAAAAAAAAATAAGTGTGTCTGTGCTACACGATCATTTAAGGGGGCGCGAGTGCAGCTTGCCTTGTCATATCAAAGAGAAGCGTCAACACCGCGCCAACCCTCAAGGGCCGCCTCTCTATTATTACATACTTTTGATGGTACCTTTTCCCCCCCTCTTTCAAGAAGGACGATCTCTTCTTTTTTATATATTGAACGTCTTGAGGGGTGATTTGTCACTCATTCTCTCTACATTCTTTTTTTTTCAAAGGCGGGCGATTAACCCTCATTGGATGACCTCGCTGGTTTTTGTTTCGTGTGGGTGTTATTATCTTCACGCTGGGCTGAGAGCTGGTCGGTAGAGGAGACACACAAATAAAAGGGGGATCCTGTTGAAAAATAAAAAATAAAAAGAGTCTATCGGACGGGGACAGACGTAACTGGGACCGATTGATAAACATCGAATGGGAAACACTGAGAGAAAAAAAGGGGGCAGACAAATAGGGCCGGTCAAGTTGTGTATGTAATCTTGCGCCATAGGTTCCCATCCGGCGAACTGGTGAGCATCCGCTCGCAAATCTGCATCCCGTCGCCTCTTATCGACAAATCACACGACCCCCCTTTTTTGGACATTTTTTTCTGCTCACTTCCTGTTCCCACACTCTCCCTATTTATTGATTGTAATTATTGGCTAACGAATAAATATTTGGGGAAAAACAGTTTCTTAAAAAAAAAAAAAAAAAAAAAAGATAATGTGTTTCGGGATTTTGCCCTCTAGTGGTGGAAAATAGAGCCACTTCAAGAAAAGAAAAGAAAACTAAAACAATATGATTTTATTTTCGGGAGAGAAATCGCAAATATGTTCGCATATCCGATAAGGATTTTGCGACATTTATTTTCTGTCTTCCCCAATAGATGGTTCTCAATTTTAGTCGCCCGCTGTCTTACACAATATTAAATAAATTTTCTTAGATATATTCGACGCGCACCCACGGGACACTTGAGACCTCAATCTTGTATGAAATAGAATATAGCTGTAGCAACACAAGACATGAAATAACAAATTCATCGTTTTGACAAGTACTTATTCTCTCTTTTTTCTTCTCGTCACGCTCCTGAGAAATCAATACAAAGAGATATTAGGTAACGACCTTACCAACACCAGTGGGCGCGTTCAGTCGAACTCTTAACTAGTAGCGAACCGATAACAGCTGAAGGCGACATCGTCCTGTAGATGACATCATCCGATTGCGTTATCGCAACAACCAGAATCTTCGGAAAAATTCGTGAACAACTTCTTTGATTGACGTTGATGTCGCATCCAGCAAACCGCAGTAGGCCCAAATGACCGCTACTTTGTAAGGAACAAAATGAAATTCGTAAACTGTTGCTAATAGTACTGCAACCATTCATCTTTACACCTTTTCAAAAAGAGTCTGAATGATGATATTGGCTAACTTTCTCACCCCCTACTGAAAAAAATCAAAACATAAACCAAATCTTTATATTGAAAGTGGGATGCTTGGTCTTCTTTAGCAATTAGCATTAATAATCGGTTAAGCTGTTAAGGAGACTGTGCCGATCATTTATTGATCATATAGAGCCATTTATAAGACTGCCAGTACCACGTCTTTGTTGACCATGGCCAGTTAATACATAAGAGCAGCTAGGAATAATAGATCAGATCATTCAACGGTACCCATCTAAAAGGGAACGGATAAAAATTCGAAGAAAAAAGAAATAAGAATCTTAAATCTTAATGATTATTTTATGAGGCGTAAGCTCGTGATCAAATTTTCATAGATACTCTTTAGATGAAATTTTCGGATGTAACAGTAGTCGCTTGGTTTGATCGGATTGCTTATTATTATTTTTTTTTAAAATAAGTTTTTAATAAGAAACCACTTACGGATTTGATTTTCTTGTGCAGCTAGCTAAACTACTTTATAACATATGATAAAAGTAAGTGTAAAAAAAGTGATAAGCATGTGTAAACTGATGGTTAAGGCCATTTCAAGATCATGAATACAGTATGATGTAATGTGCAAGTTATCGCACCGCATATTAATAAACAGGTATTACAGGAAATACATTACGCTTGCGTATATTTGGACACTTTGAAGAAATGCAAGTTTTCTCATCCAGGATTGAAACTCTGTTTTGCAGGATACTTTCAATATAATAAGTAGCCTACTCGTTGAACTATTTATAGTCATTTCGTATTATAAAAAAATATGAATTCGAATTAACTACTATAGGAATTACACATAATGTCATAATCATGGCAGACTTTCGCATTGATACAACAATGGGCTGCTGCCGGCCCATCAATTTACACGCTTGTAATTAGTGTGAAGGATTCGTTATATGTATACACAGTCTCATTTCCGTCCAGAGAGGCTCCCTAACGAGTTTTACAAAGACCATCAACTTAAAATAATACATTATTTTGAAATGATGACATGCTATATATTTTAATGAACTATTTTGCATATGCTGCTTAATTACTATATTATGTCATGGTCATATGCATATGCCATCAGTAGCTCTAGACAGTGGTCTACAGTCTAGGATGATTTAATTCCCACCTTGACGCGTTCTCTATAACTAGTCTCTAAAACCAGCATTATCACTTGATAGAGCATAAGCTAGATTCATATTCAAGAAAGATCAAGCTAGGTTCACACTTGAAATCGCCAACGCACGCTGCATAGTAGCTGTACGCCTGTACTCCCTGGGTTTTAGTAACCCCTATTAGTTCTAGTACTCCTGGGTACTAAACCATTATCAATTCAAAACTGATCAGTCTCAAATCTTTCCCCCGCCTCGCTGTTTCACTTAACAAAGACGTTTAAGAAGGTCATACAGTAAAACCAGCTTAGTAATCGATTTTGACGTGCGTCTCCATAGCATATAGCAAAGTGTTAAACTAAATACGTACTCGTTCACACTTGATAAATCGTTAAATTTGTGGACTTACTTGTATAAGAAAAATGAGGCGTCTTTTTTAATGCAATATACTTTCAAATCACGCCCACGTGAGTAAATAAGTTTACTCTCGATTTACGAAAAAACTATTCGCTAAATTGAAATAATTTTGAGGAAAATTTGAATGAAACTTAACTTGAATAGAATGTATAACATTGTTGGCATGGCGAAAATATTTCCGGTTTAAAAAATTTGTCTCAATAAGTGAAGTCTTTCATTTCATAGGGTGCATAACTTGTCTCACAGGTAGAACTTTTTTAATTAATAGAGAAATGCAGATGCAGCACTTACATATCGTACTCGAAGTGCCTCCTTCTTGTTCATTTGAAAAAAAATCTGATTCGCTTCAGCATCCATCAACGATTCGTCAGCACGAGTGTGCTCATGGGGAAAAATCGTGCTGCATGACTAATTGCCATATTTGAAGCCAATATTTTGTAGATGAATGTAAAATATTGGCACTAATTATTTTAAGTTAAATTTCACAGATATCACCTTGATATCATTTAGACCATCGTCTTGATGGTAACACGTGTGATAATAATAACAAGATCCGCTCCTCGTATCGACCTGATGGAATGGATTTTTTTTTTATGATTAAGACTATTCGGAAAATGTAATAATATTGAATTGAAATAATAAGAAAAACAAAGGAGCAGTGGAGCAAAGATTATTGTAAGGCTGCTATAGATAAGATTCTATATGATAACACAAATTATTGAATGAAGGAGGAAAAATGAATAAGGCTACTCAATTAAATATTTACACCCGAGTGAAAAAACTAAGTATTTGATAGATAACTTGGTACTGAATCAAGCTATATGAAGTTATGCTGTGTGAAATATAGATGTAAAATAAACTAGAGAAATTTTCATCACAGTAAACTGTTTGATGGGTTTAGGGTTTGTAGCCTACATCCATCTTCACTGTCTAGAATAAGAGGCAGGCCTACATTAGGTCTGGATCAGAGACTCATTGAAGAAGATGACTACTAACTACTAGCTCAATAGTTGAAAGATAGAATATCACTAAGGAGCATCAGTTTGATGGGTTCAGGGTTCGTAGCAATCTTCATTGTTGGAATTATATAGGTGGGACTACATTTGGTCTGTATCGGAGACTCATATTGAAGTAGAAGAGTAGCTAGCTCAATCGTTGAGAGATAGAAGATCATCAAGGATCATCATAATGTAGAAAAAGTTTATCCGATGACTGGAGATCCTTTTAAAACCACAAGTAATAACTCTGCAGTAGAATAAAATGTTATAAATTATGATAATCAATAAAAAATATTACCCACTAACTATACTTCTAAAGTTTTGAACCCATTAAAAGAACATGTACTCTTTCACACTACTGGCAGCACTTAAGAACTTGATTTAAAAATGAAAATTATGACGAACACTTTTTAAAAAAAAGATGTAATCGGTAAACAATACAAATGTTTTTATTTCAATCTGTCAGAGCTCAAAGAAAAATATTGTCTACATTGTAGCTGGCCGCAAGTACCAACTTATCAAAGATTTGCGATGTTCCATCCCTAAACACACAGGTTACAAGGGTTACAAGAGTTACAAGGGTTACAAGGGTTACAAGAGTTACAAGGGTTACAAGGGTTATAAACTGACAGACGTTGTAAAGAGAAGGGATCACTTCAGGAAGGAAAAGAGCTCGCAGCGCCACCACTAGGCACTTGAGAACCAGCTATGATTGTATGATGGTGCAAAAGAGGACCACAAGGTGGCGAAGCATGGATGCCATAAAAAAAGTTCCCCCTCTACGGAAAAGTGGGGATTGACGAATGAGAAACGAGGGGAATAATGGTTTTCAGAGCCGCTACAGAAAGGGGGGAGAAAAGAGAGGGAATAAGACGGTAAAGAACCTTCGGTATCGAATAAATTCGATTCCATCAGGGATAATAATAATAATACGGCCACAAAGTTGTTGGGTTACTCATTGGTTAAACTATTTATTTTAATAGAAAAAGAGCCTCGCAAAAGCGATTGTATATTAGCAACATCATCACTTTTCAATTTTAATGATCCTGACACAGAATCATGTACTGTTATATAATAGCCCTTTAAAAAAAGACAACTTATGAAGTAACCAAGTTCGCCGCTCCTCGTTCCTCCTTGTTATTGGACACTGAGAAGACATGTATAGTCACTAACAGTTTATGACATAGTCGGAATGAAATGTCAACTCTGTTTTGTTACATAAGACGCGTAGGTTATCTCTATATCCTCCTACCTATTCAGAATAAAGTTCATTCTGCGCAGGTCTTCTAACCTTTCCAGACGGGCGCGCTTTTTATACATAGGACAGTTACCGCCGGGGCAGAACTGTATTTAAAGCGCACCACATCCACATGTTATGAGCAAGTTGTGATCAAAGGCTCGGCGGTAGCACAGCAACATACAAGACGGCAATTACTGAAGAGGAAAGATGAGTATTTCTTTTACCAACCGATCTTTGTCTCTAATTCCGTTCGAAGACAATGGCGACAACGTGACCGGTACCATCGATCCAGACTACGGTTGTCCGTGGAGAAAAGCATTTCACGAGCGTGAGTCGGCTTTAATCGAGCGATGGAAAGAAGGTGGTATCTTTGTCGACGAAGATTTGAAAGAGATCAACTGTTATTGGCTGCAATTCGAATCGGCCCCACTCGCTCATCATCTAATTCTTGCTCTCATCTTCTTCATCATCTCTGGCATAGGCTGCACCTGCAACGCCATTGTTGTCTACTTATTAGCAACGTGAGTTCAAATCTAAAATCTCATTAGAGACGGAAAAATAATCCTTTGAAAAATGAAAAAGAAGGCGATTGTAATAAAGCAGCTTATTTTAATAATTGGTTATTAAATCTTTTAAATTGATTAAAAGCACGCATGATACTCTCTAAGTAAGAAGATTTTATAGTAAGTTTTAAATGTAATACAATAATTACGTGTTGTACAATTTAATAGATCGAGACATTTGCAGACCCCGGCCAACATTTTAATTATGAACGTGGCTGCCAGTGACTTCCTTATGCTTGTAAAAATGCCCGTCTTCATCTACAACAGCATCGCTCAAGGACCCTCTCTTGGCTACATAGGTAGCAAATTGCTCACCATATACTCATTAATGTTAATGAATATACATGATATTCATAAGAAAACTAGTAGACTATTATTATACCTAGCGAATGGCATAGATGTTCGCATATAAAGATATGTAAAGCAGCGCAGCAAGATTCGAAATTAGTATAATGGTTGGAGCCAATTTATTTTATATTTTCCTCTAAACAACAAGGGTTGTATCCTGTTACGAAAGAGGAATCATTAAATTCCATACCTCATGCTGCTCTCTTTGTTGAGCTCTTTAATCATTTTTATATTAGAAAGATTGCAATATCATGTATAATATAGTCTTTTTCGGGTTATATTACGATTACCTTGAGAATGGCTTGAATATATTAAGCCCGCATGTTAAAAGAAGTACTCAACGACCTGGTACAGTAATAAGCGACAAGCTTGAAGAGAAACAAATGATACATATATTTATGGGTATGCATCAAGTTAATATCGCCAGGCTACCACAAGTAGGTTGTATTTCCATCTACGTTCCCAATAAATAACTACGATATCGTTTCTCTTTAATAAGACCAAGTATATGCAATGAAGCAGGGAAGTTGGTTTTATTTCCGTGCGCAGAGGAGCAACATTTTTGATGATTTATAATACCTTTTTGTTGTGTTCAATCTTTAGTCTTTTACGTAACAAAGATAACAACTTCCGTACCTACCGGGTAACGAGTTTGGACGAACTACATCGCCTCCATCCGCATCACATCCTATTTACTACTGGAGGTTTAAAGCTGATTTTTTTCAAGGCTCTAAAGTGATAACGTTCTTACTGGAAACAGCTCGGCAACTTGCGCATGGAAAATAAACCTTTCTATTTGACTTCCTGCGAATTCAAATGTAGAATAAGGTTATAAACTATATTTGCTTTGAAATTGTATTTCAAAATAAGCCTGAATGGTGAATAGAAAACACATAGCCTCTTTTCCTTATGATTTTGATCCCGTTTGTTTGAGCTGTGTATAGCCTACCTTCTCTAGAAAGTTTTCGTTCCAAAACTTATTATTTTTCAGCCTTTCTATATATCTAAGTGACACTTCCACTTGTGAGTCTCGGTTTAATCTTTATAGTTGTTTAGTTAATGTGTAGAAAGAAAGTATACCAACTGATCTATAGAAATTTATACAAGCAGTTAGAAGGGAACCGGATGCCGACAGCGTACTTCGATAAATAAACTAAAAAATAATAGAACAACAACGAAACGATAAGGGCCCGCTCATGCACTCTATCAATTTTATATACAGTATAAATGATACGTCATTACGGAATTATTATACAAGACAGATGGCTCGGTAGAAAGCCTTTACTATTTGTTGAAGAAATGTGGAAGTTTAGGATGGAATATTGTGATGTGGTTTAATATCAAATAGAGTGTGTCTACTTAAAAAAAAAAAAAATTTTGTTAAGGTTGTAAGGTGTATGGTTTCCTCAGCGGCTTGGCCGGTTGCAGCTCAATCATGTCCCTAGCAGCCGTCGCAGCTGAAAGGTTCCTTATTTTTCTTTCTATCCAGCTTTACTGCTTTAGTAGTTTTTCTATAAAAACGTTGCTCAATATATAATGCATGTGTCAGCATGCAGTGTGCAATAGACTAGTTAATTCGTTTTACTGATCTTGAATAAAAATCAATAGTTATAAATAGAAACATTTGAATACGTTTCAATCAAAACCTGAAAAAGTAAATGTTAAATCGCATTGTTGTGTAGCTTCAACTTTTATGTGTATTCATAATTTAAAAAAAATATGAAAGGTGTTGGGTAATAAGTCGACCCCTTCCGAAGGCCAACATTAATCAGCAGAGCGGATCCCGAAACTGTCGATGGGTTTATTGGCTTATTCTCTTCATATGGATCTATTCTGCTACTTTTTCCGCTCTGCCCCTTTTTGGTATCGGAAAATATGTACCTGAAGGCTACCTGACTAGTTGTAGCTTTGATTATCTCTCCGAGGATCCAACAACCCAATTATTCATTCTGGTCATCTTTATCGCCTACTGGGTCGTTCCACTCACCATCATCGCCGTCTCTTACGTTCTCATCGTTCACTATGTCCAGCGGGCGGTAAGAGAGATGCCGGTGCGCAGACACCCTCAGAATTACCAGGATAATAACGCCGGAGCTGCAATCGATACTGACGATCAGCAGCGTCATCAACATCAAAGAACTAGTAACGTATTTAACCAATTTGGTTGTATAGAATAATTCAATACAGAAAGCGTTTATCTAATTATAACATACACTTAGGTTAGCTCTTTTCACTGATTTATTCCGAGTTTGCACATATTTCTTTTTTTTATTACCATTGTAATTCTTATCGGGTCGTTCATGGGGATGCAGTCAAGCGTATATATTAGCTTTTATTTGACAGCTTTAACAAATAGGAAGCAAAACTCGCAATAAGTTGCCGTAGCAAGTAGAAGAGATTGAAAGAGAAAACAAGACGTGCAGAGTATTATATTATCTTCTATGTGTAGCACAAAGTCAATTGCATTTTTTTTTATAAAGCAGGAATCCGTTTGAAAAATATACGAAGTGGATCGCGTTTTCCTTTTTTAATAAAGCATAAATCCATTTGAAACATTCATAGCTTAGTTTGTAAATAACTGAATAAGACTAGTCGCGTTGGATATAATATAGATATAGGGCTATATGCTCTCTACTGCTGCTTTACTATATTAAATGCAATCATTTCAAAGGGTATCTAGAAAATCTTGTTTACAGAAAAGTCATAGTTTTTCTTTCATTAATATGATATTTTATATAATCTCCTTATAATACCATTACATACAGCAAATTGTCTACATGACGTATATTTTTATCAATTTAGAATGGCTCAAATGTTTATTTTTCGAGTTGCCAACGGCAAAAATTACTCTCGGTCTCGTCGTCCTGTGGATATCTTCCTGGACACCTTATGCCACGGTTGCACTTCTTGGCATCTCGGGTTATCAACACCGACTCACTCCGAGTAAGCTTTTAATAATACAAAGTTTTTTTTTCTACGGGTTTTGTCTGTAATTACTTATTAGCTTCGTCTTCTTGGTCGAGGAATATGAGCTCTCACTATATATACAATAAAAACGTGTGCGCAGTAGAGCTCGCAAAAAGAGTCACCGGTAGTCAAGATATCGCCTAGCAATCAATAACAAGGGTAGGCCCCTACTGTACAATCCGAGAATACAAGAAACCTTTATAACTATCGTACAAGAAACTCTTTTCTACGATGAGCGTCTCTTTAATTACAGACACTAATGAGCTACTATATATAGCCTTCCGTATAATTAATAAATTAAGTTTTTATTTCACATCGCACTTAAGTTTATCAAACGAAATAACAATTAATCATAATTAAGTATGTGTTACCAATATTTTAAAAGTATTTTTTTTTTATTAAGTGTACATTTATTGTTTTACAGTGATGACCATGCTACCGGCTCTTTTTGCAAAGATTTCGGCCTGCATAAATCCTTTTGTGGTAAAGCCTCTAGCTTTGGATATATTTTGTAAAAACTCCTATACAACTCATTTATTGACTTTTTTTAAGTACTCTTTGACTCATCCCAAAATGAAGAAAGAAATGATTCGCCGTTACCACCGGTGGGCGCTTAGAGGTACAGAGACCAGTGATGCGAGCAACAGGTTGCGATCAGGAAGAGGAGAGACGAGACGCGCACTTGAAGAAGCTTCTGAAGAAAATTACGTAACTTTGAATGGTGAAAATCAGCAGATAGTCAATGAACCAGGACAAGACATTCCAATGGTTCCCATCAATCTTTCATCGACTCCAACCGCTTCTCAGTCGATTATTGCTGAGACCGATTTGTTATCAGGTCAATTAACTTCGGATAATGATGAGGGGGATTCAGCATCAAAATTTTCAACTCATCGGTTTTTCAAGAGAAAGGAAAGAGACAGGAATGTATCTTCAGAGACGGGTACTACTTGGCGTACGCACCAGAAATCTCGACGTTTTAAGGATCCTCCTACTGCTACTGGTCTTGTTGTAACGTTTCAAGATTCTAACGATCATCGAGAGGGACTTGGAAAGTTTAAGGTTGAAAGCGTCCTCACATCTACATCTCCTAGTCAACCGGATGGAAACAAGGATGGACAACGTTGGTGTCAATCAAGCATCATAACGAGCAGCTCTTGTCCTAATAGCGACCTGAAGGTGGACATAAGTTTCCGTAGCGGAATCGCTAGGAGATCCTCGATCGATGATGAAGCTACCACTACTAAAGCGACTGTGCACTGTAGTATTCAACGTGTGGCTAATGATAATGATGATGATGATGATGATAGCCGCTATAAGAGCATTCCATTTCTTGACGACTCAAATATTTACAGCGATGACCGATAAGTTTAAAATGGTCCACTTACGCATAAACGTTCTATCCACTTCTATGTTGTTTTGATGGATTTCCCCCATGATATTCCATAATCCATAACAGTGTATTCAATGTATCTTCGTTGCCACAAGATAGCCAGAAGTATCTCCTAGTGTTATCCCTCTCTATGTAATTGATTCCCATTCCCGCAGGCTCTTTTAAGATGAAAGAAATGAGACATGTATTTCGGACGCTCTATTCTGGAACATCTTTGCAATCGGAACAAAGAGAGCAGGGAAAGAGAAAAGGAAAATCGTTCAAAAGAGTTGGATAAAAGCCAGGATTTCTATTATATCCTTCCGCGCATCTACTCAGAATTCCAGAAAACTATATACCTTGATGAATGCATCCATAGGCTATTCTAGACCAAAGGAAGTTCTCAGATGAAATAGAGTATTTCGGTCACAGCAATGATTAGAAAAGGTTTTCCACTCTTGTTTGATTTTTCAAAGGATTCTTCTTACTCACGGAATATTAGTTTATGTCTCTTATTTTTCTTCACTACTTAATCCGCCGATCTTATATACAGCTGATGTTTAAACGTTACGTGTTTTATTTTTTCTGATTGTATAAAAACAAATGATTTATAATATTACATATTAAATATACGTGTTTATCAAATTACTTATACAGACAATTGCTAAAACCTTATTACCTTATGATTCTTTTCAGTCTTTGATAATACGCGCATATTACACGCGCGCATAAGTGTCCGTATTAAATGCGGGTTGTGGACGAATCGAGTTTAAACTTTAAGGCACAGCGTAAAATAAAATCGTAGACAATTGGAGTTGGTATTTATTAAAACATAGCACTGAAGAATCCAGTTTTCCATTTCGAGGAATTGAAAAAAAATGGGAGATGTGGGTAAACTCGAGTTTAGGAGGCGCATGGCAAATTCGTAGACTCTAAGTTGCTTGCAATCTCAAGACAGAATTCAAAAGTTTTGGTGTTCATGATGAGGAATGAGGGAAAATCTGGTCTGGGCTTGTTGGTTACCCAATATTCAGCGACAGCTTCAGCGCATGAGAAGTAATCGTTAAACTAATATATTGCGTTGATAGCTGCATTCGCTAGATGGCGTGAAATGAAACAACAATAAGTGCTCGTTGATTTTGACGTCTGCACTCTGATTACGAGTTAATGGGTGGAGCATAGCTTTGTAATTTTGCATTATTGTGAATGAATGAACGAATTTAGTTTGAAATAAAGAAATCAACATGGATTTTCTGGCCGAAATGGAGCAGGTAATCAATCAGAATATATATATTTTGGTACCTCATAGCTGAATTTTATGGTAACCACACAGGAACCGTTCAACCCAAACGAGTTCATCGAGCGACTGGCTTGGACGGCGATGGGCGTTCCACCTTCAAGCGGCGACGATTTTGCTACGGGGCTGTTGAACACATTTGAAGAGGCAATTAAGTAAGATTTATTTGGCCCATTAACTTTCACTTACAAATTAATATGTTTAACAACTTACTTTATTGTTATATTAGACACCTGCAAGTGCTCCAAGTTCGTGCACAAAACAAGTGTGACAAACTTGAAGGAGCCTGCAGAGAAGAAGAAACTAAACATTGGCAAAGAATGGGCAAGCTTGAAGAGAAAAACAAAGTAGATCATTTTTATTTTATTTTTAAAAACCATTCTCATTTTATTTTATTTTACATAGTCTGCAGTTGAAGCATTCCAAGAGCTTGATGCCCACATCAACAGTGTAGCTACCAAAGTTGTCTACCTTGGAGACCAGTTGGAAAATGTTAACACCCCTAGGTCACGAGCAGTTGAAGCCCAGAAGCTGCTGACCCATTTCAACAAATTCATTAAACCTGGTGTTCCTCTATCACCTGTCTTTTCTGACAAAGAACAAGTGTGCTACCTCATATATCAAACTAATGTTGCAATATTATCAATAATCATTTTATAAACAGCTTTTTGAAGCAGCTGACATCATTCAGAAGTTGCAACTTGTAGCTCAAGAGCTTCCTTCAGGTCGATTCAAAGTCGCACAGACACTGATTGGTCAAAAGTACGACGAAATTGAGCGATCCCTCATTGAAGAGTTTGCCCGGGCTCAAGTGAAACGAGACCGAGCACGAATGAAGCACATTGCCTCGATCCTGAGCCACTTTAAGGGCTATTCTCAATGTATTGATGCCTTTATTGAGCAGAGTCAAAATGTAAGTTGTTTTCATCCTTAATTATTCATTTTTTTAATTACTAAAAATGAATTGAATAGGGCGCTTTTGTGAGTGGTGACATCTTCGTCGACGTGGTTCCTCTTTGCGAGCGCAACTCTAGAGAGATAAAAGAAGTATTCAATAATCCTGAACAAGTGATGGGTAAATTCATTCTCAATATATTCTACGGAAAGCTCCAGGTATTGCTTGATTATACATCAATTCACATTTTGCTTTGAATTACAATTGCTATTGTGCAATTAAAGGAACACATTGTCAGTAAATTGGCGGATCGATCTAGACCGGATACTTATTTAAAACGCTTACACGAGCTTTACTCTCGGTAAGATGTTGCTGTGTTTTATAAACTTTCACGTTTAAATAATATTCATTTGTGGTTATCATTACTTAGAACTACCAAATTGTCGTTGGATCTAGCGCGGTACGATACTGGCAACGATCATTCCTTCCTTTCCAAGTTGGTCAAAAGTATTTTCCAACGCTATTTAGATTCTTATATCAGGTAAAAAAAATGCAATTCTAATTTTTAAAACGATAGAATTCTTTATTTTAATTTTAAATTTATTCCTCTTTTAGTTTGGAGACCCGTAGTATGAAAGAAAAGAGTGGGTACATTCTCAAAAAGTTCTACGAGTCCAAGAATCATCAGAAGAAACATATCAATACTGGAGGGTATGTAAACTTTACATCTACTATACAGCAGGTATAATTTTACCCTCATATTTTATATTAGGATTCAAGAATTAAGGCGAGACCTTCAGGCTGTTATAGTGGCAAAAACTGGGGTTCTCAGGGAAACCCATGGAGGAGAAACCTTCCTTTCTGAACAGATTGCTGTTAGCTTGTTAGACGAGGCCAAGCAAGCTCTTATTCGCTGCCAAGTTGTAAGATACAAATTTATAGGCTCAGAACGATTTCTCGAACCGAAATAAAACTTTTTTTTCAACAGCTTTCAAGATCTTCCGAATGTCCTGCTAATGCTGTACAAATTACTGAAGTCCTATTTCAGTTTTTAGTGGATGAATTTCTAGATTATGCTTTAGAGATTGGTCTTCAAGTAAGTCATTTATCCATCTACATAAGATTTTAGAATTGCAAAATTTATATTGTATTAATTAGGCCATTCCGCCAAGCGAGAGTAAATCGCCACCAGAAATCTACTTTTTTGGAGTCGTTCGAGAAGTCAACGCAATTATCCATTTGATGGAGAAGCTCTTCCACGATTGTGTTTTACCTTTAGTAGTGTAAGTTTCTATAATGTTACGTGAATCCAGTTACATAATATTTGATTGATTATATGTGCAGTTCAACGCCGAAACACGGTGAGTGCCTTCAACGGAAGAAGACCATTCTAGAACAGTTGGAGGGCAAATTAGAGCAGGGTGTTGATCGATCCTTGTCAGCAATCGCTGGTTACGTCAAAGTGACACTACAGGCCGAGCAAAAGAAAAACAGTTTTAAACCTGAAGGAGATGATGCTGCTCATGTCAACATTGCCACAGCTACACCAGTGCGTTCACTGCAGTCTCTCTATATATTTTCACCACTATAAATAATTTTTCTACTTCTCACAGGCTTGTATCAAAGTGTGCCGCTTTGTATCTTCCCAAACCGAAAGAATCCGAAGCTCGCTTGATGGGAAGAACTTGGATGCTGTACTAACTGAACTCGGTATCAGGTTCCATCGCGTTATTTACGAACACTTGCAGCAGTTCCAGTACAACTCTATGGGTATTATACCTTTCGATAAATTTTACTCCTCATGTTTTAAATTATTATTTTTTAAATTTAGGTGCTGTGTGCGCAATTTGCGATGTCAACGAGTACCGAAAATGTGCCCACGAGTTAAAGATTCCTATGGTTACAACTTTGTTCGACACCCTCCACTCTTTGGCAAATCTTCTTCTCGTACTGCCAGAAAATCTTAATGAAGTTTGCACTGGAGATCAGCTGGTAATGATCTTTTTAAGATTTAGTAAAAGGTTCTCTTTTTTTTAAATTTAAATTGTCTTTTTTTAGGCATCACTGGACCGTACCATTCTATCAAACTTTATTCAACTTCGTGCTGATTTTAAGACGGCCCGACTCGGGAGCTATCTCAAGACTCTTTCCAACGATAAATAAAAATCTTGTTACAAATATATAAGAAAAGCAAAATTACAATTTGTATCTTAAAAAGAACGTTTGCTTTTTATTTCTTTCATCATCAATTTGTTAGCGATAGTGAGATGACACGCGAGTAATCTTCCAGAGAAAAATCACTTTTGAAGGATTCAGCGATGGGCGAAATTAAAAGTTCTTTTTCAAAAGGAATAAGTAAAGAAGAGGAATCGTTCGGAGGCAACGAAAGAGCGGCCCGCAACGACGATAGAAACGGAGCGAAAGGCCGCAAAAGAAGAAAAGAAACATCAGCGCATACGGTAGACATTGGCTTCGTTCAATGTGCACAGTTCGCCCGAAAAATTAATGTCTACGTGGAAGTCTAGATCGCGATTGTTCTTCGTGTTGGGCTTCATCCCGAATGTGCCAAAGATTTCTTCGTTCCGCTTCACTGTTAAGTAATCGTCCAAATAGAAGACGGTCTGTTTCCAATGGGTGTAGGGTGCGTCTGGTGCAGTGCTGAAGCCCATCCGTTTGTGGCATTTGGTGAACTCGATCGTGAAAAATGTCACCAGTGCATGTACGTAGTCGTTCCGACGGAGCTTGTTAAATAAGTTAAAAAAGAGGATTTAATAAAACGTTTAGAGAAATAAGAATGTTTCAAGAATTTACCTGCAGAGAAAAGGGTGAACTGAAAGACAGTTCTTCTTTGGTAACAGTGTATAGATCCACTTCCTTCAAAAGACAAGAATTGGAGACGACCTGCTTGGGGTCGACCACGTCCACGAGAGGCTCCGTGATGGCTACCTTCCTGATGCAGCTCATGTTGAAACCATAAACCTCATCCCACCAGTTGATCTTGTCGTCCTTGTACTGCCGATCTTCAATGGCGCAAATGTAAAGACTGGCGCGATCCGGAAAAAGAAGACCGTCCGGCTTCAGCCACTTATCCCGAGCGAACAAAATAGTCTCCAGCATAGATTCGTAAAAGAGGCAATAGCCCATCCATTCTGAGATGATGATATCCACCTAAAAATAGAGTAGTTGGAAATTATCTTGAATATAATTTTGGGAACAGAATTTTTTTCACCTTCTCAATGCCATCTGGTAGCTCCACCTCTTCAACCTTCCCCTTGATGATAGAGACTATGTCATCCAAATTGTTGGCTTTGACAATCTCTTGTGCTTGGTTTACGATGTCAGAGCAATCAATACCAAACACTCGACTAGCTCCTGCCTTGGCTGCAAACATGGAAAGAATGCCAGTGCCACAGCCAATGTCAACCACCACCTTTCCCTATACAAATTTAAAAGAAGGAAATGAGTAGCTGCTTCTTAACATGAAATGAACATTTCAAGCTTACTTTGAACAAATGCTTGTTGTGGTACATGGAGTTCCGATAAGTGAGTGTCCTAACTTCATCCTTGAGCATTTCCTCGTGGATTCCGAAGTGGGCATAGGAATCGAAGTAATAGTCTCGTGATGTCATGTCCTCTTTCTTAACCTCTGTAGCCTCGGCACCATCTTCTGTTTTGGCAACCGGTTTCTCATCTGAAGCAGCCTGACCAACATCCATGCTGAGATATTCTGCTGAAGCCTAGTATATTTCAATTAATATTTAGTTTGGAGGAAGTATTTTTTTTTTTTTACATTAAAATAAACTGTGGACAAAGATTAAATAATCAATCTTGTAAATCAAATAAAGGTTATTATGCCTTTACTTGACAAAGATTTAAACTTAGGCTTCATGTGGTGACTGATAAAGCATGGAGGCCCATGTGCTCGGATCAGATTTAAGGGCCACAAACTCGATGACATCGCATGAAGACCAAAGAAAACGAATAAGAGCATAACAGGTTGATAACTTACCATTTTTTGCTAAAATGTGGTGAATTAATACAAAGTTTTAAACTTTTGACTAATATGGAAGTTCGATTTCTTCACGTTTAACGGAATAATCGCAGCAGAGCAAACCGGGACCGGTACAAATCCACGAGATTTTGACGGGCGGAAAGAAGTAGGAACGGATATGCGGCAAGCTGAAGACACAGCGATGCAATTATTTCATTTGAGTACGATTTGTCGACTTGTTAAAATTTTCCCGTTAAAATATTGAAATAAGATGTAAAATCATGAGCCTAAAAATTGGATTATTTATTTTTATTTATAGTTGAAAGCTTTTTACACTTTTCCATTTAGTTCAATAATCAAACTGTCAATGCTGGACTGCTTCAGCTATTCTTTTGATATTTCAAATTTCAGCAGAATCCAGCTATTTAAAATTAATCCAGCCCATTACCAGTTGTATTCATCTGGCTGGAAATTTTGCTGTCTTTACTCTGTTCATTAAAAAATAAACTGTCACCATAATTTAGTCTTCACTTTTAATTGTGTAATTTACCAAAAATTGCAAGGCCGTGATACTAGGTAACCCTCTAAGGTACAATTGTAGAGAATTTATAATGAATTATAATATTTTACTTAAATTTAATTTCACACATAAACTGTATTTTAAGCAATCTACTGTTGAAAGTGCAAAAAGTTGTTATAGTTGCTTTGAAAATATTAGAAAAATTCAAATGCATGAAAGTCTTGTTGGCCTGCTTCGTGTCGACCCGTTTAGTTTGTATAACAGTAACGATAATGTCGTGAATTTTTTTTTTAAGGCAGCCAACAATCATTTGAGGTGCACTGGACCACTGGTGCCAAGGTTTTTATTTTTGAAACAAATGTTTTAAACGCTATCATAAATGATTTGAGAAGGTTGCCCGACAAGGGGGATGATAGACAAAATTTTATTGAAGATTTAAATATGTTTGTCGATGGCATATTTATAATTGAATTTCGTGTTAAGAAACGGGTAGTATGATTATGAGTTGAGGAAAAGTATTCATTCATTCCTTCTGTGTTTGACCTTGTCCTTACAAAACAGTTGACGTTTGTATTTTTGTAATTTGAGATTTTTAAAAATCATTTTTTGACTGTTTGCCAGCTATACTATCTGGCAACACCGCGTCAGCTGTTTTGATGCCGAGAGATTGTACGCTTGTCAGAGGGGCTCGCACGAATCCCGCGTCGTTATATTGTTTGTTGGCAGGCCGGAGAGAAATCGAGGTCATTTTCGCAGCTATCAACAAGCGCAAAGGTGTTCTATAGCCAGTCCGAACGACTGTGCTGCGCTTAAATCACCGGAATGGTAAACATCTTCATCCAGCTTGCGTCCTCGTCAACTAGGAAGATTTCTTGTTAACGGTTCTCGCTACGTGTCGAAATATGCAGGGTGACGACCCTCCATACCTTTCAGTGGGTACTGAAGTTAGTGCCAAGTACAAGGGTGCTTTTTGTGAAGCTAAAGTGAGAAAAGTTGTCAAAAACATCAAATGCAAAGTTAGTGTCCTTATCCTTTCTATTTTTCGAGTGAAACTTTTTCTTAAATTTCCTTTTCAATAGGTGATGTTCAAGCCAGGACTTGGAACTGCTTTGGTATCTGATGATCAGATCAAGGGTTTGCTGAGGGTATGCCTTCCATATTGATGCAAATAAAGTGCTTTTTTATTGATTTCACAACTTCTCTTTCTTTCAGGTGGGCGCTCAAGTAGAGGCCAAGCATCCAGACAAGGCACAGTTCTTTGAAGCTACCATCAGCAAGATTCAAGACTGCAGTCAATATACAGTTGGTAAGTTGGTCATTGTGTTCTACTTTATTATTTCAGTCAGCTTATTTTCTCATTTTACTCTTACAGTATTTGATGATGGAGATATCACTACTTTGAGAAGAACAGCACTCTGCCTAAAGAGTGGAAGACATTTTGCTGAGAGTGAAACTCTTGATCAGCTTCCCTTGACTCATCCAGAGCATTTTGGAACCCCGGTGCTCGGTGGCCGGCGAGGAGGAAGGAGAAGGTACGTTCTACAAATCTCAATAAAGAGTTTGGAATGAAATTAATCTATTTGCTTCTTGTTTGTATCTTCAGGGAAGATAGTAGCGACGAAGAAGGCGATGAAGCATCCGAATCAGGCCAACAGGAAAGCCGTTCCGGTATTGGAAACACGAGTTCCTCTAGACGGGCCGAGGACCGGGAGCCAGACATTGGAAAAATTGTTTGCGTGGAAGTTGGTGACAAGAAAAAGGGGAAAGAGCCTTGGTTCCCCGGCTTGATTGTGTCCCCTACAGCCCAAGACGCTGTTTCAATTCGAATCAAGGATGAATATCTTGTTCGATCCTTTAAAGATGCTAGATAGTATGCTATCAAATTGTTTGCATTTTTAAAAATTATTTTCCTAAGTGTCCATCTCTCTTTTCTTTGAATAGTTACACTGTGCCTAAGAAGGAAGCCACCGAGTTTACTCGAGAAATTGCTGCTAAGACTGAAATCAACTCTTTAAGAGCTGGTAAGAATCTTTTATTTTATTGAGAATCTAAAATATCTAAAATATATTTGTCTTTTTGTTTCAGCCATTGAAAAAGCCGTTCAATATCTTGACAAAAATGAGTTACCAGCTCACTGGGATCGTGAAGTCCTCTTTGATTTAGACGATTCTGGTAGTGTAAACGACAAGATTGGATCAGATGGGGAGAGTTCAGATGAAGAGACAGCAGAAGAAAAGGATCACTTTGTTGCCCAACTTTACAAGTTCATGGATGACAGTGGGACACCCATCAACAAGGCTCCTACCATCAATGGTCGTGATTTGGATCTCTACAAACTCTTCCGAATCGTCCACAAGCTTGGTGGCTTTAATCGCGTCAGCAATCAAAACGGATGGAAAAATGTCACGCAAAAAATGGTCCTCAACACTTCATCAACTAACCTTGTAAAACAAGCGTTCAAGAAGTAAGTTTTTAAATCATTAAGCAAATTTTCTTCTCAAATAATTTATGAATTCCGACTTTTATCGTTTTAGATATCTACACGGTTTTGAGGAATTTTATCGTAAATTGGGTTCTTCAATGAATAGCCCCATGGATCGAAACAAATCACGAAGCAAACCCGGCCGTAGCTTGATTCGTGTCAGAGATAAAGCATCATCTGGTCCGTCAACCCCTCGCGGAGACGTTGAAGAAGAAGATAAAGCTGCCGTCAAAATTGAAGAGACTCCTGCTGAACCGACGCCCGTTCCCGTAATTAAGGCACCAGAAGAAGCTCCTCCGGTGGCAGCGTCAGCAGATGAGAGTGAAGAAGCTTCTACTCCCGCCGAAGAAGAGGAAACCGATGAAACGTCTTCCGTTTCTCTTCCTGCTCGCAAGCCGAGGGAGCGCTCTGTACCGCTCCGCTTGCTCGACGCCGTTAAACCACCTGTAGTGAGCGTGCCTAAAAAAGTGGAACCAGAAGAAAGTGGAGGAGAAGATAACGATCAAGCAGAGAATGAGAGTAACAGTAGCCAGTCGACCAGAAGCCAGCGAGGAACGCGAAACCGAATAATCAAGGATCGCACTGCCGAAGACGAGTCAAATGAGGCTAGCCGTCCGGGTCGTAAACGAGGAAAAAGTAAAGTTGATGACAAGGATGAAGATGATAAAGCTTCACGATCGAAAATCAAAGAAGAACCAGTGGCAACTAACGGCAAAGATGAACCCGAGAAGAAACCTGCTAAGGAAACAGAGAAAAAAAACAAGGCTTCCGGGAAGGAAAGTGGCAGCAAAGCAGCCAAAAATAAGAAGAGCGAGGATCCGAGTAAGCAAGTTGTCGTAGATGAAACTTCTAAGAAGGCTGAGGACGAGGAAAAGAGTGGTACGGAGGAACCGACGCCTAAACGGCGCGGCCGTAAACCCAAAGTTTTGGGTGATTCAGAAGAAGAGGAAGGTGGACGTCTTCCAGCTCACATAGACGTTCAGATCGGTGATAAACTTAAAGTTTATTACGGACCGATGCAAGATTCCAAAGTGACTTACGAAGCTAAGGTATGCGAAATCCGCAACGAGGGCTCCACGAAACTTTACATGGTCCACTACACCGGTTGGAACACCCGCTATGACGAATGGGTTAAACGAGTTCGAATCGCAGAAAATCTTACTTGGACTCCCAACCGTAAACGAAGCAAATCGGCAGCGGGACAGAATCCTCGAAATAATGCTACTAGTGTTCCCACCGGTCCTTCCAGTGGCCCATCTTCCAACAAAGTCGCTGTTCCAGCAAAGCGCGGACGAGCCCGTGGGCAGGACTCTTCTAGATCAGCCACACCTTCGTCTGTTACGTCCACATCTTCTACTGGCCATCGTAATGCCAACACTGCTTCCGGCGAGGATAATAGCAATAACAGTAGTAACAAACATCGTCCTCCGTCCTCAAAGGGTGGCCGTCGTCGATCCCGAAGGATATCGGAGATGTCGACTGTCTCGGGTGATAGTAGCAACTCGTCATCAGAAGAAGAAGAGGAGGAAGCGCCTCGGATACGGAAGAAACCCATACCAGCCAACAACAAGAAGGCGATAGCAGCTGAAAGCGAAGATTCAGATCCACCAGCTGAAGCACCGGTTGAGTCGGAACGTACCACACCTAAAAGACGGTATCAGCAGCGCAATCCTCGTAATTCCGTTGAAGGAGAACCAGTTGCTTCTGAAGTAAAACAGGCACCTGAAACATCGACTTCCTCTGAAGTTGTGCAAGCTCCATCGACTCCAACAACTGCTTCTTCTCAGACTCCTGTCCGAAGAGGAAGAAGAAGGGCTGTTACGGCTCCAGAAGTGGCTTCGGCTGAATCTATCGCACCGAAGGAAGAAACAGAGGATGCCGAAAGCGGAAAAGCTAGTCCTGCTAAAGTTACCTCTGAGAGCACTCATCTTGGTGAGCTTACATTTTAATTTAATTTATTTTATGTTTACGTATTTAATATTTTATTTATTTTAAATTTATTTTCTAGCAGTAGATGAACCGAAAGGCAAAGATTTTGATCTGAAGAAAATTCGATCGGAACTCAAAATGCCGACGGATGTCTCTCAAGTGCCTTCTAAGGCAACAGTGACATCTCCTTTGCCTCCCACTCAATCACACACTCCACCTTCAACGACTTCGCCATCTACTCAAGAGTCAGCACCTTCTCGCTCTCGAAGAGGTGGCGATGATGATATCTACGAATTTCGGGAGCCAGAACCTTTCGAGTTTGAAGTGCGCGGTAAACGCGAATCTCCTTTTAACGAGGACCGCGTTCACCATCATCGGATACTCTCTCCCCAGCAAAAGAAACCGGGAAAAGAAGATGAAGAAGATAATCCTAAAGCAACCACGGTAACTTTCAGCGGTTTCGGTGTATCAATCAAATGTATTTGTTATTATATTAATGTTAATTATTCTATTCATAGCAGAGAAGTGGCTCGGTGGAGCGAACCAAAGCAGGGATGACTTCTCCTCCTCGAAACTCTCGGTCAAATTCGAACGCTACTCCATTGCCCTTGGTTTCTCCCCCTGAAGAGCGATCAGTCCCGATCGAACCTATCCAACTGCCCTCGCCGTCTCCTCCTCCGCCTCCTCCTCCTCCGCCCGTTGCTCAGTCAGAAGTCGCTTCCACTGCTCAATCTGTAATCATTAGTCCACCTCATCCAGTAGTGGAGCGTATTCCCTCTCCGCCACCGGTCGAGGAGCTTCCTAAGTCCACTGTTGCAGCAGTATCTGTCATTCAACCACCGATGAGTGCGTTACCTCATGTCATGCCAGCACTCTCCACATTAGCTGCACACTCCGTCCCGTCTGTTAAACCGACAATCAAGTCAGCCGCTGCTTTCGTCGTTGAAGTGAAACCGGAAGAGGAGGAAGAAGACGATGATGACGATTCGGATGACGATGACCGAATGAGACCAAAACGAGAGCGTAGGAAAACAGGTGGGCGGAAGCCCGCTCTTAGTCGAGAGTTCATCGAAGACTCGGATGATGACTCCCCTGAAGACCGTCCGATGAAGAAGGAATCGGCGACCAAGAAGGATGCTGTTTCAAAATCAGCGGATGAGAAAACTACGTCCTCCAGTGAATCTACTCCATCTGAAACAGCTGAAGACACTGCAGATGATGCGCAAACGCCTTCAACCGCTTCCAGGAAACTGGGCTCTGCTATTATGAGCTCTTCCAAAGTGAAAACAGAGGATGACTTAGACGTGAGCAAACTCAAGAAAAAATCATTTATTCACCTGTTTAATAATTTTATTATTATGGTTTTCAGGAGAGCTCTCTTCTCTGTGAAGAAACTATCCCAGGAAGTCCAGTGACGCACTGCGCACCACCGTCAGCCGATGGATCGGAAGCAGCCGTGCCAGCTGCTCCATCAACTTCGCGCTCTACCGAGATGCCATTTGCTAGTGCCCCTTCTGCAGCTCATCTCCCTCGGACTCGTGGTCTGAGTGGCGGACCCTCATCGGCTGGTGCGAGATCAGTTAATCGCAAGCGAGGCTTACGCCAAGCTTTGGCCATGCAGCGACCCGGTCTACGACCGGTTGGTAATGGAGGAGCCGGTACCTCAGCTGTTACAGAAAACACACCACCTACCACACCGGACGGAAGTCTTTCCTCCTCGTCGAACTCGCCTCAGGGAGATCACGGTAATCTGTCTCCGGAGCACGAGAGCAGCGTCAAATCTGAGCGAGAATTTTCCGAGAATGACCAACCGATGGCTTCAACTGGTCAACCGGCGTCGTCCAACGCAGTGTCGACTTCCGCTACTCCTGCTCGAACAATCGGACCGCGCGCCAGTGCAACTCTAGCCACGAATCCGTCTTTTCCAACTCCGCATATGAAGCGGAAAGATGATGAGACATCTCGTTCGCAAGAAGAAGAATCCCCAGTTAAAAGAAGGAGACGAGGCGGAGGTTCTGATGCTGCAACTTCATCCTCCCGGCGAGGCCGTGGTGGAATGCACGGCCGCAGTCCCCGAAGAACTGGTAAGCTTTTATTTTACGATAGCATACCGTTGTTTTAAATACTAAAAAAACTGTTTGTAGGCTCGGATAGTGAAGATACGCCTATGGACTACCTCAGTACCTCGTCTAGCACCATGGGTAACAACAGTGGCTGTGTTGGTTTGACTAGTTATCAACCAAAATCGACTCGTTACAACTTTTGTACCGAACTCGGTAATAATTGATCATATTTGTTTGTTTTTTCTCCGGTAATCTAACGTTCTCATTTACTTTAATCAGACCCAGAAATGGATGCATCCCAGCGTATTGCTTCGTTGCAAGAGAAGCTACGTGAGCTGAGGCAGACTTATAGCGCACTCAAAGCAAGAGTGGTTGTGATCGACCGGCGACGCAAGAAGCTCAAACGGAAAGAGAAGGACTCTACAACGTCCTGATAGCAACTCCTCGTCCGTTTTCTTTTTTTTAATTCAATAATAACCCCAATTCTTGACCATTCTTTAAAGAACGTTATTTATTTTTCATGTAGTGTATTGCGATGAATGTTTGTTTTTTTTTCGATTCCGCTTTCCTTTTGTGTGATTACGTTATGATTTTGTTTGCGTACGTTAAAAAGAATACTCCTTACGACGTGGGCCTTGTAGAAAACGAAGCAATCCTACTGTTGGAATTGCACATCTGACGTACTTTATGGCTAGAACTACTATTCTATACATTAGAACCCCACGTAATAATGAAAAAAGAAATGGAATATTTGAAGAGCTGACTCACGGGAATTTTCGACACCAGAATTCCACTAACTGATGACTGTTATGTTTTTCTGAACCATGTTGATATGAATCGTGCATTTTTTTTTCTTCCTTTTTCATTCTTTTTAATTTAAAATTTAAGAATCAGAACCGTTGGAATCGCTTCCGTGTTTTTGATTATCGTCCTCTTGATTTCTGTCCCTTTGGGTATTACGACTACATCTTGTTTCTCTGATTTTTTATGGTGCTCACCTCGTTTTCCCACAGTTATAATAACGGAAGATGATAATGTAAGGAAAACCGTGCCAGAATGCTGATGCAAGATCGAAAATTCGAAATACAATTTATACCTAATGAAATTATGTTTTAATCGTACTGGTACCGTATTTGAAAAAAAATTAAGTTAACTATAGATTATGGGTGTTAAATGTTAATTTTTATCATTTGTGTCTTCGAATTATTAGAGAGCTTTCACAGACACAGAAAGACAGTTAAAGAGCATTTACAACTTGACTATGATTATGGTTCAATGAAGTGCATGCCCCCCGTTCGGCCGTTCGGCCTGCAACGGGCTTGAGGATCGGCCAGTCGGCCACGGTCGACCAAGGGTAGGACTGAGATGGGTCTCCCATCAGCATCAACATACAATATAATAGTCATGCAACGCTGGAAACATTAGCGATTTGACTTGACAGTTGTTTGTCTGGTCTGGTTCGATTCTTTTCTAGTTTTTGTTGAGTTGTAGGGCTTCATCACTTTTTCTCTGTAACGTCTTAGAAATGGACTCGGGTATTCCAGAGCAAGGTAAACGAATTTAATGAACAGTACTTGAATTATTATTTGATTTTGAAGCTGTCATCTTATTTACAGAAGTTCAAGATGAAGGAATTATACTCCAGCAGAGGCAAATCGAAAAAGAGGTAAGGTTTTGTGCTCTTATATGTGTATTATTTAAGGCTCAATTTCTTTTATCATACTCTTTAATTAGTTTATTGAATCAAAATATTTTTTTGTACTTTTAAATCCTGGTGAAAGTTATAAAAGAATTCTGACAGGTCTAGTAGATTGAAAAAAAAAAATTGCTTTTTAAAAATTACTTTCTCTAGAGTAATTTCAAATTACTATATTTGATCTCAATTATAGATTAATTATACAATTAAATTCTAGAATAACTTGAACTTATCAATTAGTAGCAGCCAGGCTGAAACCCTAGGGCCTAGACAGCCATTCCTGTTTTATTTATTAATTTTTTTTATAAGGTATTCATCTTATAAAATTTTACAATCATTGATTTTCTTTTTAAAGGTTGCAGAATTACACGCTTTGATTGGCAGTCGAGAGCCGTTATCCAATCTGACCAACGAATACCGTGAGGACCCTGTTTATAGTTCTAAACTGGACAAGCTCTGTGAAGGGTACAAAACGTTAAGAAAAGTCCGACCCGATGGAAACTGTTTCTTTCGCGGCTTTGGCTATGCATACTTCGAAAAGATTCTAGGCGACGAAGCAGAGTGGAGTCGGTTCCGTGATCTCGTCTCGGGCACCAAAGATCAGCTACTGGCTCTCGGTTTTCCTAAATTCACCTTAGAAGACTTCTACGATTCGGTATAATTTTTTTTTTATCTTCGAATAATCTTTAAAAAGGCCATTTTAATTTTAATTTTTTACACACGAATTTAGTTCATGGACGTAGTCAACCGTCTCGGAGGAGAATGCAAAATGAGCGTTGAAGAACTTGATCGCATCTTTAATGACGCTGGAGTATACTGCTTACTGCATCTCAAAATTTCGTTGTACAAGTACCACTTACCAAAAGCATTTATTTTTCTGGTTCAACAGACAAGCGATTATTTGGTGGTATACCTCCGCCTCATCACTTCTGGGCAGCTGCAGACGGAAGAGGAGTTCTACAGTAACTTTTTGGAAGGTGATAAAACTATGAAGGAGTTCTGTCAACAGGTAACTTAAAAAAAATTATTCCTATGGAGAGTGAAATTCTCATTAAATTTAATCACAGGAGGTGGAACCCATGTACCGCGAATCTGATCACATGCACGCTATCGCCTTGACTTCTGCACTCAAAGTGGGTATAAGAGTCGTGTACCTTGATCGAGGGGAGGCAACCACTACCCCTCCAGCTCACGACTTCCCAGAAAACTGCCCACCATCCGTCAAGCTTCTCTACCGACCCGGCCACTACGACATTTTGTATGAGTTATAAAAGTTACTTGTATTTTGTAAAACGAAAATGAATATAACTCTTAAACTATTTCTCACCCAAAAATGAGTCAAGTTACATTTCATATAAGTGTATTATGGGATCGCAAGATACAAAATGAAAAGACCATGCCAGTACCTGTGTATGAAAGCCTTAATATTAAATTTATACAAATATATATTTCTCAAACTTGTGTGAATGTCGACACGCCTCCGAAAGAGCTCGCAAGTTCAGCCACAAAGAGCACTCGGTGACCTGTAACGAAACAAAAATCTGTGGGATATTAGATCGTGACAAAATGAATACAACCCCGGCCCAATGAAGAGCCAGAAACATTATTAGGATCATATAACAGACCGTTTACGATACATTTTAATAACCTAAACCAAGTTGAAAGAAGGGGGAAGCGCTCCCGTTGGAATCGAGACGATTCTGGCCCTCGGAACCCACAAAACACTGCAGGGGGAAAGAGTTATACAAAAACAAAAGTGTAATCCTGGCATGGCCTTCGTGTACGACAAGATAAACCTACATTTGATTTATCGAATAAAGTCCTCTTTGTTCGTCCATCTCTCATTAAACAGTGCCCCACTTTTCTTGGGCTCGGGTAGCGCAGGACGGGCAGAACTCGAGCGAAAGCTTCTTGTTATAAACGTGTAAACAGACTCCGGCAGGCGGCTGGAAAGACCCCGGTGTGGTGGGCAATGAATCGCCGAACAGGTTCATATCTTCCTCGCTGAAGTTGGAGAGGAAATCGAGGGAATCTCCGTCCAAGGGAGCGGCAGGTAGAGGCGAAAGAGGCATCCAGTTACTGTCGTCTTCTTCATGGATGGAACTGAGCTCGCTAGAGCTTTCGCTGACTCGCTCCAGCTTTATCTTCTTGGCCAAGGGGGCATCCAGAGAGGTGGAAATGGGCATTCCACAGCTGAATGAGGGCTCTCCTTTGATGGTGTTGATCAGACTGGAGATTTCGCGAACATTGGCGAGGACGCTTTTGAAGTAGTTGATTTCTTTATTAAGCTGTTCAATAGTTTGGTCTCTCTCCTTCACTTTTCCAATCAGTACCTCATTCTCCTTCTTGGTGGTGGCCAAACTTTGCTCCAACCCGTTGATGTAGCGCTTCTTCTTGAGTCGGTTCTCCCTGGCCAGAATGGCATTCTTGGAAAGTGGTGCTCCATCAGTATCTCTGTCCTCATCATTTGAGTCTGGAGTAATGTTGTTGATAGATGATTTTGCTAAAACAATTTTCTGCTGCTGTTGGGGCAAGGCTACACGAATTACCTTGCCACTGGTGGATCCTGCAGTTACATTGATGGTCCGATAGGTCTTCATGGACTGGGGAATACCTCCAGCAGTGGATACGAGTCGATACAGCTTCGTTTCCGACATTTCGGGTTTGAAAGATTTCCAACAAGAAAACCGAGTGATAATTAAATCTGATTTGATCACTTGGACCTGGTTGTTTGAGACTTACTGAGGTATGATGAGCCAGCAAGTGATTTTTTAAGACTGCTCCTTCTCTATTACTTTGACAATTGTTCAAATCTCAAATCGAGCCTGGAAGTGACAAAGAGTATTTAGAGTTAGAAAATAGTTCAATATAAGATGCTACAAGTTTCTTACTTTGTAGAAAAAATTAGAAAGCTGTAAAGTTGCGCTAACAATGGAGCTTTCCCTTCCCGGCGAAACAGAAAATGGCTGCTGTTGATGACGAAATAGCTTTCGTTCTTGGTGCGCATGATGCACAGCGTTGCCATTTTCCGCATTTCCGTGGCAGACGCGAGTTGAACCACATAAAATAAATAATATCTAGGTCTAAGACCTAGATAATATAAATAAGACACTCGGTTTTTGAATTTACTTATTTCTACATTTATTTCCTGTTTATGTTTTTAACAGTTTGTGGAAGCAGGCGCAGATTACTAGTAGACTTCCGAGCTATTACACTTTTGAAAGTCTTTCCAAGAATTAACATCGTGCTTTAATCGATGAACTGCTAGAACGATCCTTCTACTTTTTATTGTGCGGTATCAAATATTCATGAGAAGAAATAAAAACATTCAGTATACAGGAGAAAATAAAAAATTACAAGTGCATAAAAAACGGCATTTCATCAGAAATAAGAGAGAGCAATACGAAAAACGGAAAATGATTGTATCGACTAGGTATAAAAGTTCGAACATCTGGTGAAGCGAGTGCAAATGTCTGTTCCATGTTGAATTCACTTTAAAATTTTAAATATGATAAGGTCTTAAGAACTATATGGTGTAGTGGTTTAATTGGTGCCGTTTACATGGCTAACCAATAAGTGTAACATATTTTTTGTTTTTCTTTTTTTAAAGACTTTAGGATAAGGAATTGTAATCAGATAATTCTTCCTCCGACACCAGTCGATCTCCGTATGTATCGAGGAAATCCATAATGACGCCGTTTGTCCAACCAAAGCCAAGTTGGACATCGTATTCACCGCCACCTAATCAGAAAATTAGAAAATTAAAATGACAAACTACGTAAAATAAAAGCAATTATGTGATTGTACCTCCAGGGAGACCGACAACAGTAACGTCGTACTAAACAAAAAAAAAATTGATTTGAATTTAAAAACTTTAAGTCTACTAAATGTTTTAAATTACCTTTTCAAACATAGCATTTGGCATGCTTTGTTGATAAGCTTCAAAGTTGTTAGATAACCATCTTTGAGCGAGATGGAATGCCATTGCTTTTGCTCGTGGATTTCCCGTGTTTTCCAGCCCCACAACAATCATACTTTGTAGGGGAGGCCAACCGTTTGGGAAGTCCCATTGTTGGCCACTCTGTTCCATAGAAGTAGGCACTCCTCCAGCATACCTGTTCAACATATAAAATGATTAAGAGAAAAGAATCAATATAATTTTTTTTATGAATGACGTACACAGTGGATTGACTTCTTTCAAGATAGTCAACGATCTTGTTGATCATATTCTCCTCATCGTCGGACTCCCAACAGTTTGCCCACAACGGCGCAATATTGGACGCGTAAAAAAAGGGGCGCTGGACGTTGTTGAGCAAATCATAGTCGAACCAAATTCCTTCTTTGTCGTTCCACATAATCTAATGATGATGAGCAATAAGTTGAATTTCTCTCTTTTAAAAGAAATATATATAGAGAACCATACCTCTTTTATAGCTTTTTTCCATTGGATGAACTTAGCGCGATAAAACATTGCTTTTACCGGTTCCCCAATAAGGCCAAACATGTTGGATAACAGTCGAGTATTCAAGCAAATTAAGGCATTCAGATCTACTGGAAGGATTTGACTGGTACGAATGTGAGTCAGATTCCCTCCATTTCCATTATCTTCATCACTGATGAACCAACGAGAACTAAAATCCCAACCTAAGAAGAAAAAGAATTAACTAATTTTCTTGAAAATAGTTTTTAAATATTTTCTGTACCAGATTCAGCCCCAGATTTTATATTCTTGTAGAATTCCTGTCTATCATGTTCGTTCATATATTTGGTAGATTCAATATCTTCCCTAATTGATTAACAATTTATTTTTTAAATAGCAGTTCTATTCAAAATAGTTTAAGGATACTGCTACCTATAAGATTCTGGGCGAGGTCCGTCCGATTCAACGTTGAAACGAGCTAGAGTATGACCTTTAACAGTAACTGTTCGGTTATTCAACCAGAAGAGGAGCTCTTTTTCTAGTAAATGAATACTGTCGCGTAGGAAACCAAGATCTTTAGTGACACTGATGTAACGATCCATCATCGGGATTAACATTGGCGGCTGGGATCTCCTCTCATAGTAGATGCGCCCACCGTTGGGCACCAAACCAACACGGTCAACTATTCCAAGAAAATTTTGCAGCATTCCCTTTACCTATAATTAAAATATAAATATATAAATTATTGTGCATGATCATGTCTAATCATAAGAAATATTTCATGAGAACAGTAAAATTCTACCAAAATATTATGTATGAAACAGGTATAAAACTGTTATTTAGAGCAGATTTTTCTTGAGAAAAAAAGCTAACCGTGTTGGTCATTTCAGAAAGTAGGAGGCCTTGCACGATCCAGTAGGAATCCCAGTAATAAAATTCACGGAATCTTCCTCCTGGCACTATAAAAGGATGCGGTACATACATAATGGAATACAGATCTGGGTTTTCTAAAACGTCATCTAAAAAAAAAAAAATTTTTAATGATTATCAATCGAATGGACTTCACAAAACTGTTGTTATACCTTTGATTTTCCGACCAAGGAATTTCCACGCACCGTGCAATTCTAACCCCCAATCTTGTAATTGTGTGCTGTTTATCTTTTTGATGAAGACTGGTTCTTCGACCCAATCTGTCGGCTCCCATGGCTCAAATTCAGAGCCTTCACTCTCAAAGTGTACGTTAACAAAAGTAACTAGGTCGTCCTTGGATGGAGAACCACTGGTAATATGCATCAGTTGGGTGAAGTTGGCAGTCACAATTTCGGGTTTGAAACGAAGCTTTTTGTCGACGAATGTCTTCGAGTCGTAGTACAATTGAGACATCTGGATGGTATGCAGAAGCTCTCCTTTACAAAATATTTCACTAAAAATGAAAGAACAAATAAATATTGCGACTGAATTTTTTTTTTAAATTTAAACAAGTACCTAGAACATGGAGGTGGAAGTTGCTGCAAAGAAGCGGATACTCCAAAATACTTGGCGGATACTATGCAGGAGACGAGGAATAACACCAAACTAGCCATCGCACTGCTGGTCGTATCTGATAAATAAAAGAAAAATATTTTCGATCATGAAAAAAGGAAGAACAACTCATCTGCTACTAAAAGCTCGTCTGACACTTTTTTCAAGAAAGAGTCTGGTAGGGGAAGGCACAAAACTGGAACCTCTAGTTTACATCAAATTTATGGGCCTTCTAAACCGCAGAGGAGACAATGACCCTACCTGAAATCTTTACCGTTAATTAGGATGATGTCGTCGGACCCAGCCCCTCTAGTTTTTGACCTCTTATCTAGGTACTTTGTTTGACCTTGAAACTATAGGAAACCTTGTTTTTACCCGTGAAAAGGGCATTAGTTAAACTAGAATAAGAACCACCCACTTTAGAAGGAGATAATTATTACTACGCTTTCCATTGAATTATCAAATAAATAAAAAAAGGAAAGGGCAATACTAGTCAACATTCACAATCGTGTGAGTAATTTTTGCATGGATTACATAAATATGTTAGAATTCCTAAGGAGCATCGAAGACGATAAAAATACAACTTTCCTCGACGTCGTGACAACGACCGGTCGATAGGGAATGTTTTAGGTTGCAGAAGCCGTACAACGCAGAACGATCAAATTTCGCGCCAGCGAATAGCAACTTTGAATGCCGATTCTGACCGTTTCACCTTGAGTGATTCGAGGTTTTTTTTTTTAGAGTTGGTGTAAAGAGCATAGGTTTAAAACTTCTACTACGGGTTCTGATAATTTCAAAATTCGGAATTATTTAATGACTAGTCTACAGGAAGGGAAAACTAGTGATCACCACTTTGCGCTGACTGACAGTCAGTTTGACTCGATGCCTAACTACTATCACGTATTCAATAACAAAAATATTTTTTTTTGTTGCCATACCAGAGGTAGATGATAGTGCCGCAGAATGTAGGTGCCCCACTTTCTAACGAAACACTTGTTTTTGAACTTTTCAAAGACTGATCATGTTGAGTTTAGGAGCACCTTTTAAACGTAACTCTCACCCGTATGAGTTGGTGCTCGTCTGCAGCTGCGGTGTGAAGGAGCCACATTTTATAGACCCCCGCAAATACCATGACGTAGTTAGTAGACGAAAGATGCGCGTTGCGCGCGCAGGATCTATTTTTTTGTCATTGCTGACAACAATTAAGGGAAGCCATCTAGCGAAGGAATCCTTTCATTCAGAAAAAAGTAACATAAAAATCAAGATGACAAGAGTTTTCGTTACCAATGAATATATTAAGGAATAACATGAAAATGTAATGAGGAGAGCCGTGAACCGGAGAGTTGACTTTATTTTACCCTTTACAAATTACAATTCCACGGCGGGTAACGGCAGCCATTTTAAATTATTATTTGGAAAAAAAAGAAGAATCAACCTTTTAGTTTTTTAAATAATTATCATTAAATCCTTTTTCAGTCTTTTGCAATCTGAAAGGCTTTTAGGTATGGATTTGGCTGCTACAGAGAGATACGAATCCCCTTGTTTGAAAAATTGGCCCACAATTTATTTTTTTTTAAGAAATGCCGTCACAGCCGCTCCCTGCGGCCGAGGAATGAAGTAGTCTCAAAATCGATTCATTATAGCAGACGCACTCAATAATTTTAGAAAGTATTGTCAAAATGACGGAATGATGTAAATTTTGGCTAGCTGCAACTCGGGAAAACTACAAAGCATGTGGAAAACTTGAGCCATATAGTTATTACATTTAAATCATTTGTTGGCCAAGTTAATGTCATGTAAGTCAGCTAATGATCTGAGCTGTGATTTCAGACCTAGTTAATGATTTTGTGTTCCTGTAATTAAATATACTTTGGTACTCTCTAGCTACTTTAATAGCTCTGATAGCATCTTTTGACCGTTAAATTCCATTTCCTTGTCCAGTCCATAGTACTATTTTATTTCTGTATTCTTAGTACACGGAGGAAAGAATTTTTAATTAAGATTGCACTTAAAGCTACTCGAGCATATTCCTATATTCAACTCAAGTTGCATTTGTTTTTATTATTGATTAGAAAAAAAATAATTAAAATTAATAAATTGATAATGATAATTTCTATACATAGTGATTGAGATTCCTTGATTTTTTTTTACTTGAAAGTACAAAATATAAATTCTTCGGTTTCGCCTTCGGGAAAGTTGCTTTCCCGCCCGATCCTCACCCGACAGATGGCACCTGATACGGACCGTATGCTTCCGATGCCCCCCCCCCCCCCCCCCCCCCCCGTCTCGGCGACATTTTAGAAGGGATCGGGATTCAGGGATTTTATACAGAGGGCGGAATTCGCAAAGTTAAATCGTTATTTAGCATTTTTGGGGTTCGAACATGTTGTTAAATAGAGGGCTCCACATATGAAAATGTGTGGATTATTTCAATTTTATATCTGTTCCACAAAATTTAATATTCGTCGTAATCTTATTTTTTAGATATCCGAAAAAATCTGATTATTTGACTGATTCGCCAATGTACCCTGCACACAAATATCTCCCAAGATGGTTGCCATACAGGTTAAACTTCTAGCATAAAGTTCCGTAAAAAAAACCAAGAACAGTGCCGATCCACTTGACCACTTATCAGACTAGCTAAATGTAAAAGAGGTCTGGCAAACCGAAATTCCTATAGAAAGTTGGACCACGGACCCGCATGATAAACCCAGTGTGGGGCTGCGGGCCCCCATTGAGTGGATGGGCACTGGACGGGGCTGTTCATAAATGACGTCACGGGAGGGGGTCTGAAATGATAAATGTGACGTTTTCACCGTATGAGCCCTTAGTGATAGACGGGGGTGCAGTAGGGGGTAAAGAATCCCGAAAATGCGCGACGTCATTTACGAAAATAAGGACATTACATCTACAAGAACATATTTATAAATAGCACTCTGATTACCCTTCGATTTCGAAATCTTTTCTTTTCAATATACTAAAACTCCCGAGTTCACTTTGTATAGACACAAACTGATTTTAATCGCTCAATTCCGGGTAGAAGTATTTTTTAATCCCTCGAAAAACTATTTAATTGTTAAGATTAAAATACCAAAAGCATATTTTAACTAGTATATTCATTGAATATTACAGTAAAATACTACACTAATAGTAAACTCTTTTTAGGCAATAGATTTATTTTTGCTCAGGGTCACTTCCCGCCCCTCAATTAACCGTATGTCCGTATTGAACTCAATTCTAGATAAGTGTAATGTATCGTAAATAAAAAATTAGGGCCGGCTACTAAATATCAACCTCAAATTAGTTCTCATACCTACAAATACTAATTTTGACGTAAACAGCACTCATCTTTAAGGCATTATGAATTTCGTCGGTATTACTGATAAGAATTATTTTTTTAAATAACCAGCGAAAAAACAATGATGTTACTTCAGTAATTAGTTTTATGTTCATTTAAGCACAACATTCACTCGACCAGAACAAAAAATTCCGTTACGTCATCACGTTTTGTACTGTCCGTCAAAACATGCATAGGCGAGGAGTTAATATGCAGGGGTTGTGGGGTCTCGAGCCCTTACGAAGACGAGATAAATGAGCAGGGGTAGATAGGCGGCCTAGCCGGGCGCTGGGACCCGACAACGCCTTTACTCCCTTTAGCCCCCTTGGAGAAAATGAACGCCCATGAAGACTTGACGATGTTTACATCAGAGTTCAGACAGGCTTCAGATTAGTGCCGTCTGCCAACACCCCCGACATACCACATTTCAGGTCACTGCGTCAACCAATGTTTACATATTGCTTCCAACAGGGGGAAAAACACATGACCCACCAAATAATGATTTATTTTGTGTAGTGACCTCCTTCATGATGTTGATTCTATAGTTTTTCAAAGTATGTATCGGTTAATTTGGTTGTTGCATTAAAACAGACTGGTTATTGTATAACAACACAACAGAATAAGAAACCTGCGAACTCCATATAAGATCCAAATGAGATTCGATTATAAGCTAATGTGCATTTATTGCAATTCATAGCCACTGGTTCTTCTTTTAACCGGTTCGTATGAGGTAAGAACCGGTTCGTATTATGTAATTTTTTAGCAAGCGACTCCCGCAGTTCCAGTTCGAACCAGTTCTTATGGGATGAGAACCGGTTCCTGTTCCGTAGCCACAGACTGACTCACGCAATTCCAGTTAGAACCGGTTCGTATGTGTACAAGGAGGTCGCGTTTTTCTTCCACATACCGCTAGATGTCTATATCCTTATTCTTCCTAGTCTACCTGTCGTTAAAAGTCTGAGCTTAACTTAAGGGCCGAAAACGTGACTCAACAGAGGGAAACGAAAAAAAAACGCCGAAGTTCGTTTTGCCGAAAATAAGTGTGGATAGCACGTCACCTACTGGAATTTATTGAAGAATTATAAATTATTTTTTTTCAATAATAAAGCTTACATTGTTACCGCGCAGACATGTGTAAAAATAAGATAAAAATAAAAGAATTTCCTTGGAAATCCTTATTTTAAATGCTGACAAAAGTCATTTTATAATATGTTTTGCTCATTATGCCATTTCCATTTTTTATCCTGTTACCGTATATGTTTAATGTTTGTAAAATTATATGCGGACGTAGTAAAATGTATTATTTAAGATAGTAAAGCAGAGCTTTTCAGCTCGCCTTATGCATAAAAGTAATCCAGCATAGCTGTATTATACTTCAAAACATAATGGTTTGATGACAGGTATAGTTGCAAGTAAAGTTTTGTGTCCTTAAACGTATATATTCCCCCTCCCCCTCCATTAACTACGGCTATTCGACTGTCCCAACACAGAAGAAAGTGTTTCTGTATTTTTATCGGTTTTTTTCGGACAAACAGAAACGGTAAAGGAAAAAACAGTCCCTAGGCAGAAAAAGTGTATTTGTATTTTTATCAGTTTTTCCGGACAAACAGACACGGTCAAGAAAAAAAAGTCCCTGTGCAGAAAAAGTGTTTTTGTATTTTTGTCAGTTTTTCCGGACAAACAGAAACAGTCAAGAAAAAAATAGTCCCTAGGCAGAAAACTTTATTTACGCTTACGCACGACTTATCAGCTCCGCCTACGCTTCGTTTTTTTCGCTTCGCTCAAAAAAACTCCGCTGGCTCGCAATTATATGTTATCGCCGAATTCACATTCGAGCCACTTAGAAAAGGGTGATCACTTTATGGAATTACCCTTTCCGTCTGTCAAAAATTTCGAAAGTGGAAAGGCAAAGTGCCAAAAGTTATGCCTAAAAATATTTAAACGGCCAGAGATATTTTTTACGCGGACGCTCCGGCCAGAGATATTTTTTATCCGGACATTCCGGCCAGAATATTGGACGATCCGGCCAAATTTTTTATTTACGAATACATGCATTTTAACATTTCGAAACCCAAATACATTTAAGAAAAGAGGGAGTTATAAGAGAAACAAAGCAGTTCACCGGCCCTGTCGCAAATTGTTGACTCTTCACCTGCTACCGTATCAAAAAATCCCGCGTGTGTTCAAACAGCTAAGCATAGAGATGACATCGCTGCGAGTAATCTCGCTGCTCAAGTATTAATTGAAAAATGGCGAATATTCACATTTATAATAATTTACTACTGTATTTCTTTAATATTGCATCGGATGTATGTCTTCTCTTTTTTGAATTTCCTCTTTATGAGTGATGGACTAACTAATAACATATTCAGTGACTCATATTCAGTGACCATTCATTATTCATTTACTTTCGAATTTATTCGCAAACAAAAGGATTTTTTTATTTAGCCGGATCGTCCAGCAGCTGCATACCGGACGTTCCGGCCAGGCCAGATTTCGGCCGGAACGGAGTTCTTAGAATTCGAATAGTCTAACTGCTACATACACGAATTCCACTTTAAATCAATATGAAGAATGAAATATGGTTGCCGAATATGCTCTATTTGATAGTTCTTCAGTACCAAGTAATGTAACATATTTTTACAGTCCGCAAATCTGATTCTATTCAAAACTGGGTCCAATTAAAAGAGTCGGCTTTGATCCACTATATACAGTCCCGGTCGGCAGTCCCACCCGACATTGGAACGTCCCCACGTATCACTAGTAAATCTACGTCACGCCTGGTTCGAAATAGTTTTGGGTACAAAACGGAATCAACTAAATGCCTTATGCCTAACGTGGGTAATAAACAGGTTCCATGATAATCTTGGCTCACAATATGATGATCACACACTTTAAATGTGTGTAGGCATATGTATGGGAGGAAATATATATATTATATCCATATATTTTTTCGTGATAATAGCAACACTATCTAGCGGTAGAAAAAAAAAATTCTGTTACAGTACTTTTTTTTTCTCAACGGCTCAGTTATATTTTTTATATCTCCGTGACACTTTCTTAATTAATAATTTGAAATTTGAGTATTATTGTAAGGGTAAAATTAAAGGTAATATTTAAATCGGTGTATTCTTTTTCTAAGAAATTAGATTACATCGCAATGTGGTGGTAGAATCAACAAGCTACTAGTAAGTAGAAGACAGAGGAGGGGCTCCAGGAGTCCAGGGGAGGAGCGATTTTATGAGTGGAGCAAGGTCTGCATTAATAGTGACGAAACGTGAAAAACGGCCGAACTTTCAAACTATGAGATATTTTCACGCTCCATTTTTCTATCTAAATCGTCTTATAAATACCCAAAGAATGCATGTTATTTTCTTTTTTAACCTGAGAGGTACATCGGCAAAAATTTACTAGCATACCATAGAGGGATTGAAGTTGTGGCCCTAAAGTTGATTGAAAATTGCAATAACCGTGCTGATTTTTTAACTATGCCGCTTCTACTTTCATTCGCGTGGTTTGAGGACTCAATGTATGACGCCAAGTGCGGGGCTTCAAAACCGTTATTTTTTCTATATTTTTTTAGAGAAAGAATAATAATGATCACAAATTAATTCCTCATTGATGCGTGCAAAAAAATGTCATTTTTATAAATCGGAATAGCCAATTGAAAGGAAGATAATATTATTTTATTTTAAACCAATCATATGCAATTGATTTTTATTCAATTGATGGTAACCATTCTAATAATTTAAAATATTTTCTTTTTAAATCAGCAACTGTTAGCGTCATTGATTTTCGATTGAGAAAAGAGAAAGGCGCGCTGCTAATGGCTAGTTGTTTACGGCTGCCCTAGTACCCTGTAAAGTTGGGCTAGATCCAGCTGTCAAGCTCACGGGCCACGGAGCAAACTGCAAAGTAGACACCACCACTTTCTCGGCTTGACCGGTTCAGTTGGCAGGTTAGTCCCAGCTGGAGCTGTTGCTTCGTAGCGTGTATGTGTTACAATCTGCCAATTGATTAACCCAATTATTTACTACCAGTGTGCTCATCGGTGTTATTCTCAAATATTTTGACGAATCTGTAACTGAACAGTGTTTAGAAGGTTTCATTCTAGAATGGATTCCTCTACAGCTAGCGTTCACTGCACGGCCAGTTTACCTGAGCTACGTGATGTTTTCCCTGGATATACTAATCATGAAGAACTCTACAAATTCAGCATCCATGAGGTAAAATTAACTGTCCTAATTTTACTAGCTTGTAGTATCCATAATAGGGCAGCACTATCTCACTTTGCCAATCTGCTTGTTTTTTTTTCTCTCCTTCAATTGTATTTGTTGCTCTATCAGTTGCAGAGTCTATAAGAATTTTAATCAGGAAGTATGAAAAAGCTTAAATGAGGATATGACCTTTTAAAAAGTAGCTCTCTGGTTAAAAAGTCAGACAATAGTATAATATATCAAGGTCTTTGTATTAAAATGTTAAAAAAAAAGAATGTATGAACAGTAATAAACAAAACAAATGTTACATATGCTTTTTAATATTGTGCATGTGCATAGACGGACGTATTTTGGGGCACGTTAGCTCGTTCGCGCTTGCGCTGGATCCGCGATTTCGACCGCGTTTCGGACTGCGATATGGAAACGGGCCGCTTTCATTGGTTTACCGGCGGTCAGATCAATGTCTCTGGTAAAACCCAAAACAACAATTCATTCAATTTAATGATAAGCATGAGAATGATTGCGTTTGATAAAACATAAAAAGCTTCTCATGCCAATACGGGAAATAGTGATACCAATTTGAATTTATATATAGTCAACTGCGTGGACCGACATAAAGAGGAAGATGCATCCCGCCTGGCGCTCATTTGGGAAAAGGATGAACCTGGACAGGAGGAGAGAATTACCTATGGGTACTATTAAAACTCTCATATAGTACCAATCAATGAAATGGCATCGTAAATTTCTCTCTTCTTTTTAGGGAGCTATACACCATGATGAATAAAGTTGCCAATGTTTTAAAATCCCACGGGGTGACTAAAGGGGATCGAGTGGCAATTTACATGCCAGCCTGTCCTCTTGCTGTCGCATCTATGCTTGCCTGCGCTCGCATTGGAGCTGTTCATTCCGTTGTTTTTGCTGGTTTTAGTGCCGAAGCTCTAGCATCACGTATTATTGACGGTATATTGTCATTTACTTTCACTCTTTTTTTTTTTTAATGTGACGGATTCAAAAAAGTTTTCAAATTGAAACCTATTTTTAAATTTTATTTTATAGCTGAAGCCAAAGTGGTTATAACAGCTGATCAAGGTGTACGAGGAGGTAGATTTATCGAACTTAAAAAGACGGTTGTTTCTGCTGTGGCTAGCTGCCCAAGCATCAGGGCCGTCCTAGTGAGCAAGCGGACAGGAAACCCTGTCCCTGCGTCCACCCTCGATGTCGACCTTGATGAGGTATAAACTATATATGATTTACTATTTTTATTTTCTTGTTTAAACAACTAATTGAATGCTTTTCAGGCCATGACCAAAGTGAGCGGAGAATGCGAGCCAGTGGCCATGGACAGCGAAGACCTTCTATTTATGCTCTACACTTCGGGTAGCACGGGTAACCCTAAGGGTGTAGCTCATTCCCAAGCCGGCTACATTCTTTATGCCTCGCTAACGCACAAGCTCGTCTTCGACTGCCATCCGGGGGACATCTTCGGCTGTGTGGCAGATATCGGCTGGATCACTGGGCACTCTTATGTTGTGTATGGGCCTCTGGCCAACGGTGTTACTACTTTACTCTTTGAGAGCACGCCAACCTATCCTGATCCCGGTAACCTTATCCTGATTGAAGTGCTTTCTCGCTTTTATTATAAACAATTCTGATGAATTGACATGATTAGGGCGTTACTGGGAGACGGTCCAGCGGCTAAAGTTGAATCAGCTGTACACTGCCCCTACCGCTATCCGTTTGCTTATTAAACACGGAAACGAGCACGTCGAAAAATACGACCTCAGCTCATTGCGCACATTAGGCTCTGTGGTATTATTAATCTTGTTTTTTAAATCATATATGATTTACCAAAATGTCTTTTATAGGGAGAGCCCATCAACGTTGAAGCTTGGCACTGGTACAACACCGTCGTTGGTAAAGAGAAGTGCGCCGTTGTGGACACTTGGTGGCAGACAGAGACGGGTGGCATTTGCATCAGTCCGCGCCCTTCGGCCCATAACGCTGAAGTTAAACCTGGCATGCCCATGCGACCGATGTTCGGTATCTGGCCGGCCATAGTCGATGAAAAGGTATAAACTGCATTCTATCTACTAAAGAAACTTTGAATTATATTTTATAAACTTTTTTAGGGAGAAGAACTGCTAGGAAATGACGTGACCGGTGCTCTTTGTTTGAGGAAACCTTGGCCGGGTATGGCCAGAACAATTTATGGAGCGCATGACCGCTTCTTGGACACGTATTATCGTCCATTCCGTGGCTTATATTTCACTGGGGATGGAGCCATCCGACACAGTGATGGGTACTACCAAATCACTGGGCGAATGGATGATGTGATCAACGTGAGCGGTCATAGACTTGGCACGGCTGAAGTGGAGAATGCTTTGGTATACTTGCTTTTGTTACTTGAATGAATCATTAACGAACTGATTTACTTGAACAGGGCCAGCACCAATTCGTTGCCGAATCAGCCGTCGTCGGTTATCCGCATGACATCAAGGGTGAAGGTGTCTATGCGTACGTTATCCTTAAGGATGGTTGTAACCCAGATGCTAAGATGGAGGGAGAATTGAGAGCTATTGTCCGGCAAAAAATCGCCGGGTACGCTCTTCCTGACGTCATCCAGGTAATCCATAACTATTTTCAATATCTTAAAAAAAATACTTTCTAAAGCTATTTCTATACTATTTGTTAGTTTTGCACTGGTCTACCAAAGACTCGATCTGGCAAGATCATGCGGCGCATTCTGCGCAAAGTGGCCGCTAATCAAGCGGATGAGTTGGGCGACATTTCAACTTTAGCTGATCCATCTGTCGTTCAAGACTTGATAAACGATCACGGAAAATTGATCAAACAAGGGAAATGAAGACAAATATAGACCCATGAAGTTTATCTATTCCATATAATTCTAGATTGACGTGACTGTTTGCACTGCAGATTTTAACATAGAAAAAAGAGAGTATCATTACTGCACCTAAGTGTCTTGTTCGTGTCCTCTGAAAGAAAAAAAGAAGAAAATTCGCCAAAACCTAAACGAACGAAAAATAGCATTATCTACAGTAAATGTGCAATAATGTGTTTTGATTATTGTATTCTTGCAACGCCAACATTCCAGTTTCATGGGTTGTTCTCTTTTTTTCCGGTCGTGACCACTTATCAATGCACTTCTTATGTATAACTTCACTCCGCCCAGCACTCCTTATGGATTGTTTCCTTTTTTTAGTTAATGAAAAAAAAATCATGTTAACAATTTTTTTGCGGGAAAAGATTCGGTTTATTTTTCTCTTCTTTGCCATATTCTTGTAAGTGTAAGGTGTTGCACTGTTGCACAGTAAATATTGTGTTTCCGTGTTTATCCTCACCAATAAATCAAGATAAAATACTGATTAACAATAATTATAGATTTTACTGATTTTTATTCAAAGTAAAAGCTCAGCCGATTTCACGCAGGCGCAACGAGTAATATATTTGATGAGAGTACGTCCTATCGATCCAAACAGAAGAGTAGTTCGCCATTAGAGTTTCTGTACCTAGTATGCTGTTTCTTGCTGTTGTTTTGAACACTCTGATATCTTAAAAAGATGAAGAGGCAAAATGTCCGCACACTTTCTCTCGTTGTTTGCACATTCACCTACCTTCTTGTTGGTGCTGCTGTCTTTGACGCCCTAGAATCCGACACCGAAGAGCAGAAACATCAAGTGACCGATGGTATCTATTCAGTATTCTGCTCATTAGACTATGCATTCTTATTCTATCAATTTTCTTTAAACAGAAATGAGAAGCCATTTGCTAAGACGCTACAACATCAGTGATTCCGACTACAAGTTAATTGAAACGGTCATCTTGGAGAGTCGACCGCACAAAACGGGACCTCAGTGGAAGTTTTCTGGGGCTTTCTACTTTTCTGTGCTAGTTGTTGCTCTTATCGGTTAGTTTACATTAATTTTATCGTCGTTAATTCAATTTATATAATTTATTTTCATAGGATATGGACATTCGACGCCAGCCACCGTGAGTGGGAAAGCTTTTTGCATATTTTACGCAATGATAGGAATTCCACTAGGCATTTTCATGTTCCAAAGTATAGGTAAAAACCTTTTTGTCCTTTACATTCTAAATACAGTTTAGATTATAACATAGATTAAAAAAAAAAAATAGGTGAACGGTTGAACAAGCTCATTTCTATCATCATTCGTCAGATCAAGATCATTTGTAAATTAAAAAAGACCGAGGCAACCGAAATTGATTTGATGGCAGTAACTGGATTCCTTTCTTCATTGATTCTTATGAGTGGAGCTGCTGTTTTCAGTCGTTTCGAAGGATGGAGTTACTTAGACAGCTTTTATTACTGTTTCGTCACTCTTACTACCATCGGATTCGGAGACTTTGTAGCACTTCAGGTATGAACAGTATAAAGTTCAATGGCTTATTGCATAACTAGTAAAATTATAATTTCTTTTTTTACGCAATTATAGAACGATCGGGCTTTAACTAACAAACCGGGCTATGTCGCATTTTCTTTGGTCTTCATTCTGTTCGGTCTAGCCGTAGTGGCTGGTTGCATGAATCTTTTAGTCCTGCGTTTCATGACCATGCAAGCAGAGGACATCAAAAGAGACGATGCCATGGATGCAGCCTCCTACAAAGGGGGTCTCAGTCTGGACGGCGACACTTTAAATTTCACCAACGGCTTTGGCGCTTCCAATAAACTCTCAGCGGCCAGTGAAGTCAAAGGACCAGACACTTGTGACGACGACCAGGTATCCGTCTGCTCATGTACCGGTTGCTCCTGTTTCGGAAATAGGGCAGTTGGCATCTTCCCTTTCAACGATGACCACCACTACGGCGTAACCAGCTCATCATCAAGTAGTAAAGGACGGAAAATCGGTAACTGGGCTGCAGCTAATCAGGTTCACTCACAAGAGAAATCGGGTCGTGTTTGGCGCTACCACTATTCCAATTGGCGCCGCCGTAGCTCGTCCATCAACCGCAGTGGTAGTCGGCTTTCATCCAGACTCACATTCGGCATAGATACTATCTGGGGAACGCAGGATCGACCACTACGACCGATCTTCAATTTGAGAGATAACGACGATGTTTATAACAACTTTAAGGGGGATTACTCATTCAATGGCCGCGAGAAACGCGCATCCATCTAACGCACAGAAAGGAATATGGATTAAATTTTGTTTTATTATGAATTGCAATGGTATTATTATAGAAGATTACAACAAAAAGAAATACAGATTCAGCTACTGCATTTACCACTCAATTTAGTGCGAAATTACTTAGATTGTTTAAGCACAAGGGTGAGCCAAACCACAGTGCTGGTGGTAGTGCTCTGATTGAGTGAGACAATCAAACATAAATTGACCGAGATCCCATTTCGGAATTTGACGTCCAGGACAGGATCCATGGACAACTTTGAATTGGTCGTTGCTGCTCGGTTCGTCAGCAATGTGCGGCGGGTGTACAGCCACCCAATTGAGTTCAGCGTAAGTTGGGGACTGCAAAATATCCTGCATTCGACGGTGATCCGCGTTTATCTCGGCGAAGAGAGCCGGAACACGCTCAGGTTCCCAAAACAAGAATGCTAAACAATTAAAATACATAATTGAAAAAAATAATATAATAATCCATGAGATATAATAAAGACGATTACATGACAAGCAAACCGAGATGTTCTTGACACCATGTTCAAGCATAGAATCAAGAATGAGTTTCAAGCTGGAGGACATAACAGTTGTGTAACCTGAATGGAGATTGATAAAATTAAAATTAATAATTTTGAAAGACTTTGCATTATGTAATAATAGTAATGTTAACAACTTACTGAGATCATGGCCGGTTCCCAGGGCAACAATCACCCCATCCTGACCAGAGATTGCTTTATCAACATCATCTTTTACAGTGCTATCTCCTTTGATGGCTGTAATTTGGGATACCAGCTCACTTGGGAGCCGGCTGGCATCGCGAACAAGAGCAGTGACTTGAGCACCTACACAGATATTAAGTTGTTTTTGTCATTGCATAATCTCAATTTTAATGGATATTTTACCTTTCTTCAAAGCTCTGTCGATGCTACAAAGGCCCGTTTTTCCAGTAGCTCCAAAGACAACCACTTTGCTAAGAGTTGTAGACATTTTTTCACAAACTATTTTCTAGTCGGTTTGATGCTGCAATGATGGTGCTCAAGCTTCTGCTCATCACCAAGGATGGGAGATGAATGGATTTACATAACCAAGAATCGAGGTCCATACGAGTGTGAGAGGAAGTGATGCACCAATATGTATATTGGCATTGCTGTGGTCAGAATTAAGGAGCGGCAAGGATCGAAGGTCACTTTGATTCGGTATCGTCGCTATCCGGTTGCTCTGAGGAACCAGACACAACACAAATCAGCTGATAACTATAGAGTTTTAAAAAAATGTAAACATTGATTTCAATTTCACAGAAAAAAGAATTTACTTTCGAATCTTATTACCGGTATTTGATTATAAATACAATACCGTAAACAGTTATTGAGAGCTATAAACTGGTAATCAAGTATAGCGAAAACATTATTTATAATTTTATATGATTGTTTATTGTATCATTAATACCAATACATGAGGATTGTATTACATTATGATAATTGAAATGAATAACTCAGTCATGATACAAAATTAATTGAAAAAACCCATATCGGTCATGTCTTGATCTGGTTTGTCAAAATTACTAACTATAGGATTTGCGGATATGCTCACTGACTACGATGTTAGCCGAATTAAAAATTAGTGTGAACTATAAGAAAGAAATATAAAGAAACATATACTTGTCTCTATTCTTATATTCTTATAATTGTTCCCTTTAATCACCTACACAACTTTAGAATCATTGCTTAGCATTCGCAGTAAGAGAGCTCCTTTCTAGACGTCGGCGTTTAATAAATTCTCGAGCTTTTCGGTAGAGCGGACCATTGATGCGTGTTCCTTTTCCGTCTCTCTTTTGTGTAGCCTACCTTAAAAGGTTCCCTTTCCATTGTTGCATACGGGTAGCCTCGACCTAATACTATGTGATATTCATTTCCGCTTTCCTTCTTGGTCCTTACATATAACGACGTACCGGTAATAGAATTGCGTATCATTTTATCTAGTTCTATAATGTAATAAACCCAACACATATAGGGACATCAACACATTATTTCAAAATACCATACCTAAAAATATCTATGGTCTCTTGTAAAAAAAATACTCGCTATGCATGGTGCAACACAAACTTAGATAACTTTGATCCCAGAAAAAATTCCCGGCGCGAACGAGACTGCGATTTCAGGGAATTTCCGCTTCTTTAAATATCGCAGAAAGCAAGAATGTAAAAATGCTCCAGCTTAGTCAAATATCTTCCTAGAAGAGGACTTTTTTTCTATCCTGCGATGCGATCTCTCAGTCTTATTAATAATTTAAGCTTCCCTTTAAAAGCTTTTTAAACAAAAAAAAAGTATCAGTGAAGTGGTGCCGTAAAGTTACACTTTTAGAGAGCGCCTCTGTTGCAGATGCATGTGTTTGACTATGCGTGAATGAATAATTCAAGAAAAGATTTGCATAAATTCGTGGAGTTTAGAGAATAACAAAGATGGCAAAAGAAGTAAAGTTAACAAAAGTTGAAAGCCGCTCTTTCAGTAATGGATAAAAAGTTGTGTCATTATTTATTCGCATTCCCAGAAATGATCATTTTTGTGTATTATAAAACCGGAGATGAGTATATTCCCTTCTTTTTCCTCCTATTTATTAGCTGTCAGTACTCCATCCAAGAGGTCCTGCAATAAAAAAACCCCCGATACATGCGTCATCAGTATACCTATTATAGTAGTCTTTTTATCAAGAATAAAAAGACCTTGAGTTGCTTGTTAGATTGTTGAAGAAACTCGACTTCCTCGGCATGCTGACGTTTGAGCGATTCCACGTCCTCTTGGGCCCTCTTAGCATTTCGTTCCAGCTCCACTCTTAACTCTGTTTTCTGGCATTCGAGCTGCTGCTCGACGTGCTTCAATTGCTCAATCTTTTCCTCCATGTCGGCCCGACCTACCTCCGCCTACGTATACAGTATATCGTTACATGTGATGTTTTCATTTTACAGAGCACGTATACAGAAACTTGAAAGACTTTCAACAAATTTTAAGTTGATCAAAACATATTGAATGTTTCCTTTTTTCTAAATTGACCGGCATGCTTTAAATTGAAACTTTAAACCATCTGTGGAAGGAAAAAGAGTTTAAAAATAATTTACTTGAAGTGCTTTGCGAACACCAAATGCCAAGCTACTCTCGTACAAAGTCTGATATGAGAGGAGGGTCAAGTTGAGCTCGTCCCTTACTCGAGCAAGAAGGAATCCTCTTTCTGCGCAGCTGACCGTCACTTGACGGATCAATTCATCTGTCAAACACAAAAGAAAATGGATCGCTACATCTCTTCTTCAAATATGAGAGAATAGCTGATGCTTTATTTACCGAAGCACTGAGAGTAAAGCTCACGCCGGATGGGACAGATTCCGATATCACGTGCCTGTCTCTGTTTAAGCCGAGTGTCCAGCTGTTCTTGAAGAGCCAGTACATCTAACCTTGTTGCCGGGGTGCTCGAAACCTGAATTTGTCACTCGTCGTTTCATCTAATTAGCTTTAACTTAATGCTGAATATATTGTTGTATACGGTACCAGTTGACGCCAAGTTTGTCCATCCTCATTCCATTCTTTAGGAGGCAAAATAGAGTTGATGGCATCTTGGGCCTCTTTTTTCTGTTCAGCCCTGCTCTTGTTTCCTGGAGGTGAAGGTGGTTCAGGAACCGCTGCCGGTCCAATTGGACTGGGCGTACCATTGACTGTCGTAGTTCTTCCAGAGCTGCTGCCTCCGCCTGATCCTACAGATTGGGATTTCTGAAGCGATCTTGGCGAATCCTGTTGGATCAACACGACACTTGATTTAAAATTCAAAATAGGAGCTTTTGTACGTTTGTTTTTTATTATACGTGTCTGGCGCTGGGATCGCGGACTAAGACGGGATTGTCGTATTTCAAGAGTGAAAACGAGACACCGACTAGTTTCTCTGACATTTTTGCTCTTAGAATATGCTCAGTTTCCTTTTTCTTGGTAAACCACGTAGCGGTGCAATGTCGTATAAACAATGGTACTCTACGAAGCTGGATTATGGATCAAACATAATCATCACCATGGGCTGCTGACGATGACGTGCGCAGCGCAGACGCCCTCTCGAAACTTTTTTTTTCAAAAGAATTACACGTCCCATGGAAATGTCAAGGAGCATATATAATGGTTTCCAAGTTTCTGCAGCGCTATAATTGGAGCATCTATATTTAAATGTGATTCGAGTTAGGTAAAGCTAAAATGATGCCATAATTGACAATTTAAGTAGCAGAATTTTTGCCAATCATGCGTGTATTGGAAGAGATGTCAACAACGCATACTATAATATATTTTGATGACAAAGGATGGATACGTCGTAGCGGAATTATAATCAATAAAACATCAATAATTTTGTATACAGTAAATAAATATAATAAGGAAGTATTATATAAGCTGCGCGCTCCACTTCGTCAAAAATAAAACATGAGTCAGCTGATGTGTAGTACGTGTGTGTATATAACGAACCAATATTCGTTTTAATATAGCTACTGATATCGAGATCTGGGGTGTATTAGAATACAATTCGTGTGTAATAGCGATAAAAACTAAGGGGATAGTGATGTGTTCAAGGGCGTTCAAAATTCGATCCTTCTTTTGAAATCCGATATCTCTTTTAGTCCTTCAACTTGTGCCACTCGGCTATCTGACGACGGGGCGAGTTGAGCACCTCATTCCAGTGGTGCAGAGCAGTTCCGGTGCTCTTTGATCCACCCAACTCCAAGCGGCCAATTACCTAAGTGAGGAATCAGTTTAAATTTGATATGATCCAGTAATTTAATTTAAAAGTAGAGAAACCTCGTTCTTAGTTACGCGATCCCAGTCGAGGACCACAAATTCGAGACTGACGTTATCAAGGGATGTGGCTGCAGCTGGTAGATCAAAGACGAACGATTCGTTAAAGACGGGATTCAGGGTCCGCTTCTTGACGTGGGTCTTCTTCTTGGCAACGCGAACTCCGTTGTGCACCAAATAGAGTTTCACGTAAGGATCTATGCACCATTTCAAGAAGGGATTCTCTAATCAAGTATGCGAATGATGAATAGACTTTACAAAACATTCAAAGTACCAGCTAAGCCGGTCATGTCCATTCGAGGAATATTCCGAGCTTTTAGGATGACAGCTGTCAAACGAGATGCTTGCGGCTGGTAGCACAACGAGACCAAAAGTTCACCTCGTCCGTGAGTCTTCAACTTTTCAGTTGAAAGGAATAATATAGAAATGCGTATGGATGTAATTGGAATCATTATAATTTACCTTGAGGCTGCGGGGAGCGATGTCGCGGAAGAGAGTCACTTCCGATGAATCCGAGGATTCTTTGAGGGCTTCCGTAATGGGGAGAAGAACTTCGCCGATGACGTCATCACGTGAATAACGATCGAAGCTCAGAACCACAAAATGCAGCGTCAAGCTCTTTTGAATAATTACAGAAAGTTGAATGAAGCCATTAGGGCTCCGTACCAATTTTGTAATAATGAATATTTCTTACTTGAAGTTGATTCTCTCCGATCCCGTAGAAAGTGAAATCTTCGTCGTAGACGGGATTAAGAGTGCGGCGGAGGACGCGGGTCTTGACTTTGTGATTCTTATCCGGGAGGAGTTGGAGCTTGACGTAAGGATCGCTAGAGCCTATATTCGAATCCCGTGCTGGAAGTCCGCGGCAATTGACCACAGTGATGTTTAACGTGTTCTTTTCTACATTGTGCCTGTACATAAGAGCCAATTCCCATCCATCTTTATAATGTCGGACAAAAACTCTCCTCTTATACGGTGAAACCCTCAAGGGGAGAGTAAATATAAAGACATAAGCAGCAGCTAGAAAGGAAGAGGAATGACTTTGGCTCCACCGCGTTCATTCGTCTTCCATCAAGGATCCAAAGGGAATTGGATAACATGTCCAGAAGCGAAGATCGATATGCTTAGTTTGTGTGTATAGCTCACCTGACTTTGAAGTAGAGCTGACCTAACCGATTGGATCCTTCAGCAACGGCCTCACATGCAACGACATTAACTTCCTTGACAAAGATCTGTTCGGTCGTGCTGGGTGCTCCTGGTGCTGCTACGGCAGAGTCTTCCATCTTAATCATGTCAGTCTTGTTGGTGGCAGTGGTCGTGACAATTTCATTTTCAAGCTGGAAACGGATGACCGTCTCACGATGGTGGTGGTGATTACTCGGTGGCTGCACTTCTTCTAGTAAAGGGCTGCAACGGCTAACCAATGAATTCTTCCGGCTGATTTGAGGGCTGCTCGATTCGTGAGTAGGTGTTGTCCCTGTATATATTACAATAATGGGCAGCTGTATAGAATATAATAAGAGCAGACGCTCTATGTCCCTATAAAGGCTAGCTACTTTTTTTCATATTCAACAGGATTAACGATGAGATCGTCATTAACACGAAAGAACAATCTAGGGCACAGAGCTCTTTATGGGTCTACTACTCGTAAATCTAGGTTAAAATCATCAGGATTTTTTTTATGTACCAGAAAGGATCACTGCTTTTCCACCAATAGGGCAGGATCCAGGAGGAGTTCTACTACCGCCGCTCGTAGGGCTAGTTGATTTTTTCATGATCAAGTGATGGCCGGCCGGTCCAGTTGCGGAAGAAGGTGAGCAGACATGTTTAACAGCCGTCGATTTGCGGAACGGTTGGCTCTCGGACCCGAGATGATGATGGTAATGACCACCGGCTGAACGAAGTTTCTTGTTACGGACATTGTGACCGCGATAGCAGAAGCAGCTGTAATAATATATTGGGTCGTAAAATTTTTCTTTACTTTAGTAATACATCATCACTTGAAATCGATATACCTGACGGCAGCCACAGAAAGGAGCAATAAAGCGCCACCGAGGCAGATCCCCACGACAGCCGGCGTGCTCACTGTTTGTCAAAGAATAGGATAAGAAAAAGTGAAAAAACACGCTCGATTTCTATTTTTATATGTTGTCGACAAGGAAATCCAATAAGGCAGCGAAAGATTGGTTTCCAGAGCGATGAACAAAGAGGAGAAAAAAGATGGAAGCGGAAATAATGGTTCGTGACTTGCTAGGGGGCCGCCAGGGAAAAGCCGCCGGGAAATCAGTCTTTGGGATTGTTATATGCTGCCCAGAAAAATGCCATGTCAAATAGGCAGAACAAAGAGAAAACGTTATCCGCAAGATCAAACAATGGCCAACGCAGACATCTTCAAAGTAGGATGTGCAGTATATCCATAGCAACTCAGAGGAATTTGTTCATTTTTTTTTTATCGTATCGACCTTTCAAGAAGAGCAATAATATATATCAAACTTCTTCATATTAAAGGACGAAGAAAGTGCGCGACGGCGTCTTTCCTGTCACCTAGTAATCGATTGAGGTGCATCACAGCATCCTCTTTTCTTCGGACGAGATGTTGATCAAAGGTGATTGGATGTCAAATCGACGGTCTTTGTGAAAAGAGGAAGCAATCACGTGCGGGTGATTGGATCAAGCGAGGACTCGTCAGCAGGATCTCAACTTTGATGCTTTCAACGATGTCGCCCCCTATGAAAAGACCCATCCTTTAGGAGAACACTATTTTTAATGATCATCACCATCATTATTTGTCCTACAACGGAGTTTAGCCACCATATAAAATCAAAGTTATTACATGGTCGACATGTTTCACGTACATGTCACGTATGAATTAGAAAGGAGGACTTGGTTCGTACAATGATGGATGACTGTAATCCAATTAGAAATTATCAAAGGGATATAAGAGTACAGTCCTCCTATCGTCCCCTCTATCTTCGTTCAATTATCAGGCTTACTAACACACGTTGCGCAGCACTTATTGAACGCTAATTGGGTTTAGGATTCCATTTCCCGTTTTATTGGTAGATTACGCAATGGTTTATTACTCCTCGCTTAGCATATGTAATCCAGGTCCTGAATTATTGCTAAGCTATTACCGGCAAATCGAGTGATATCCACCAAGACAGTGATGACCATTCTTCTTCTCCTCCCGACTTACTCCATGTAAACTAATTTATAAATAATGCAGCACCGTGGGTGAGCTTCTAGACGGGTTGAGCATCACCGAGAGACTGACTAACGATCCTGACCGGGGAGCGGCAACACAAGAAAGCGGTTCCAACTAGGATTGGTTGCTCCCAACACACCCACAGCAGAAGAAAAGATTGGAACGTGTACTATTGCATCTTATACATATACAAAAGGGGACAAGGTATAATATTTTGAAGAAAAGAGAAAAACAAGGAGGAGCTTTCCATGTTCCAGCTGATTGACCCACTTGCACGATAGTCATGTATAACCCCGCCTCTCTGCATCGGGTGCGCAGTCTCCTTATTTTCTTTATTTTTATATTTCATCGAAAAAAAGGGGTTGTAAATCCTTACAATTTATTGGTCGACTAGCTCTATCAAAGGAGATGTCGTTCCTTAAGGAAAAAAAGAAAAATGTCGTTCAAGCACGATGTTATCGACCAAAAAAATGCGCTGCTTAAAGAGTTTGGATCTCATTTTTTACGGAATATGCCAGCACAATTCAAGTCACAAAGGATAAGGAAGACAAGCCCTTTATGAGACATATTCTTTCCTGAAATCAACCACAATGCAAAACAGAGCTTATTGCCTGAAACACGATCGATGCTTCTTCCAATCAATACTACTAACGAACCTCTAAAAACGCTGTACAGTTTGGGTCTGATAACAATAAGAGAGGATTTAAAAAATACGCCTTTTCAATCAGTATCGATTTTAATCAGGAGCTCCATTCCATGCTACATTGTATAAATTGGATGCAGCATATGAATTTCATATCCTCATTCGACGGAAAGTAATCTTTGTTCCCCAACAACAAACACTAATACCTCTGGTTCCTTCTTCAAATAATGGATGAACCCTAAAGTTGGGAGTTTGTAGTGCATTCTAAACAGCTGATCGTGCTATCTCATGTAGGATTTTTTTCTTGTCTAATTAGATGAGAGGCAAGTTGTGAAAAGAAACTTAGTTTCCACGCAACCCAGCAGTCGACGACGTAGCTACTGTACCAAATAATTGCATTAAGCTACTCGAAGTAATCAGTTTAGTTTGTGTGCATAGGTAAACAAAACTATCTTGGCTATTTAGGAAAGTTTCTCATCATCTAAGAAGCTTACATACACTATAAAAAAGATTACAGATTCTTGTTCCTTGCTCTTGATTTTAAAACCATAATATGTTTAAGATACAAAGCGTAAATCATGAATAATTAACCTAGTTGCTCGGCTTATTGACGTGACGTTCGTGGTCCACTAAAGTTAGCGCGTTTCTTGGGTATAATAACGTCATCAGCACCCTCCTAACTTTTCCACACAACAGACATCACCATGGTGACAGAATATAGAAGCAGACAGTAGTACATATTTTATATATAATGAAAAACCTTAACCACCCACAGCGGAAAGAGTTATTTGGGAAACCGCAGAGAGATGCTTGCTTACGTCACATGATCCGCCCCCGAAAAGACCTCTTATATCTTTCATATGAAATATAAGAAGAGAGAAAAAAAAGGTCGGGTCAATAACGCTCCTACTGCTGGCCCTAAGCTACGGAACGGTATCGGTTTGGATAACGCCCCAGTCGAAAAGGACGAGCGCAGTCGCACTATACTACTGCGCTTTTCGAGAACGACATATCCTTTTCAAGGGAATCAATAATTTGCGTCCGCCTCCTTATTTTCTGTTTGTTTAGGACGAGGTAGATGTCACACATCCGGTGCTTTCTTTTAATGAGGCACACTATAATTCATGTGTTATGTGTACTCACGTTTGTCAACGGATTCAATCTGGGGTCCATCCTGAATGGAAATCATCTTCAATCAGAGAAGAACTCTGACTTCCGGACGTACAGACCGGAAGAAAAGAGACCCAATAGGGACCGATGATCAAACAGAGCTAGCTGTACGGATGTGCCACTTGACGCTTATAAATAAATTTCTTTTCTTTCCTTTACTGTCAGCGAGAAAGTGATGAAGCACGCAATCCGCACACTTTTCACCCAGGCGGAATGGTGCGAGCCGAGTGAGCGTTGGACAGGACTGTTATGATTACAATTTTCTTTCTTTCTTCCTCCCTTCCTTCTGGGTTGTGCTGCGCGAGCATCGGCGCGCACGCGACGACAGTGGCGCAACACGTTGAGTAAAGAGAGCGTGACATAACCTAGTCTGACAAGTCCAAAGTTTCTGCAGCAGAAGATGAAGAAAACTGTTACGCAACAATGAAACCATTGTATGCCAGCGATATCTAAGAGGACTGTAGGCCTACATCTTTTGTCGAAAGAAAAAGAATTCATGTATCTTTACAATTCAGCGAACAAGGAAGATTGTAATTCTTGTTTTTCTCTGCTACAATTTCAGCTGTGAACCCGTCACGTTGCGCTTCTTTTTCAAATTTTGTTTGCTCTTTTTCACGGCATCGACAGTAGCAGCTACTTCATCCTGGAGTTGACTGAAGAAGGCCGTCGAAGATTTGGGTGCTTTAGATCGGTTCTCCTTGATCTAATAAAAAAATAATTAATTAATAGGCATCTCAGAAAACCACTCAATAAATTTGTCAACGAACCAAAGAAACAGTTCCTTCTTTCTCGGCCTTTTGAAGCTGATGGAGTGCTCGTGTCCGAGCATGAGGATTGCCCAGACCTGGATTAGCCTTGTCGACAGCCTTTTCCGATCGCTCCTTCTCTTTGTGCTTGATTCGTTGCAACGACTTCTTCTTCCGCCGTTCTCTTAACCGGTCTGTCTTCTCTTTCTCTGTAGAAGTTTGGAGCTCTCCTCGAACACGAGCCTGAACTTCTTCCGGAGCCAAGAGATTCGCATCACTGACCGTGACAGGGGCAATTTCCTCCATCGCAATAGATGGCATATTGCTGACAATTTTCACTTCAGGCGCAGGCTAAAAAAGAGGTGACATAGTACCGAGCAATTAACGTAGTGATTATGTTTTGAGGTCAAGACCATAATTAGGAAGGAATAAAGGCATGTGATAAGCATGGCTACTTTAGTATCATAAAACTAAATGTGGCAAAAGTATCTTGAACAGTATTTTAAGGTCAAGAAAACCAAAACGAAAAGAGGCACAATAAACAAATGCAAATATTTTTATCATGAGTGCAATTATCTGTATAAAACATATATATATGCATACATACCATTCGTGGAGTATAGTGGAAATTGGATAAGGCATCTAATTTAGAGAAAAGGTCGCCCATCATCTTTTGGATCTTGAGATGTGCTTTGCTTTCAGATGCCTTAAGAGGAATGGGATCAGCTAGACTACTTGCAGTCTTGCCCCCTTTCTCTTGAAGCTCTTGTTGCTTTAAATACTCCTGAATAAAAAAAAAGATATGCATATTGACAATTTTAAAAGAGATAACACTTTTTTTTTTCTTTAGAAACCTGTTCGTAAATTTCAGCTAAGCTAAATTTGCTTTTCTCCTGGTCCAAAACGAGTTTTTTCTTGTATTCGCTCGGATCGTAAACGGGTTTAATCTTCCGTTCCACATCGTCGAAGGCCTGATCTTTAATCCTCTGTCGAATAATGTCTTCTAACGTCCGAGTAGTCTCTTCTGTAATGACAGGAGCCTGGCGAGTCGTGTGATCGAAAAAGAGATCTTCTTCCAAAAGTGCATTCTCGGGCCGTAGATCCGCTTTAGTTTCGCCCATCAATTGCCAAGGTTTAGGAGCAATTGCTTCTTCTTCCAGATCTTTTATTTTGGCTCTTAACCTTTCTTGCCTCAATTCATAGCTAGATTTCATATCGTCCGATTTCGGTTGATTATCAGCTGATTCTTCGTCGCTGGATTCATCATCAAAATCAAATCTAAATTCATTAAAAATTGATAATTTAAAGAAAAGTATACAGTAGAATGCTAAAATCATAATTTAGATTTACTTGACGCGTTTCTCTCGAGGTTCGGCATCCATGGCTTCATCTTCTTCATCATTATCTTCGTCCCCTTCGTCTTCATCTTGTTCCCCTTCTTCATCCTCTTGATCTTCGTCTTGATCGGAACGTTTTTTAGTACTAGCAGGGATGGAACCTCTGAAAAAGTCTTTATACTTGGCATGAATGGCTTCGTCCTAACAGAAAAAGTAATTATTTAAAATTCTTTGATTTCAGAAGAAAAATCAGTGAAACCTCTTCGTCATCCTCCGATGGGACGCCTTCAAAAAAGTCAATCGAATCGTCATCTTTATCTTCGTCTTCCGGTTTCTCTGTTTCTTCTTTCTGGAGGAAATCTTCCATTTCCCTCAGTTTGAAGAATTGATCGTCAACTTCCGTTTTTTTGTACGCTTTGGGCTGCTGTTGTTTCTTTTTCTTTTTATCGGATTTGTCATCATCTTTATCGTCTTCCAGGACTCGATACTCATCAAATTCCAACTCCCCGAATTCATCTGGATCAGACTCGTCTTCGTCTTCACTGTCAGCTGGCATTTGGAAAGAAAGGTCACTGGCGACACTATCATCATCTTTGCCTTCTTCATCTTCTTCTGGTACATCATTGACATCTGCTTCATGTGGAGCAGAAGTGTCAGTTGTTTGGAAAGTCAATTTCTGTCCCTTAACTGAAAGAAGTTTGGCAGTGCTTTTCATTAATATCCTGAAAGCAGCTTCATTATGAAGCTCAAGTTGCTGCCAGATTTGTTCTTCATCAAATTCAGCTGTGTGCAATTCTGGGAGTCCTCCAGATAACCCCTGGATGGGGCAGTACTGATTGCCAAAGTCATATAACTGTTTGGTGATGTTCTTGAACTTTGTGTTGAGGTCATCCTGAATACTAAATATATAATCACAGTTCAATAATCATGATTCAGTATTTAAGTAGGTAGGCCTAGCTACTGGCGATGAGTTATCACACTCCCTAAGGGATTGTTCTAGTTAAAAAGCCTGTTGGGTGAAGTATGGTTTAAGAATTGATAACAAATAGAGTTGTCATCTTGAAAAGATGATGCTCTGCATTCAACTAAGCAATTACATTTTTTATTTTTAACTTAGCATGGGTTGGATTTGAAATGTTAAAAACCTTTTTATAACTTTTATGCATGGGCAATAGGGATACATTTTAGAAATTTTAAATATACTTCATAAACTCCTAAACACAATAATAATTACCTTAAGAAAGTTTCCGGCTTTGATGTGGCACCATTAAATTCTTTTAAAACTCCATCCACGAGGATTTGGATGGAAGCAGCCATGTTTTCAATGCTGACGTTCTGTCTGACAGTAAACCGTGCCGGAGTTGCCAGTTGTATTTTAACATACCTTCATGCGCTCTCGCATCAGTTCTTATTTTCTTAATGAGAAATTGAGAATTTTAAGATTTCAATACCGATTATCTGTAGCCACTCAGGAGATTATTAAGAAAATATTGGCAAGGTAATTTGAAATAAATGACTACCAAGAAATTATCGTGAGGCGTTTTTCCTCTACAATTTATTTCTTAATTTTTGCCGGTCTCATGCGCAAATCATTAAGATAAGCCTCGTAATGTTTTTGCAGGTGAAGAAAATTGGGTAGGACGCATATTAGCGCGTGTCCTTAAAAGACAATAACACAATGCTGGTGCCTTGCTTTTCTCTTTTTCCTCCCTCCCTCCTTATTTTATTTTTATTTTTCGTTGTCCCTTCTTCTATTCCAGTCCAGTCTCTGTGTAGCCTTCAGGGTTTATACGCTCTAAAACTTGACCCATTTGTTGGCCTTTTTTCTCTCTCTCTTTATGCTGTTGTTCGACTCCCCCCAAAAACCAGTCAGCAGCGCCAGGGCTTTCGGGTTTCCAAGTCCAGGGTTCTGTCTGTCTAGCTGTAAGTTACTTTCACCTGCGAGTGCCCACCGTAACGTTCTGGGCTAGATCTATTGCGACAACATAATATGCAATACGCGAATATGTTATCTTGACATTTAGCTGAGTAGAGTCGAGCACTAAATATGCAGATAATTTTTTTTCTATTAAAAAAAAGAAAATAAAAGTTATAACCATACACAATTTAACTTATTAATATTGAGATAGGAATACAAGACAATGGGAACGAGGTTGATATGTGTATAAATATTGCGCCATCCCAACCCGTGCATAACAACGCGCAAGCGCAACTCTCGGATTTTCCCGGTCTTTCCCGAAACTGCGCCGCGGAGACGATGGTGGCAAAAAAAAAAAAATCTGTAAGGTGCATCACTCGGTAACGCTAAATTCACACCTTGGTCTTGACAGTTCTTTGAATGCTATTTTACAATCAACTCTATGCATACCAACTTCTAGTTGACGAAATAGACAAATATTTTATGCCTGGTCTTAATTGAAGTTGAATAACTGAAATTGAAACATATATGTAGTCTAAATTCCAAATTAACCAAGAATGCTTTGCAAAGAACGCAAGTATACTAGACAGGCGATTGTACTGCCGTTTGAAACTAGCTTAGCAGTGAGTGTAGTTTGATCCAAGTATCCAATGGGGGCCACCGGTTGGTCCTGGGAGCCCAGGAGGCAAGGCAACTGAGGGGGGAGAAGGCGAGAGCAACGACAGAAAATGGTCAGTGGGCAAAATGGCTGGCACGTTAACGGAGGGTGTACAATACGGTCTCTCCTCGAACGGCCTGCCTAGCGAAAACAAGTCGCTCGTATTTGTGAAGCTCACCGATTCATCCTTCAAAGCCATAGAGGAATATCTGAGGATTAAGGTGAGAAGCTTCTGCTTGCTCTGTCAGATTCACGATCGGCGTGATTTTCCCTCTAAAGCAAAAAAATTATATCAAAATTCGTTGCGTCGACGTCAGCCAGTCGCCATATCCTCTGTGTGTGTGTGTGTGTGCCCGCAAGGAACTCTTTTTTCCTCTCTCTTCTAGCTCTCTCTCTCTAGATTCCCAAAAAAGGCGATGTTCGTAATTAGTAAGCTCGTTTATGCACAAACTAGTTGACCAGTTACACACAGAAACTAAAAGTTGGTGACATTATTGACCCTTTTTTCTTGCTACACGAGAACATGGCGGCCCCAACTTTTTTTTTCGTTTTTCTTTTTGTGCGTCAACGTTTCCTATGGGCTGCTCTTTCTCATTTAAAGACACGGCAGCTGTGCCCGGTTCCTGTTCATCCAAAGTATAAAGAGAAAAAAATTACCCCCCTTTTTTCAACTGTGAGTGAGGGGGTCTTATATTTTTGAGTGTTCCCCTCCTTGCTTCCCCTATTAACTTTGAAAGGGGCTAGTCGGTCCAACATGGCAACATACTTTTTTTTGGCACACACTCAACACATTCAAAACGATTCCACACCGTTATTACCAAACGAGAGAGAACAGTCTGCAAGCGAAAAAGAAACATGTGTTGTTTGTGCCGATCCATCGGGAGCAAAAAGTGTGCGCTTGGTGTCGTGTGGCCTACAAGTGTCCGTGACGTCACATTATATCATATTGGTTCTACAGTATTTTCTCTCTTTCTTTTGTAGCTCAAGACTCATCAACAGCCCAACATCCAATTCCTCGGCAATGAAGGGGTGAGTACATTTGATTATCTCTAATAAATCTACATTTTTGATACGCGCGTTCAAGGTCGTGAAATTTGGGAGAGTCCATTGGCCTTTGTGTTTCTGTGTGTGCCCCCTCTCTTGGGGTCTTAACACACGGGCAGGTTCAAATTTCCAAGATGGCGCGTCATGATACAGAAAAACAGTTCTCTTTTACATAAATTTGAGCGAAAATAATGTCAATTTGGGTATTGCAGCCTTGCCATGGATAAAAAGAGAGAGAAAGAGGTGGCCTTGTTATCGAGGTCAACCTGTATCCCTCAACCACCACCACCACCTTTCACGCGAAAAGAAAAATCCGGTTCTGATGACATTGTGCTATCAAGGAATCAATGATGAACTACCAATTTCTTTGTGAAAATTACCATTATTTTTTTTTTGGCCTACAGGATTGCAAGTACTTCCTACTTGTCAGGGTTTTAGTCTGTGACGTCAACACTAATCGAATTTGTGTACAAGCGTACGGAAAATCCTAAAGCTTTTCTTCTTACTTTGGCATGTGACCGACCTCGCCAGTGGGCATATTTGACCAGGAGATCTTCGACCCCCACCCTTCACTTCGTAACAAGTTTAAAAGAGAGGCCCGGTGCGTTACCGATGTTCTGTTTGACAGGTCTAACTCAGGAATGGATGAGCACACTCGTCAAACCATTTTTTTTTCTCTCGAAACGTGATGACTATTTATTCAGTTGCATATCGTTTGTCCCCATTCCTGATTTGCTGATGGTATCTAGAATGCGAACCAGCTTGTTCAATATATATATTCAGGGTAATTGAGTGACTGTGCTCGTTTGGCAACGTTGGAATGCCTCTCGGCTTTGGAATGAAGGACAGAACACAAGGAAATGAGCAAAAGTTTAATTATAATTTCTTTCATCCGCTTTGTTTTTACTTTGTTTTTTGTTCTCGTTCAAAGGAGTGTTTTGCTAAAGATTATTGCAAACTTTCCCATAATAGGAAAGTCTGTCCACTTGGCTCAATCAAACTTCTTGAGAGCGTGAAGGTCCTGATCGTTGATGTGGCAATGTCGTAGTAGTGAAACTAGGGTTTTTTTCATTGTTGAAGTAGAAAATGTGAAAAACACGAATCTATGATGAATATTTGATTCGTGAAAATGATTTATAGATTCACGACCGAGGAAATTGAGAAATTTTTTGTCAGACAACTGTTGCGCATTTCCATACAAAATCTCCCTCTTTTTTGAAGGTGCAGATTGTTTTATCGTTGTAGAAAGTGAAACACTTGTTTATCTGCATCCTAGGCGCCAGAATAAGGAAGAGAAGGAGAGGGGGCTATTATTAACCATTGGACTAGACTCCTTTTGATGATTTCCCGACTTCAAAGAGAGAAAGTCGAAGTTTTCCTCCCTTATATCTCTCTTTTATCATCTCTCTTTTTCGCCAATTTGTGGAAGGGATTTTTAAAAGCAAAAATGATGGGGAGGGTCACCCTTTTCCATGTGACAAACCGGTGGCACTTTTAAAAGAAAAAAGGTGGACACGTTCTTAATCCAGAACGGTATGTGCACCTTTTTTTATTGTTATTAAAAGAGAAAGAAAAGCTCCAAGGTGAGGGCGCGGTCTCTTTTTAGTAAATGTTTATCCTTTCAAAAGCCTCTAGGCATTTTTAAAACTCCCGGCAAATTTGAAGGTTTCAATACTTTATCACCCAAAAAGCAGGTTTTCCGCCAATCTACTACAGATATATTATCCTAGAAAGTTTTTTTTTACTTTGATTTTTAGATCTCTTTGCTCAGGTCCCTCATTCAGTTGATGGATGAATAAATCTCTAAAGGCAAGTGTAAATAGAGAATAACAAAAATCCTTTCAGAACAATCTTTGAATCTGTATTGTTTTTCGTAAGGTGCCAATCAAATAGAGGGTTATACCGGCTCAACCGAGAGGGAAAGGTTTCGCTCTCTTTTTCTTCCTCAAAAATATATAAATAATTATATATTAGTTGAGTTGGTCCGTGTGCCTTTCACTTTTGACCCGCATGGGAGAGCTGTGTGCCGGCGTTCGTTCATATAGGAAAGTAAAATGTAGATAAAGTGGGAGGGATCAGACTTTTTGCCAGGGCCCTCTTGGTCTAGCGGGTGAGAATATTGAAGAGAAAGAGAAAACTCTTTTCAATCTACCGTGATGATTCCATTTCTACGAGGGAAGCCGTAAAAGGGTAGCCCCTTCTCGACAAACACCCGAGTAAGAGACGACACAAAAAAGTGTGCTGATAAGAAGTATTCTGTTTAGCACCTGTCGTGAAATTAAAAACTTGTTTCTTACGGGATAGTGGGCGCTCTCCCATTTCTACGAGGATTCTATCTTACAGAATATGCGGTATTTATTATGTTTGTTTTGAACACCTGAAGTCTCAGTTCTCTTCCGTAGAGAGATACAACTTGTTAATGACACGTTCAAATTAATTTGTCGCACGTTCAAATAATAGTTAAGCGAGGGCAGTGGACGTTCACCTCTTGGACGTCAATACCGTTTTCTTTTTTCAAGATAAATTCTGGAAGCTTTTGGCTAGTATCAGTAGATCCTTATCTAACCAGGGCAGTTTAAAAAATCTTTTAATCCGTAAATTTTGCATCTCAGGTGCAAGGTCTACGTAATAAGTTTGACGTCATCTAAACCCGGATTTTATTCGTGCCGAGATATTACATCTTATTTTTTCTCCTTTGTGGAAGATTATTCAATTGGGTATGCCCCATTTTACTGCGTCTAGGTCGTTTCCGATGCCCTATTGTTTCGCCTTGACATTTGATAGACGTCGTGGAAAAGAAAAATGGCCTTCACCTTTTCTTTTTCATCTAGCGCAATCCGAAGAAAATGTTTAAATCGTTGTCTCTCTGCCGCAACCAACTTTCTCATTTTTTTTAGCGGTGGCGCGACGCTTTAGTGGACGACTTTCGCAAAGAGAGATGAGGAAAAAAATGGTGACGTCTAAAAATAAATCTTTTTATGTGACTGCGGGGGATGCAGGTAGCAATTATTGTGAACGCGAATAGGAAAATCGTGTTTATCACTCGTTCATTCGTGACACTAAAGGCATCGGCACATCTCTCTCTGAATTTGATATTCTACTTGACGGGGTTCTCTCTTTTTACATAGCGTGTCAACCCGGAGCTGGAAAGGAAAGTGGTCGATCGACTTCTTTTTCTTCTTCCACCTCTCTCTCTTTTCTTGTCCCCGAAAATTCATTCAACAACTGAGTAATCATTCTCTCGTGATCTATGATCCTAGAAACGATATCATTCACGCACAAATGGATACGAATGTTTTCTCTAATTTGGAGCGTGACTGACCATCATTATTGATACCCTCATCGTGCATGCTGATGAGCCCTATTTCATTAAATCGAGAGGAAGAAAAAAAAAACAATTTCAAATGTTTCGGTCTGATGGTTGTAGCTTACATATTCTCGCTCGGTATTTCTGTTATTTCTGTACGGTATATTAAAGAATCGATTGTTGTTTACGGATGGATGTCATCAGCTGACACTAATTAGATAGTTGGACTTGTGTTAGACTCGGAATAATGGCCCACAAAAAAATAATAATGTTGACCGTTAAAACGAAGAACCAACACACTGGTATATTTTGTGGTCTCTCTCTTCTCTCATTCCCGCCCTTTCCTCGGGGAAGAAAACGAGTGAAAGAGAGATGTGGACAGATCACTTTTTTCTTTCTTTCCTTCTCTTTCCCACCTTTCGTTTCTTTTGACGGCCTCAAAAGAGACGGACTAATAAAGCAAGAAGAAAATGAGCACGGTGAGAAGAAAAAAAAAACAGGTTGAGGTGGAAAATAAAAGGAGAGCAACTACAAGCAATCTTGTTTTCGTGAAAAAATGTTTTCACTTGTTATAGACTATGTATCGATTTAAAATTACATTTCTCGAAAACCTCCAAGGCAAAAAACCGGGAGAGGTCACCCGGTCACCGTTCGGGTTGCGTGACGTCAGAATCCTTCACCTGAAAGAAATTCCTCGATGCTTCTCTCCTCCTTCCGCCTCTAACGGATCCTTCAGCCGAAATATTTTTTCCCTTCTACTTCTCAACGGAGTCGCCGCAGTAGTCGACCTACTTGTCATCCTTCAAAGGACAGGAAGGGAAAAAAGATGGGGTTTTGCATCACACGAAACGAGATTTTTGAAATCAAAGGATTGTGGATGAATTGGGGAACGTGAAATCATTTTTGATTTCACGTGTTCATAAAGAGAGTCCAACCTAAAAATACGTCGAAAGAGGCCTTGAAGAGTTTCCTTTCTGCTAATTTAAAAATGGGCGGCGACGGATCCGGACGGATGTCGATGATATAAGCGAAAAAATGCGTCTTAGATAATCTAGTGGTGCGAATATTAGCATTTTTTCTCGGAAATCCCTCTATTATAAACGACAAATACACAAATCCTGTTTTAGATGGTATCTGTTCAGGTTTTTACTTTTGATTTTGCGTTTTCTGAAAACTTGTTTCAATATTTCTATAGAACTTAACCATTTGTACCAAAATTGTACCAAAATTTATGATTAACATACTTTTTTTTCATTCAACAGCGACTTTGGTTTCCAACGAGCACATCATCCAGTGCGGATGGAGGCGGCGGTGGAGCAGCCTTCAGCTTTAGCTTGTCCTCTGCGGCCGTTGTTGGCGGTCCTCAGGGAAGCTTCGAGTGCGTCCAGCAGTGCGGCTCCAGATCTCTGGAATCGCTGGGCGTCATGGCCCTCAAGATGAACGTCAAAGCCAAAGATGACGTTTACGAGGCCACCCGGCAGCGAATGGCCGTTGCCGAAGAAGAATCCAAGAAGAATTGGTAACGTTACATAAACTTTTGCTTTATTTTATTGGCCATGAAGGTGGAAAATCCCAGGGAATTTCCACAATATTTCAAGTTGGGCCTTTCCCAACATGTTTAAACATTGAGGGGTCGTAGTAGAAACAAGAAGAGAGGAATGACCCTGAGTAGGATGATCTTTGTGTTGTCACAGTCTGTCACGTAACTCTCTCTGCGTCGAAACGAATCGAAATTATTCAGTTCGACCGCTCTTCAATCATCGTTTTTTCTCCTAGTCTGACAAGTAATGCACACTCGTGAGCACACATCCAAGAATATATAAATGAGAAAGTGTCTCTCCTTTTTTCTCTCTCTCTCTCTCTGAATATTCCCAATGCCTATGTATGAAGCCGTCAGCTATGCCATATATGGCGTCGTACAATCTTGTTGATGGACAGAAAATACGTTTTGGCCAAATTCTCTCTTTCCCTTGTAGCGCGACGGGCATTGTCAGCCAGGCGGAGCGCGCTCAACCATCATCCATGACAACACAGCACAAAAAAAGCCCTTGAAAATATCGGGTGAAACTCGATTCGTGTGTGTGTAACTCAAACAGAATACGTATTTTTGACTGTTTCCTGCGTGTTAAGCAGCAAAAAAAAAAAAAGAACGTGGAGAAAAGACAGTTTCAAGGTTTCAAACTGCTTGAGGCACCTGTAGGTAAGCAACGGAGAGGGGGCCTCTAGCTAGCTGACTTGGATGATCAGATTGTGGAACGGACTGCTACGCTGTGAGCGACCTTGTGTCAGTATAAAATTAAGCTCACGTAAGATAATTACATATTCTCTCACGATCACGACCGAAAAAGATTAGATAAATCCTATAGCGAAGGAGGAACTGGAAGTCCAGCCCACGCCCTTGTTTAAACACTTGCCGACTTTGTGTGTTTTAAACATGTATTTACTATTTTCATTTTTTATTTTATTTATTCGTTGAACTTATGGGCTGCAATCGAGCAGTGTCGTAAATTCACACACGAAACCACCTGCTGCGAGTGCGTCATTTCGTTCCGTCTTGTTTCTTTATTTTCTTTTTCTGATGGACATGGCGAGTTCCGTCACCTGATCATGCAAGAACCGAGTAGAGCACATATTCTTTTGAGTAAATAAGATTCCACGTTTTCCAAGAAGATCTATTTTCGTGCTCTCATTTATTAGATTGCGTAAGGCTTCCTCTACTGTGCGATTTTTACGCCTACGTAATAACAAAAGCCATTTCGTGCGCGCCTCCTAGTGACGGACGAGAAAATAATGAAAGGCGCGTACGTCATCAACCGGTTCTTGTTATCAATCCAAGGGTTATGAGATCCCGCATCATCATCCCGTTTTTTTTTTATTTTGTAGAGAAATCTGTTGCTTAGTAACCATATGCACATACGTACACACAGACTGCTTCCATTAATAATTTAATAATTTACTACATTTGTTTGGATTATTCGGGGGAAACCTGAGAGGGACGACATCCGGGTTTTGTTTCCCTTGTGTGCTGCCCTGATGGATGAGAAAGAAGAGTGGGCGACGGAAGTTCGCCGTATTGATTTTTAGCGTCGTTCCTAGCATCCCCGGCACGTCATTGATTATTTATGTGTGTGTAACATCATCAAACCACGAAGAGCACAAAGTCTAGTTGTATGATAAAACGTCAAGGTCTTGTAAATAAAATGGGATCTTTTGATGCTTTTGATATTGTGTTGTGAGCAATGTTTTTTAATAGTTGAATGGGAAAAAATATTGTTGCTTTTAAGTATCTAATAGTTGTTATTATTATTATTATTATTTGCAGTACTCGTGTGATAAAACTCGCCTGTGGCCCTGATATTGGTCGCGTAGTCAAAATCAGGAAGCAAGCCGCCGCCGCCGTCTTCCCGCCGCGTAGGGATCATCGGCAGCAGCCGGAAGATAGTTTGCCGCCGCATCAGCAGCCAGCGCCAGCTCCGACGCTGTCATCGTTATCGTCTCATAGGAGTACCTCAGCCACCTCCTCGTCCTTGTTGTCATCATCCTCTTCTTCGTTATCCTCCTCGTCACTATACTCCTCGTCATCAACTACTACTCATCACAGCCATGTTGTACAGAACGGCCGGACGGGCAATAATTCGCCTGCCCTCGGTAGCTCAACTGCTGCCAATGCTTCCACGAACGGCCGAAGCAGCAACGCCATCAGTCCCCTGCCGCGCTCGGCCGCCTCGCCATCCTACACCTCCACTACGACGACGACAACGACGTCTTCCAGTAAATTTTATACCGGGAAATGTCTTTGGAGACGGATTTATTAATACTTGATTCATACTTCAGATGCCAGAGACGGATATAATCAGGGCAACGGAGTGGAAATCAATCCTGATTTGATGAGAAGACCGCTCCGGGATCGCATCATCCACTTACTAGCCATCAGACCGTACAAAAAGCCTGAACTGGTCAGCCGACTACACAAAGGTCGGTAGACATGCTTATTTATTTGATGGTCATTATTAATATCTAAGACTTAATTGGTTTAGTAGCGCTTGGAATTGCACTTTTTATTACTCAGTCGGTACGGTTCTTAATTATTATCATTTTGTATCTTTTATTATCGGAGAATGTAGCACACATAGCCTGTTATTTCCTGGTTGTGCAAGAATATCTCGGCTGTTTTTCCTCAATTTTATTTGTTTGCGTTTCGTGTCGAGATGCTATCACGCTTTGCGATTTTAGAGAGATGTAATTACGAAACTGCATCATAATCTCGGCAGTCATAAATTAATTCTAAATTCTTTGCCCTTTTTTGTTTGCTAGCCCAATTTGGTAATGGATTGAAAATAATAACGATTATAATTATGTTTTTCAGAGGGTTTAAAGGAAAAGGACAAGAAGCTGATCATGCCCGTACTTACGGCCGTGGGTCTCATCAAGGATCAGGCCTACCACCTTGCGCGGCATATCTGGAACGATATCCACGACGATTGGCCTTTCTATACGGACTCGGAGAAGCAGCTTCTTAAAAGGTTTGTCTACTTTTTTTTCGAAAGTGAAAGCTCTTTTTGCATCCATTGATTTGATAGTTTATCGTAGACACTTCCTCTCTTTTCTCGGTAATTTTTGCACAAAAAGCATTTTCTACTCCTCGTTGAGTTGTGCCAAGTCAGTGCCCGATCCTTTTCAGAATGGGAAATCTTTTGAATGTGCTCAGTCAGCATAGGCCATTCAGCTGCGAGGAGAGCGTGCTGGGCAGTGAAAAAAGTTCTGTTTTATCACAAGGGAAATGCAGAGATGTCGTGTTTGTCGATAGTAAACAGTTGTCTTAAAATTTCTCTAAACGTAATTCGTCAACAAACTTGGAAGGAATGTTTCTTTTAATCTTCCAGTTGACTGAAGATTACGTGTGAAGTACAGCTATATCTTCTATAATTATATCGACCGGATCCTCTCCTTATCTTTCTGGTTTGACTAGATGAAGAGAGAAAACGGATGCCCTTATTTCTTCCTCATTTTTTGTGAAAAGGAAAGAGGAATTCCAGCCTGAAGAATATTTAGAAAGGACGAATGTAAATTACCTTCCAGAATTCTGGTTTTAACAATCAAAAGTATATTCTCATAACTCCACACATGGCGATGATATACTTAAACTAGGTTATCATGGTCGAGTGCGACACCCGTTTCGAAATGTATATTTAAAAAAAAAAAAACGAAAACGAATGAAAGGAGGCAGAGAGAAAGAAAAAAACCGGGTTATCAGGTCGCCTCACGACAGGCCACCCACCGGGCTACTGTCGACGTCCTCTAAACATCCCTCATTTTTCTCTTTGCGCCCCTAATAAGGTTGTGAAAGAAAACAAAAATAATATTTAGGCCGACTTCAGTTGTGCGCATCTTTAATTTTCTATTATGATGGTCACTAGCACATTTCGATTTACAAGGTCCATTAATTTTACATTTTATTATAGACGGAAGCCTCAAAACTTGACACCGCCTGTGAGCGATTCTAGCAGCGGTAGCGGTCACTCGCCGCCCTCGAGCAGTAGCGGCCTTCATCACCACCAGCACCATCACAACGGTAGCAGTAATGGATCTCCGCCTCTGGGATCTTCGATTCGCGCCAGTCCAAATAGCGGTGGAGGAGTGAAACGACCCGGTTCTTCGAACGATACAGCCGCTTTGCTGGATGCGGCCGCTGCGGCCGCTGCCAAGAAACCTAGGATCTCGCACTATAAAAAGCCCGATTCCAGTCAGCCCCAGCAGCCTCAGAATCATTCTTCTTCTACGATGATGGATTCAAGGCACAACGCTCAGATTCAGAAGAGCTCTCCATCGCTCAAAGTGAGACCGTCACCGCCCAATCACGCTCCTTATGGGAATCACGCGCAGCAGAACAACAACAACTTTAGGCCTGGCGGGATGCTCTCCTCCTCTTCGGTGATGCACTCTTCCAATGGGAACGGAGCTCATCATCACCATCCAGTCATTTCGACCCGGGTGACGTCCTCGACGGACGGTCCGGACACTCCCAATTCGAGCCCGGATAGCATGACTATGGAGTCTTCGACGGAGATGGTGTCGCATCATCACCTGAATGGTAGTGGTGGTGCCGTTGAGGAGACTGTCGCTGAATATACGAATCAGTATCAGAGGATCGTTTCGGGTGAGCAGCGGAGTCGCTACAAAGAAGATTTCAATGCCCAGTATAATGAATATCGGGATCTGCACAAAGCCATTGACAAAGTGTCGAAACGCTTCGCTCAGCTGGAGGAGGAGCTTCGTCAGCAACATGAAGGAACGACTGCCTACAAAGTAATGAAAGGCTCTTTAGAAGTCATTCCTTTAGGTGTTGTGTGCTAACTTTTTTTTTGGTTGATTGTTTGGTTTTGCAGCGTATCAAGCACCAGATCCTGAGGGAATACCGTGACAACCTACGGGATTCCAAGTACCGTGAAACAAAACGGCGCTTCCAACATCTTCACGAAAAGCTGGCCTACATTAAACAGCTCGTTCTTGAGTGGGATATGGCTCAAACCTGCCGATCCTGACCGGTGTCTAGTGAGAGATCCTTCCAGGATGAAACCTTTTAAAAGTTCTTCTTCCTTTTTTCTCTCTCTCTCATTCTCTCTATCTTTCCCTGCTACTGCTGGACCCGAACGTCGACGCATCCTCATCCACGATTTAGTCAGTGCGCGCCGCCCGGCTCTTTTCCTTTATTTTCTTCGTTTCCAAGACAAATGAATTTGGATCTTTTCTAAGGATCACACATAGAAGGGAAGACAATTTAAAAAAGGAAAAGGATATTCCATTCGAGACACATTTCAAAATCTCTCGCAGCCCTCACTTCTAAAAAGAAAAACAAAGGTTTCCTTCATCTTCACTTCCCTTAAAAAAAAAAAAGATAATGAAACGCTCCTGTGGCTGTATGTAAAACACGGTGATTGAAACCTTGTTTGTTGTTGTTAATTTGTCCCGGGGAAGTTGCAACAGAACATCGTAATTAAAAAGGGAGTTGGATATATATATCTATTTTTTCTCTCACTCTCTTTATCTTTTTTGTCTCGTTGCTCATTGATGGACTGCTGTAATTGTTGTGAAAAGCTGGGGAAAGGATCTTTTTCTTATAAATCACACAAATTATAATGCAAAGCTTTAAAGAAAACAAAATAAAAAAATAATTCGGGGTTTTTTGGGTTTATTTAAACAAAATCAGATACCAGAAAGAAAATGTAACCCCGTTTCCTTCCCCTCTCCTGGTCAATTTTGGTGGGGGAAAAGACCCGTAAAGCTCTCGTGTAAAATACCCTAGTGGCGCCATCCTTCCCTAAAATATTTTTTCGGTTAAAAAAAAATCATACAAAAAAAATCCACTTATTCCTTATAGCATAAAAATGGCGTGTAAAACTCTTCTCTCTTTCTCTTTGTGTCGATCCCAGCTCCCTCACTCGCTGCGTGATGTTGTGCTTATATATACAGTGTCTTTCAGCAAACGAATCGGCCCCTCCATATCTTGGAAAAGAAAGAAATTTGTGCCCTCATTATAATTTTTTCCCCACTGCGCCATACTCTCTCTCTCTCATAACAATTCCCTCGCCAGTCGCCCCCCACTCGTCTTGCCAGGTGATATATTATCAACTCCATCTTTTTTCGTAGAAACAAGGGGGAAAGAAGAGCAACAAAAAAAATCTTATTTAATCACAAACTATTCTAGCGGGATTTAGACAAAACACACACACACACATAAATGTTATATATAAAATATTCTATATATATTTCGCCTTTATCACTATTATTTTTTTTTTGTTCGCTCTCCGGGGTTAGCCATTCATAAATATTTTTTAGAAGTCGATACACAACAGCGCTTTAGGGACTTTGGGAAAGGGTTAGCGGAAAGGAAGGAATCTTCTTTGTGGGCAGAGAATTGTGTGGCCTTGTCCTCCTTCTATTCTTTTCTTTTGATTTGCCATCGAATGGAGTTCATTTTTTCCTCGGGAAGGGCACCTGTGTTATTAAGATAAAAAACTATAACCGCCATTATAAATGAGAGAGAGACGTATGTGTGTGTGACGTGGCCGGGAAGATATTTTGACGAAATGGAAAGAAAAATGATAAAGAAATGTCTTTTTTTTTTGTTTCCCTTGTTGTTGCTGGTTCTTGTGAGTTAAATAAGACTAATTCTCTCGACTGCATGACGACACCCAAAAAAGACGAGCGAAAATGAAAGACACAAAATCAGCCAGCCTGTTAATCTATAAATCATGAATGTATACAATTTTTTTATACACAACAAAAAATCTGTGGTGGTGACAATTTTTTTCTCTCCTCGATTGCTGATATATGAAATTTTTCTTTTTGTTCCAATTGTGCGTGTGTGCGTATCATAAAATGGTTTAAAAAAAGCCAAAAAAAAATACAAGAGCATCTACAAAATGTAAAAAAAACATTTCTTGTTTTATTTTCTATGATTAACCAAGTAATGATTGTGGGACTGCGTGCTTCAGAATGAGCGATGCATTTTGCGACAATAGAATGTCTTTGAGGAATTCCAATCCTCCGAGGATCCAGCAAGGTCACATTCAATGATTGATAGATTATAGGCAATCAATAATATTGAGTATTGCATATTTAGAACAGTTATGGGAAAGATCAGATGGAGAATTCACATAGCTACTCTCTTAAAATATGCAATTACCATGTAACGGTTGAGTTAGTAATAACGGATGATTTGTACTGTATCGTAATTTCATCCCTTAGTGGATCACAACAGGGGAGAGAATCTCGCGAAACTCTTAGCTGTTCGGTTATGGGAAATAAGAAACTTGTAAATAGATGGGGAACTTAACTGGAATGTAGTTGTTAATAATGGGCCATCTGATGAATAATCAGTTAATTAGCTCTTCTCCATGTAAGGTTGTACTGTTAATTCTTGATAGGAAATCGTCTAGACGATGTAAATTTGGTGCGATACCATTTCAAGAAATAGTAGGAGTTGATTGAGTGTTATAAATCATTTTTTATGAAGGAGATTTATATTGACGGTTTTGAACTGGAAGCAAGCGTAAATGTGGAAATAAATAATTTCTCCTTGTTTTGACGATTCTCTCGCAAATGAGCAACAACAAGTAAATAACGTGATAAGAAAAAATTGAATACGCAATCGGGATTGTTGCTGTTATCTAACGAGTTGGCAACTATGCTGCTGTTGATGTTTATAAAAACTTTCGTTCGTGCAGACGGCATTAAAGCCCTCACGCTGTGCTTCTGCCTTTTTCTTTCTGATTTTGAGGTTTATCTTTTTTCTTAGTGTTTTTCTAAAAGACTTTCACCTAATAACCTCTACTGGATGAATAAAAGAGAATGAGTGACTTGGACAAAAATAAAACGTACAAAAATTGGAGATTGGAGCGTGTTCTTGGTTCGGGTACCTTCGGCAAAGTCATGCTGATGAAGAACAACAACACAGGGGAGCGGATTGCAATTAAAAAATGCCACTCAGAAACGTCGAACAATATCGATCAAAGCGGTTGGAAAAGAGAGATAGAAATCCTTAATAAGCTTAAACATCCTGGTAGGAATTGAACATTTTTTATCATGATATTTTGTTTTTATAACATTTAGTAACATTTTATGTATTGATTCATATTAATCCAGGACTTGTCTCAGCATTGGCTGTTCCAGAGGAACTAGAAGTTTTAGCTAATGAAGCACCATTGCTCTGCATGGAGTACTGTAGTGGAGGTGATCTCAGACAATTGCTTAACCAGCCATCTAGCTGTTGTGGTTTACCAGAAAAGGATATCCTCCAGATCCTTGAACAGATTTCAAGTGCTTTGTCCTACCTCCACTATGCCCAGATTGTGCACAGGGACCTCAAACCTGAGAACATTGTCATTCAGTGCAATGAAAACAAAGAGGTATATCAGTTATTTGCTTCATGAAAATTCCCTACATTCTCTGAAAGTTATACATAGTCTGACCTCTATTGTTGCCTATTTTTAGAAGAGTTACAAGCTCATTGACCTGGGCTTTGCTAAGAATTTGAACCAGCAAAGTCTGTGCCACACTTTGGTCGGCACTTTACAGTATTTAGCGCCTGAGCTCTTCAGTGGTGAAAAATATACGAATACAGGTATACAAAACACCCGTTTGTTTTAGTATTCAAATTTTAATTGCTTTTCATTTCCAATAGTTGACTACTGGAGTTTAGGCTTAATTGTTCACGAATGCATCACCGGTGTTCGACCTTTTCTACCTGGATTACCCCCTATCCAGTGGTATGTACCTAAAGATGTCTACACTGTGTCACTGTGATGAATGCCAAATTTCTTTTGTCAATATTTATTTTGCGCAGGATGCAGCAGGTTGAATTAAAATCCCATGACGACATTTGCGTCTACATCTCTCCTCATCCGGAAAGGAATGTCATCTTTTCTACGAGGTTATTCAGAGAAAATCATCTCAGCAGGTATATATTTTACTACTACAAAGGGGTAAATAACTTTCTTTTCTTACGAATTATTTAAACAATAGTGTAATGCAGCTCATGATGGAAGATTGGCTGAGATCCATGCTGGAATGGAACTCAGTGCTGCGAGGACGAGACTACCCACAGGATCCCAATCATCTTGGTCCCGTTGTTGCTTTCGACAAAATAGAACGTATGACCAAGACGGAAGTTGCTTACATCTTCTGGGTAGAAGGGCTAGCTCATCTTTGCTACCAAGTCGGTGAAGATGTCTCCATGGAAGAAATCTACGAATGGATCGAGCGAGACACTGGAGTCGGCCGTCAGTATCAATTGATCGTGCTACCCCGCGGTCAGTGCCCGGATCCTACCAAGAGTGCGCGTCAGTTGTTGATAACGAAGACGAACACTGAAGATGGAGAGGAGCCTCCCAACACCGCTTGTCTCTTCTCCAAATACAACGACGGCTCTGAATGCCGCTTAACTCAATCCTACCCCGAATTCCTCGAAGTTATGCTCTCTAATCCACGACAGGTGCAGGATTACCGTACCCAAAAACGAATGTGGGCCCAGTCCGTCTTCTTCGTGGGTCACCAGAATTCGCTTCACAAAAAATTGCTCCAGACTTTGAAGACTCTCTGGTAATTGATTCAATCACTAAATCCTTATTTTCGTATCATAATGTAACTATGCTTTTTGTATAGTGCCTATATGACGTTGAGAGCTGCGCTACTAAAACAGCAAATGGAATTCATCACCAGTTCTCTACGCCACTCTTCATCCTGTCACGAACTCTTTGCTGATAGCTTGAAACTAGATAAGCACAATTACCAACTTCAATCTCAGAGAGGAGGACTACGTAAGAGAACATCCAAAAAATATACTGAAAAAAATTATAATACATGTCTCATTCTGTTATTATATTAGCGTCCTCCACTCTATTGGAAAAGTGGACCAATGAGGAGATTATGCTACATAATAGATTAGGAGAGTTGCAATCCCGGTGCAGCATGGTGGAGCAGCTTCTTACGCGCGAACTTTCAGCAGCTAGTGAAGCTGCCAAAGCAGCGAGCGTATTCCTATGTAAGCCATCGGATGGTTTAGCTCAGTGCGCTCAAAATTCCCTCGACCTCCATGGTGAGCTCCTTAAGCGCTCCAAGGAAGAGCGGCAGCTGGAAAAAGACAACATAGTTATGACCAAAGTAGTGGTCAAAGCACTTAAATATCGTAACCAACTTTTCACTGATTGTTTTACTCAAATCAGGTTACATGAAATTTTAAAATTGTGCAACTAAGACACTGTTCTTGATTCAAAACTTATTTCTAGGATTATTGAAAAATGTTCAGCCGAAGTGGACAGCTTCGCGCCACAACTCTTTGTGCTGAAAAGTGATATCGATCAATTTCAGGATCAAATGTTGCTACTACAGAATCAGAGACAGAATGATATTTGGACTCTTCTAGAGCGCGCGGTATTTCCTGTTTCCATGTCAGAATTGAATTTATCAGCCTTGTCTTGTTGTCCTATTACAGGTAACTTTATGGCAGCGAACGTCAATGATGAACCAGCATGGTTCTCAAACTAGTCCCACAAAGGATGATGCAGCATTGGTATCTATCCCGATCCTTGGTGCAGTGGAGAGTAGCGCGCACGAATCTTTAATGACCATCCAGGAAAACCAAAAGCTACGATACCAGTATTTATCAATTCAAACTTCATATTTTTGAAAAATTACCCTCAACTTTATTTAATTCTAATTTCTAGAGTGCAAGATTCATTGGCTAAAGGTTTGAGCTCCACTTGCACCGCTACTCCGTACAACCTTGATTGGAGTTTTCTCAACAAAGATTTATAGCTCTATAAACAAAAGTATCTATTGCCTTATTTTATTGAATGAATTGTTTAGTGAATGTCATATTCTAAGTCACCAAGATTGAACCCAGAGTTTGTCTTCTCCCTATATTACACCTCATCACCTTAATGATACTTAGTTAAGCCCTGTTGATTATTTGGACATATGAACGCAAGTTTATTAACATCAAAACGTGCTCACAAGTATTACTTTATAATACGCAGGTCACAACATTTTAAACAAGAGTAAGGCACTTTCAACTTATAGAGATGATTTTGCGCTGCAGCATCTTCTTCAATTAATGGTCGAATTACAGAATATCTGAAAAAATGAATACTTAATTATTTAATGACAATATTACGTATTTCACACAATAACAGCTCTTACCTGGTGTGGAATTTTGAGATCCTTTTTGTATAGCCCGCTTTTCTCTAGTCAGAGTCGGAACCCCAATCCTTGGATTCTTCAAATAGGGGGGTCTTGGGGTCGGCAACAGTCGATTCCTTGTTTCCAATCTGACTGCGACGCGGAAGAGTAGTGGTATCAGTCTTGGGGTTGGTAACAGTCGGTTCCTTGCTTCCATTCTGACTGCGACGCATTTTTTTCGTAGCTGGGGTGGTATCAGTAGACGGGGTCGGTTCAGCAGACCTCTTCTCGTTTGGCTTTTTGCGTCGACCGTTTTCAGCAGATGATCCCAGTGAATCAGATGACTTCAGATGGATTGACTTGTTTGGTCCATCGTCTTCAACAGAAGGGCCAGACGAATTGGAAGACTCCTTAAAGCTTTGATACGTTCGCAAAACACATCCGATGGGAGGATGAATGTTGTCCAGGATTAAGTTTTTGTTCTCTTTGTGGAGGATAGTCACGAATGCTGCTGAGTCCCCACTCCAATTCACGTACACTGGACCTGTGATACAAGTTCACATATGTGTGTTGTTTCAGAACTACTTAATTAAAGGGCTATGAAAAGCAATTATACCGTAAACACTGAAGAGGTGTTGGATGTCATGTAGTTTCCAAGTCTTTGGGAATGTCATGTAGAAGATGTTATCCCGGGAAGGATCCACTGAAAAAAAAAAATTCGTTTTGCTATTTATGGAACGGTGTCTTTAATTAATAGTGAAGTTGATACATACAGTCAGGGCCATCCAAGCAGAGATAGGGTATATCTGGAGACATCATCATGAAGATCCTTAAAAACAACATATGTTAGATATTTAACAAGACTTAGTTATAATCGACCAGCTTCCTACTTTTGAGTAAATGCATTGACGAAGCCGGATTCCGTAATTTCGGCCCTGTCAGAATTTCCACCGAGGGTTTCTATTTTCAACAAACATTAATTAAAATTCCTAAGGAGAGGGAAAATTTTAACGTACCCAAAAAATTCGACATGGAAATGAAGCAAAGTCCGGTGATGAAGGAATCGTAGCCAGCTTCATGGGATTTTGTTTGCGAAGTAGTGTAATGCGGAACATCCGGAATGGGGGCTTTTTCGAATAAACAAATTATAATTAGTTTGTTTTTCTTCATTTAAAGTGTTTAACTACTTACAAATGTCTCCTAATTTGAATGGATCTTTTGAAAGTGCTTGAAGCAGCTGTCCAAGGGCCGAATTAGGCAGGCGCTCCCGAAAAGGCTGTGAACTCGCCATCACTTTCGTGTCGAGAAACCTGAATTCCCAAGAAATAATTGACCATATTTTTTGGGTATGCTGAATTTTGTACAGAAAAAATACCTTGGAAACACGCTTCGGGCTAGCGCTTTGAAATCTTCGTAATCGGCTGGCAAATCCGCGTAGAATTGACGAATGATGTGTGCGATATCCAAAAACGAGTTGTGGACGACGACGAGCTTTCCCTAATAGTTAAAGAAAGTAACAATAGATATAATAGCAGGCAATTGCTATGCATTTTCGAGAGTTACCGAATCCGATATCTTTTTCAAGACTTTTCTGAATCCAATGGCCTGTTCCAATTCATCCCACATTACATCCTTTTTCGATTCTGGGGCTGTTTTGCTGATCAACATGATTCGATCCCCATTTTCCTTACTTTTGCTGTCAAAGAAAGCCGCAGGGAATCTAAAAGATTATCATTTAAATGAACAGTATAAATATATCGAGGTAAAAAATTTTTAAATAGCGATTATTTATCTAGCGTACTTCTTTTTGCCATGACCAAAAACAAGTTTCCTCTGAAAGGGGCTCGTATTCTCCAGGATAAGTTCTTTTTGTTCGTCATCATCAGCTTTCAGGAAGTCTTCGATTTTAGCCCTGACAAGATAAGAAATCAAATAGAAATATAAGTTAATTACTAATTTCAAATTTCGACTTATTCTCACTGCTTACATAGTATCTTTCATCCAGCTTCGTTGCTCTTCTGGAATTGCGACGATTTGGCTAGCGGCAGAAGGAGTAGTAGGATTAGTACTGTCAGATACTTTGAGCTTTTCCTCGATCCCCTTCCTGACTTTGTCTTCGTCGGATAAGTTCAGATAACAAATTCCTATAATAAACATAAAAATGTAAAAAAAAAAAAATCGAAACAGACTATGATTAACTATTTGAACAAGTAAAAAACATAAAAAAACCTCTAAGCATTACCATTTTTGAAGAGTTTGTTGAAATCAAAGTCATTGTTGGAGAGAAAACTGATGGATGAGGCTTGGCACAAGAAGTTGAATTCCGGAAAGTAGCGAATGTTATGAAATTGTCCAAAGTTGGGGAACACATAAAAACTTTTAGAAATAAATAAATTAAATACTGTAACAAAATGGGATAGCGAATATAACTATGCAACTTATTTTCCTATAAAAGTACTTGTAAGATTTGTAGCTCCATTTCTTGTCCTTTTTGTCATGGTAGAAAAGGGTCAATCCAACCTAAATCAGTAAAATGTCACGTGTTAAACATGTCAATGTGAAAAATGTAATGAAAACTAAAATATCCCAAAAATTTCTTACTTGGATTATCATAAACTTTGAAGTACTTTCCCGGATCTTCTGGTACCTGAATAACAAAGAAATAGCAAGCATTTTAAGATTTTTCTTCACTCAAATTTAAAAGATTTGTAAAATTTACCTCTCAGGAGGTGTATCTGCATAGGAAATGATATAGGATGATACAGTAAATAAGAATAGACCATTAATACAATTCTTGTGAATAAAATATCAGCTGAATATGTTAATACCCAAGGGCTGCAATTTTCCATCCAATTTCCCATCATTCAATCCAGTAAATTCTGTATCAAGACTGATGAAAGAGGCCTTTGAAAGTTCCTCATCCAATCCTTGCAACACAGACTGGAAATCTAAGCACAAATAAATAATATTGAGTTAACTTAGAGAGCCCACTTTTAAATCACTTACTGTGCTGTGTGACATCCATGCTTGCCTGCTTGGTGACCTGAAACAATAATCCAACAACGCAAACAAAAATTACAACGGTTAGCAGTTTTTTCCCACTACCACTGCCGTTTACCGAAGCAAAGTTTTAAAACTGTGGGAAGCGGCGGGCGGAGAACGTGCTGCGAGCATTGCGTGCGGAACTCAGCAGACGACCTAAAATTACACCGGCGGGCGGCAGCCAGCAGCAGAGAGTACAATAGAGACCGGCAGGCAGCTGGATGCTGGCTAGGTGCTACAGCCTAGCGGTGAACGGCTGTACTACCAGTAGCAAACCAGAGCTTGTTTACTTGCCTCATTGCCTGTTACCTGCCAGTTTTGACAGCTCGAATTTAGAGTGTGTACTGGGTACGGTCTGAATAAAAAATTGAGTAATTTTCGCTTACTTGTAGCTTCATTTGTAGGCTTCTAGCATATATATTTATTTCTTACTATAAATTTATTTAAATGGACATCAACCGCTTGAAAAACGAGGAGAAATTTTCCCTCTGCCGAAAATATTATTACGGTGATATATTGCATTATATTTTTAATCGGCATATCGGCATATCCAAATTACTCAGAGTTATTTTAATGCTTGTGTCAATAATTGCAGCTGGATTTGCCTTCCTCCCCTTCCTGTGGGCAATTAATTTTATTTGGTTCTTTTCGGAAGCCTACAAGAAACCAGCCTATGAAGAGCAAGCAGAAATCAAGAAATGTAATTGAATAGAAAACATTAAATATGTTCATTACAACTAACTCATGCTCATGTTCAATATCATTCATTAAAATGTTTTTTTTTCTTCTTTTTTTCTTATAGATGTGCTGAGATCAGGTGAGATTTTTTACTAATTCTATACCTATATTTGGAAGGTTTCTGATCAGGTCCTCTGTGTTTCCATCTTCTTTAGGCCCTATATTTATTCTATTAAACTATTTTCGTAGCAGTCGACATAGAAATCGTTCATAATTTACATGATTTTAATGACAGGAATCGGAGCCCTCATCTGGAGTGGAATATTCATCGCTTGGTGCTGCGTATTCCAGATCAATCGAGCCTCTTGGGGAGAACTAGGGGACAACTTATCGTTTGTAATTCCTCGTGGTTTACCCTGAACCTATATATGTATATCAATAATTGTACTGTATTCAACATGTCTCTCTTATTTCGACATTTCTAATATACATCGACGCATTCACGGAAACCACGCTGTTTTCAATTTTCGATTAAGAGACATCAATGTCATCAGTACCTACTATAATTTGTAGAGTAAATAGCTTAAAGTACGCAAAGCTGATTTTAGCTTAATAAGTTTTACGTTTGAAATGTTATGTTAAAAATATCCCTTCAATAACTTCCAGCTTTTATACTCATAACAGATATACGAGCGCACAACTTTATTATAATAGAAACAAAAGAAGAACGTTAATTCGCGTGAAAGATGTAGAAGCTCTACATAAATGCAGTTATTGGAAAGAAAGAAATTCTATACGAACTCGAATAAGAGGGACGCATCAGCTTTTATTTTACCCCGATCTCCACCACGGCCTCTGCGAAATCTACCTCTTGAGCGGCGACCATTTCTGCTAGATCCGCGATTCTTTCTTCAAAATACAAGAGTTAACAATCTAGCAGTACAACCATTCGAAAAACAGTGACATCATCAGTGCACATGAGCAAGTTCAAAACAGTGGTCATACTAGGTTGGAATCATTTAAAAAGATATTGGATATTTTAGTTTTTGTTTTCAATGTTTGAATTTCAAAATAAATTCAACAAAATTTGGAGGTTCATCAAATATTTTTATTTTATTTTGAGACGTCAACAATGCCGATTATTATGATTCCATGATCAGTAGTGTTCCAAGAGGAAAAACTTTATAGTTGAATACAGCCAAAGCAAAGGTAATTTAAGGAAGGAAAAAAATAGGCATAGGACGAAATAGATGAGAAAATGACCAAAAGGCGGTAAAAGACGATTCTTGTTTTGTTATTTGGATGCATCACGATTGATTGTTGAGGGATTGGGGCTGGGGTTGAGAGTTGAGGAAACCCCTCATCATATCCAACGTCTCGTTATCCACAGTTTGAATCATATCCTGGAAACGGGCTAGGCCGACCTGAACCTCCAACTGATGGACCTAGAAAAAAAAAAATATATATATATAGCAACTAAATCAAAACCCAATGAAAGCTAACAAATGTTTAGTACGTTTGTTGCAACATACCTGACTACGGAAGTAAGTTGGCAATGGAAGGGTAAAAACAGGATCCAAGGATCTACGAGTGGAGATATAGCGCTTCAAGTGTTCGTTATCTACTTCCTCTTCACCTTCGTCAGCCTGGACAACGCCGGGAGTATACACGAGTCGACTATTCAAATAAATAAAATGAAACTTCTTAGTCTTGATAAAAAACTTTTTAATGAATTAACACGTACTCGACTTCTTCTCCAGAATCGGTGGGTGGCAGGATGTCATTGATGGTTTCGCAAATGCGCATAAAAAGGCCACCAACTTTATCCAGAATAATACTATAATGATGCATTAATCTCATTAGTCAAATTTTTAGGTTGTATGCAAATAAGGTTGATTTAGAATTACTCTGATTGGCATGTCAGTAAAGAAGCCAGAGCAATGGCTAGGAGCTTTTTCTTCTCCAAGGCAAATACGCTGGACATTTTGTCAATCCAAAGATTCATAAATTTGTCTAGAACAAAGGTGGGTGTTTGATCTTCTCTCCGAGCCACTTCAGCGATCACCTAATAAGAAAAGAAAATGGTAACAAGGAAAAAGACAAAATACAAATATTGCTTTATTTTTATACCTGGAAGAAGATATCTTTAGAAGCAAGGATGACTCGAGAAATTGTCGAAAAGAAGGACGTTATGATGAGGGCCGTGCTTGAACCATCCAATAAGCTCCTGTAAATGCATAAGAATTACTCCTATTGTTCAACACTTACTAAAAAATGAACGAATTCATACGAAACGACGAAAGGTAAAATTGGAGAAACAATGGAAGCTGCGGTTTCTGGTCGATTAACAAGCATACTCTCTATCACAGACATGACTCTCATCTCGCCTTCAGGTCGCATATCGACGATCTGTTCCAGCAGAACCGTGACGATCCGGCTTCCGTGCATCTAGGTAAAGCAATTGGGTAGAAAAGGGTTGAAAAGAAAGGATAGTGAGCATTGAGCAATTTCAGCTTACCGCTAAGAATTCATCGGGGCATAGGTAGATGTAGGCTTTAAGAATGTCGCAGCAAATGATGAGATTTTCTGAGCCGAGTTCTGTTTTTTAAATTCAAAGGTAAGAGTTCAAGGTTTAGGTGAATTAGGTTCACGAGTGTTACCTAACAAACGAGGCATGTTGTTTAGCAGCTGCAATACTTGGGGATTGGCCTGAGACAAGGACTCTATCATTGCTTGCCAAAGAGCGAGGGCGTCTTCGAGCAAGTAGACGTGGGCAGGTTGATCCGAATCTGTGCTATAAGCCACCACCGGAAGAAGACAATGAAGAAGGTCCTCTGTATTGCTACCAACTCCCTACATAAAAATAAATAATTATTTATATGTGGTTTAATACAGAGAGTATGTTTAATTAAGATACCTTAACGACGTGGACAAGAGTACTAATGATGGCGCATCGTAAAAGATTGTGCTCCTGCGAAGCGTCCCACAATGCCGGAAGCAGTTGTAATAAAGTGCCGAGAAAGGGTTTCATTTGATTACCCAACAACTCGATCAGCAACGACATAACGTTGAGGACGTTCATCTTCATAAAAAAGTTTAAACAGAAATTAAGAATTGAACAAGAAATCAACATGATTCCTACATACCTTGGTCTCGCACTCATCAACCTCTTTCAGTAGAGTAAAGAGTAAAGAAAAAGAGCGTTCCAAATATGGAAGAAATTGCTCAGCGCTAAACTCAAAATCGTCAAGTGCGGAACGGAGTGTCACGGCGGATGAAAGACGAATTACAAGATCCTCGCCGGGCTCCATCAATCCAAGTACCTAAATATATATTTTTTAAAAATCAGGTTTGATTTTGTTTAAGTACAAATTGTAGTTCTGATTGTAGTTACCGTTTCGTATATCAACGGTCGCAAGTCCACAGATAGCTTGACTCCAATCCATTTCCCCAAGAGCCAGACCACTCTTCGTCGCAATATGCGGTAGTTGCTCTCTTTCACGCGTAGCTCTTGCAGCAATACCTGTAATATACGTTCATTCACATAAGAATAGAAGTTTGCGTCCGGGACGGAAAGTTGATTAACTACTACCTGACTAAACCACCGGTCAAAGTCAACTTCGTCAAATAATTCAAAAGCAGCGAGGCCGATAGCATTATAGAGCGCATCCTTTTTGATAATGCGACTCATGTCATTGGGAGGGATCAAGCCCATAGAGTCGTTAAGCATGGCGAGAAGAGATGGGGTCAAAACAGATTGGTATTCGTGAAAAAGGCTCAAAAACAAACACTCGGTGCAAGGACGAAGAGAGTACTTCCATGCTTCTCCTCCTTCTTCTATGGCTGTTATTTCAAAAACAATATTTGTGAGACTAATAAAGCTTCTAAAAAAATGATTGCAAGAAGAGAGAGAGCTTACCAAATTCTTCAGGGTTCGTTTCCCACAAGTGTAGATCGTCTTGAGAGAGGAGCAAGTAGTTTTCAATCAGTTGGCGACCCATTAGTGCGACGGATTCAGGAGTAAACACTTCCAACTTGATGCGGTACGCTTCCAGAGTGGCTTGTTCCTTCGTATCTACAATATTTAAAAAATATATATTAAAAGTTGAGAAAGAATGTTACTATTAGGAGGACAAAAAGAAAACGAACCTTCAATAATTTTGGCGGGCTTGAATTCAGCACAGAGAACGATACCTTTGACCAGATTGAGGCACTGGACCACAAAGGCATCAAAGAGAAGAATTTGGTTCTCTGGCTGGAACAAGTAGTGCAAGACGAATTCGACAGTCAGACGGATGAATGGGACGAATGAGAAAGGTTGCTGATCTAGAAGATCACGAAGGACCTTACAATGGACCACCAGGTACTTTTCGCACATAGCCAATAGATTTTCGTTCGACAGAACCATTTGACCTAATAAATTTTTTTATTTAAAATCGATTTAAAACGTTTACTTTTAATAATTTAGCCAGCTTACGATATTGTAACAAGTGCTTGATTCGCTCGTAGAGACTGTGAACGAATTCCATTACAAAGTTGGACTGGTGGGGTGCTTTGAACCCGTAAACAGTCAACTTCCGCATAACACGTAAGCACAGAAGAGCTTTTTCCATGGTAGCTCCTACAGCTTCTGCGTTACGGGCTTCCATCTGAAGAGAAGTAATTCATTATTGAATGTGTTAGATTCATAATTTAATAATAATAGCAAATCGAAAATCATTACCTGCTGTGAGAGAGTTTGGCTCAGATGACCATACAGAGCGAATACGTAGCTGTACATTTCCGAGCTCAAATCTTGAAAAGCTCTCCTGTCCCCAGCAAGTCTCTTAGATGCCAGTGATTTGGTTACGTGATGTAAGTATAGTAGAGCTCTCTGTTGGACTAGGTCGTCTTCTGTCCTGACCAGATGTAGAAGGGAAGGCAAGAGTTCAGGCCACTCTCTGGGATAGTCATACCTGTAAAAACAGTAATGGCAATTAGTTTTTACCAGTTTTTTCCCCCTGAAAATTGCGATTTTACCTCGCGATTTTTGAGATGATGACAGCTAACTGGGTGGCAACTTGAAGTACAGGCTCTTGGATGTGACTGATAAGTTTCTGTCTCAGAATTGTCTTTTCACCTTCTGGGATGGAGCTATAAAAAACAGAGACAATAATAAGACATTTTACATATATATGAAAAAAAATAACAGTGACTCTACTTGGTGGCATTCTTCCTCCAGTATTTGTCAATGCCATTCTTGAAGTACACTGAAGAGAGCCAGCGAATCTTAACATCAATAGATGCATTGGTTATGATTTCCTGAAAAAAGAGAACAATATCAATCAATTAAATGTTTTCTTAGTTCCCAAAACTTTATCAGTTCAAGACCAATATTGCAATACTTACTACTAGAGTCAGATGGAAAACTGGAGTGGCTTCCACATTCTTAAGGTAACTCTCAGCCTCCTTTATCAGAACACTGTTGTCGCTAACTCCCGCCTGCAGGGCCTCAAAGATAGCTGCTTTCACTGAAGGGTTGATGGTGGGTTGAGGTTGAGCCATTTCTATGAATAGCAGAAGTGAATTTTTAAAAATGACTCTAGCTCACGAAAATATTATCGGTCGCAGTAAGCAAGTTATGTCAGTGCAACCCATGAAAAAAGGTGAAACCCATCACACAAGACAAGAAGGTCGTGATCTTATGTCATTAACAGAAATCAAGTAATGGTAACCAGGTTTTAATATGAACTGACATGGTGGTTGACAAAGCAGGTGAAATGATGGAGACGCTGACGATGAGATACTTGGGCTGGTAGCAATTAAAGAGTCAAATCGGTCAATAATAAATGATGAAAAACGAGTAGACGAATTTCACGTGCATGTTATTCGTCGTCCCCGTATAACTGCGGGGTGTGGCAATGAAGCATACGGAGCGTAGGTATGCGGGATTACAGGCGATGGGAATTCTACCCCCTGCGGCGACGCGGACTAGTCCGATTTTTTTCCGACATTATTCACTCACAAATCTGTTAAGAGCTAAAGTTTTTATCAGGTTTAAGACGAAGGGTCCACGACCAACTACCGAGTACTAACAAAGTTATGAAGAATAAGTTTATGATTTCATTTTTCTTTTTACTTTGTAATTTTTTAAGTTTCATTTCTGAGACGAAAGGCGAAAGTAAAGGAAGCCCGACTAGTTAATTTCCATGTGTTAAATCAAGATTTAACTGGTCCAAAATTTCTTACCATAAGATTATCAAGAACCATGCAACAGTTAGGAAAATATAGATTTTTGAATCAAAGATTTTCGTTTCACAGATTTTGTGGTTTAGAAAAACTCATGAAACTTATCGGGTTACCGGTATTCGATCGGAGCTTGTTGCATTAACCGTTTTTTCTTACTCAAATCGTAGTGTATAATTTCACAGTTTTAAACCTTTATAACCGGATAAAACAAAATTTGAAAGGTGGCAAAATTTGTCAGCGTCATAAGCGAAAACATAATTTTCGGAAGCGGATAGGGGACAACGTAGTGATGATCCGTTTTTTTTCTTTGATCGTACACAAGTGAATATATTTTTTTACGTAAAGCGTTCATCGTTAAATTTGTTATAGAGGGATGGAGTATGAACGATAAGGCGTTGCGGACAAAGTCATTAGAATTGATGCTCTTCGAATTACATTCCTGACTGGCATTTCCTTAGTGAAGGAGAAATTGGAGAGGCTCAGTCGGATCGTAGCACGCTCGACTCCCTTTGTCCTAGGTTAAATTGACAAATCCAAGTAGTCGGAATCTTGAAAATCGGAACACTGTTAATGTGAAATTAATTTTTTGGAACATTGGATGTCTCTGATGTAGTTTCCGCCCTGCGAGATCCTTGTCCACTGAAAATCAATGGCTGTATATTGGCACATTCCGGCATCACTGCTTTGATGAATTTACTTTGCCATCGTCTGTGTCAGTTCCAGGAACTCGTGCACTTCTAGGTATTTAATATTCTTCAAATCACTGAGGGAAATTACGTGAAACTCGGTCACCGCCTCTTTATAGGCAGAGCCGCGCAAGTAGAATATGCGAGGCTATGTCTGTCGCCGTTGTTGCCGCATTCGCTTTCTTTGCGCTTCTTCGACAAATTCAAATTCAAGCTCATCACGTCGGAATCCACTACTTAGAAGCCGTAGTCTCCATGGCATATAGTCGTGAGGGAATGCAAATGGCCAAAGGTTTTGTACTGTACCTGATGAGTTTGAAAAGAAATGAACGAGCAGCTGAAGAAATATTCCTATTCCTATTCCTGGAATGGAATGCAAAAATTGCCAGGAATTTATGTTGGTGAAGGGCAGATAAAAAAAGATAATAGGTAAAGCGTAGCTATGATAGCAGTAGCGGAGTAGCCTATTACTGGTAGCGATCATGGAGGTAGTTTTATGTCAGTGACGCATCAGTTCAATCATATTGGTTGATGATCATATAAGTTTTAAACAACTGACTTCGAATTCTTTAATGATAACATTTATATAATTTCGAGCGCAAAATAATAATAACTACAGTTTAAGTTTTAACGCAGCTGATTTTTAACCTTTTTGTTTCGTAGTTATTGTGGTAATCACAGGAAATCCGATAAAACCTATTCGGTTTAATAATTCTGTTAAAAACAAGCAGTTGAGAAAAATGACTGAACAGATTGAAACAAGTTTTTTTTTGTATAAAAATTAAAATACGGACGAGGAAATCTAATAAAACAAAAATTACATAAACAAAAAACAATTGCGCATCGTCATTGAAGGAATTGATGGCAACGTAGGAACACTTGAAAACCGCGTATCGAGTACCCACACTGTCCACAATGGCACAATCATAAACGTTGGCTTAACAAGCAAGCTAATTTCACGTTGTTTCTACTTTGTGTGAAAAGTTCCCACATTTCAAACTTCAGTCTAACGCCGACCTTCTGGTAAAAAACTTTGGTATTTGAGACTGCTAGGTTTTTAAGTAATATAATATGGGCTGCATAATTGTACTCAATTTCGTCCATACTTCAAACTAAAAACTAAAATCTCTTTTTACAGCTCAGGTTTTCAAGTTTTTCATCATGCCCCCCAAAAGTGCCAACAAGCGTAAGAAGCGTGATGATGATGATGACAGTGCCAGCACCTCAGATTCTGGACCTGAAGATGTAATACCTTCCAAATTAATTATCTTATCTGAACTTTTTTTGTGACCTTATCCTATTTTGTAGCGAAACCCAGCTCCAGGACAAAAGGGCAAGCCAAAGGCTGCAGCTGCAAAATCTACTGGAGGAGGAGATGATGAAGAACCTTCTTGGGAACTGGACAAGAATCGTGTGGTCAAAGTTCGCAGCTGGAAGGGAAAGGTATTGAACCAATGAAGTAAACTGATCTTTCCATTTAATTTTCAGTATGCTTATTCCTATTGGCAACTTCAGGTTTTCTTGGACATTCGCGAGTACTACGAGAAGGATGGAAAGAAACTCCCGGGAAAGAAGGGAATCGCTTTGTCGCCTGCACAGTGGACCAAGTTCAAGGGCATCATTGCTGAAATTGATGAGGCTATGGAGAAAGCCTGAAGTGAAGTCTCATCAAGCAGTCAATTATCTCCATAATTGCTGTAATTGCGTTTATTGAAGTTGTCTCATGTTATCCTGCTTTTGTGTTCATGTCCCTTGTCCCACTAAACAAAAATTGTCTTAATCCAGAAAGAAAAAAAAAATTGTATCTTTGGTTGAATAAGGAATACAGAATCATTTTTTTTAAATAAGCAACAAAAAAGACAGACCAGTTAACTGACTAGAACAGTCATAAAAGAGATTATGGAATTCAAAAATAGAATCAGCTTCTCGTAAAGTCTTGACTTGATTAACAGTTACGATCATCCTCTTCTTTTTTAGTGCTACTCAGAGCATCCGGGTTACCCAGAGGATCCAAATCAGCAAAGAGATTGTACCAAGTTGACATATCTTTTCCGCTCGTTACCTATTGATTCCAAATATAAATTAAACCACTAAATATTGCCATACATTTTCCAGAATAAATTACCTTCTTAGGAATGTTAGTTTCTTGCATTTTCTTCGGTCCCAACTCTTTCGGGTTGACCGTGGGGGCAGCTTTGGACGAGGGTGGGGAATCGCTCAAATTCAGTAAAGGCTCATCACTCATCAATTGATTGGAAGTGAGAAAACGAGACGGTAAAAACTGATTCCAATTGTCGTCCGAGTTCAGTTCCGTGGAGCCGAAAACCTGCTCAAAATTCGCTTTAAACGATGCTTCGGAAGTCACTTCTTGACCAAGAAGAGGATCATCGTCATTGGGATTCAGTAAAAAGCCTTTCATAAGATCTCCAGTGTTAGGCGGCGGAAGGGGATGACCGAAATCGAGTGAAGCTAGCTCAAGTAGTAAGGCATCCGAATCGGTCTCGGCGCCACTGGAAAAATCGAGACCAAGGAGATCTGCACTGGCGTCCTTTCCTTGAGTCGACTTGGAATCTGATGGATTGCTCTTTTTCTTCGACTTTGGGCGACTCTTGCTGCTAGCTCCATTCTTTGATGCATCCAGGCTTTGTTGCTGTTCCAATGGTTTAACGGACTTGTCCTCGTCATGGAATTCGCTCTCGAAGAAAAACTCACTGACAAGTAAATAAATAAATTATACAAACATAAGAAACTTTATAATTTATCGGAAATTACTATTTTGGTGCATTCTCTTCTGCTGCCTTTTCGTCTTTTTCTGACACCAACTTGAGAGAAGATCCCTTGAGCTCTTTAACAAATGTAAATTCATAAGGTTGATAACCTAAAAAAATTAAAATTAAAATCTCCATATTTCATTTTACAAATTGTCGAATGAAACTAACCTTCATATGCATCGGAAACGGTTGATAGGGCTGATGAAGTCCTTTGCCAAAATGTTGCCATGCTATCTTGATAAACGATGAGGCCGTGAGAAAACATGTTGCATCGAGCAGCAGCCAATAAATCAATTTTTTGTAGGCAGGCCAGTTTGTGACGATCAAACTTCCCTTTACTGCTACGGACGTGTCCCTGGACACGACGAAATTTCTCCAATTGCTTGAAGGTATCCGGGTCGAGCTCTTGAGAAACATTCTTCATCCAGAGCAGGGCGCCACGGTAATCATTTCGGCATTTTTCCATTTCGTTGACGGTGAATGAAGTGTCTTCTACAGCTCTTTGGCAGAACGTTTCTACTTCCTAATTTAAGAAAATAAATAAATAATTAAATCAACTTTTTAATAATAAGCTTATGACTGCAGTTTACCTGATGTAAACGCGCAAGAGGAGCACGAAGAGCTGTTCGCTGCTGAGATGAATAGATCATAGCCTTCCCCACGGCGTTCATCATCTTCCCTGCACGAGTTTTATCAAGTTCTCCGTTGTTACGTAGAAAATGTCCGAAACTATTTTCTTCGTTCGCTAAAACTGTAAAGAAATAATTTAATTGATAATGCTTGTCTTTTTAGCCAAAATGATTGTATTTGATGTTCAAACCTATAAGTCTTTCTTGGTACTGTTCAACCACTTTGTGCAGATTGGAACATGTTTCCTGAATGGAAAGAAATAGCTCCAATCTGGCATCTAGTTCAGCATCAGCAGCCACAAGGCATTCATCCTCTTTCTTACCCAGACGTCTAAGGATAGTTTGCTTGGCCACCCAGAATTGATGCTGCATTTTATTCAGGGCATTGTCTGAACCAGAACTCAATGACTGCTCTCCAACCCATCGGTCAAAAGAGGATCCACTGTAACCACTACTTGTAAAGAACACAAAAAAATAAGTAATGAACCTGATTGATTCAATATAAATTTAAAAGCTCTCAATGGAGCTTCAGAGGACTTACTAGTGTGCCATATTTTGGTGGAGCTATATCTATCGTCTACCACTTTATGGTTAGGTAATACTGCAATATGATGTGGGTGTTTAATTCACTGAAAGGGTCAGTGTTCCCTATATAATCGCAAAGAAAAACAATGATTCAGATTAACAGTTTTAAGATATAAAAATAATAAGAGCAGGGATTAAGTTTTTACTTGGAAACTATTGAAATGTAACTCCGGTATTGAACTATAAATAAAATGAACTTCTTTTAGAAAAATAGAAATTACACATAACTATTCACGTAACATCACTTTAACATCCGAAGTAATCCAACCAACCCCGAATGGCTGTCGACTGATGAGCCTGTTTGACGTTTCGTTGGGATTTCTAGCGGGAGTTTTTATAACTACAACAAAATTAACTTAAGCTTCCATGTAAGCTAGCAAAGTAAGGTCAGCTTTAAATTGGATAAAACTTAGAAAATTCTATTCATACGTTATTTAAAATTATACATAAAATTACAAACAAGAATAAAATCCAAACCCGCGATGTTTCATAATTATTTCAAAGGCTACCACCCAAGTCAGCCAACACGCACGTAAGATTTAATAAGAAAATCATCAAGGATTCAAAAACGTCTGATATAATCATAGTTTTATTTTTAAAAATAATTTTATTAAAATTTCGCATGTAATTTTCCCTTCGAACTGATACCTTTAGTGTCTGGCAAAGCCAAATTAGTTGCTTACCTGCTTTAGCCATCCATTCACTGCGTGCAATTGCTGACAAGAGTTGCTGTTTAGTATGACCGTCTCTGTTGAGCCCTTGTTCTCTTATTACGGACTCAGCCTTGCCGTCGTGCGCTAAACGAAAATTCAACTCCGGCAAGTATCCAACAATACTTTTTATCGGAAACAAAGTGTAGGACGTTCTCGCTTGTTGATAAGATGAGTTCGTTAGACAAGAAATATGAGTATGTTATTCAAGCCATCGACCATTTGAAGAATCGCAAAGCTAGACCGGATCTAGAAGGTAAGCCGTCAAGTTTACTGACGCGCATTCCCTACTTATTGTAAATTTCTTACTTTCACAACATTTATTATCACAGGAATTCGCAATTACGCTTTCCGCCGACATGGCATTGATCCGGTAACTTGCTGCGCTGATGTTGAAGAGCTCATTGAGAGTGAGCACATCATCAAGGTTGAGTTCAAGGGAAGAACCAGTTATCGCAATGCCTCAAAGTATTTTGGGCCAGAGAGTGCTTCTTCCAATCATGAATCATCTCCTCAGCAGCCACCTAAAGATAAAACTCCTGAGCCTGTTTCTTATAGCTCTGCTGTAACTGCAGCAATTGCAGCTATACTTTGTGATCAGCCCACACCACCAAGTCAGACTGGGGCTGTCAGTATTCGTAGGTTGGTTGACAGAAAGCCATTTTTCCTCATCTGTATATATTGATAAACTTTATTTTCACTACCCCATACTAGCATTGCAAGCTACCTGCAATCAAGAGATCATGGAAGATACTCCAGGAAGTACATTGACAATCTCATTGAGCGTGAGATTTCAAACAGCAATATTGCCTCAATTGGCAAAGAGAGCTACACTCTGCCCCCTGCAGTCCTCAAAAACTTGGATAACCGTTGGAAGTTCGAGCGACAAAAGATAAAGAAGGCTGCCAACAAGAATGGAGGAGCTTCAGGATCAGCAGAGGATCTCAACAAGTCAAAGACTCTGCAAAAAAAGGCAAGCCTGACGCCCAAAGTCACGCCAGCGGACAAGTCTCCCCCTCCTACTCCTCCTCGCCCTGAGCGCGTTGGCGCACGGATGAAGGTATCAAAGTCAGCGGCTGTTTATTACGTTAAACATTCTTTACGTGTCTTTTTCACCAACAGAGAGCCAAGAAAGTGTTTGATCCATCGGATGTGGTGGTGGTACCAAGGAAGCGCGGTAGGCCCTTCGGAACCGGCAAGAAGAATCGAGAACAACGCGGTAGCTTTGTCACTACTCCGGAGCGATCTAAGAGCCCCTTCCCACAGACTGGATCTTCTCCGAATAATAGCTACTCTCATTCTGAATTCAAAGCTTGCATTTTGTGCAAGTACTTTACTGTCATTACCCGTGGAGTAACTTCCAAGATGTTAGCCTGCTCCGACTGTAATCGCAACGGTATACATTTAGTTCTTTTCTATTTTTTTTTTAATACTAACTTTTCCACTTTTTTTCTCGGTCTATTATTAGTTCATGCTAAATGCTTGGGATTTGATCAAGACGTCCTTCCACGTACTCCAGAATCCGAGTGGAAATGCCCGGACTGTCGCCCGTGTAGCGTTTGCAAGCTTGTCCAAGATCAGGACACAATTTTGTTGTGCGTCGAATGCGACACGACTTTCCACCGTGGATGCCTGCCGTCCACTGCCAATGCCGGATCTGAAAATGAGAACTGGGTCTGTGACGAATGCCATGCAAATGAATCTGAGAACAAAACTCCCATCAAAGATAGCTCTTCGGATGAAGGAGGAAAAATGGATAAATCCGTTGCTGCTTCGCCTATCCCTGCTGCGCCTAGGACTGGTACTCATTTCGGTCCATGGGTTTTTGGCACCCGCCAGCTGGAGCTTAAAGGTCCGCCCTTTGAGTGGGGATCATTACCTACACCGGATCCTGAGATACCTGACGCTGCCGCTTGGACGCCTGATGACGTTCATGGCTACTTCAGCAGCTTAGGATTCCAAGAACAAGCCGCGCTTTTGCGGCAGAACGTAAGAATAATCAAAGTCTTTTTTTTTTTAATCTTTATATCATTCTTTGATGTTATTTTATAAAGGAGATTGATGGCCCATCTTTGCTTCTGATGAAACGTAACGATCTTGTGGGAAGCCCAATCATGCAAATGAAATTGGGTCCGGCTGTCAAAATCTACAACCATATTCGTCGCTTACAAACCCGTCGAGGTGACCTCATCTATGCTTAATAATCGTGAATCGATGAATCAACAATTTGCTTACATTGAATCCTGACGCGTGGTATAGCATTTGCAAACGAGAAAAATACCTTTTTTGAAATCTTTTTTCTTCTCCTCCTCATCTCATGTTTGTAATAATCGTCACATTTACATCAATCAAGAATAAAATAGAAATCAAAGCGGCATTGTTTTTGTTTTTTTCATTTGCTTCCAAAATCACTTGAAAAGCACTAACACACACACATTCATGATGACAAAATCAATCACACAAACTCTCTAAGTTCAAAGTTGAGGGTGGGGTGAAGATGAAACGAATGAACGAGGGATTGATAATGAACATGGTCTCACTCGAACTGTCAGCGAAGATGAGCTTTTGAACTTGAGACTGCACAAAAAAAGAATCATGATATTAACAAGGAAAAGATCGTGAAAAAGTACACTTCGCCCGTGTGATATTATTGATGATAAGATTCGAGATTTTTAATTACCGTGTGTAATAAATTACGTAAAACAAGAAAAAAAAAGACTGGCCGAGAATGGTGTGTGGTATTGTTGTAAAATCTCCGAACGTTCAGGAATGATATATGGCAGAATGTTCGTCATAAGTGAGCTGCCTCGTTAAGAAACCAAAAACAGATATTTTGGGGGAAATATTTAAGTGAGCTCCTTTAAAAAAGAAAAGAAAATTGGATTAATCTCTGTTTAAAATCTCCCATCCTGTACATTATTGAGAGTTAAGTACTCATTCAAATAGTGATGGCGAGGCAGTAATAAATTAAACACACAACAAGGGATAGGGAGGAAAGAGGAGAACAGTTGGCTATTTATGACTTTGTGCTGGTTCGATTGCGCTTTACCTTTCTCTCTTGGCGTAAACGACTTCGCTTTCAAAATTCGATCAATATATAAAAGAATGACTCTTGATAGACAGTGTAAAAAGAGGTGGTGCAGAAAAAGGGAGGGGGGAGGTGCTTGATATTTATCAATGGGTACAGTGCGAGGAGAGTGGCGGTGTTGTGAAGGCGTGAGGCCACGTTTCATGGTTGGGTGGGTGCCGTGAAGCTTGCTGCGACCATGTGGGTGGCGGAGGCGAGCTGGGCGTTAGCCCACCGGGTGCTTCGCACTGTCCCCTCTGACGTCAATCGCACCCGGCATAGTGGTCAAACGATCCCAAATACTCCAAGGCAGATCGGTAGCAAAACTGGTACTGATCCTGAAAGTAGTTTAAGATGTTAGGTTCAATTGACACAATAGAATAAAATGAAAAAAAAATAATACCTCTGTTTGGACCATGGCTGGTCTCTGAGTGCGGAGGATCCGGACAGTTTGGAAGACGTCTACCACGCCTTCGTATTGCATCCGTTCCAAGTCTATGCTGAGTGTGATGAAAACGCCTGTTCGGCCCACTCCGGCGCTACAGTGAACGGTGATGGGTCCCTCTTGGCCAAATTGCTCTTTAGTCTTGTGCACCTGACCAAGGAACTCGATAAATCCTTCACCAGATTTGGGGACACCTTCCTCCGGCCAATCCGTAAACTGGAACTGACGAACCGTCCGAGATTGTCCGTCCCTGGCGTCCGTCATCTTAAACTCTCGCAGAATGTACTGCGGCATGTTGTACTCAGTCACAGGCTCTACCACTACGTACTGGTATCGAATAGAACGGTCAGACGGCCAGTATTGGTGGCACTTTTCTTGTCCCATTTCCTGCAACTTAGTCAGCATGACGACGATGGTGGAATTGTGTTCCCAGAGCATCCGCCAAAAGTCTTCCGTCGTTTCAGCAAGAGGCCCCTGCGTTGCAATATACGCATTCCGGTATCTGTAACCGTCCACAAAACTTGCGTTGATGTAATCGCTACCCTCTACACCTCGAATGGGTTGAAGGATCACTCGAGTGGACTCGTAGGGCAATACATTGACCAATCGGTTTTTAGGTTTATTGACGGGTAAACTTGCCGAAACGAAACGACCCGGATGAGTTCGGATAGCAGCCAATTTCTTAAACTCGAGCTGCATTCCAGTCAGTGTAGAGAGAGTGCCTGTATCTCCGCGAACGGAGCGCTGCATCAATGCACTTAAATGGGCATGGAGGGAGCGGGCCGGAACTTCCGTGTCCCCGCAAGTGACAGCCTCCAAGACAGCATCGTGAATGAAGATGTATTGGTCCTCCGTCTGCACCATATAGTTGCGCTGAGCTCGCAGAACTGTGACGTGACCGTACACGTCAATCGTGTTTTCGTAGCGAAGTCGCTCCAGCATAGAATCGATGACGATGAAAGCTCCTGTTCGGCCCACTCCGGCACTACAGTGAACAATCATGGGTCCGACATCGGATGGATTGAGAGCCCGCACTCTTTTGAGAAATTGGAGGAAAGGAGCTGGATGATCTGGAACACCGTGGTCCGGCCAAGCGGTGAACTGAAGCTGTTTAACCTCTCTATGCTCAGTGGTGCCCAGCCTATGGAGCTGGAAGGTACGGACGCAATAAGTTGCAAGCTCCTGTACGTCCGTGATCATGACGGATACGACACCGTACGTGTCGGATCCTCGAGTGGGCCAATATTGGTCACACTTGATCCTAGCACGTTCTTCTAGACGAGTCATGCAGACAATAGTGGCCGATTTCTGCTCCCAACACATTCGCCAAAAATCCGCAAACGTTTCAGGCAGTGGGCCTTGGGTAGCGATATAAGCATCTCTCTTCCGGTATCCATCGCAGAAATTAGCGTTAATGTAATCACTACCAGGAACGCCCGGGACGGGCTCCAGAATGACACGAGAGTGATCGTATGCGATGACGTTGGCGTAACGGTTCTTTGGCTTGTTGATATCGGCATTAGAGTGATCCCAAGTGAACTGCTGACCCGTCTCGATGGACTCGTATTCTTGACTAAATTTCAAGTTGTCGTTGGCCTTAAGGGCGTCGATGTGGAGTGCAATGTCGTGAATCACAATTGGCGGATGAGATGCCATACCAGGTGTCTGGAAGTTGAGACGACGAAGCTCAACGGGATCGTTGACTGGGGCGGAGGATGACTGACCACCAACACCTCCACCAATTCCACCGGCGACCGCAGCTTCATTCAATCCAACTCCGCCCATCAGAGGCTTAGTGACTGATGCGTGATCCGACGATTTGGGAGAACGGCGTTGTTTCCGAACACAGACTACCACACAAGTGATTAGAAAGACCAATGCCACTGCACCAGCGATGGGCCCGACGACCCATAAGAGGCCAGCTTCTTCTGCTTCCGGGACTGGCACAAAGGTGGAATCGACTGCACCAACATTCGGATTGGGTCGCTGCGGCAGTTCTCCGGCCGGAGCTTCCCTCATGTCCAGTGAAAGGTAGTCGGAAAACGGACTAGATGTATAGAGGTGCTTGTGGGGTGTATCGACGACTGCTCGAAGGAAGACGCGGTATCTGAGCGTCTTTTCAAGTCGCTGAAATTAATAAAATGGATAAGTTAAACTGTTTTAGATCAAGTGTAATGCATAATTTGGATACCTTGTTAACCATAGATTCATAGTCTTGACCGTCACCAAGGACAAAAGCGTAAGGGACGAAGCGACGCAAAAACTTGGCGGCCACATAGGGTTGCAACCGCTCTTCCGATGGCTTCATCGTACCAGCCTTGATGTTCTGGTTCGTGGCCATCATGTCGCTAACCAAAAACTGATCGGGCTGACGGTTCTCCGTACGCTTGTCTTCCGGCACGACGACCAACAAGTAATGACTGATAGGACCGTATTCTTCCGATGCTAAAGGGAGGATAACCGTGATCTCTTCTCCATTAAGAACTCCGTAGAAATCCGGCTTGACCATTGGAAGGGGTGCTGCCATTTGAGTCGTGACAGTTATACGAGCAGGAGGACGGTAAGATCTGTCCGGTGGAACAGCGCTAACGTTGACGTTGTAGGTTGTGAAAGGCGAAAGCTCGTTGATGGAGTAGGATAGCGTATCCAAAGATAGAATCGAAGTCTGTGGAGTGATCACTTGATTCTGCGTTATCCCCTGTGAGTCGACAAACTCTTTGATAGCGTCGAATGTGATCTTATAGCTGACGGGATTCAACCGAATGGGTTGCTGCCAAGAGAGGGACATGGAATGTGTGCTCACAGAATGGGCCCTCAATTCCGTTGGAACATCTTCTGGTTTTACCATCACCGTTACCTGTTGTGACATATAAAATAATTATGATAAAACAAAATAAAAACTGTAAATTCCAAACAATTACCTTATCAGACAGTCGTCCGTATCCAGATTTAGTGCGTGCAGCAACGGTAATGGCGTACTGAGAGTTCCTCTCAAGATTCGAGAGTTCACAGGAACCAGTAACGGGTACCGATTTTTGCTGCCATTCGTCCAGATCATCAACGGCCGTCATGGTGTAGAAAACAGTGTAGCCGATGACTTTACCTCTGCTAGGAACCGTTTCCCACCACACCTCGACGGAAGAGAAAGACGTAGCCATGGCTTTGACGCTCATGGGAGCACGGACGATATCGCGTTCGGTGCGAAAGAGAATGCGGTCGCTGAAAGGACCAGCTCCTTTGTTAGTCCGAGCGTAGACGCGGAACTCGTAGTCCATGTTCTCTTCAAGTGAAGTAAAAACAGCTTTTCCAACGGATCCGCTCACGTTACGCTCCGTTACGACGCTGTTGTCCACTTTCTTGTAGAACTGGATGAGATATCCTGTGATACGGCCGTTACGGTGCTCCAACACGGGTACTTCCCAGCGAATGACTACAACATCCGGGGTTTGAAAGCGATAGGTGATATTGGTTGGTGGACCACCGGGAGCTCCTTCGGGAGTTGGAAGGACCTGGACGGCTTCTTGACCGTATCCGATGTGATTGCGGCCGGCAACACGGAACTCGTATTCCAATCCCCTTTCCAGACCTTCAATCAATCTATGTTGGATCTGTGGCCCGTCCAAAAGCACCTCGGTGACGACCGCACCTTCCATTTTGGATACGTCCTCCTTAGTTCCGTATCGTAGTCGGTAGCCCTTCAATTCGCCATAGGTTTGAGTTGGTCGACTCCATACTACTTCGACGCTCACTGTTGGCTCTTCTTTGACGATTTTCAGGTTTACGGCAGGCCGATTGGGAACTCCTCCAGGAGTCGTAGCTTTCTTAGGAGCGGAGCGAGCGCCATCTCCTTTTCGCGTCAAAGCAGCTATTTGAACGGAGTAGGACGTATCCGGTTGTAGGCTACTAATGGTGTACTCCTCGACAACTCCAACGTCATACCGCAGAGGTTGACCAACAACTGCATCCTGTATTTGAGAGCGAAGGAAGAAATAATCAGTTTGTAACCGGAAACTTCCATTAAAAATAAACACCAATTAATGTACCTTTGGGTCAAGCTCCTGGACGTGGATTTGGTAACCTCTGATAATGCCGAATTGCTCTTTTTCTGATGGCGGTTTCCATTCGACTCGAATAGACGTTGAATTGACAGCGACGACGTTAACTTTTTGTGGATCACCCGGCACTATAGTTGTAATGCAAATAGAATTAGTTTAAATGTTCTCGATGAATATGTTACACAAACAGACACAAATACGAGACAAAAGAACTTGCATCAAAACACACAAATACCAATGAAAAATAAATCAGAATAAAGTAATAGAAAAGAATTGTAAATGGGATTAAGTGGGGAACGTTAAACTATAAGAGAGAGATAGGATGGAAGATGTGGATTCAAATCTGAATCGGCACAACACTTGAATATCATGTTTCTTCTTATGATTAATTCCGGTTGGATGAGATGAAATTAAGTCTTGAATTAATTAGCTTCCGAGTCAACAATCAACTACTGTATACCGAATGTGTTAACAAGCAACAGGAGTCTACGCTAAATATATTAGTCCTTATGTATACTGCAAAAACTGCAAAGGCGGAAGCTTAGTACAGCTGAAGGCATTAGTTTTCTTTTTTGTTGTTAAGGGAGAGATTACTTACTCGCAGTCCGCCGGAAGCACCCGAGATAGTAATTAAAAAGTGAAGAAACAGTGCGGAATATAAAGAAAACACTGTGTGATTTGTGCGTTAATGTGTTTGTGGTTTGTTTTTTTTTGCCGTACAAACGGTGCCAGTTTAAGAAATTCGTGAAAAGTGGTGCTTATCGAGAAACGAAAGATTCGCCCTTCATCATGCAGTTATTCAACTGTTGTGCAGTTTACCCATTGGTGAGGTTTAAGTGAAGAAAGTAGTCGAGCTAATAAGAAAAAAAACATCACGCAATTCTGTTGAAACAGAGAGAGAGAAGAGAAGATAACGAGGACAGAACAAGTGAGTTGCACAAGGCCCAGGCAAGAAGGAGACAAGTGCACCAATTAGACATGAACGAAGGTACGAAAGAAGAGGAAGAAGAAGAAGAAGAAAGTTAAGAGAGATAGAGTCTCATCTAACGAAAGTAAAAGAAAAACTGTTGTCCTCGTAGAGAGAGAAAAGAGGTGATGATATATATATACCAATGATGGAGTCTTTTGTTTTTGTGGGCAGCCCAGAATGTAATAAGAGAGAGAAAAATTAGAAGAAAAGAACATGTCAAGTCACGTACTCGAAAGAGCACTTTTACAAGGAAAAAGATAAGGGAGAGACCCTCTTTGCTAATAATAAGCTCTACGTATAAAATAAGTTTTTCTTGGGATAGAGTCATATTATTCTGGAATGATTGGAGTGATGCGGCAAAGGAGAGTAAAGAAGGCCCCAAATACTCTTACGGTCACACATATAGATAATGAAAAAAGAGATGGTGAGGCTGGAGCACTCTTCCTATTTATCCTAAAGCAGGCATCATCTGCAAGGGTCGTTGGATTATTATAGCTCCAGCCCACTTGCCTCCATTAACAAGAACAAAGAAGAAAAGAGAGCAGAAGATAGAGAAAGGAAGAAGTTATTTTCATCATAAGTAAGTTGTCTGTTAATAGTTTTTTTTTCTCCTTCTTGGTTATCCCCCCCCCCCCCCACCCCCTCAAAAATAGAAGTTAAGTTTGGGAGAAGGAGGGCGCACTCTACGTACCATCTTCTTGGGTTCGAACCGTGATGGGCTCAGAAGCGGGGCCGTCACCAACGGAAGTTCCGGCAAGGACCCATACTCGGTACTGTGTCCACTTCTTTAATTCTTCAAGGACAAACTCTGTTGCTCCTGAGCCGGGCAATGGCGTCTTGAGCATCATTTCAACAGCTTCTTTATCCGGCCGTGAGGCTTCAACGTAGTAGAGCTTGTAGTAAGCGATGTGTCCGTTCTGGAGTTCGGCCGGTGGGGCAGACCAGGCTACTCGGACCGAGCTCGAGTCTTCCGCTTCAGCACGCACGTTCTGAGGTGCGGCTTCGGGAACTTTTTGTTTTTTAAAATATTGATTTTGGAGTCACACAGTAAATGGGAAGGAGCGGAACCAAGTGATAACCGAACATAAAAAATAAAAGAAACAAAAAACAAATTAGGATCTTAACTCTTTTCTTTTTTAGCGAGTAATAGTAGATACGGAGTCGAATTCGCAGAAAGAAGAAAAAGAGATGGAGTCAGTGAGAAAACACGCACGGACGCGACACGAAATTGTGCACGCATGCATGCGAGTGAGTGTGAGACGAATAGGATCGCTCCCAAGTATAAAAATATATATATATTTTTTAAACTGATATACTTTAAGATTCCAGTCAAATAGACGAAAGCGTGAGCGTACTGTGAATATATACGTTTGTTTTTAGCTTTTAGTGAATAGAAAAAAAGGTGCGTGTTTACAGTCGAGCAAACCGGCTATATAGCAGCACTTACCTGAACGTAATGTTGTTTTATAACAAATACAGTTTTAAGGTGTCGCAATATTTAGGAAGGTTTTTCTTTTTTTAAAAGGCTTCACTCCTCAAATAGAGAAGTGATTAGAAGAAACCTTACCGTACTGATCCGTCCTGACGGGAATTGGTGGTGTGGTGGCTCCTTCACCGCGCTTAGATTTAGCCGCTAGCCAGATGTAATACAGTGTGTTGGGCTGTAAATGAGAAACAAACGATTCGATATAGACAAAAAGAGCCAAATGCAATAAAAATTTTTATTACCTGTAGATTTGAGAGAACATAAGTCTCAGAAACGGGTAAGGATCGATGATGTTTCTCCTAAAATCCAATTAAGGGGATTTTAAAAACGAAAATGATTCCAAATATGTGTAAGCTATTTACTTTTGTAAAAGTATCATTCCAATAGAGTTCGTAACTGTTGACGTTCTCGCTGGTTTGCTGAGGACGAGCCCATTCAAGGGAGACGGAAGTAGCCGACACGTCAATAGCCCTCAAGCCGGTAGGCTGGCTTGGAACTCCGTGCTGCGTCTTGACCTGAACGGGCGTGGAAAGTGGACCACTTCCAACGCTCGTCTCTGCCTGAACCCGGATCGTGTAGATGGTGTGAGGAGTGAGGTCACTTATTGTCGTCAGAAGGTTGTGATCCACGACTTGGGAGTCCCAGGATGCGATTGGCAATCCAGGATTTGTTGTGTAAAATACTTTGTAACCCTGTAAAAAATTGTGAGAAGTGAATACAAGAAGTTAACGACAATTAAGGAGGAAAATAACTCACAATGACTTGACCGTTGGGCGTATCAGGCTCCTCCCACTGGATCAACATGGTAGTTGAGCTCAAGGGTCGTACTTGTACGTTTTTTGGTGCAGTCCCGGGCTCTATTTTACCAAGAGGAGAGTTAAAAGTTAGCTTTAAATTTTTCTGAGAGAAAGAAAAGAAAATAATTAACGATCAAATGGGGGGAAAACTCAGATGGGGAGAGATGGAGCGAAAAAGTATTTCGAATCTCCCTCGAGTGTTTCATGCCGACTATTAGAGAACAACACAAAAGAGGCAAAAAAATAATAATGGAGCAATAAAATAGCACGAGGGTTGTTCAACTGAGATAATGGTCCAACTTCAACAAAGTGGAGAAAAGGGGGGAGAGAGAGAAAGAAAAAAAAAACTGAAACTAAGTAAGCTACCATAGTTTCGACTTCAGAAACTTACTTGGTCCTCCGAAAGTGGGATCAGCTTTATATTTAAAATAAATAAATAACGATTTAACAAATTATTAGTGTTAGTCATTTTTAGGGAGAAACCATTTGATTAGTGTGTTATTTTGCATAATTATAATTGTTCGATAAATTGGAAATTTTATATACCAGTCTCTCCAGTAGTGACGAAAGTGGCCGTACTGGCCAAGCCACGTCCGATGGCGCTCACGGCCACCACGTAGAATTCATACTCGGTGAAGGGATTCAGATTCTGGACCGTATAGTAGTTCGTCTTGAGCCCTACCACCTCGGAATAATCCAGTGCCGGAGATAATTTGGGTTTATATTGGATGACGAATTCGACTGCTTCACTCGGTGGACCGTCGTAGTGCCAGCTTATGTGAACGGACGTCGCTGTGATCTCCGAAATCCGCACGTTCGACGGAGCGTACGGCAATTCTGCGCGACATTAAAGTGAATTAAGTGCTAAAGGAAAATAAAAAGCTTAAGTTACCTTCTACTCGGACGAAAGTAGTGTTCTCCACTTGGCCCAGCTTGCTAGAGGCTACGCAAGTGTAATTAGCCGACTCTTGGACGTCTTCTAGAACGAGGATGTTACGGCCGATGGGTAAAGAGTGCTCAGGCTCCAGATCTTCCAACCCTTTGCGCCACTTGACGAAGGGCATCGGGGAGCCGCCAGCAACGCAAGTAATGTTGAGGGATGAACCGGGCTTCACCTCGTAGATGGACTGGAACGGGACGGAAAAGTAGGGCGGCACCCTCCGAACTGTTTTCATTGTAAAACAAAACAAAATTTGAACCCCATTGAATAATTCAGGACACTTAAAGAGAAGGCTGGATATCTGAAAACTTTAGGAGGTCCAACAGCCAAGCTAATTGCTTGTATACATCGGGATCTGTGTTACACGTTTTTGAAAGCACCCGCCCCTTTCTTGATTGTTACTGTACTGCAGATATCGGCAAAACAATCAATGGATCGATAAAGACGTGAGACGCGGGTGCTTCAAGTCGTTAATACAGTACGTACCTCGGACGTGTAGGGTGGAGACGTTGGAAATCTCAACGCCCAGTGAGTTCTCGGCCACGCACTCGTACTTGCCCTGATCCTCCTCCTCGCTGTTGGTGATTTGCAGGGAACCTGTAAAACGGGGGGACAAAAAGGCAAGACAAAATGAAATAAAGAAGTTAGTATAGACGTAGTTGAAAGACACTGTAGTCGGAGGCACTAAAAACACATCAACAAAAGCGAAAGAGAAGGAGGATTTGATATTGCAAAGTCACGCAAGGCGGAATGAAACGCCCCGAACCTGCGATTGCTACTTTCATGCAATCCTCACTAGGTTTTCCCGTTTTCACAAAGATAGAGAGAGACGTCATTCGGACCGTAACGATGCGTGCGGCCAGCAGTGCGTGAATTTCTCATCCGATCCGGCCCAGTCACTAATCCTGCGTCTCTCTTTACCTTCTGATTCTTAGTTTTAGAATGGACGCAACTCTTGTGTAAACAAAACAGCTGAATAATACAGCACTTGGACATCAGCCTTCATGCTACTCCATCTGTGAGTTAGACATCTGGAAATTCCCGAAAGTTCCGGATGCTGTTCCGGTCAATGCCAATCAGAATTCTGATTGATGGTCGATTTCAGGATCTCTCTCACTTATTTACCTTTTGATTTAGAGTCGGTAGAGATCTGTTGGTAACGCGGGTTGGAAAGGTTCACGGGTACCATGTCGCGAATCCACGAGATGGATGGCTCTGGGATACCGGAAGCACCACATTCAAGTAGGTGTGTCCGGCCTTTCTCCACGACGGGCAATTGGGCTGGCCAAGAAGTGATCCTTGGGAACCCCGATGGGAGATCCGTCTCTGCAAAATTAAATGGCAAAGCGATAAAGTTTTTATTCAATTATCCAAAGAGCTAATTATGTCTGCCCTTTCACTTCAATCACTTCTTTGAGAGGAACCTTTCTCAGATCTTTTTTCATATAACATTTTAGAAAGACATGATTGATCTGCAGTAGCAAAGTAAAAATCTATCAAAGACTCTGAATAGCACAAAAAAAAAAGAATCTATTTCTAGTCGAGTAATGATTGATTAACTTGATTAAGCGACACATTTCCATCGTCGAGGTACTCAATGGAGCTCATTTGGACTCATCACAAGAGTCCTTCAATCAAGGAGGGAAGACGAGCGTGTGGGAGGTTGGATATTGAATTCAGCTTCTTTTTTCCTTCCTCTTAAGGGAGGGATGGGATGATACATATTTCATGAACAGACCACCCTTGGATTGGGTAAGATATAGATATATACAGACCGTCCATTTCCTCTACTCTCTCTTTCTCTTTCTGTGATTCATTCCCCTTTTTCACATCCATAGCACGTGTGGATCGGGTAACGATCCGGCAGTCTCCTGTCCGAGCCGACCTCGGGCAATATAATATATTTGCTTAGTCGACATCACGGATGAAGGGGCATTGCGTGTACCGTACGAATGCGACTCGGTAAAAAAAAAAGAAGGAAAATCTCTTATCGGCACACAATTTTCCATCCTGCTCCCGTCGCTCAGACGATTCACAGCTCAGCAATTTCCCTCCTATATTTATAATGGCCTACACACAAACCACTTCAACCAACCCTTTCCCGAGCATTCAAAAAAACGTACCACGCTTTCAATCGATGAATAAAATAGAAAATGTAAGCAGAACTATAGTGATTTCTGATTTGCTTGAATACTCAAATCAAAAAGAAAAACACTTTCATCAGATTTTGGTATTCATGGTTAGACAAAAAGACTTCAATTTTCGAGAAATGGAAAGGTGGGGGAAAGAAATAATAAATCGGGTTAGAACTGTAGAGCTATATGAATCGATCATGTCTTGTAACGAGATCATAATTCTCCCTTTTTCCTGTTGTCAGTGGGATCCCCCCCTCAAATGGACTCGTGCTTCATTTATTCCTTCTTCAAGAGAAGAAGAAGAAGAAAAAGTTTTCTGATGCGAAACAAGAGGACCACAAAAGGGGGGGGGGGGGGGGGGGGGGGGGGGGAACGACCGAAGGACTTTGTGGAATCTATGATTGGATTAGGAAACGAAGAGAGGGCATTGTGTTCTGAAAAAAAAAGTAGCCCCTCTGGTAGTCGGTCATTGGAGCGCAAAATGGTTAACGCAATATCCTCGCCACTACAGTGTGAGAGCGAGAGAAATGATCTCACATATAATACAGGATTCCAATGTCCCATCAAGAAGCAATTTTTCATTTCGTTTCCCTGACGTTTCCCTTCATTCTTTATATGTATTCGTGAGAAGATGGATCATATGATATATTTAATAGGTTCACAACCTTTTTCTATCTGCCATATACTCGGATTTCTGTCCTGTTTTATAGCGATCCTTGACTAGAGAGGGGTTCTTATCTTTCATATCATTTCTGTCGAAAACGTCCGTAACATCCTTCCTCTAGCTAAAGGAAGAGATTATTAGATCACGAGGAAGAGAGAAGGAGAATTTTTTAACGACACCTAGAGCTGAGCTCGAGTCGAGCCACTGGCAGATTTATATATATATCGCAAGAGTCATGACAAGTCGGGACCAATATCTTCCTTTTCCTTCAAGATGGAAATCCACACAGGGAAGAAGGAAAATAAATAAAGTCATATATAGTACGGTATCTTGTGAAGGAAAGGTAAATAAAATATAAAAAAAGGAGATCTAGTACTGAGTTACTTGAAACTTTGACTATCTTTTGTTTTGTTTTATTTCTCTTTCTCGGAAGTCCAAACGAAGTTACGGCGGCTGTAGGAATTCTTTCTACACATGGTATCTCTGGAGTATTGCCTTTTCTTCCGCAGGATCTTCCGGCCTTCAAGCTCAATTGGCTAGCCCAACTTTTTTATGTGCATAAAATTCTTGCGTGGTCCGAAGTTAAAGTATATCATTTCCGCTTTGTTTTCTACATCTCCTCTTACTAGGATCGATAGTAAGGTAATTAAAATCCGAGAGAGAAGGAGATGAACGTGAAACATAATAAATGATGACAACTTCTTCTTTTTTCAACAAAAGATTGTCATTTTCGCATGTCCACCCACACATGAGACATGAGTAAGATAATCCTTTTTATATGTCACGTGCATACAAGAGCATCTCCGAGTTGGTCTAAGAAGATTATCGGCTCTCCCATGTACACGACAGTAGAAGTTTTTATTCTATTTTTTTATGCTCATAATTCCTCCCACTTTCTACGACTTACCGGGATAAATGGAGAGGGTGGCGGAAGCGACGACAGCATCTCCAACGCCGTTCTCGGCCACACACTCGTACTTGGCGTCGTCCTTGCCTGCCTTGGCCGATTCGATCCGCAATACAGACATAGACGGCTGGGGGATAACCATGTAGCGGGGTGATTGGGGCGACACCTACAAGCGATTAAAAAGGGGATCGTTATCCTTTCATAATACCACAAGAAAGGCAAACTTTTCATTAATGGGCCACAAACCACCAAACTTTTCTTTTACTCATTGGGATAAAAAAGAAGGATCGTTCAGACTACTTTTGGAAACAAAGGGATCAACTTTTTTCTTCTTATCCAGCGGAAGCCGATGAGCTCTTACACGCGATCCCGATCCAAAACTCTTTCACGTATCGTAAACATATTACGAAACGTGCGTTGGAGTTGAGAGGCGGAAAAAAATGTCAAGGTCTGCCATTCAATACTGGACAAGCAAGGGATCGCTTTACTATACTACTAAAGGAAACGGTAAACCATTTCACGGGAGGACAGCGATGAGATCCATTAGGAAAACCCTCCACTCGCACAGAATCGATGACACCTACAAAAAAAGAGAGAGAGAAAATCTCCCGATCCTGTTCCGCAATATGAGTCGAGTCTCTCCTCAATCACGGTGGCGTAACGACGGTCGTGGTCGTCACCCTCGTAACCAATTTGTCATCTCGATGGGGAACGAACGAGTAGGGAGAGAAATGGATATAACCCCCCTCTTTCACCAAAAACGATCCATCCCTCTGCTCTTCATCTTAGCCTTCCTTCCCGATGTCCCACTGAGAAAATTGCTAGCGTTACGTCCGTTTCCAAGCTCCCTATCTACCAGCGCACTCTTCCTCTTAACTCGGACAGATCTCATTCGGAGACCACCCCCCCCCCCCCATACTTTTATTCTTCTTCGTCTCTTTCAACTTTAGTATGATCCTATTTTTCTTTCCTTAAGATTAAACGCCAAGAAGCAAAGCATACTTTCTGTCTCTCTTCTAAACTGCATACTTTGTCATCTCAAAAGTAAAAGGACGGCAAAGCATCATCATATACAAAAGAAAAGAAATAGAAGTACCTTTCGACCGTTTTTGCGCCAGGAGAGCTGAGGTTGGGGCTCTCCACGTGCCCGGCAGTAGAAAGCGGCGATCCCTCCGGAACGGACTGCAACATCTTTGGGTCGCTCCACGATCTCTGGTGGATCTAGTCATAGAGAATTAGACAAGCATACAATGCATTAGAACGAGTAAACTAGGCGTGTAAGAGAAACAAAAGGGCTCGTTTCCAAAGACCTTCAGGACAGTATTGATTCAACACGATCCTGAATTATGTTGGTGAATGCGGGATAGAAACCCACGGCGGGAAAGAGCAGCGTCAAGCTGCCATAAACCAGTGAGCAAACATTGTTCAAGTTTGATGAATCATTTGATGGATCGGCTAGCTCTCACGTACGTTTCCCCTCTCCCCGTGCCGCCATCATTTTTTGCTTCTTCCTCTTTCTCCCATTCCTTCCTAAATCATTCACGAGTGCCGCTGGATCGAACTGCAACCGTGCGGTTATGGAAAAGCCGGAAATAATCCGGTACGCGACAAAACCAGAAAAAAGAGGCCCGCTCATGTCAGACATTCTGCAACGGCATCTTCCATAATAAATGACGCGTTGCTGATTTATTCAACATAATTCTATATCACATTACTTTTGACAGTTACGAGGCATACCCAACTATACGCAATCCGATACAATAAATACTTTATTTTAAAGACTATAACCTTTCGCTTTTCCACGGTTTCTATACTCACGTGTCAGGTATTTGACGAAGTCGATGAAGGTGTTGTTTGTCGGTCCTCCAAAAATGAACGAGACACAATACTCAGCCATCCGTACATTCATTTTTTTTTTTGGTCTTTTCGTAAACCAAGTTGAGCGAAACAAAAACGAGAATATCAAACTTTGTCTTTAAGCTCTCGGATGATGAAGAAAAAGTTATTTGGACAAAAAAAAACTTTTTTTCCTTCCTTATGGGAAAGGAAAAAGTTCTATTGATGTTTCAAGAGGCTGCTATGGCAGGATATGAAGTCTTGCAGTGTATTACGTGTGCAAGTGTTTGAAGCGTTTTTTTTATATATATGAAAGTAGCGGATCAGATTTTTTTTTTCTTTTGACCGAGGGGAGCTTTCAAAGTGATCCTCAAACGCAATTAAATGTTACGATATGAAACTCTATTCCTTTAGGGAGCGATGGGATAATGTTTCACATCGATGATACGATACGACAACAACTTCTCTCTCGTCACTGACTTATCGAGATTGAGCGGATTCTTAGGTAAACACACTAGTCAACGCTTGCGAATCATAATTAAGCCGAGCTCCGTTTTGTCATCACTCTAAACAAAAACAAAAGGCGGAGGACGTGTGACGTTCGTTCTATTCTCAGAGGCCGATCGAAGTTTTCATCATAATTATTGAACGCCCTCATTAAGCTTACGCAGAAGAGGGGCCACTGATTGACCTATGAAAGCCATTACAGTTGTTTGCTTCCATTACTCAGTGGAAGTAGACAATGTCTGCTTTCTTTGGTGAAATGCATAAAGTTGTAAATGGTTGTTCAACACGAGTAATAAGTCCACATGCTCTCCGGCCTTTTGCTCCCGCGGGAGTAGAGATAAGTCCGACAGCTTGTAAGGAGCTTCTTGAGGAAGATTGGTGGACTTCCCAACTCGACGAATGTCCTCCATCTGATAAGTCGCGAGAGACTCGTTCAACTTAGAAAGTCACAAAAAAGGGAAGTAAGAGAAAGCACTCCTCAGGTGGAAAATAAATCAATGGTCCTGTGTCCATCATCAGATGTATTTTTTCAGACTAGTTCAACTATTTAATCAATAAAAAAGATGGGTGGAGCACAGCATTTATTTCCCGTCTTTCACCTGGATTTAACAATCTCGCGTTGGAGAGTAAAAGGGGGGAAAACAACAACAGCACCGAGTTACCGCATGTGGAGCTTGATATAAACGGGTCATAGATCCTCGTTAAAAAAAGCCGCAGGGAAGAGAAAAAAGGGAACAAAGAGTGTATTACGATATGCACAGGGAAAAAATTCAATCAAATAGACCCCCAGCTCGTCGCCGATCCTCATTACAGGCTCAGTGGGGGTGGCTGAAGGAGAAGAAGATATCCAGTAGGAAGAAAAATAAAAATGGGAACCTAGGGGATTCCTTTTGAAGAAAAACCACTCAGACACAAGCGGACTTGACAATATTCTACGCGAACTAAGCGCAAGGATCAAGGAGCTGATGCTCACACAGGAAGAGAGAGAAGAGAAGGGGAGTCTTACACTGTAACACCTTCTTCAATAATTTATGAGTCAGGACGATATAAGAGGATGGAGAATTTCTTTTTTCCAGAAAAGACATCCAAAAAAGCGGAGGAGGAGGAGGAAGAAAATGTAGCGCACCCTGAATACGGTTTTACATAAGAGACGATCACTAGAATTTTGGGATGGAAGTGACGAGCTGGCTCAAACCAGGATTCCTTGAAGAGAAGATTCGCACCTCATATCGGCGATATTTTAAATACGATCAATACTCCAAGAGAGAGAGAGACAGAGTATAGGGGTAATTAGGATTGAGATGTAACTTAAGAGGATTAGCTTATTGGTTCTCCACGTGTAGGTAAATGTGACCAAGTTGTAACCCGCAAAAAGTTTCCCCGGGTTTCCCCGACAAGCACTGTACAGTTGACGTGACTTTGGAGAGGAGAGTTTTGTTGCGAATACGAGCTCCGATGACTACTCGATGAAACTTCCATCATCATCCACACAACTCTACTCTCAACGTAATTGACGTCCGCCCTTACCAAGGTAAAGTAGAAACGAGCACATGCACACACACACAGAAGAGAAGTAGGTGGTGGCAATACTACTCGTCAATCTAGAGACGCCAAGTAATAAAATACGATTTTGGTAATTTGCTAAATCAGATGAGGATTTTAGCTAGAAAAAAAAATTAATTCTACTTCATCATTATTCCGATGATAAATGAAGGAATAGGTTTCATGTAAGCTAAAATAATGATGAAATTTGACTCCACGACCATCCAAGAAAAAATATATATATCAATTACTACCCTTATCATCAAACGAGGGGTAGGAAATAAGGAAGCGCAAGAAAAAGGAGAAGGAAAAAGTCAGTTGAACCCGGTGCTTCACTAAGAAGGAAGGACTCTCGAGAGAATTTGCAGGGATCTTTTGATCAGTGTGACTGGCGGGCTAATCTGAATTCAATAGAGCTTGAAAGACTCTGGGCTGTTCAAGAGAGAGAGAGTTCCTTTTGAATCAACGAAACCAAGAAGAAAATGGTAATCCATTTGTGTGCGAACAGAGAAGTCACTCGTCATTCGTGTCGACAACTATTGATTCGCACATTTTTATTCAACCGATTTCATCTTGACATTTCAATGTAATTTATCAAATAACCCTTGGATGGAAATTACACTTGAGTGGATCGATCTTGACCGCGAAACTTGATCTTCAGCCAGGTGGAATAACTCGCTCCGCGTTCCTGATGGATTGAAAATTGTGTTCGATTTGTGATGCTGCTAGAAAATGTCCGAAATGATGTTCATCATCATCATCATCTCCTTAATGATCTCTAACATAACATAATTACTTGAAGGGCTGTTGATTAACGTGGGCTCTGCTATTGAGAGCCTGCCACTCCATCTTAGAAACATGCTTTATGGAAACGATGGATCTTTTCAATAAGCAATCACAATCGTTGCTGCTGCGCTCTCAAAGAAGGAGAAGGAGCAGCTACAACAACACTCTATGCAACTTAATGAGAAATGCGAGACGTTGACGGATTGATCCTTTCAAAACAAGACGTATCGCAAGGATTTGAGAGGGATGAAAAAAATAGGCAATACAAAGAGAGTAAATATCATCGATCGGTACAAAACGGAAATCCTTTGAAAATTTTCGACAGCAGCAAAAGCAATATAATGCATTCTGAATTCTCCTTATTGAAACCTTTATTCATTGAAACAAAACCTTTCTTCTTCTTCTATCCTATAGAAGCGTATTGGAATTGACATTCAAACTGGAAATGTTAAAAGAGTGAATGAGAAAACAAAATAAGAAACTGAGAGATGCTGTTACTATGGAGCTGACAGAAAGAAAACACAAGGAAAATGGGAGATTGAGAAGTTAACAGAGTGCATTGTCGAGTTTGTCTGTTGCTACGGGTGACAACATAATTAGCCAACTTGGAAAGAGAGGTGGGGGTATGACTTTCAGTCTTCAACTAAACAAGACGGATATCTTATACAAGATCTTCAATATAGAGGTGAACAACCAAAGCCAATCTTGGAAGCTGGATTATAAATGGATGGATCTAGTCATCGTAGCATGAAGTAAAGATCCTCATACTTAACGGATGCTGGACACGCACAGGTAATATCTTCTCAGAGAGGCATTACAATTTTTAAAAACACGCAAGAGGAGAAGGAAAAAAAAGAAAGAAAAATTCATTGCGTTTTTCTCGGAAGGTTCCATTACTCGGTTCCGGATCTTTCTCTCGCTATATCCCCCGATGGGATTCTCTGATCTTGTCCGCAGACCTCTTGTGCTGTGTGTACATGAGGGTCTTACTATACGCACAAACAAGCAGAGGTTCCCAATCAATACCTTTCCTAAAAGTGAGGAGCGGGAACCGAGTGTTTGTCGTGCGTTACGCAGGAATGACTACTTCGTGCACTTAGGGGAATGACGAAAGATTGTCGATAATAATAAAAAGAAATAAAAATGAAAATACTGATTAAAGAAATGGGAGCTCATTTGTTTAAAATGACAATCATTGACGCCCTAAAGAAAAAAGTCCCTCCAACTGGGGTGAATTTTGTCCATCAACAATTTTGTGTGCTCAATTTTCTTTCAGAGATACGAGGCATTGTGAAAAGCTGATGGAGAGATGATTGTATCCTCTAGAACAGATACAAATCTGGTGAACTACAACCCCAAATGAAACCACCCCAAGTCCACAATGAAAAAAAAAACCTTTTGTTAAAACAGATTCCCCACTCGAGGAAATCGAAAGAGTGAGAAAGACTCCCTTGATCGTGTCAGAACATTTTGGAATGGGATGGGAAAGAGGAGGCATGATGATGAATTAATCAAGATCGGCACCCCCTAGTGGTGGTAACACATGGCGAGGCGCTCTCCTTCCGGATCCTTTCAACGGAATAGGAAACGAGCGATTCTCTCAAACCTTTTCTTTTGCTAAATGACATCCTTGATGAACACACATACAGACAAAAATCGATACAGTTTAAAGGGAAAAGAAAAGGAGAGGAAAATGAGATCACATTAGACCCACGAAGAAACTTATTTTTATTTTTTTTGCTTTCTGAACGACAAAAATTTAGCTGAAATGGAAGGATCTTTAAAGGATAATAAGCCGAGATTGAGAACAGACGGTGTGACACACAATCATCGCCCCATTAGGACGACGAAAACGGTTATCGTGCGGAGACAGGACACTAAAAATAGGGAGGGAGGAGGATCCCTTGTCACGAAACGATTCAATCGATTCCGAATAGCGGATGAAAAGGAAGAGATTTACGGGGTGCTCTTCTCGAGAGGGGGGACGAGCGTGATTAAGCTGGACCAACTCCTATTCCATCGCTTTGCCCGGTTTCCCGACGGCCAGCACAATTAGAGAGACCGAGGGCAGATCAACGCCTCTCCTCAATGTCCGTCTCGATCGCTTCCTTCAGCCCCTTCGTCTTCAATCGATCCATCTCTCTTATTTATTTTTATTTTCCTCGGAGTTTGAGCGAGATACTTTTCCAGGAATAGAGAGAATTGAACGAGTTACACAGAGACCGAGAAATTCATTACCGATACTACACGAAAGACAAACCAAGTTTCTCACATTCCTCTCACAAATTACTTGTGCATGTCAGTACTAAGTTAACTAAAGCAAACCAATAGAATGGCTCCATTGAATTAATAAACACTGAGAGATCAAACGGAGTTTCACTTTCAACACATCCCACTTTTCTTCACCTATCACGATCAATTTGGCTGTAAGCAATAAGAAAAAGATTTCAAAGTACTAAGTAGAATATCTTTATGCAATCAGAGAATTTACATAAAATGATGGTATTGTTGAAGGAATTCAGCTGACCTGGATGCCCACCTTGTCTACTATGGACTAATGGATTCCCCAAACTTTCAAGAAGAACAAAAAAAAAATTGCCAAGTCGAGATGACGAGATTGACGAGAAGTCTCGTCAAAGTGCGCGGTGCGTTTCGCAAACTCAGCGGATCTGGGAGGGAAACTCCCGCCGAGTTGTTGACTCGCTGCCCGTTGATCCGCACAACAATGCTCTTTGACTCGAGCGCCGTGTTTTCTTTTCCCTCTCCCCTTCTATTTCACTTCTTGACGTTTCCTTTCCAGTACACCGACTTGCAGCCGCCGTGGGATCGATAACATCCCAGATATGTGGCTGCCGCAACAAATGAGAGTGCCGGTAACCAAAGGAGCGGGTGTAGGAGAAAAAAAGGAAGAAATGTCGTCGACCAAAGAGGCAAGTTGCTCTGTTGTGAATGCGCTCCACCTCCAAAGACCCATTATGCTTAGCAGAAGAGGAAAAGGTGTAGCAAAAAAAAATGACATTTTCAAAATGGAACATGTTGATAAATCGTATCTTCTTTTAAGTCGAAAGAAAATTTTAAGAATTTGTCTGCTTTTCTTTTTTCAAGGTGAAATGCCAAAAGATGCATTTACGTCAAGAATCTTGAGTTGTATAAAATTGGATCCTGACAAAAATAAAAGGAGAGGAAGAGTGCTGCTATATTTTTTTTTAAAGTTTTTGGGAATGACACTTTATAGTCACCAGCGAGATTGAACTCGACTGGATGACAAGTGCTTCGAACGTTCCGTTCCACACTGTACACGTCTCTCAGGAGCGCGACTTCTTATTTCCGCGCTATTTTTCTGAAATCCCATTTTCTACATTTACGTGTCACACACCAACGACAAGAGAATTCTCGTTTTCATTGTTTCGCTCAATCTTGATCGACTAAAAGTGGATGACTCGTCGTCCACCGATGTCGAATCACTCCACATAAATAGGGATAATAAGAAAAGAAAAAATTAAGACTCACCATCAGCGGAGACAAGCAAGAAACAGCCAAGGCAGCAGGTGAGCATCAGCCGGAAGAGCCACGGCCAGGAGCCGCGGGACTTCATTTCTTAATGAATGCAAGTCTCCTCTTTTCTATTTATCTTTCTTTCTTTCTCTTTTAATTAATTAATAAATCCAGTGGAAGTCGACGAAGGACTAGGGCTTGCTGAGGCTCAACCTGTGCACACCATCCGGACCAAACATAAAAAAAGAGGAAATAGAAAAACACGGTTATACAAACCCATTAGTTCAAACACACACAAACACTTTTTTACACACAATAAAACTTGGTTATTTTAAACTTTTCATAAAGTATGAAATATACAGGTGCCTGTGCGGTAAAAACGTCCGCACTGTGCCCCTTCGGTTGGCACACTGAATCGCCAGAGCATGCGGCTTTTTCCCGACTCGAATAATAATATAAAAAAAGAAGCGGGATGCGCGCTGCTCGACGACGCACGTGCAAACAACCACCCAGAAGAGGGATAAAATCAACAGCCCCTGAGCTAAAGGCCGGCCAATACGGCTGGGCAAATACTAGACGCTGGACGTCGACCATCACTCCGCTCTCAACTAGAAAAGGTGAGCTACATATTACATTCTAAAATCGATTTTTTTCCTCTCTCTCTCTCTTTTTCTCTCTATTTTCTCCGCTCTATTGTCTTTCACTTAGTGTGGGTGTCCCCTATGAACTTATAATGCGGCAAAATGTGTTAGATAAGGCAATTTTAATCCAAAGTGATGGATAGAGTGTATGTGGTCGGGGGCGGAAAGTGCGTATACACCCCCGACCCACTGTCACCTCCCCATCGCGGTTAAGGTAAACTACCTGCTGATTAACTGGCGGGGGCGAAAGAAGCACGCGATGGAGCGGTTTTCACGGATAAACGTCACACATTTATGTCCGTAATATGAAACGGTCTCGCCCAGTAAAACTGAGCTACTTGGAGAAGCTTGCGTGATTCATCGTCTACCTCATTGTGGCTAAGTTACACTTTTTCAACACCGCACTACATATTTTCTTAGCACCTAGAAAAAAAAAGTTCTCTCAACAATAGTAGAATTTAATACGGCACAGTTTGCTCAACAGAATCCCTAACTTTACACTTTACGCATCATATCTCGACGTCATGAAACTAAAGGTTCATAACAAATAGAGTTTTAAAAAGGGGAATTAACTATTAAATTTTGTTTAGGGAAGTTTACCTTATTAATAACGCATACGCTTTGCGTTAGAGGCTATCTGAAAGAGCCCAGAACACTAGCGTTGTGTATGCTGTAACTCGTAAAAAAAAAAGAACGGCGACAAAAAACAAATGTCCCCCTTTCTCTATTGGCCATTACACCTTAACATCCTTATTGCTTGGCTCGTAAAACACTCGAAATTGCTGTACTAGCCCATATAGTAATTTCTTTTCTTATTCCGAATTTTTCGTTGCTATTCAATATCACTACCAAAATGGGATAATTTTTTTTTTTTCGCCGTAAAACTTGGAAAAGGATTTCCGAGATTAAGCTTACTACGAAAATGGATTTTTTTTTCAATTCCGAAGCAAAATAATAACTCGACTGATACAATTTTCGTGAAATCCTTCGAAAGGATTACGGTCCCGAGAGTGGCTATCCCACTCTCGGGGATCTCTATCCGACAGTTTTTTTTTTTAAAGTTTAAAAGTGTGAAACCATCTCAAAGACAAAATACAATTTTCTAGAATAGTGGTTTCATTTAAGCTAGAAATAAAGATGAAAGGGAGAAATAAATGATCATGGAAAGTGGGGTTCAGTGGCCATTAAAAAAAGAAGTTGAAATAGAAATAAAAGGGAAAGGTAGTAGCTGAGCCAACGAAGCAAACTGACCTAATCGATACGTCAATCATCGTGAACGCGGCACCCATTAGCTTGAAAGCTCCCTCTTCCAAGTTGCGTGACAAAGTTGGATACATTTTTTTGTTGCTACGAGTTATTTTTTAGGGAAGGAAGTTTGTTGTGAAATTTTACTCCAAGACTTAATTTCATTAGCCAGTTTGTCTTTCATTGCATTCTGCCACAGCTGGTTAGCTCGTAAAAATATAAATTTTTAATGACAAAGCTGAAGGCTCGCCGGAAGAAGACGTAACAAAATACGATCTAAAATGAGGCCGTTTAGTTCTTTACTAGATTTAAGAAAATGAGATTTTCAGCGGGGGAAAAAACGTTCTAATCGTAAAGGGCCATCACAATGAAAGAAACGACAGAATGGGATTGATTTAGAGTCGAGTGGACGAAAGTAATAATGAAATAAAAGGCATTGTCAAGCATCGATCAAACGCACAACAGTCATTGTTTTTCGATTCGCGAGCGGTCTAAAAGCGCCTTTGAAGCAGTCCAATCGATGACAGAAATCGAAATAAAAAGAATGGCTATAAAGAACAAAAGTTTCTCCATTGAATTGATGGTGACTTTGTTGTGTTTGAACTGCTTTGGATGACGCAAATTGGAGGATAAATAATGATTACATCCAAGTTCTTGCATATTGCATGGGGATCATCTCATTAACAAGCATTAAAAGCGATTCCGTGTACTGCGATACGCCGGATTAGTGCGCTTATTGAATTCCAGGCTTGATTCCGCGAAACTAAATTTCCATTAGATTGTCACGTATTAGTCAAAATCACTTGCAAATAATCCAAGACTTTGAAGCTATTTTGGCCAACACATTTTCTACTTGGTTAGCTGCGTTACGGATTTTTTTTACATTTGAAAGAGTTGAATATATTCCGCCAGTCAGGCACCATCTACTTGTGTGAATTAGAAGCTCGCTCGACGCCATCCATCGGGAGGCGGTTGTACTTGATACAGCTGAGAGTTGTTTGAACTCGTTCTGATGATACAACAGCGATCAATAAAAGGAGCGGGGCAGAGAGCGACGGCCGATGCGCACTCGTTGAACCCTCCTCTCCCTCCGCCATTCCCCTCCGTCTAATCCGTCGCGTAATAAACTCTCTCACCTCCTCCCTTCCGTCCCTCCCTTGACTCTGTTAACGACGAAAAGGGAGAAGGAGAGAACAGAGAATTGGGGAGGAAAAAAAGCCCCACCCAGTAAGAAAAGGGGAGCAGTCCAACTATCCCTCGACAATATTGATTTAGACAAATCGATAACAAGACGGGGGAAAAAGATAATAAACTCTTTTACTTTAAAAATAAAAAATAAAAAATTAAAAGAGGGTAAGTCTAGACAAAACCACAGGGGGCTACAGCTGTTGGCAAAACGCAATCAAGAGGTACCCAAAGCGATCCTCGGCTCCCAATTCAAAAGCCGTCGAGTCATCATCATCATCAGAGAAGGAAGGCACACGAAAAGCGAAAGCCAAAAGAGAGAAAGAGAGAGGTGGAAATTGCATTCCGCAGTACCAGCAAGGAATATCAAAAACGAGGAGCGCGCGCGTTGGGAATGAAAATCCGGGATTGACGAGATAGAGCTCCCGCTAAACAGTTGATGGAATTCCAAAACTTTCACTCGAAAAACGCCATGAAAACTTAAGAAAAAAAGGAATTTGAATACGTCCATCATCTTTGTAAAAGCGATTTCAAAGTACTTGTCAGTTTCCTTTTTTTTTTAATGACACACCTCAAATTGTGTTAAACGAGTCAAAAGGAAAAGAAACTAAGCGCTCCTGAAGTATTTTTTAAAAAGTCTTTCTCATCTCATTTTGTTTGGACGGGCTCCTCTCTCTCTCTTCAAACATTTTCTTGAAGGCTTGACATTAAAGGTAAACAATTCTAGTGAAAACAAGAATTTTTTCTTTCTGTTTAATTTAAGAGAGCTCCTGTCCAAATCCTGACAGAGTTCAATACACGATACATATATCATACATAAAAGCAAACTTTTAAGAAGCCAAGTTTACCTCGAGCGTTGAACTTGCACGGGATAATGAGGCACGGCCGTTGTAGAACCTTCCTGAAAGAATAACAAAAAATAGAAGGATTTATTTTAAATACATAGTCAGAAAACGTAAATGCTTCATCTTATATAACCGGCTCCATGAATCAAAGAAGCTTCTTGCGATGACAAATGCAAGTCTTGAATAAATAAGAGGAGAAAACATTTCAGTCGAGTGCACCATTCTTCAAACTGAGCCGTCCTCTTAGAGGGGAAAAAAAATCAAAGTTTAAAAGACCACTCGAGAGGTTTTAACCTTTAAACGAATCCCATATAAGGTAAAACGTCAATTAGGAGACGAGGTGATGACACGACAGGAAGAAAACAAAAGATCGGTCAATCGAAACGGTTCCAAATGTTTGTTGTTAAGTCAGTTTTAAGGACCCCATGTGGCGCACCTATGAGGAACGGTGCGAAACATGTAAACAGTCGAAGAAGAAAACTCCTTCCGTCTTATCTCTCTTCGGCCGGCAGCTGCGATTGTTATTTAGATCCCAAGAAGAAGAAGAAGGGAGACGTAAAAGAGTGCACAGCTAGCGAGAAAAAAAAAGGGAACAAGGCGAGATAAAAGTTGTCTTTCTTTCTTCTTTTAGGAGGATCGATCGACAAAGTCCTGCAGGCCAAACGAACGATAGGCATCACGCAAACATCGATCCTCCCCGAGGGGTAGCCTCCCTTCCTAATATTTTTGTTCCATCAAAACAGAAATAAAGAAGCGGGTTGCCAAACAAAATGTGACGCATTTCCGTATTGATCAAGTTGAATCTAAAAGCTTATTCCGCTCCGAGGATTTCTCTTAAAGTGATTGGGAAAATTTCCAGGATCCAATCAGGCAGTGTTGGCAAGTGACAACAGTTCTGCATTAGATATTCAATGGATCCCCTAGAAGGTTCCTCTCGTTTCAGGGAGTGTCAAATGGCACGGCAAGAATTCCTCTTTGATGTCTCATGAATTAGAAAACAGCCACGAGATCTCCACGTCCAAGTTAATGAGAACTATTGTACACATACATCAAAGAACTAGTATACAAAACAACCCCACCCTAGAGTTGTCCGAGCAACAGGGATTTTGGGTGGATCCCGATTGGAGTGCAAGGAACCGCAACAGTGGGTTATGTTAAGTGTCATGCAAGATATATTATATTTATAAATGGCAAAGAAAGTTTCTGTTGGAGAGAAGCCAAGTTTCGCTTCTTTCCCTTTATATTAAAAAAAATGCAACAGACTTTGAATAATTTAAATAGGCATTGTGAAATCTTGTCCTGAAAAAAAGTTGAGTCAGAAACTGAGTCGGTCAACGGCTGAAATGATTGGAATGCAAGAAAAGAAAATCCGCTTTCCAATTCCAATAAATCAAATTCAAAGTCGACGAGAGTTTTTCCAAAAGCGGATTCACATCGTTTGTCAAAGAAACGTGACCATTAGCTAAAAAATCTAGTGAAGGAAATAATAGGATTGCAAAAAAAAAAATGTTTCTTCGAATGTGGGAGGAAACTAAAAAAATTAGTACCCATAAAACAAGTACGTGAGGAAAGGAGACTTGAGCTACTAATAAATCTCCCCTCCTTTTTTTCGGGGCTGAAACCAAAAGTGTCGGTACACTACAGGAATCGGGTTTCCCGGTGAAACCCGAAACTAAGGCACAAAAGGGTGAGGCAAGTCGATCGCGCAAGGCCCACTTGAATGAATGAGTAGAGCGCACAAAAAATATGGACCTCTTTTTTTTTATTCTGTTCACACTTCGTGAGCAGAATACGTATCAGTAGCGAGGTGCGTGACAGGTCTCAGAGAGAGAAAGAGAAAAAATGCTATTTTTTATGTATCGGTTAGCTCATTAATCATTTCTTTGTTCCTACATTGACAAATGAATTAAATACTTGAGGAAGCCGAAAATCACGCAGAGGCTAAGTCACGAACAAGAGTTCTGTTTTTAACTCTTTTATGACAGGAAAATTAGACCAATTAGGCAACAAAGTACGCTGGAACTATATTAGGATTTATGAAGTTTTAAAGGTAGGTAATCAAGACCCGGTTTGCACCGGACCTTCGTTTCCTCATTGCGAGCTGTCAAAGTAGTTGACTTGTTATGTAGAGTTTCTACTATTACGAATCCCGCTAGGGCATGGACTTAAAAAAAAAAGACTGCTTCCAGCCGTTTCAAGTTATCTTTTACGAGGAGGATAAAAAAAAAAAGAATCACTAGACGCCTGTCAAGATTCGTTGAAAAGCCAAGACCTAAAAATGTAAAACATATGAATCATCTTAATACTCCCTCCCGAGAAAGAATTCAGGATTTAAAAAAAAATTGACCTTTGGAAGACTGTAAATCCTTCATGTATCGATCCTAAAAACTGATCTTGTATGGCAGATAACAGTGAAAACCTTTTTTTTCTCAAAGGATTATATACGTTCCTTTCCGGCACATCTGCTTTCGTCTCCACGGGCCTTTCCAAGAGGTAAAATGACTCCTTCTGTCCTCTTGTTGCTGTGCGCTACCGTAGAACACGCCGGTTCCAGTTACATAGGCTTTCTTTCTGAACACAAAGTGGCCACGGCTGGAAATAACACGCGGGAGCACACGGGAAATATTTTTAAAGAGTCCCAAAAGGGGAATATATGTAATGCACATAAACACCAGACGTGCATACTGGAACTACAACACAAAAATATTTAGATTTATATTTTAAGAATCACGAGGGCGAATCAGGCTAAGGAGAGAGAAAAAAGTGCATGATTTATGAAGTTAGATGGCCATTAGGGGGTGCATGTTGTGCACGCTCACTGAGCTTTATGACCTGGAAAAACATCATTAAAAAGGTGCGTTTATGGTTGAGGCTTGATGTTTTTCAAACTTGCTGACTGAAAGAATGAAAATCCCATCGGACTCTAGAGTGCAGATGAATATTTTTAGGGAGGAAAAACAAGAAAAAGTTTGGCGGACACCAGGTGGCATGAACTACCATATAGGAGGGTTAGGTTCGAATACATGGGAACTCGATATCCACTTTCGTGCACAAGAGTCAACAAAGGGAGAGCCCCCCACCTTTTTCTTTCTCTCTAAAAACCAAATTGGGATCTCAAGTTTTTGAAACATCGGGAAGAAAAAATCAAAGTTTTGGGTGCGTCCCTTTTCAATTTGTTTCGGAGGAAATTGCTTGAAGATGTATAGAAAACTAACCTAGCGAAATGAAGTGCTGTATACATACACAAGTCGTTGTTCCTGATTGAAAAGGAAGGCACGTATTGATCAAAAGTTTTTTTTTTTTTTAAGTAGTCAAGAACAAACAATACACACGGGATATCTCGAATTCAAGCATGCATTTCCTGTCCTTGAAAAAAAAACCGCTGCGATCAAAACAGTGGCCGGTGGGCTTCAGAAAAAGTGATTTCCCATGTTTTCAGTTGGAAAAACCAAATTGAATTCTTAATACAATAACTATTAACCGGGTTTATCATGACTATCGCAGAGATAACATGTAATATAATCAACAAAGCACTATGCAAACCGTGTTTTTGTTTACCTTCTGGTCCTTCGTTTGGTTAATCCTGATCGTGGCGAAGAGATTTACGTCCACCGATCACAGCACTGTTATTTAAGGCATTGATAAATACGTCTAAAACACTATTGGGAATGAAATTACACAACACCGAGGTCTAAATGATTCACTCTTTTGACGGCGTTTTGTTTCTGGTTCAAGACGAGGGCTGACTCGTCTTTCTAATGAAAAAGCTTTTCTGTGCTCACTCTTCTTCCCCCCTCAAAATCAACGACTGTCTGGCGTGCGCTAGGGGAGAGAGCAACTAGCGCCCTCTGGGTTTATTCATGCGGCGTTGCCAAACTTATGTTAATTTTCAAATAGAAAAACAGCCAGCGCGCACGAAATCTCTCAAATCGAATCAACAACTCACTTTTAATATTAAAACTTGCTCGTGCATCTATAATAGATTATTCAATGATTAATTTTGTTTAGAAATCATTTTAATATCTTCCTCTGTTTGTCATCACCCTGCAATCATCTGAAAATGATATATTTTAAGGATAAAAAAGAAGTCTTTAACCTATAATGACAACCCTTTAAGAAAACTCGATTAAATTATTAAAATTGTTGAAGAGCTACATTATTTCCTGCTTTGCGTGTCGCAGGGAAATGGATTTATTGACTCACGATGGCTCCTGACTCCACGATTCACTTTGCCGCTCATGAATTTACAATTTCCAGTATCTCAATCGATAATCGAAACATTTTAGAGCGCTTGGAATGCTTAATAACGTGCATAGAAAACCCCTTTTTCTTCCTAATTTGCTATACACTCATTCCTTGGCAGCTGGGAATCGCATATCCATTTCAACTACCGTTCCCATTATTTACGAAACCCTTTTATCGTTTCAGTTGATAAATTTATTGATTTCTTTTCCCCCTATTTTAAATACAGAAAGCTTGAAAATCCCTACTTAAAACTTTTCGGGAAGAGATCTTTCTTTTTTCTCTCTCGTTACTATATGGCTCTCAGCTTGACGTCCTCCTATACCTTTTTCTATGTATTCATATATTTTTTAACTTTTATTTATTATAATGAGACGACTCAGACGAAGAGGAAATACGACAACTTTTTAAGCCTGTATATACACAGTTGGGATTTCTAGACGACAATCACTTTGGAAAACGTATGATTTATGTATCAGACTTATCTTATGCATATAAGAAATCGCAAGTGAATTTACAGAAATAAAGCTATAAAATGAAGTGAACATGACTTAGTTAGAAATACATCGTGAATAAATTGCGTAATGTTTCCACGAATCATTTTTTTTAAAGAAAAGATATGTGTTTACTACACGGTTCATTTAAGAGCAGAAAACTCAACTGCTGTTTGAAAGATCTTAACATATACCGACAAGGGTCATTAATTTATGGGGAAATAGAGCTTTCTCAACAGCTGCCTTACATCGCTTCCATCGTAACGAAAGCAAAAGAATAATTAAACGGACGTCAAAGACTCAAAAGTGTGTATAGCCTACGCGTGTCACGCAGAGAAGTATAGAAAGAGAACATCAACAAAAACCTGTCTCGTCAAAAATAGACGATACTGGTTCCAAGATGGCGTCAATCTTTTTCTCTATAGCTTTCTTCTTTCTCTCTTTTTTTACCAACATCAGCTGCGAGAGCCATTCTTCGATCGGAAATCAATGGGCTTTTCCTCACGCTCTTTTTTTTTCTTTCCTTCGTCGGCTGTTCATGTCACGCGGGACCCATGCTATTGTCCGGCCTTTACGACTTGTAGGACGACGACTTACGGTTCTCTATACAGCTGACCAGAGAAGCGTGAATCGAAAGGAGATCGAGTCAACGAGAGACCTCGTCAGATTAACCCCGAAATAGGGGTCGCTAAATAATGTTTAGGTCAAGTTCGTTAAGAAATCAATTCGTTTTATTGCGATTACCCGACTTTTATTTATATTTAATGAAAGTGATTCGATGTAATTTTGATCAATGATCGAAGATACATGAAATTGTGCTAGTCGTTACAGCTGCAAGTCTTAAATAAAATGAATGGAGCTAGTTCATACCTGGACCTACCCGTAAGTTAATAATTCTTTATTAGGTACGGTGCCTAACTCGATAAGTTCAAGGCTGCAGGGATGACTGATGAAAAAAAAGTATACTAGTCATGTGATCCGATAGAAAGCTGCATTGATTATTTAGCAATTTGTCAATAAAATACCTTTTAAAGTTTACTTAAGAGGGTTTACTTACAGTGACATGTCAAACAACTATACCGTACATCATCAATTTTTACCATCTTGCGTGCCGTCGAGACATTGCAAAATGCGTGCGTTTATGACATGTGACGTAAACCCATTTTTCATTTGATTAAAAAATTTGAATAAAATAATACCCGTTACATGCCTGAACTTACCTCAATTTGCTTACAGTGACATCGCAAATATTTATGTGTGATATATATCGTGTGATATATATTATTTTTTTTCTTTGGCAGTCGATATACATTTTGCAAATATGTATGAAAAGTGATCTAAAGTAATTTCTTGGACTGGATTGAAACGTTGGTTTATCGAGATTAATAATAAATTCTCATTGATTAATAAAACGAATTCGTGTAGAAGATGCAACGTCAAAGACGACAATGTCGAACTTGATTATGCCAACTAAGGCTTTTAATAAGGAGATTTTCTCTCGGTTTTCTGACTTCGTTGAAATGCGTCACATTCTTGCGTGTCATAAAATAAAGCAGCATACTCTAAATTTAGATCTCTTCCAACGAGAAATCATCACAAGATGAAACGATCCCATTCACACAAATGAGCACATCATCAACTTGAATCTGTGAATAGTCTGATGTTGAAAGATATCGCGCACCCAATTTTTCCTACTCGTTATACCACAGACTCTGCCATATAATGATCACGACGACGGTCTTACCCGCTAGGTCAGATTACCCATGAAAAAGGGGATTTACGACCGATCGGCGACGAGTATAACGTCCTTAACGACGATGCTCCAAGATACATATCATCAGCATCATCACTACGCTACTGCCCTTATAATATACTTTCCCTTTCTTTATGATCTCTTCTCGTATGACTATCATCCTAAATAGCACGCGCATCCTTCATGTGTTTGCATGTGTGTGTGTTCCTAGTCCGCGCGACCGAGACAGGTGCTCCCGCGGGATCCCACATAAACATACACGGCGGAGCTTGCGAGCCCTATATCGATCAAGCAATAGCAGATTCCAGGAGAGGATCGATAGTTTTGCATAGACGTACGGTACTCCTCACCTACCTATTTCTTTTCTGGAGGGCTAAAAAAGATCCCGTGGGTGCAGCTAGTATAGCTGCTTGTTCGATATATTCATGCCAAAAGGAAAAGTTTGTTGTTGAGCTATGTGTGTGTGTGTGCGTAAACATACAATATATGTATGTTGCCGAAAGTGTTTACACGATCACTTGACGCGATCGCGATTCGAGATTGCTTTGTTATGAGTATACAACGGTACCCACCGTAAGGCACCTACAAAATGCTATTTTCGCAACTTTTACATTTATAATTTTTGTGTCTATAAAGTCTTAGAGCGAGAGTGCTGGTTGATAACTTGATCTAAAAGAAAACAAGTTTTTATATAATCAAAATAGCACTCTATTAAGGAGCAAGGATCGTTTCTAGCAATGATTGGAGTTCTTTCCCTGGGGTAAAGTTCCAAGAAACTCTAATCAGTATACAGGCGCCAGTAGACATCAGTACTACCTTATAGTAGAAAGATAACTTGGCTTCAATTAGCTTTATGTATACACCATGTGTAGTCCATTTACCCTTGATGTAGACTGTGTAGACAAAGGATCCGGTTGATCCAGTACATAAATCCCAGGGCTATAGGACGAGCACCATTCCTCATTCTGTCTAGGAACAATCCAATCAGTTTTCGGGAATCCCCTCGTCAAACTGCGGCTAACCCAAGAAGAAGAAGACCTATATCAGTTACTTAATTTACTACCAAGGAGACCATAATAATAATCTTGGTCGTGGATTGAAGCACTTTAGTTTGAAAATGGGGATCGAGATTCCTATGTAGACGCTCGGTTTGCTATATAGCTGTTGTTGACGCTTGATAAATAACGTTATTTCACTCCATTTAACCCGGATAAAAGGTTGAAATTTATTGACATAGGACGTTGACTTCGAGAGCAGAACTCTTAATACACATTCAACTTAAATAAATTAGCCTTTCAGAAAGTCGGTGCATAGATTCCAATCTAAGTGGCTTTACTGAATATAGGAAGCTCTCTTATCCGATGCAAAGAGCTAAAGGAGGATTTTTGTGTCAAGTAAGGAGTAAAAAAAGTGTCTCTTTCTTCTGTTTGTATGGAAATGCTGAGCAGGAAATTTGAAAAGCGAACGGACACTGGTGATCAATTTCACGGTGCTGAACGTGGGTGGCTTTACATTTGAATAAGAAAAGAGAGCTAAAGCGCATCATATCCAACAGTACAGAGATGTAACAGAAAATGAATTCCTCGTCTTTTTTATTAGTTACTTAATTGATTTTTCTTTATCATAGACACCAGATGCTAAAGCAATAAGGATGATCGAAATAATTCCAGTTTTTCTTTTTTATGTGCAAACATTCAGAATATGATGCTAGCCCTGATGTAATAGCTAGCGCAGCGGCAGCCGCAGTATCCTCTATACATCCGAGGAGAGAGCGCTTGTTGCGGATCATCGGCAGTAAATCGCGCAGCTCTCCGACCATCAAGAGAGTCCCTTTACAGTGAGACAGCTCAAGAAAAACGAAGCACAACAGTCATAGCGCCTACTTCATCATCGCTCTCGGTAAACTATACTCTTATCGACTTTTCCAGCAGCTATACTATGAAGGATTTATGATTAAATGGATCGGATGGGGGCGAGAAATACATATCATATAAGGTTTAAATAATATATATAAACGGGAGTGAAAGAAAGAGATGACACGTCCCGGACGTGGACTGTACCACTACATCATAGTGTGCGGCCCACGTCGCTGAGAGAAAAGAAGAGTCTATTTATGACTCTTCTCTCTTGCTCAAGGGAGTGACGCGAGTGTAGTCTTCATCCTCTTGCTCATAACAATGTTTCATCATGAGATTGCATTATATATATACACGCTCAACATTATTAAGTTGTTATTTTGATCATAAAGGTATATATTGCAAAAAATAAGTAGGTATATTAGTTATAGGTACCGGTCTGCAATAAAGCTTCTCCCGAAAAAGGAAATAGCGATTTAGCTCCCACTTGAGCTCTCTCACATAAAGCTGGGTTAATTGGTTTCTCTTTGCTATCGGTAATTCAATTTGGAGACCATATATAGTGGAGTCCCTATAGCTGGAACCATCCATCCACCTCCGCACTTTTATACATCGCCTAGTGCTGCTCTTCATTCAACATCAGCCTGAAGATAGACTCAACTTTTTAGTGTGCAATACCACCATTTTTTTCTCCTATTCAGTCAAGTTCTATATAGGCCTTTATACTTATTTTTATATGTCGGTAGCAGCACGCGGAGCGAAATTGAATAGAGAAAAGGGTGCTTTGAATTCTGCGATCTGCCGGTGCTCGCCTCGCTTCTTTCATCCATGAAACCACTGTGATTTCATTCCCATCTGAAGATTAAACTAACGGAAGACTTACCTTTTTGTTCCACAGATAAATTGCTGCTTTAATCAGCTCCTCCAGTCTCCATCACTGTATTATATTCAACTTACTACTGCTGGTCAACTTTAGAGTTTCCCAAATTGAAAAGAGGAGAAATGTTCCGGATGACTCGAAATGACTACAGAGGCGTGTGATACGAGGCCCATGGGCTGGAGTGAACTGGAGTCAGGGAGCGCTAGAGGGAGCTCCCAACACCCCAACGGCAGCGGGAAAGGATACGCAGCGGAACGGAGGGGAGGCATCGATCGGGACGCGCGGGGGATCACTCCTACACTGCGCCGACGCTGATGCGGATCTCTACATGCACAAGGGTTCATTACATGCTCGCAAGACCTCCCTTTTTTGCTAAGGGAAACAATAGATAAGGAGTGGGACGAAGGATCGGGATTCATTGTTATTAGTTATTGACTTGCTAAAGCAATGAATATTAATCGGCAATAAATTAAAATGATGACGATTGCACCCAATTATGAAATCTATATTATTTGGCAGTTTTATTTACTGAAATCAGTTTATATTACATCAACATTTGAAAATACTGCAAGCAAATTTCTTTCGGAATTGAACTTTGTAGGATCGATCCTGGTAATAACGGCTTCAAGAATCTTTGTACTATACACCCACCAGCATACTTTTTCTCAAGGACAATACATCACAAAAGGCAGCAGCACACAGCGCTGAATCCTTCTTCGGGGGAAAAAAATAGAAAGAAGACAAGGAATTCAATAGACATGTTCTGTGCAAAAGAGGACTATAAGGGTCACAATGGATGGTTTCATCCATGTAAAGAAATATATAGTATATTTTCATTGGGATTAAATTAAGTAGAGCACGGATAATATATTACATTGGAAAAAATACACATTTTATTTCTAAATGAGCGTGGGAGTCTGTCCAGCTGACCGTTAAGAAGAATAAGCGGACACTGTCCTTCCGCCTTATAGTTATATATAAAAAGGGTCCGTCCAGTTCTAATTATAATACAGTTGTCAACATTTTCGTTATGTGCGCACTTTGGGGACGTAATTTGCATTGTCATATAAGTAATATGCCAGCGGGGCAATTCATTATCATAATCGTAAAGAAGCTTTTTCAACTTTTATATTTGCTATAGCTCTGTTTGCATTCTTCTAAGTATGGAAAAACAAAACGTGAAAGAGTTGGGCGTACTGCTGAGTTTATGTAATTTTGCATACAAACACACCCCTACCTTCAATTTTACATTGGTCAAGGTTCTAGAAATGGCGTACAAGCAGTATAAACGAATAAAACGATCAATCCACAGATTTAAAAAAAATATCATTTGCATTTTATCAAAAGAAAATCCCGCCGTGGCGAAATTGGTGACTTGCACGACTTGATTCAACCTTTACTTATAAAATTTCTATTGTTTACTATGTTTTTCCATTACAAACTTGAATGCAGCGTGCCACTCGAAGCGTAAAACCTTGTTTCGCCAGCACTCCACTCACTAAACTTTGCTATTTTTCCACGAAGATTGCAATGTTTGTAATGATTAGTATGTAAAATAGCAAACATCTCAAATCCTCAAAGCTTGTACAATTGCAAAAAGCTTTTTTTCTTCTCCACGGCGCGAGTGATAGGTAAATGAAGATGAACCTTTTCTTATCGTGCTGTGTAAGAAAGTGGCGCCATTCGCGTCACGACTTGAGCGTGAAGTATTATAGTGATTACTCTGTCATCATCGTCTGAAAAGAATCATCAAGAATGGCCATGATAATAGCAGCCCTGACTGTTGATCATTCTAGTCCAGGAAGACGGTGACGGACAATCGGCTCTTCTCTTCTTATTTTTTTTTTTCACCCGTCCCGTCAAGGTTACGTCCGCTCTGACTCTCACGCTCTTGCGTGTCGCACATTATAAAGAAAGCCCACATCCTTCCAGCATGTCTCATAACTGTTAAAGGGGCCACACTCGAAGAGAAAAGTGAGTGACGCAAGGCGGAAGTAAGAGACCGGGTCACGCGGGAGCCACATCCGCATTGGCACTGAAATTACAGAACATGGGGCCATATGGTGTCGGATGGTGCATATGGTTATCGCTGATCCCGAACTTTGCTTCTAGAGAGAGAGAGGGTGAAAACAGAACAACAAAAAAATAAGAGAGAGATCTGGTTAACGTATAGTATAAACATTTATACAGAAGAATAATAATGGTGGCGGCTCTCGGGATAAGACGAAGAGGGTGGGAATAAGGATCCAGGACTGTGTGGTACTTCATCCGGCACGGCGGCTGAAGGGGAATGAAGGAAGAAAAAACACTCCCCTTATCCTACTGTAGTCCGTGGAAAGAAAGAGAGAGAGAACGAGAGAAGGAGAGAAAAGGAAGGGCTGAATCAAGGCAATCAGCTGCCAAGGCGGCAACAAGTCCCAGTCTAGGACAATCCACCGCTGGATGAGCAAGTGCCTATAACTTCTCTCACTCTCTCTTTTTATTTTCTTTCTCGGTGCGTGTGTGTGACCTTGCTGATTACATCAAGTATTTGTCTTGATAGAATCCATTAAGCGTGTCTTGACTAGGAGTTGCTCGTGGTTTTTTCACTAGGGGATACTAGTAGAAAGTAGTACCGAATCGGTGTTTTTGGAAGGTGGCCTAGGGAGTCATGGCCATCCCGCCGATGATGAATCGGCTAAACGGCAACAAATGCTGCGCCATCAGAGTTTTCGGTTGTCTATTTGACCTCGTCATTTTAATAGCAGGTAAATACTATGATTAGGTGTGTTTCAAATATTCGAAAGAAGCGCCTTTTTAAATGTCTTTTGCGCAAGGAAGTTTGGCAATGTTGTTTGGCCAGCTGTCAAACTTTGTTTACCAAGATTCTAGATTGTAAATATTTGGAGTGCTAGATAAAATATTCTTAGATGTTGTATTGTAGTTGATCTATAAGCTATTTTTAAGAAACGAGTGAGAAACAATCCTTGAAAAAAAAATTCCAAACCGCAGCGCAGTGTGACGTTATATAACCGCATATCAAAAGGCAGCGGCCTTCCGCTTCCTTTTGTCGTTATACATGACTGTTCTCATCTCGTTCAGCCGGTTGTTTTTCTTGAGCTCTCTCTTTTTAGTTTCATAATTATTACTGCCGAAGTAGTTGTTATCTTTTACACCAAAGAGTCTTTAGCTGCTACTGTAAGATAGGAACAATATGTCTGCCAATAAGTTCTACTCAGTATGCCGAACCTGCTATTTATCTTTGAGCACCAACCTGTGGAAGTGGTGTAAGACTTGTACTTAACTTCTAATGTTTCATGGTTACCTTTATCTTTCCTTAATATGTATTTGACAGTTTTGGGTGCCCTTGCCTTATCTTATTCTGGATTAATCAAACCGAGAGGAACAGGATTCTACTGCAACGATTCATCCATCAAATTTCCCTATAGGGGAGACACAGTGTCAGTCACACAGTTGTTTTTGGGCTCACTGCTTTTACCCATATTCTTTGTAAGTAATCCTTTATAAGCATTCTAAAGTGATTACAAGACAAGTTTCATCTTTTCATATTATTCAGATATTCCCTCTTGATTTGGTAAAAAAATGGAGGAAATACAGGCAGCAGTCAGCCGTGCGGACATACCTTCTTAGTGCCTGGCGGGCTTCTTGGAGTGTATGGAGAGCAGTGCTCCTCGGTAATTTGGCTGTCCTAGTTTTGACTGAATTCTCCAAGAGCCTCGTATCTGAAGCGAGACCACATTTCTGGGACTCTTGCAAACCAAATGTCACGGAAGAAATGTGCAGCAACAATAAGTACGTAATTCAATCCATCCCATTATAGACATGCATCAATAAAAGTGAATAGCACTTGGGTTTTATGGTTTTTTTTTATTGTTACTTCTACCGGTTTTGCATTTCTCCCATTATTTCTGCAGTTACATCGTTGAATTCAATTGCACCTCGGATTTTAGCTCTCGCAAAATTTCAGACGCCCAAAAGTCTTTCCCTTCTGGGCATACATCACTCTCCGCTTTCGTTGCCTTATTCATGATGGTATGTATTACATTACAGAGGATCCAATTTGATGCCATATTGTTATAAAGAAAATTACTTATCGCATTGCTATTTTGCACAGTGGTACTTAAGCAGGGCTGTTCAGTGCTCTTATTCATACTTTCTGACCCCCGTTTTACAATGCCCCTGGGCCGCCTTCGCAATTGTCTGCGGTCTTACCCGCATCACCGATAGACGACACCGTAAGTTGAGAGAAAGTCTCTGATTTCCAATTCTTTTTTAGTAACAGTATTTCTATTTGAAATATCCTTTAGACTGGTGGGACGTCCTGGCAGGATTCACACTTGGTGCTGGTGTCGCTATTATGCTGGTTCGTTTATGATTATATAAATTCCTAATAAAGTTTAATTAAAGATTTAAAAAATTAAATTTAGATTCAAGCTTTGACTAGGAGTATCCGTTGGAACGAAGATGACGATGATTCTAGCGTTCAATCGGCGGATCACTTGGGCAAAGACGGCGTGGGGGTCGGTAATTCTAGGAACAATACTGAACTTCACTCTGCTTCTGGTTCGTCTTCCTCATCGAAAAACAAGCGCCTTTCCGTCCGACGTCTCCTTTCGTCTTCATCCAATGCGACAACGATTGCTGAAGACGGCGAAGTGAACGAAAATAGTATATGAACAATTAAAAAATTCAAACCACACCACGATGAACGAAAATTAAGATACGGTTTTTGATTGAGTGACGTCAAGTAATTCTTGTTCTAGCGAACGTGGTGTTCAGTGGCTGTAATAACTGATGTATTTAAAGTTTTCAATCTTTAATTTTTTTATATAACTCTCAACCCATGCAGTTCAAACTCGTAACAAGGGCTTCATAGTGCAACCTTGTGGCGTGTTTATGAAAAAGTTTTAATTTACCATTTCGAAAAAAGTGCATTGTATAACTACTACTACCAGAATAATAAACTTGTTGACTTCTTCTATTGAAGAGTTGGTATCTTCCATTTTGTAAGTTTAATTTAGCCGTTATTTAACAGTTCTATACGTTCTATTTTTATACTCTTATTGTAGTAATCATTTACGATACCCTTTATTTTTCTAGCTGAAAGTACTGTCAAGTATACCGTAGGCACTTCTGAAGAAGGGGCATCCTCAGTCGATTCTTGCTGAATTATTACGGAAACATGTTTATTACAACACTGGAAATGCCATACATGATCGATGAGGCTGGTAGAATAATAAGCATCGTAGGTGTGTCTCAAGGTTAAAATTTGCTGTCAAGAATGTAATCGGTATCGTACTGTGCGTGAATGATGAGGCATCCGTGTCCAATTTTCGCTTGTTGCCATTTATTTGAGGCTGAATAAAAATGCCAATAGAGTCAACTGTAATTATTGCGCTGTTTATACATGCCTGCGTAGCTGCAAATCTGATAAACTATAACAAAATGTTTTAATGATACACCTACAAACTAGGATCTGAATTGCTCTTTTTAAAAGTGGAAACTGTACTGTTTTCTCGGATTTTATTCTCACCTTTATTTTAGTCGGCTAGAAAAGAGACATTAAGAATTATCTCGTAAACGCTGTTTTGAGACGCATTCTGAACAGTATAAGGTGGTGAGATAGGATCGGAATAAGCGGACTAGGGAAATTGTTCAATCCTTCATCATTAAACCAGGACCATCACCTTCATCGTTGTAAGTGGCAAGTGCTAACTTGCCTAACTTGTAGGGTATTTCAGGAATACGCGCCCTCCATATGATTGATCTTGGTTCATCAATCAATCAAGAAATCAGCATTGACATGACCGAAGAGCGATCATTCGATTTGTGGCTGCCAATTACCTTCTCAACAAGTCCATACGTTATTTCTCATCTAGTAATAAACGGTGCATCAGATCTACGATCTCTTCGGGAGGCTTTTAATCCAGCTCATGAATTTGAGCATTGAAATGAGTCGCTTCATAGTACAGCTGTACTACCGTGTTATATAGAGCCACATACAGGGCTAGAAAACTCTCGAACTACAGCCATTGCAGAGCCAATTAAAAATAGATTTTAAAAAACAAGATCCGCTCCTCGTATCGACCTGATGGGTTCTGACTTTTTTTTTAAAGCGATATAGGATTGGGATATGAAATCAGACTTTGTAACGTTAAGAATAAAAGAGAAAAAAAAACATTAACTACCCTAGCTGGCTTAGCTCCCTAAAATAACAAGATTCGCTCCTCGAATCGACCGGATGGAACGAGATTTAAAAAAAAATTATAATAAATAAGTGGGAGGTAGAAAAGCACATATAGGGTAAACAATAAACATGAAGACTCGATACAAAAAGATAAAAGGAACTTTTGAATCATCATACTATATAATATATTCAGCATTACGCAATAATATCATGAATAAAACATTCTAAAAGAATTCAAAATTAGACGATTTTAAGTCGGTAATTTTACGATGATCCCAAACTTTTAAATAGTGGATAATTATGACTGTGTCACTTACTAGTGAGAAAAGATTTTACCCACTTCATAAATTGACTAATATAACCATTGACGCATTAAGATTTGAAAAATAAAATAGAAATATAGCCCTACCCGCCAACACAACCTACCAACACGATCAAACACTTTTTTCTCTCAAAACAAAGTATTCTACAAAAAAAAATATTATCAAAAAAGAGAAAAGAAATGAGAAATCAACAAAAATGTTGTTGTCAAATGATAAAAAACTAATAAATTCAACATAAGCAGACTACGTTTCCAATAGGTTGTGATTTCTTGAAAGACAGCCGTTAGCCGTAGGCTGCACGATCTATAGAAACGTCAGAGTCTATAGAATCGCTGGAGTCTATAGAATCACTAGAGTCTATAGGATCACCAGAGTCTATAGAATCGATAGGGCAAACCAAAGAATAGAGAGAAGGGCTCACTCCTTGACGGACTTAACACCCGGCGCCCCTGCCGGCCACAGCTTGAAATCCCACAGACTGCATACGACCCAAGAACGATTTCAGACGAGGAACACAAGGTGGCGCTGCTTTGGATCAGCTGCCTCTCTACGGGCTTGTAGGTTTCGACCAATCAGAAACGAGGGGAAATAAAGGTTTTGAGACTCGCTCCAGAAAGGGGAGAGAAAAGAGGAGGAATAAGACGGTATAGAACCTTCGGATCGAATAAATTCGACCCATCAGGGATATATAGGCTATATTATCCCAGGGTTTGTAGGAATGGAAGCATAACTACCTGTTTGCAAAAACAATGCGGCAATGCGCAATTTGTCAAATTTGACCTGTTTCCAAGAAATACAAATAAAATTTTTATATGTACGATAATTACAGCATATTATTAGTATCTGAATTTATTTTTCAAACATATTTTGTTTTCTTGAAAATCTGACACCCCTTTTGTAGGTAGCCACTGGTTGATGCTATATATACGTCGTGCCGGATTAATCAAGTTCAAGCATATTATTTGCCTTAGCACATCACTAATAACAATTTCTTTGAATAGAATTTCTTAGAATAGAATAAGGATCAAATGTTGGAAAAAGTTGGATTAAAAGTCTTGTTTATCGTGATAGGTTGATTCTTATCTACAACCATTATCGGCTAATATCATAAGATGATGAATTTATTAATGACACGGACCTTGATCAAATTCGTATTTAAAGTCCAGGGAGCTCTTTGAAACAGTACACTTCTCTTTCAGCTAAGAATCCAGCAAGACATCCATTCCTTCCCGAACTAAAAAAAAAAAAATAAAGTTACAGTAAAAATGGAAAAGGTTACAAGGTAAACAAACTCATGCATAATTGCTCTTCCTCCTTACAAAATTGTTTTACTAATAATATTTTTACTTTTTATTTTTTTCAGAATTCTTGTCTTTATCATGGTTGCGTCGCTGATGGGTACTCAAGGAGCAGCCATTGATTCTCTAAATGAAGAACAGTTTGAAGATCGTCAATTCCCTGGTCTTCCTTATGGTATGCTACCTCACTCTCAAAACTACCCAGCTGCTCCACCTGCTGCTTACTCACATATGGGATTGTATGCTGTTCCGACTACAGTAGCTCCTTACGCTCCTCCATCTGCACCGGCTAGCTATGCTCGTCCACCAAATCAAGTTGCCTATCAATCTGCACCCGCTAACTACCCTCACCCAGCTTCATATCAAGCTGCACCTCAGCCGTCCTTGCCCTCGGCCCCTTATTATGCTGCTCCAGCAACAACTCCTGCACCGGCGCCGTATCAGCCAGCTGTGGCTGCTCCAGTATATCCTTCCATGAGTGCCCCAGCAGCACCGAATTCCTACAATAGCTACTCTGCTCCGTCCACTGCAGCTCCTTCGTATCAATACCCAACGACCACAGCCGCTCCTTATGCTGTTCCACCTTCAGCACCGGCCAGCTATGCTCCTGCTCGTCCATCAATTCAAGCTAATTACCAAGCTGCACCCCAGCCAACAGTGCCCTCAGCCCCTTATGCTGCTCTTGCAACGACACAGCATGCCCCAGCACAGTATCAGCCAGCTATGTCCGCCCCTACTTATCCTGTAAGCACACCGGTGGCAGCGGCATCCAATTCTTACAACAATTACTCCTCGTCTTCTACAGCTTCTTATTAAAACACCCCACGAACATTGTTGCGCCTTATAATTTATGTATACTCTTGACATTATCTATTTTTCAAAAATAAAAAAAATCCTCCATCTTGTAATGGGAATATCTATTGTGCTCCCTGTAATGGTAACTGATATGCGTAAGCATTCAGATGCCAAGTGACATTGATTTGCATAGCTGTAAAATAAATTTAAAGCATCTGAAACCTGCATCAGTTATTCAGTTATTATTCTTTCCATAAACTTTTCCTTAATTGGATCTTATTATAATGGAATCTGATCTGACTAATGAATTATGTAAGCTATAACAATTGCGGAGCCATGCGGATGATCTTCCTTTGATATGGTTATTGTTCATATTAAACAACGACTACCACGGTACTTAATTTCAAAATTATCCGGTTCTGAAATCACTCAACTTTAGAGTATACATGAAACACATTTTTTGGCTGTTAGGTCATTCGGACATTCGTTCCAAAGTTAAGGAATCCATTCAAATATAGTTCTTCTACCATTTGTGTTCAATAAGGTAAGGTCATTGCGCATATTAATTACGATATCAAACGGAGAGTGAGAGAGTCAATTTTGTGCTTCTATTTTTTGTGTAATTAAGCTTTTTCACAGGACCTTCGAGAGGGTGGGGCAGAGGGGGCAGATTGATACGGGCGCCAGGCTCTAAAGGGCGCCGGGCGACCATATTTGCCCTATCAGGGGCGCTTTCGTTTTCGATCGTATCACGATCGCTTTCGTCTAGATTAATTAGGATGAAAATCTTTGCTATTTTTTAGGGCCATTACGTCGGTTCTGGCCTGGAACTGGCAGAATGGTGGAGGTGGTGTCACTTGGGCTCAGAATTGCGATTTCCGGTGGGGTGACATCCACACGAAACCTTCTCTTGTCGAGCAGTGCAGACCAGTATGCGTCGTCGATGGACGATGCACTTACTTCACATGGTATAGGGGTACCTGTTGGGTAAAGGACTTCAATGGAAAAATGGACAAAGCCAATGTACAAGGCCTATTTGGTGGCGTTTGTGGCTGGATCAACCGCAACGGTGACTGAATATAAATTACGAAAATTGGCACTAACAGAAATATGTTGTATTTTTGGGATTCCAATAAATTCATGATAATCAATAATAGATCAAAGTGTTGTGCTTTATTCAATTTCATTTCATTATTCTCACTTATCTTTTGAAACTCTTATGTGGGCTATAGTGTTTGGTGCACTTTCACTATCTACGGTGACCGATGGGAACTTGTTCTTCATCTATCGTCTGTTACTTTGCACAATGTCAGATGGTTTGTTAATTAAAAAAATGATTAGATGGACATGGATGTGACCACTTGAGTGCACTCAAGTGGTCCACGGGAATACTTTTTGACACATTCTATTTGCTAAAAAAAATAATTTTAGAAAAATAAACGGTAAGGTCCAAATGTGTATTTAAATTAATTTTTATGTTGTGTAATTTATAGTCAAACGACCAACCACTTTTAAAGAACAGTCGCCCATGTTCACATCCCAAGTCCGTCTTTTAGCCTGATTTAATATTCTCATTCAACAGTAACGGTAACCAAATTTGTATAGAGTAAATGAAGCTTTATTACATTTACACACGACAAACAACCCGGTAGTTGCGCGCAAAAATAAAAACTGGTTTCCGGGCTTCGATTGACTCCAATTAAAAGAGGAAGGAAGCAAAAAATACAGTCAAACTCCGCCTGCGGGTGGACAGGGAATAAAGTAACAGCCGGTGTAATTTGTGGGTAAACCAGCAGCAAGCGGAAGTTGTTATGTGTACCGAGCCCCTATGGGCTTTTCATATGCGCGCCAGGACCCGTGGAAAAAAACCTACGAGCCGTTAGATGGCAGCATACTTGTTTGTGGCTATAGTTGCGCGCTGCTGACAGCTTTTTAGTTGACAGTTGCCAGTCGTTACGTGAAAAAGTGAACGTGATATATGATCGTATCGTGAATTAATCTATATCCCTCTCATGATAACGTGAAAATTATCACATCTTTGGAAATCACCTAATGGTAATTTAGCCAGTTTTATTATCAGTTACTTTAAACCTTTCTTTGTGCTGCAGTAGTTTCAAGCCTTAAAAAAAAAATCCCCTCTGGTGAATTATCGATTCATTCTTCCTTATGTGTGTTTCCGTGCAAGCGCGGGACGGTCACTCTTTCATTTCTTTTCGCTTCGCGAGTATACGTTTCGTGACTCTTCGTTCCTTGTACGTGTTGTTAAGGATACCCAGGCACAACACTTCTAAAAATATACCATCAATATATATTTTAAATATTAATTTATTGATGGGTGAATGGTAGTGTGGGCATTATAATGTCATTCTATCAGCCTCTCCTTCATTTATTATCACTTTATAATTGATGTTACCTTTTTTGGTATTTTTATTCACAGAAAGTGTGCTGAATAACCTTGGAGGTGTGGATATGCAACCTCCAGCATTCCTCGGTCACCATTCCACGTCAGTCAACTGATGATACCTGTAGCATTCATGGAAGCAACTGAGAGTAACAACGGGGAGGACCATCAAGAGTCCAACAGCCACCCTTCCCTGGGAGAGAATGAAGAAGAGTACCTGCGATCCACTTGGGGAAAGCTGGGTGTTGGTCAAGATGGGTAAACATTGAGACATTTCTATCTATTTATCTTGATAAATAAATTAAAAATTTGATGTAAAATTAGGTATCTGGATCAAACCCAACTTGCACTTGTGTGTGAATGTATTGGAATGGAGAAATTATCTGATGAAGTAAGTTATCCTGTTTTCAAAAATGGTTATGCAATTCTTATTGAGGATATATATATTTTTTACAGGTCATTGCACAGTTATTTGATAAGCTAGATTTAGATCACGATGGCCGGATTAGTTTTGGCGAATTCCTTCACTTATTCCAAAACGTCAGACCCGGTAAAAACGAGCCCCAGGTGGAATCCGAGGTAATAAGTGCACTTATATGGCTTCCCTTTTTTTTGGGTTCCCGTTTCGCACATTGTCGTTACATTTTACCTGTCAACTCTAGAACTATCAGCAACATTCGCCAAACCACTGGGGGGTTATAACATCCACTGGCATCAACCGGAACAGCGCTTCTTCAGAGATGTTGATGATGCCTTCACAGACAACCATGGCACTCTTCACCAGCATTGACCCCGCGGGAACAGGGTAAGTTAATTTAACTATATTTCTTTGAGAATTTCAGAACTGTATTTGAGTGAAGGCAGCTACATGTAGAAGAAAAATAGTTGCGAGTTTACATAATTGTTTGGCTAGTGCCAATAGGAACAGAAAAAGATAGAACAGTGCACGAGGTAATAGGCAGAAAATTGGTCCTTTTTCATAATTTCAAGATCTTAAACTAAAACAATCTGGCTCGCTGGTCCCATTTCGGCATTTTACCTTCCGGGTGGTAACTGCGGTAGTATATTAGCATGAATAAAAGTCCAACGGCAAACGCAGCGCAAGTGCCAATCAGGGCGGGTAAATGGTACCAGTGTTCGGGACTTTCCGGTTGAAGATACCACAACGTGATCATAGCTGCATTCTCTCCAGCCATGAGCAAGTAGTAAACGACGTACTTGACTCTGGTTGCTGCTGCCTTAACGTTTAGCATAACAAAAGTAAAGATCCATCCAACCACGATGTTATAGAGAAGTTCTTCACACGGCCGCCGTTTCCCGTCTTCTTTAGCGCAAAAGTTAGTCCTCTGTAAAAATAATTTTTTATTATTGATAATCAGTAAAAATGTTAAATTAGATTCACTTGTCCGAGAATCCAGCTAGTCATGACGGCCCAATGAGCAGCTACTAAAATGAAAACGTGAAGTTTGAAAGCATTGGCAAAGAGAGCAAGAGCAACCACACGGGCAGTGACTTGTCCTGTGTGCCACAAAAAAAGTGTAGCAGCTCCACCGACACTTAGCTGCGGCTTGTCCAGCATAGCGTATCGCAGTGTCCTTTGGTAAGAGACAAGTGACCAGGAAAGCGAGAGGAGTGAAGTGAGCGCCGAAAAAGATTGGACCAAAACTAGAATTTTCAAAGACCAATTTAGAAGGCGCTTAAAATATTTTTTCTTTTTAGAAAGTCACCTGTGATGATGTAATCATTATCGGTCTTGGTCGCTGGGGGCCGCTTGGCTAAAATATACAACTGTAGAATCAGTTGAGGTGCATCTTGTAAGAAGCTGTGCATTAACTCTAGGATGGATATGTCTCGCTCTTCGTGCAATAGCAGATTGTAGTATTCGCCTTGTTTTTTCAATTCAGCTTGCTGTTTCGGCCATGGGCAGTAGGGCCCTTGTATGTTAACATGTTGGATCTTTGATTGACGACTTTTGATACCGTAGTACAAGAGATCGATGTATCTTTACAGGGCAAATAGTTCATTAGGTAAATTTAGAAAGACATTTTTTTTCATGGGGTTCTATGTAAACCGTACCGAAATATAGGCCCTAAAAGTAGGATGTGGACGATAATGCGTAGAATCCACCAACATTTTGAAAAGCGGGGTTGGGATGAAAACATGTGCCGTGCGGACTGGTGGTCATCGTTGAAATACCTGTACGTAGGTAGTGGTTATGATCAATAAAAGAGGGAGAGAAAAAAACAAACAAAAAAGAGGAACACTCATAGGTCATGGATGGCTCGTTTTTGCGGCGTTTTTATGATAGTGGTTACCAGTAGAGACTGAAGGCATTCACGAACAATGTGGGCACGACGATGAGAGTCACAGTGAGCCAGAACCACCAACGGGAATCTGGCTCATCCCAGAGTACGTAGGCGGTAGCAATATCGGATCCGTGGTCGAAAAAGGCGCTCCCAATTGAAAAGAGTGCGCTGAAAATACTCAAATTGGTGAACTCTGGCAAGGGCGGAGGTCGGTGTAAATAAACATCACCACGATCAATCAGCTAAAGAACGAAATAGTAGCATAATAAATGTCAATTTAAATTTAAATTTATAGGCTGCAATACTTTGTTGACATTGTTTCCAATGTGTTGAACTCCTTTATTGATGTGCCCTCCAACTTGGACACCCACTTGAATGGGCACATTGTAAACATCTTTGAGAAAAGCGGGGGGCCTGATATCAGTTATGTAGGAGCCAATATTCATCATTTGAGGCATCTGAATGTTGGGCATGTTGACTCTTGGGAGATTGGGCATGTGAGGTAGCTGTCGTGGTGCTCTCCCGGGCTGGCCAGTGCCTGCTGGTGCATCATTTGCTAGGAGGGAAATAATTCTTATTTTACTATATTTGGTTTATTTAAAAAAAAAAACTATGATTACCTGCTTGGATTGCCTCATCTCTTTGTGCCAATTCATTCAATTCATAAGTAGGGTAGAGTGTATTAGCTTTTTCATCTGGTGCAGGAGCTATTGCAGATGGGGAAGGCATTTTCGGTAAACCCCTTTTTGGCAATTGTCACCCAAATTCCCCCTGCACTCTTGGTGTGCAACAGTGAATGGCTGTGACTTCTGAAACCTGCAGTTTATTACATTGACATGGATTGTTATATTGACAATACAGCACAGAGATAGACTCCCTCCCTTTATGACACTTGAACCTTGCTTACAGTACAATGACACTGCTGTAAACGGATTCGAATAGAGTCTTAACTACTTTCCAATCTACTTTAGATGACGATGTATCTAAAGTAAAGTGAGTCACGCTCTGGACGTGGCGTGAGTTTGCAATGAACAAGGGTTTTCTGAACACCCCATGGGTGAGTTTCCTTTGTTAGCGTTTCGTAAACAAAAAAGTTTCGTGTTCCGCTACTTGACAGTGGCGTGTATTTCGTTGCTAGGCAACGCCATGATATATGCTGGCTACGTTATGTTGTATTGACAGTTCGTGGAAATAAGTTTTCCAGTTAAATCACCTGACTATTGTCGTAAATGTCTTGACTTGATTCGACGCCGTCACTTCCCTTGGCCTCCTTTTAAAATACTAAGGATCTTACGGCACATCCGGTAGCAATGTAACGCTATGAAACTGAATAGGCTGCCGGTAGAATCCGCTTCTTTACCGCAGCTCGAACCGCGGTTTATTTTCAGTTTTTTCCTCCCCAGGCTCGGCGCTAGCCACCATTAAGCAATCATGATTATTTTTGGCTCATGCATATGTCCTCTTCTTGTAGAAATAGAAATAAAAACAAAAGTTTCAGCCTTCCCTCCAGGCAGATGTTCGCACCTGTGATTCATATTATTTTATGCGGTTTTCAACACATTTTTTTCTTCATAGAAAAATAATTAACTCAAGGTCTCTAATAATTCTCTGACATGAATGTGATAATTCTTTTTTCCTGAAACAATAAATAAGGTAATTTATGTTCCTTTTTAGATTCGCTACCTTTGAAGCTACGGTCGAATGTCTTCGTTCTATGGGATTGTCCCAAGCATCTTCGCTTCTAGAAGCGTTAAGTTTTTCAAACCCTCCGCAAAGAGTCAACCTCCGCGACCTGGTCGGAGCCCTTCAAGTGAGTTTCTTATTATTTGCATGAAGTTTTTATCATTGTTATATTTTTTTCATAAAAATTTAGGAGGAGATGAACGCTGGATTGGACGCTGGACTATTAGCCACCATCGGGCATTCCGGAATAGCTCTTCACGCAGGCGTCCTATTGCTTACCCACGAGCTTTCATCCGTCCGGTAATACTCCACTCAAGGATTGCTATAGACATTGAACAAAAGGGTAGAAGCACTAGATTAGTGGAGCAGGATACTATTGCGTTCTTCTTACTTTTTGGCTAAAGTTCAAAATTTCAACGACTGTTAGTGACTTATGGGGCGAGTCCGGAGACACGGATGGAAGAGAAGGGGATCGGCAATGTGTATTTATAGTTCTTAACTGGGGTCCTTGTCATCAAGTTCTTGCTACACAATTTTTTCTTCTTATTATTTTTTTTGCTCATTCTGTTCTACTTGACAGGTTGACTGTAGAGCACGTGAGTCGTGAATGCGAAAAACTTCGAAGTGATCTCCAAGAGGCGAACCAGCGATCCTCCCTCCTCGCTCAAGAGGTGGATGAGAATCACGCCAAACAAGAGCTGATCCTCCGTTCTCAGTTCAAGTGAGTGCTCCACATAATCCAGACACCGTTATGCCTCATCGGCGACCCTTATCTTTCGTTTCCTTCTTCTCTGTCAAAAATAGGCAGTTGGAACAGAGGCACGCCGATCAGCTCCGGCTGGTACAAGAAGTCGCGCAGGCAGAGCGGGATCAGATGGTGAGTCAGCTTCAGCGCGAGTTGGAAAAGAGGCAGCAACAACTTCAGCAGGTGAAAGAGGAAGAAGGCCGACTCAAAGATCAAATCGTCAACTTGAGCGAGGTGAGAAAAAAACTATTGTTTACTCTTTATGGTCCTCTAATGCGTGAATTCTTATAGGATAATGCACGACTGTCAGCTGATAACGCCAACCTGACGGAAAAACTGGCCAGCTCCGAACGGGCAAACGGCCGGCTTATCCGAGAACTCGACGGTGTTTCATTGGTAAAGAATTTTTTTTATTACTCAAAGGAGTAAAGGATCACTCCGTGGATTAGTTTATTTGAGATAGCACACTCTTTCTCTGTTTATTTTGTTTAGTTTACGATGTTTTCTTTTCTTTCCACTGCCCCTCCTTCGGGAGTGTGTTGATTAGAACTCGTTTTTTTTCCCTGTTTGCTGCCCTTCTCGTGTTGTTTTTTTCCATTATTGTATTTGACTCCCTGATTTGGTATGCGCGTCTCAGATGGCGGAACTGGAATCCCGGTGCGAGGCACTGGAAGAAAGCCAACGCAACTCGCTCACGGAGCAGCTCAACAGACTGTCGGCCGAGAATCTACAACTGAGGGATCGGACGGACGAGCTCTCTGCCGAGGTGGAACAACTCCGCGGACAATTGGCTCTCGCAAAGTAAAATAATTCGTAAACAACAACAATATAACATGTGTCTAAAATGTTTTTTATTTTTTTTTTTTTACAGGACGGAATTCAGTAAAGCCGGATTGAGTCCAGCCTGGCGATCGGAACCCACCGTCTCTTCGGGAGCTGTTAAACGCCGTAGTGAGGCTAATGGTGAAAGCATTATCGGGGACGAGGACGACCCAACTATTCACGAGGCTACAAATCCCGCCGGCAAAGTGCGCAAACGTGAAGCGGATGGGCTGAACGGCTCTCTATTATCAAAGTCCTTGAGCAGCCCGGAAGAATCGCCTCGCCCAGTCAATCACGACAATAATCAAGTTTGTTATTCACTTGGCATATAATGTCAGCTTCGCAACATAATATTTCATGTGTATATAAATCATAATTTCACCGATGCAGAACGGATGGGGTGATTGCGGAACGGACGCCGAATTGCAAACCCTAGCAGCCCAACTGGAGGAAGCCAAACAGTTGAATAATCAAGGGACTTCGGTCGGATCCGCATCCACCATCAAGGAGCAGCTCAAACGCGTTTTCGAGAAACTCCGGTTGCAAATAGTCGAAGAGTTCCTGGAGGTCAGTTGTTAGCGACACAACTGAGAATCTTGTGCGATAAGACGGGGTTCAAATTCCCTTTTTTTCTTCCTATTTTAGGGCAACGACAGTGTTGCCAAGTTGCAGGATCAGTATCGGAGCGTGCTGATGCAGCAAGAGGAGCGACACGGGGACGAGAAGCGCTCCCTCATCGAGTCGCACCTGCTCAAGCTCTCGGCCCTTGAGGCTCAGCTCGTCGAAGCTCAAATCCGTTGCGAGGATCTAGTCCAACTCCAAACAGTATTTTTAATTAATTAGTTCTGACACTTTTTCACATTTCTTAATGTGTATATTATGTTAAGGTCATGGAAGCCGAGCACGAGATGGAAGTCAAAGATCTTCGACAGCAATTGAAGAGGATCCACGTCAAAGACAGCAAGCAGGAGGACTATGTAAGTCGATATATTTCTGTAAAATTTATTCTGACATCTTTTCATCCCTTCATGTTTCGTGAATTTTTTACGTTTTTATTATTTCTCCTTTTGGCTGTGTGTGTTCTCTTTTTTCTATGATCCGTCGTGACAATCATCTTTACGTACTCAGGCCCAGATATCTTCTCTTTATCAACAGATTCGGGTACTAACGATATAAGCGATCCTGCTCAATACTAAATTACTACTTTTTCCTTTTACACAATTGTTAAAGGCTTAACTATGGGTCCGTTTTTATCACCGTATTGTTAATTCACTGCACTGGCGTCCTTGAACGTGCGTGTGTACCACTTGATCCTTTAGGGATTCCACACTTTATGATTAAATCATCTCCACCACTCGAATCCATCTTTCATGTGGATAGAATGCACACACATCTCATTCCTTCTGACCAATAAGTGTGCAATAGTCTTATTTTGTTTTTCTTCCAAATTCATCCCCGCGTAGGAAAATTTGACTGAGGCACTTGCTGATTTGGACGCCGCCCTCGACAAGGAGCTTGACCGTGAGGAAAACATGGACGATCAGTTATCTCAACTTCAAGATGAAAATCCCAATAAAGTTGAAGAGCTTGAAAAGCAATGTAAAACGTTGGAATACGAGCTGGACGGTGTCAAAGGTTTTTATAATTCAATGTCATGCTTTTATTTAGATGTATAATAAATGTATTCAAATGTGTTTCAGATGAAATTGTTAAGATCCTTCGGGATAATGAGGACCTGCGTGCTAAAGTGAAGAAACAGCAGGAAGAGCTGGAACTGGAACAAAAAGAAGCTGACGAACGAATGGAAGAGAAAGTGGAATACGAGACGGCCATACTCCAACAGAGGATCAAACATTTGACGAAAGAAGCGGAAGAGGAGCGCAAACGGAATAATTTAGAGAGGAACGCTCTAGAGGAGGATCGACGGGATCTGGAATCAAGACTTGACATGCTCCGAGCTGAATTTGATCGCCTTGATGAGTACTGGCAGGTGCGTTTCTCGGCTGTCTTCCCCGAAACCATCTTATAGGAAGACAAAATTGTGGATTTTATTTTTCTAACAAATTATCAATTGGTTCCCAAAGATTCTCAGTCTTCTTAAAATAACATTAAATTTATGTTGACGATTACACTCTCACGAGACATAATAAAATGTCTACACTTTTTCATTTAGAGCACTTTCAGAAACAATTTTAAGAGCGAACTATCTTATGGTATTTTATTTCCATTTCAGACTAAAATGGACGAGGAAAGAGCTTTGTACGATCAGGAAAGAGATTCAACCGACGAGCGTTTCCGTGCCTTTGAAGATAAAATTAAAGGTACCATTCAAGTTTTATTAGTTTTTAAAAAGAGAAGTAATTTATTCTCTTTCTCATCAATAGAATACGAAGAGCTTTTGGCGCAAAGTGATGGCTCTAGTACGAGCAGTCTGTCCACCATCGAGGAAAGAACCAACTGGGAGAAGCAGCTCAATGATTTGGAAGAAGAGAATCAAGCCAACCTGGAACAAATCGCTCGCCTTGAGTTGGAACTGGAAAAAGTTCGTCAGGAGCATTTCAACGAGAGGCACGATATGCTTGAAGAGCGGGATCAGTTATCTGCCGACTTGGAGTCGACCAAACTCCTTTTAGCAGAAGCTGTTGAGAGAGAAGGCAAAGTTGTACTCCAACTGGAACAGTTCCGATCCAATAATGCTTCCGGTCTAAGTAGTCCGTCCAAGTCAGTATCCCGATCCACATCACCGTCCTTAAACCGGCCTTTATCTCCTACACCTAAGCCGGGACTCCTTCCCTCCGGCTACTCACCTTTGAAGAGCAAAGGCTGGGCTAAATCCCAGCGGTCGTCACCACCTATAAAACCTGCCGAGTCAGCGCTAGATGCCGCGGATGGACGAAAAATGCCGGTAATATCTTAATCTTTAAAAGTTTCTTTTTTATATATATTTTTTAACCTTAAAAAAAATGTGATTTCTAGATGCCAAGATCTCCTTCATTAAGCTCTACTAGCTCGGATCAGAGGTTTTGCCGAGTAGATATTAGCGTCTTTCAAGCCCTTAATACTCGACTGAAGCAGCAGGAGCAAAGATGTAGAGAGCTATACTACGCTCTACAGCAGCAGAAGCAGCGAACAGAACAAATTCTTCTTGGTATTATCCCATCAACCTTGAATGTATCTTAATTCTATAACTAATTTACGTATGTTATGTATTCAGAAACGAAGATTCAGCACCATGAAGAGATCAACAGTCTGGAATTGATGATGAAAGCATCCCAAGAAACTTTACATCAGATGTCGTTAAAGCACCAGCAAACGGTAAATCACGGAGCGGCGTGGTCATTACTTATTCCTCTTTTGCGGCGTTGACTAATGACAGACCATTGTTATAATGTCTTTTTTTCTTTCTTTCAGCTGGATAAGTTGTCCTCGTCAGATCTCCTCATTATGGACCTATATACGGAAAATGCTCATTTGCTCCAAGCATTGCATATGCACCAGAACGCTTCGGCTAACAATCCCAGTACTTCTGGTTTGTCCATGTAGAAAACTATTCCAATAGTATTTTTAAAGAAAAAGAAAAACGTATGTGATTTTAATTCTCAAACAATCATTTTTTTTTCAAAGGCTACTACCTTTTTTTTTTCTTTTTTAAATAAAACTCACCCAATCCTCCTTTTGCAAGTTACTATTTTACATCTGGAACGAAACCAAAAGTGCACAAAACCAATACTACATCATGTCCTATCGTCTTAATTTGAATGAAAATAAAATTACAAAATAAAATGTGAATCAAGTCTTATATACGTTTTGTCCTCTGATTCATTCTGATATTCCGGTCGCGTGCGTCGTTTACCTACTTGATAAAAATTAGTGGGTCAAGTGAATCTTGTCTTCTCCCCTTAAATGGAACGTTTGCGGTAAAATATGGTACATTGAACACGTTCAATGTTTGTTTATTTCACTAAATTTTTTTTTCTCTTCATGTTTGGCCCGAGAGAAAAATAAATCCCGTAGAAGGCGATGACCGCGCTCCCTTAAAAGGTGGCGTGAGAGCGATTGTGCGGGATCTTCTTTTTTTATATTATTTCTCTCGGGACCTTTCATTCATTACGTCACAGACACACATGTCTTTTTGGGGTAAACCGGCTCAATGTGAAAACCATTGTGATCTTCAATCAAGTGAAAGGACTTTGATGATATCGTCTACTTGACCAAAACAACGACCGCGGGATTCCTCTGTGAGATCTAGGTTGATCTGACTCAGCAACAGCTGCTGCCAATAGTCCACTAAAAATATGAGAGACAAAAGTCGAATGTAATATTAAGAAAAAACGGCGTATATAGTTTTAAAACAGAAAATGTAGATCGATAACAATCGAAAGAGAGGGCAGCAACGATGATTTATCTTTTTTTTTTAAGAAATACACAGTTTACTCATGAAGGTAAGCAAGATTGAGATCCTCACCTCGTGTCACGCCCACGTTTCGCCATACCATTCGTAATGGAGCTGAACCAGAACACGTTTAGATAATGATGACTTTCATTTCTTTGAAGGCATGATGCATGCAATAATAAGTTACAATAATAAATAAGCCGAAAAAAAAGTTAAATGAGCGTTTAAAAAAATTGCGCACAAGAAGAAGTTTACTTCAGACCAGGAGAATTTCTGTCGGGAACACCTGAGATCTTAATAGTCAACAAATTGATGATTTATGCTGCTTTTAAGCTCACTCTTCCGCTTTATAAGCTTCCTTAAGTAAAAATTAAGGTTTGAGAATAATTTCTCAGCAGGATTTTCATAATGAGAGAGGCGAAAATTCCATCAAATGCGTTTTTTTTATGTTGCCGACACAGGGCCGAATGATGTAAGAACCCAATAACAATAGAATAGCGGTACGTCAAGAGATAGATCGACGACCATAAGAACGATTTTTGTTTTCGATTTTATTTCTTTCAGGAATTCAACCTGAAGGCTGCTTATTATTACGCAAGTTTTGCCTCGTCTCTTAAACAGTGGATTTCGGTTACTTTTACAACCGTGATTTACATGGTTTACAGCTTATACAACATGCAACAACAAGGACCTCGCGGGACTGCCATCGCTTGTCGAGTTTCATCTCATTCCACTCGTATAGCAGTTTTCTCCCGGACCCTAGTGATGGAAGGTGCTATAATTCATAATCCTTTTACAGCTTTAATATCTTTATGGAGGTCTATTATTTCTCTGAGAGGCGAGCCCTTTTAAGAAAACATAAAAAAAAAAAAGAAGAGGCTTTTTTGCCCTCTCCCATATTTGGTTCGATCTTTCATACGGGCGCTAGATGGCAGCACCCGTCTTGTTATTCTTCCCGCTTGACAGGGCAACCGTTTTCCTTTTTTGGAGCTGGAAGTGATTTTCGTTCACGTAAGAGAGAGAGAGGAAAGCCCCCAGTGTGTGTGTGTGTGTGTGTAAGTGTGTGTGTGTTTTTTCTCCCTTTTTTTTCTCGTTCTCTCGTGCTCCTCCAGGTACATGGTACTCAGATGCGACCCGATGGCCGCCGAAACCGGTTGAATTGAAACGCTGCGCTGCGATCCAACGTCCTTCACAGACCAATACGACATTGCTACCCGCCTGTTGTGTTAACTCTTGCTCATCAACACTCTTTGGTGCTTGCTACCGCTGCCAGCCTTCATTCACCACCATCAGTCATCAAGTGGGGGTCGCTCTCTGTACCGACCTCTGACCTTTTTGCCCCCTTTCTGAATCTGTCCTAGAGACACAGCTACGAGAATTCATCACTACCTGGGATCAGAGGGAATTCTCCTGATGCAGAGCCAGGGAGGCGGAGGCGGTGGACCAGAATCCCGCTACGCCGCCATGAGCTATGCTGCACACTCTGATGGAGTGGACCTTTACGGACATGGACCTGCAGATGCCTACACTGTCCTCAGCCAGCACCAGCATCACATGCATGGACCACCAGGACTCAGCCCCACTGGACACCATCACAGTCTGGGTCTGGGCTCTCCTCCCGGGCACCATCACCATGGTGGGAAGCGCTCAGCTGAGTCAGCCGGTCTCAACCTCAAGCAGGACCCCATGGTTGGAGATGTGAACATGTCCTCCATCGGTATGGGCCACAACACCATGGATGAAGGACCAGGTGGCGTATCGGGAGTGGGTGGAGGCCAGAACGGTGGATCCCAGCCCGGTGCGACCAAGAAGACTCCTCCACCGAACGGAAAGAAGACGAAAGGACGCGTCAAAATCAAGATGGAATTTATCGATAATAAGCTGCGGAGATATACGACGTTCTCCAAGAGAAAGACTGGTATCATGAAGAAGGTGAGCAAAACTTCTTAGAAAAAGACCTTTCATTACTGGTTTCGCACGCACGTGATCTGCATATTCAACTGTTTTAATTTCTCTTATTTGATCGACCTAATTTCATTTGGACCACCAACATCCTGTTGCTAACTTATTTGATTCTGATTTTCTATTTTAAATTTAAAGGCCTACGAACTGTCGACGCTGACAGGCACTCAGGTGATGCTTCTAGTGGCGAGCGAAACGGGTCACGTCTACACGTTCGCCACTCGGAAACTGCAGCCGATGATCACGTCTGAAGCCGGTAAGGCCCTCATCCAGACGTGCCTCAACTCACCGGACCCTCCATCCTCATCAGTGGATCAGCGCATGTCCGCCACGGGCTTCGAGGAGACGGAGCTGACCTACACGTTGCACGACGAGGACCAGAAAGTAAGGCAGATGATGTACACAGGTCACATCCCGCCCGCTCCTTCCTCTTCTTCCTCCTCCTCAATGGGAGGTCATGGTGGTTCCCATCAATCCCCTCACCATCACCATCATCACGGTGGTGGTCAGCATGGTCAATCTCACCATCCTGGCATGCTTGGTCCTCCACTCGGTCCCGGTCCGTCCGGTCACCATATTCCCCTCTCACCTTATCCGTCTCATGCGGGTAGTCCTTCTCCGGGACCTAGTAGCCATTTGCAGCATCACGTTCACAATTCACAGCACTACGTCCAGCACGGGCTGTCTTCTCCCAGTTCAGGTGGATCAGGTCACATGACCCTATCACCTGCCCATACTCCACAGCCCCACAGTCAGGGTAGATAGTCTATTTTTTAAACAAAAATCCCATCTCTCTCCGTCCATCCAGTTTTTTAGGGCATTTTTTTTTTTGCAGCAGAGATAACCTAGTCCGACCTATCTAAATTAAAAAAGAGAGAAAAAGCTCAAAGCATCAGACTAGCAAAAATACCAGAGGCTCTCCCAAAAAAAAAAAGTTAAATTCACCAGCTAGTCCTTTATACAGACACACACACAAATGAGGTAACAAATCTTGAGATTAAAAAGATGAGGGGGAAAACAACCGACCCAGCAGGTGTACATTTTCCCACCGAGGGATCGTTGATTGCAATACGTGCGGAATGAGGCTGACCTCGGAACCGGGTTCTTCCTTTACTCATAAAATCCTTGAGAATTTTTTGAGAGTTTATTGAATCTTCCCAGAAAAAAAAGATGGACAGGCCCTATTTAGAGAGAAAGACTCATTTGAATGATGAAGAAATTGAGCAGTCCGGTAGCGAAAATAGCGGCATTTTGTGTGACAGAAGGTGTCGGTACCACAAAAAAAAGAATCCTCTTGAAAAAAAAAGTTGTGCTGCAAGTCAATGCTCTTCTCCTCAGCTGGATGTTGGTGCTGCTGCTGTGACGTCTGACCTCAATCGGCCACACACACTCCGCTCTCTCTTTCTCTCTCACTCTGCGCACCAGGTGTTTGCATTTTGCGACGTATCGGCCTCAAATCCAAAGTTATCCGACCCTTGGTGGATACCTCCGGAAAGCTCACAGTGTAGCGGATCCGACCACACCGTTCTCATCCGGATCCGTTCCGGCTGGACGCTTCCGGATGACATTTTAGCGCACAGATGGTCAACCTCCCCCCCACCTCCCGGTCCACACACACTCCCTCCCGCTCTCTTCCATCTCCCACTTCTCGGTTCCCTCTTTTTTTTACTGCCCAACACACACACACACTCCTCTTACAAGTTCAAAGTCTTGGTTTTTTTTAGGCCTACATTCCCCTTTCTTTGATATTAAGAAATCCGGAAGTAATCCGCACCGGAAGAAAGAGAATCTCTTTTATAGTTTTCTTCTAATAATTTTTTTGAGAAAAAAAATATGAAAAATGTTTGGAGAGGCCAGGGATGAAATTTAATAATAATAAAAGAAAAAAAGGGTCGCACGTCTCCGCTCCTTTTAAGGCTAAAATGCTGCTGATGCTTCTATACAGCATCCACCAACGCGTGCGCACCGGTTCGTGATTCACCTGCCCGGAGGCGGGCAGTGCCCAGCCACATCATACTCTTCTTCCTCCTTCAGGAGACTTGTTGTTGTTTGTTGTTTTTTTTATTCAACGAACTCGTGTCATCTGAAGATGACGAGTTAGATTTTTTTTTTTTGAAAGTCTTTGTGGATGACGCATCAGCCCAATTAATAAATCAGGAAAGACCTCTTTCAAAAGAAATAAAAAATATTTATGTTTTTTTTTAACACAATTTTTTTTTGTTGCTAATAATATTTTTTTGAGTTGCCAATCTATTACTCTTTCTCACCCAAAATTTTTCTTGAATCATTATTTGCATGTTTGTTATCTTTTGTATTTTGTTTCTTGTTTTTTTTTTTCATTGACTTTAATTTTGCATCGCAACAGAAACCGGTCGATCTAACTCTCTTTATTAGCCAAATTTGAAAGAAGAAAAAAAAATCCACTGCGTAGATTGATATATATGTCATCAACCCATATTTTGTGCCATATAACACAACGCGAAAATTTGTTGTTGTTGTTGTCGTTAACTCTAATTTCTCTGAATGTGACTAATACCCATGTATGACATGATTGTGACTCTCCCGGTTGTTTTATTTTTTTGAACGAACAAAAAAAAATTATTATTATTATCATCATCTCACACAATGTCTTAGAATGAAATTAATCAACTAAAAAAAAAAAAAGAGAGAAAGAAAAATTCAAAATTTGTACAAAGTGTAGATACATACAAAATCTTTTTTCCACAATAAATTTTTAAATAATAATAAAGAAGGACTATATATATACACACCCACAACAAAGTCCTCAATTTGAATGTCAACGGGTAGTCTTTGAGGGAGGCGGGACTCCCGCAGCGTTTAGCAGACGACGGCGGGAGAAAAAAGCAACCGCCGATGATCATTATTATAACAATATGCATGCCGGCCTTTTATATATATATATTATTTATAATATAGCACCCGTGATTACTGCGTACAGCTACCGGTTTTACCTCGCTCCTGGTACGACCTCCTTTCACGCTCATTAGCTCTTTACTTTCTTCACGATAATAAATCTTATTTATACAGCTGATTGGCTGTTACAGTCACTCTTTAATATTTTCCGTGTATTTATATAAATTTCAGCGCATCTTCATTTTAATAATTGAACGAATATTCAAAGTACCGTTTATTAAATAAATTATATCTGGAGCTCTTCTTTAATCCATCCGGAAGAAAAAGAAAAAAAAACTTACCTCTTTCTTCTTTCTATATAAAACGACAACAACAACAACACATTATTATAATTGTTATAACCAATTTTTGTAAAAATGACTTACCTTGTTTTTTTTTGATTCCACTTGTTGAGGAGCAACCTCTCCGGTCCAACTCCAGCGGTAGACAAGACGGGCGCGCGACACCTGACTGCCCGTTATATAGGTTTTTCTCTCCTCTTTCGTCTCCCCTTTTCTTCTCCTCTCCTTTGGGATGATGATTCATCCAGGTAGTATATACTACACTCTGCGCCGAGTTCTTTTTTTAAGGGGTACTCCAGGAAGGAATCGCTACCTTCTGGAGCGCTCTTATCATCTTTAAGACGATTCAGTTTGATTTAATTGCTTGATTGAAATTGAATAGCTCATCTAGTCTGGTCAACTGTTGTTGGGATCCAATTGGCTCCCGGCCGGAAGAGTTTCTTGTCGTCTTTAAGGCCTCTGAAATGAGGCAGATGGTCCCGATGTTGACGCTCAGTGTACCTACCCTGGGATTCTCTTCTTCTATACGTTCCCACCATCTTTGGTCAACTCTTTTTTTTTATTTTTATAAATTAGAATATTTACTACTTCCTCATCGTTTAGAGAGAGAGATTATGTAACGCAGATGTAATCACTTCCAAATCATTTGGAACAATGTTTCTTCTTATATTGGAAAGAAAAAGATTCAATACAAGACCAACATCTTGGTCGACTTGGTCCCTTCGTCATTGATCATTCAAAGCGTGTCCCCCGATGATGATAAACATCTACCCGTTTTCTTTCTTTTCTGTTGTCTTGTGCTCCTGGCCAGGATGGTTAATGACTCTACTTTGCATAACAGGCGACAGGCCGCCGGGCCGGCTGGCCAGGTCACTCTTCTCCGACCGGTCTTTTTTTTTTTCTAAATTTTGATTTTTCTTATAGTTTCAGTGTGAAAAATAAAAATTATGCCAAATTTTTTTGAACTATCTCTTTGGTTTATCGTCGACATCAAAGTCGTCTTTAAAAAAAAAAAGTTGCCCATCTGGTTAGTAAAAATGACCATACGTGACTTTGAGTCTAATTTTGATAGTCTGGAGTGTGTCCAGTAGCCGGGCAATCGGTACTGTTGGCAAGTTTGAAACGAGCCCTTTGCAATGATACCGGACAATCTGTTCTGGTCATTCAATCTGGGCTGCTCTAGTTGATTTTGCATCGCAGGTGTGTCTCGCTCACCTTTTGGGGAATGTTAACCTCCCCCGTCGGGTTTTTCTTCGTCTTTTCCCCCCCTGCCTGTTTCCTCATTCTACTCACGCCGGCCCGGGACGTGAGCTAGAGAACCTCTTTATGATGCATACCCTCTTCTTCTTCTTCTTTCATATATTTCTTGAAGATGCCAGGAGGGGGCAAAAAACTTTTTTTTTTGGTGCCATCTGAGAGAGTGAAACAGTTTTCTTCCATGTAGAAATATTTTGAATTCTTGCCGACCAGGTGTGAGATGTCTCTTCTTTTTGAACGCGGGAATTTGTGTTGGAAAAAGAGGAATCTTATTCACAAATCCAGTTTAAGGAATTACCACACAGAGAGCGGCCAATTAGAAAAATGTTTAAAAAATTCAAATGATTCGCATTTCTCTAGGAAAAAAGAAAACTTTCATATAAATTTCATTTAAATCCCAAAAGATATATTTATTATATCGTAAATATACTTTTTTTCTTTTTGCTTTCACCTCATTGGCCAGTCTTCTATCCTCCCATTTCGCCAATTTGCTAGTCAAGGTGAAAAAAGAGGAGGTGTCCCGTTCTCTCAAGAACCAATCACCATTGAGCACAAAAATTGGCAAAAAAATTGCATATTTTTTTCTCTCTCTTGCAGGATCGATCCTTGTAAAATTTCACAGATGGTAGAAATTCTGATTTTTTTTGTAGTGTAATGCCGGACGCCGAAGAATGCATAAAGGGTCCAGCTGGGTCGTCGTCGTTACATTGGTCGTGTGCCGGTCTTTGGCATCCATCGGGCGCGGATATCCATCCGTCATGGGTGACAGCCAATGAATGAGCGTGTCAACCCGGAGAAAAGAAGAAGAGCGAAGGCAGCTAGGAGAGAGAAAAAGATCAAATCCTCTTGTCTCGTCCTTCGGATCTCTTCTCTGATTTTCATTTCCATATATTGATGGGTCCGTGATGCCCAGATTCTTCTTCTCTTTTTTAAATATATATATATATTTTTTAAATATATAGACTCCCTGCAGGTCTACCCGTTTTACTTTTTTTTGACAAGTGCTGAAATGTGTCTCTTGGAATTTCGGTCGATGACTCATAGAAAAAATATTTTCCTCTTTCTGACGTAATAGAGCCGACCGGCCCAGCTTGTAATTTATGAATATTGCCTTTTTTCTGATTATATATAAAATAAAAAGAAATGCCTTTTGGGGTTCAATTATCATTAAAGGTTGCTGGACTTATGCGTGAGCATCGTCCCGATGACCAGAGCAGTGTAAGAAAAAAGAGTCCTTGTTGATTATACATTGCATAAATAATAGGAAAGAAAAAGCAAATAACTCTTTGAGAAACGCCCCATTCGCTCCGCTTTTTCCCTGATTATTAAGGCTCATCAGTCGGCCCCATTTTCGCCATTTTTGGGACTGAAAATCACTCAATCTGTTTTTGTAATGAGCTGGATATTTAAAAAAGAATATCTTGGAGTCGAGCTGTCAGAATGTTTTAAATAGACCCCTATATCTACATAATTCCGGTCATTTTGACGTTTGCAATCCTTGTGAGAGACGTCTTCTTCTTTAAAATGTCATGTACTGCAGACAGTGTCTAGAGCTATAATTCTTGAGAGACTATTTTAAAACGAGAACTTGGACTTTGTTCTCTTTACTATTCTAAAGATTCTTTTTGAGTCAAACAGTTTCTTTTAGCTTTTCTAAAATGAAATTGATTCTCAACTTGTCAACTAATAAGATAAGATTTAAATTAAGAAGAAAATCTTGACGTGATGTTGCCTCATTGGAAGTTGAGTCGGTAAAAGTGTCGAGACAAGCGTGAATTATGAAAGGAAACCCCTCGCGGGAAAATATGTTTCGGTTGTTTTGATTCTTACACGCGTGTGAGCAGGACCGTAGCCGTGCGTGCCGAAGGTTAATTAGACAGTCTTCGGACCTCAGAAAAAGAAAAGAAATGTTGGAAGAAAATCGAAAATATATATAAGTAGAGGTGTGAATGTCTTTTAGTCTCATGTCCGGCACGCAAGACCCAACGCCGCATAATTTTTTCTTTCTTTTTTAACGAAATGTAACCCTTAATTTAAAAAAAAAGCGGGAAAATTTAAATTTTTCCAGAATCCCTATCTTTTACAAGTTATCAAGTTTCATACAGCACAATGTCTTTTAGAAAAAAACTCGATAAAGATCGATTCGTGATCCTTCAGGATGTGTCTGAGCAATGCAAGATGGATTCTTTTTTTTTTGGCCCCCCTCTCTTTTCTTTATCAAAGATTGATGTCACTGTTTGGTGACACGAAGAGAAGAAGAAGAAAACTAGTTTCCCTTCTTCTTTCCTCAAAACATGTCATCAAAGAGTGGTCCAGGCTATCTCTCCTCATTTGAATACTTTTTTGATCAATTAAAAATGTGGCGGGAGCGCTAAAACAACATACACACGAAACTCGTGCTGCTGTCCCCTCTTGAGGGTCCACTGTTTATTTTTTATTTTAAAAAAGAGAGAAAGAAACAAACCAGTTCTCTCTGTCCCTGAAGGAGAATCGCAGCTAAGCTCAACGGTGGTGGCGCTGAAGCTGAAGCCAAGCCCAAAATAGGAAATCATCATGCCTTTAGCTCGTGCTGATCCCCCTCTTCGTGTGTTTTGTTTATGATCACATTTTCTTCAGGGGTTACCCCCTGTTTTTTTCGTGTATATTTTTGGCCCTCAGTTTAGGGAGCCAGAATGGTGCGGGACTTGGCCTATTTCGGGCATTTCTTCCTTTAGCTCTTTATTTTTCTGGCAGCATCGTACAATGAACTTGTTTTTTTTTTATAATGGCGTATTAATCCGGTTTTCTCGATTCAGAAAAAAAGCGAGCTACCTTTCAATAAATGAAATTCTTGTCAAGGTGAGCTTCTATAATAGTCCTTGAAACAAAATGATTTACGTCGTATAAATTTACATCTATCACTCTGAAATGAATTCAAAACCAAACGACCTGCTTCTTATTTACGTATTAAGAGACTCGTTTTTTGCAAAACTCGAGAAAACTGGTCTTCCTTTTTATATCGACTTCATTTGGATTCCTTAAGTCCATTCCTATGTCTCATTTTTATTCGTCAATGTCCTTATCGTACATTTGATAGAAGACAAATCGGCATTTTTTTTGTGCGTCTGCTCCACTTTAATAATTTTTTTTCCTCAAGAATGATGATGTTGGGGCGTGAAGAAAAATAAGAAATGTTTAATGACAGAGTCTCTTGTAACCAATGATTTATTAGGGGGTCTAACTAGATCCTAGAAATGAGATTAGTATCCATATTAATTGGATTTTTTTTTCTCTCTTGCATATTCTCTACATCTTAATTCAGTAGTCTTGTATTGAATAAACAATTAAGAAGGAAGGCTGGTAGCTAATTATCCAGACAAAAAAAAAATTTCAGAGACGTGTTCTTCTGGATTTAGATTGACGCCTCTGGTCTAGTTTGATTAATTGATGAAAGTCATTGGCCCGAATAGAAAAAAGAAACAAGTCTTGTTATATATTATATAAAAAATATTATCGAAGACAATCCAAGCAAGCAAAACTAATCTACATGCGAAGGAGCATTTCGTTTGTTGACGTGTGATGGATTTGACCAACGACTGATCATTTTTCTTTTTTCTCTTTTTTAGGACAGTGATTCGGATGATGGAGGTGAAGGGGACGAAGCCGGCGGGTCCTCGGATGCTGCCGGAGCAAGTAGGAGCCCATCTCCGGTAGAGCAATCCTACTCATCAGATGAGGATCCTCCACCTCAGCCGCCTGTTACGAGGGCTTCTAATAAAGGTAAATTTGAATTTTTATGGTGATTTGGTGGGGGATAAAAAAAATAATAAAAAAAAATTAACCTCAAAATAAGGAACGGGCCGGAATTCTACCGGATCAGAGACACTCAATGGATCGGGCAGTCGGACTAACAACTCTCTAATGCCTTCCACTGGTAATTTACCAGTTAATCTGTCAACAACTCAACTGGCCAATATTAGTGGCCTATCGGGTCTATCTCTTCCTCGTGGAGCCAATTTGGCCTCACTTTTAGCTTCTGGTAAGCCTTATTACTTGACATGTTGGGTGTGGTGGCTTACATTTTAAAAAACGTCTTCCATATCAGCTTCTGGTCTCTCTTCTTTGCTTGCGGGTGCTGCGGCTGCGGCTGCTGCCGGCGGTTCAACCGGCTCCCTTCCGGCTTCTTCCTCCTCGACCACCGACTCTTCTTCGTCCCGCAAAAACCTACCAAGACTCATCTCTCTCGCTCGTAAGCTTTTTCTTATCCCACGGCAGGATATTTCCTTATACAACGCCCTGTCTCTAACTGTCACCAAAGATAATCGTAAAAGTGTCTGCCTGTCAACTGTTTTTTTTCTTAAATATTTTCTTGTTTTTGTTTTATCAGATTTAGGAACAAGCCTTCAGCAGCAGCCATCCAATAATATTAGTGCCAAAGATGCAACTCCTGCTCCATCTGGTTGCTCCACAGTGTCCCAACAACATCAACGAGGCCTCAGCAGCAGCGATGCCAGACGCGATAGTTCGGCACTCAATTTGCAAACCAGCAGCAACATGAGAGATAAAAGTGAGTGTTTTATTATTATCCACCATCCCTTTCTTTTTTCAAATAAAAAAAAACTTTGTGTACCTCCTGCTGATGCACCTGTATGTGGGCGTTCTCAACACTACCTGTTGAGACATCTTTTTATTGTTGTGATTACCGCACCTACACCTTACGCAATGTCGATACGCGTGGCATTGACAAGACCTCTTTTAGTGGGCAAGGCGATTTTTTTTATACCACAGGGTTTGTTACGTTTAGAGGCCACGCAAAATAAGACGAAGGTAAAGGTACTTAATTTTCTTTCAAGATAGCTCGGGAATGTCTCTTAAAATGTTAATCTCTTGGAACACTATTGTATATAATCTGGAATTATATTATTCCGACGCTGCCATAAATTCTTGGTAACATTGAACTTTATATGGTGCCATATAGAAACAAAATCTTGTCGATGCCAATCCGTTGATTATTGCTGTATAACCCGACGGGAACCTGTATGAAATTTCTTTTTTAAATGGATTGTTTATAATAAGTCGAGCGCTAGCTGGATTTCTCTCATCTCATCCATTGTTGTCGGCTACAAAGTTGTTGATAATAATAATCTTATATTCTTTTTCCCCCTTCCAATTATGTTGCTTATTTTTTAGAGGGAAATGCCAAGAGTCGGCAGCAGGAGGCGGGAAGAAGGCGAAGAAGTGAAAATGATGGAGCCAGCAGCAGAGCCGAATGGATGAAGAAAACAAGTGCCTACCCTTCTTCTTTTTAAACTGAGCAAGTCAGATATACAAGAAGAAGAGAACACGCCCTCATCCTTGATAAGAGATCGCTGAATATGAACAGCGAGCCTGTTGATTTCTCTCTCTGATGGCATCAGTTGAATATTCTTCTTCTGCTAGCTGCTCGGACGGCATAGAAATGTTGCCGTTGTTATATTATGAATGTGTGCCTTAATTATATAATTAAACTTAAGTCTTTTTATCTCTCTCTCTTCCTATCCTTCCCCCAATCTGCAGTATTTTTCTCTATCTCAAGTCGAGACGAAAAACTTATTTCTTTTTTTTTATCATTATGCCTTATGCTATTTGGTGAGAGAAAAAGTGAGTGTGAGCCCAACTCATTTATTTATACCCTATACCCTCACGACCATGTTCATAATATAGAGATATTATATTTGCATCGTGGATTTACTACTACACCAAAAACCTAGAGATCAATAAAACTGACACCATTATCCTGACGAAATATAAATGTAATGTGATATTCATGGAAAGATATGAATAGATAGGCTGGATGAAGCAAGCGATGATATCTGGCAGGAGGGATTTTTCCCTACGTCTCGCCATAGGGGCCTTTTGTTGTTTTGTTTCATGGCGGAGATGCTTTGGTCCACGCACAACATCAATGCGGATTGAACATCATCACCACAATTTTATCTGACAATAATTCGAGGTTTGAGCTTCCGTACTCTAATTTTAACAGTTGTTCATCTTTCTAAATTCCGGTGAGAAACTTGACAAGATTTTTGCTGAATTTGTCTGGTTACTGCGGTGAGCGCGCGAAAGAAGGAGATATGGACGTGATGATGACTAAC